>BROG01000305.1:0-642500 GCA_030159075.1 Atrina japonica
CAGTAAAAAGTTGCTCAAATTTTGTTTCGTTTTAGATTTCCTAGGTTTTGGCTGATGCCAACACACTAAAATTATATAGTAGTCGGATTTCAGTAAGTTTCAGATGAATTCGACTACTAATTTTAGTGTGCCAACGTAAGACAATGTCAAGTAAATCGAGTCCAAAAATAATTTTGTACAATTTTCTCCTGTGAATGATGTAAAATACCACAATAAAGATATACTACGTAAAAATATTGTGTTATTTGTAAAAATTGGGAAAGAAATCGACAATTATTTGTTCGAATCCGACTCCACCTCCGACTCTTACTTTTAGTGACCACCGTCTAAAAATAGATTTTTCTATACTACCACATAGCCTGGGTTCCTGGTCCAATCTTACTTACTTCGTCTGCTGACAGCGCTGGCATCAGTTAGCCTGGGATCCTATCAACGAAGTAAGATTGATTCAGGAACCCAGACTATTATCAGTGAGCCAGGATCCCAGGCTAAACCACTACAGTGCATTATAGATGTGATCAGCGATCGCTGATGTGATTATGTGTCTAGCGTACTAAATAAAAGCAGCGATACATAAAGCTAATTATCGCTGATAAAAGTATGCCTAAAATTGAGGAATCATCAATAATAAAGGTGATATAATTTTTACAATTTTTTGAAATTACTAGCCTTTGCTTTCATTTTTACTTTGCGATAGATAAAAGCTATGGCAAGCGAATATCGCTGCTATGACATATTATTTTGAATAAATAAACGATAGAATATCGTCGGCTACAGAGACTGATAATGAACAGGTAAGTTACATGTGCAGTAAATTCAGTCATGATCGTTGCATTTGGAACACAGAAAATGAACAACTAGACAAACATTGCTCTGTTTGCTTGATCAAAATATATTTTAATTATCATCAACACTATCGGAAGCAAATTGAAAGTGTGTGTGGGGGGCTAAACCAGCTAGTCTTACAACCCGTCGTGCGTGTTTTTGCACGTACGTGCCCCGTCAAGTTTTGTAAAATGTTTGGTCGTAGCGGATCCCGTAGAGGTCGTAGCGTTTCTGTGGCCTTGCAAGTGCCTCGTACGTGTGACGCAAGTGGCTCGTACGATCAACGCACGTGTCGTGCGACAATTCTGCAGATTTGATCGTGCGTGCAACGTGCGGCTCGTGCGTGTTAAGTGCGCTTCACGTACGGTTTTCGTACGTTTCTCTTACGCGGCACGTGCGTGCTTTTGAATCGTACGACGCCTGTACGATTCACTCACGGCCATTGCACGATGCACGTACATGCATCGTACGGCATTTGTCTTGCCCTACAGGTAATTCAGGATTTTCTTGGTTCTGATCCTCACGACTATTTTCGAAATCAGCATGGCTACACCATCGGAACAGTTTGTCTATCGAAGGTGGCTGGAGGAGGAGGAAGACCGTGAGGCCGTTGCCTTAGTGCTCGCGAGGAATCGTGTGAAGCAACAAAGAGTTCGCCGGCGTTTCTGGGTGAAACCCTGGTTACAGAGAAAGGCCCATGTTTGGTCAGTATGAAACGCTCTTTCAAGAACTCGACAGAGAGTCAGATGGAGATTATATTGGCTTCATCCGAATGGATAGAAACCTATTTGCAGAGGTTCTGCAGCGAGTTGAACCAAGAATAGCAAAAAATGAAAGGTAAATGTTGTTTTGGTGTGTGTCTATGCGTAGATTTCAATGTGCATGATGTGCTTTTAAATGTTCAAAATCCGTTCAGTACAAATTGAATTTGTCTTGATTTTGTTTGCAGGAGCAGAGGTCCTCTGAAACCAGGCATAATGTTCCGGCCATTACCTTGCGATATATAGCCACGGGCCATAGCTATAAAAGCCTAGAGTACAGCTTTCGGGTCTCAAACAGCACAATATCACTCTTCATTCCGAAAGTGTGCAGGGCAATCTATCAGGAGTACAAAGATGAACTGTTTGGCCTTCCTGAGAACAGTGACCAATGGCGTGCAGTTGCAGAAAAATTTGCCACTAGGACATTGAACTTCCATCATTGTTGTGGCGCTATTGATGGCAAGCACATTGAAATCAAGAAACCTAGCCATAGTGGATCAGAATACTTCAATTATAAGGGGTACTTTTCCATAATACTTCTGGCTGTGGTTGACGCCGATTACAAGTTTCTGTGGTGTTGCACTGGTGCGCCAGGTTCAGCATCAGATGCCGGCGTGTTCAACGGTTCACGTATCATGACAGCCCTAGAAGAGGGCCGACTTTCCTTCCCTGATCCATATCCACTTCCAGGCGACGACAGAGAAATACCTTACTTCCTTGTTGGGGATGACGCTTTTGCCTTGCGCAAGTACATGATGAAACCCTTTAGTGCCGAATGTCTCTCTGACAACGAGAGAATATTTAACTATAGACTGTACCGTGCCCGACGGGTTGTAGAAAATGCCGTCACGCGGGGTGCATTTGGTATTCTTGCCCTTCGGTGGAGATGTTTACTGTCGTGCATGCATCAACATCCGGTGAATGTGATCAGAGTTGTTGAAGCCTGCATCTACCCTCCACAACCCTCATACGTACTCGCCTTCCGCGCCTTCAAGCCAATGAAGTTGACTATGAAGACGATCAAGGAAACATAATTCCTGGTTCCTGGCGTGTAAATATTCAGCTCACAGATACAGACTCAACGGCAGCTGGTCGTCCAAATTTTGAGGGCAAACAAATAAGAAACTACCTATTGGACTACTATAACAGTGACATCGGACGGTTACCATGGCAAGACCGAATGATAAACATGTAAACACTTTCATTTTGAAATATATTTATTTTCATGCAATGTGACATAGATGCTTGTATGACTTACAAACTTGTTTAAGAAATTGAAAGTTTAACTGTGGATTATATATGTATGACCCAATGGTTATTAGCCAAGTGACATGAATAACTAGTAACATGAATTAACAAAAAGTCATTAAAAGATTTATGATGTTTGCTTTAAACACTTTGTGAACTAATTGTAGCAGCCATTGACACATATTTATTAACTCTACTCCTTTTCGGCCCCATGTCGCGTTGGCTCCGATGCTGTTGTTAATGTGCTGGCCACTGAACTTGTTGCAGGTATTGACAATAAATCCGTAAGGAGGCTAGAGTCGATGGAGAGGATGTTTCCAGTGTACTTTGGTTCACTCTGAATAAAAACAGAGAGGAATAATTTAATTCACAGATTCTTAACAATCAATATATCATAAACAGTATGCTGCTCGAATGTTGTAAGGAAAACTGGTTATCAACCATTGATACTATATTAATTTTGATGATGATAATATTTTATGAAGTGCACAAAAACCATTGGATCAATGAACAAGAACAACAAGACATTATCGATTACTAAAAGTTGTATATATCTATTTTGGGAGCCTCAGTATTAATTAATGTTACTTTTTTTTAAAAAATGTAATGAATAAAAATGTATTCACCACTTGGCAATTTCTTTGAGTCGCCTCACTTATTTGGACCGGAACAGTCGATGTTTGATCCCACTGCTGTTGCTGCTGTTGTGGCCATGACTGCTGTGATAGGGGTTGCTGTGGCTGAGGCCAGTGCTGCCTTTGCTGGTTGGCTGCCCACTGTTGATGTTGCAATGGCTGTGGTTGCCAACAGTCCTGGGGTCGTGACAGACTCTCTTGGGAACTTATACTCCACTGTGGTTGTGGTTGTGAGTTTGGTTCCCTTGTGTATCTTCTGAGAAGCTGCATAACGTCGTCAGTGAAGTCATCCCAGCGTTCCTCGTTCTTTTTGGGGCCATGTTCCTTGTTCATTCAAAAGCGCGCTATCCGTTTGACGTTTTGAAAAGTACTGCAACCTGCGTTTGGAGCAGATCACGTACTTGTCCCGTAAGTGTATCGTATGAGCTAGACGGCACACGCACGTGACAAGTACGGACCACTTTAGTCGTAAGAAGTTGCCACGGAGAACGCAAGTGACACGTAGGCCACACGTACGTGCCCCATAGAATATTTTTCCATCAACTTTCCTGTTGAAACTAGCGACACGCGCAAGGAGAACGTAAGGGAAGCGTACGTCCCCCGTGCGTTCTACTTGCGGCTTGACTGATCGTAGGGCGCACGCAGAAAATAATGTGCATGCCAATTTTCTTCTACGTGCCTTTGCGTGCGGTCTACGTGTGGGAAAAATCGTACGTGTGCCGTGCGTGTCCCTTGCGATTTTGCCAAATTTTGCAATATTTTGCACGTAGACAACACGTAGAAGCACGTACGACGGGTTGTAAGACTAGCTTAAAACACACGCACGCCAGAAACATGTAGGCGCTAAGCCTTCATTTTCAACACCTATTTCTATCCTTGCAAAAAAGTGGGGGGGGGGGGGGCTAAGCCCCCACCCACCTTTATTATTGATGACCCCCACCCCCCGATTCCGACCCCAATGATCATGGTCATCGATTCAGTGTAATTTTTATCTCCGTCCAAAATCGAATAGATTTCTAAAATTTTTATTTCCGGCTTGAATATCAATACTAATCTCTAGTGTAATGAATCCATCAAGTACTTAATATATTACAAAATTGCTGTGCACAGCTCCGTGTCAGTACACCTCGTACAAACCAATAGATCACTTTCAAGTTCTAACGCAGTCCGTTTTTGGATCCGGATTATCCATGCACCGATTCAGCTTTGTTATGCTTAGCGATTTCCGGTATGTGTCTTTTTGCGTCGATTCAGAAATAAAATGCAGTTATATCTGAAGGCCAGATTATGGCCACTTGTCCATTTATGTCACAACCTTTATAAGGCTAATTTCTGAACTTTACACCAGGAAGGAAATATTGTGACAATTAGATTGATTGTATGAAATCAAGCATTTTATCTCTTGATCAACGCAAGACACATACCGGAAATCGCTAAGCATAACAAAGTTAAAGTGGTGCAAGAAAAGTCCGGATCGAAAACCTGATTACATAAGAACTCGAAAATGATTTATACAAAATTGGGTTGTAATTATATTATATATATATATATATTATATATAGTATATATATATATATATATATATATATATATAATATATATATAATATATATATATGTAGTCGGTTTATATAGTAGTTCATCTTTCTCTCTGTATCTGTGTGTCAAATCACAATAACCTAAAGTTATGTCCGCAAGTGCATAAAAACATTTATTTACCTTGTCCTCTGTGAAGAAGTACCGATGGAATTCGATACTCCGAGTCCATTAGAATGTGACAGATATTAGTTTACGTAAACAAACGGTCTCAACATGAAGAACAATTTCGAATCCATATGGGACAAGATGTCCGGGAAGAGTCAGCGTCCCATGTTAGCATGCCGGACCCGTTGAAAATGTTACATGTACATGGAAACCTCTCCAGTTCGATGAAAATGTCATGAGGAAATATCTGAAAGCTGCTTCATGTTTACACGGCTATTGTGTGAATCTATGCACCAAAGCCGTGTCTTCGGATTTCTTATCAGTTTTATTCAAGTGGTAAAGCTGTGGAGTCACCGTGGCTACGTGCGCACTGCAAATATTCTGGCGTTAGGATCTTAAAATGTTCATTTGATTCAATTCCTCGTTTTTGTAAACCCCCTTAGGGGTTTAACAATTTTATACTGGGGTTTTATACTTTTTATGTGGCAATGACATGTACTGCAAAATATTCTGCAGCCGTAAATGCAAGATAATTGTTTGCTCGATATTATATCCCCATCGTCAATGTATCATCAAAGTGTCGGTTTTGTTTTAACCGATAGTTCTAAATGTACTATTGCATTATGCTTGTATAAAAATAAAACGTTTCCAGAAACCATACTGTCATATGTTGTTTGTTTGCGAGTATTACGAGTAAAAATTTCAGTGAGGTCCCTAGTGAAAGTTGTTTATTACTTTCATTTTCAGGAGGAGTAAATTGGCGATCATGGGGCATTAATCAGTGGTGTCATTATTTGTGTCACAAATTTTGACCCGAGCTATGGTATGTGACAATGCACTGATGGTTGTAGGTCCAATGAGACCCGTTATTTCCATAAACTAGAATCAAACGGGGACCTTTTACTTGTGGAGCAAACTTACAATGGCATGGGTATTTTTTAAGTCTCTGGTCACCAACATATAACTGAAACAGACATCTACTTGATCCATTTCGACAGACAACTACTTGATGCATTCGTGTGCAGGAGCTGGTTTTATCAAAACGTTTTAAGTCTCAAGTCTTACGTTAAATAACTTTAAAACAAAACTTAACACCCTTTTATCAACACTACCCTAACTCAAGCATTAAGACACATACACACATTTTCAAGTTAAAGATTTCTACGTCAAAATACCTGTATCAGCAGTATTTACAAAGACAAAATATAACATTTACAACAATAACCTTGGTCTATGCAATGCTTCTGTATTTTCATATAAACAAAACTTAATCTGGTCGTGAGTCACAAGTCCTAATTCTTTGTAAAACAGACGCAAGTCTTAAGTACTATCCTTAGACAAATTCCAAGACTTGGGACCTCTGATAAACAGACTCCAGCATAGTTTAATATATATAACCTGACAGGATGGAATCTTGTAAACCCTTTCATGACCTGGACAAGTTTAAATTTAAGGTAATCAATAATGCATTAAAATAACAGTGGCAATATTAATTGTTTTTACTTGTAATCATACCTATGGCAATCCAGTTAGTAATATAATTCCGAGCCTGTCATATCTGAAATGTGAGTAGAATCCACCATATTTTATTCAAAAGGTTACTCAGCCCTGCCAAATAATGTGAATAGGAAAAACCAACACATGATAAAATTCTAAGTATCCCAACAATAGGGATACATATTTTATTACCTTTCTTCAGAATTGAATATGAATCATCTGTAGATGAATATAGATCTATACAAAAAGCACACATGACAAATTTGTTGACAATGGCCCATGACCTTGATAAATTCATCTCCATGACAACATACTAATGAATAGATGATAAACTACAATTTAACACAGAATTATCACTGTACAAAAATGTAAGATAAATATCCAATATACATATATACAACAATAAGATTACATTATGGATTTCTGGCCGAGTTTACTTCTATAATATCATTTCTATCATATTCATATCTAGAAAATCTATAGTTTCATTACTAGCTTTTGGAATGTCAAGGAAAACAAAGGACAGATTTACAAGAGAATTCTATCATTTACTACCTGATGGTGTAAGAGATAAGATTATTTTATCATTTGTTTCTCTGTATTTTTTTCATTTAACATTTATAATTTTACTCAAAAGTACATGTATTACCTTGATTTTTTTAAATACAGATGTCAAAAATACAGTTGTTCATTTTAAGTTTTACATGCTAGAAAGCTCCTGAATTGTTACCAATTTAACAAATAAAACTACCAATTTTTTGAAATTCACATTTTCTTTTTCCAACTGTATTAGTTGCTTATGATTATGGCTACTGTCTGTACCTTTACATGTTAACTGTACTTATAACACCATTTCAAAACTTTATCTTCACATGTGCTAAAGTAGTCATTTCTAAAATGTATGGATGTGATTTCCACATACATATCAAGCCTCACGTTTACTCTCTTACTTGGCGGTATAGAAAAACGAGATTATTCTATGTCAATGTTGAGATCTGAAATACTCTCTTTCACCCTAACTATACTTTCGCTACATAATAATTAAGAAAATTTTCAGTCATCTGATCTGGTCCTTCATGCCTATTGTTAACCCGATTTAAATCTTGTCTGGACATATATCTCTACCACTCTTCTTTCTGTATTGTTTTACAACTACTTAACAACCTTTCTCACAATCACCATACCTGCAGACAAGCTACTTTTAGAAATTCTCACATCTAAAATGAGAGAGAGAGAGAGAGAGAGAGAGAGAGAGAGAGAGAGAGAGTTAAATCTAAATACATTTTCAATTATTTGTTCTTAACCCTGGCACTTTTTCACCAATTTGCTTACCATAACAAGGAAAAAAGAATCTAAGTTTGCAGCTACAGTAAGACTAAATCAAAAGTAAATAAATTAATGCATCAACCCCTGAAAACAATGGACTCTTCTCTATATCATTGACTTAGACCAGTCCAAATGTGTTTTTAGGGGTGAATGAGTTACCAGGCATCATTTCCCAAGTTCTGATAAAGCAGTAAAATGTATGTATACAACTCAATTACCGACACACACACACACACACTATTGTGTACACATAATGATATCATATGCTATGCAATCTACACAGTCATCAGCAATTGCATTTTTATATAAAAGATACTTGCATCATTTCCCCAAGTTCTCCCCTCCCCATCCCACCCCCCCCCCCCACCACCCCGCCCCCCCGACCCCCCACCCGCCGCGAGCGCGCGCGCGCGCCAAGCCCCCTCCCTCCCCCCCCCACACCCCCCATCGCCCCCCCCCACCCCCCCACCCCCACCCCCCCCCCCCCCCCCCCCACCCCCACCCCCCCCCCCCCCCCCCCCCCCCCCACCCCCCCTCCCCCCCCCCCCCCCCTCCCCCCCCCCCCACACCCCCCACCCCCCCCCCCCCCCCCCACCCCACCCCCCCCCCCTCCCCCATCCACCCCTCCCCCCCCCCCCCCCCCCCCCCCCGCCCTGCCCCCGCCCCTCCCCCCCACCCCCCCCCCTCCCCCCCCCCCCCCCCCCACCCACCCACCACACACCCCCCCCCGCCCCTTCGGCCTCCACCTCCCCCCTCCCCCCCCCCGCCCCCCCCCCCCCCCCCCCCCCGCCCCCACCCCCCCCACCCACCCCCCCCCCCCACCCCCCCCCCCCCCGACCCACCCCCACCAACCGCCCCCGACCACCCCCCCCACCCCCCGCTCCCCCCCCCCCCCCCCCCCCCCACACCCCCCCCCCCACCGCCCCCCCCTCCCCCCCCCCGCCGCCCCCCCCCCCCCCCCCCCCCCCCCCCCCACACCCCCCCCCCCCCCCACCCCCACCACCACCCCCCCCCCCCCCCCACCCCCCAGCCCCCCCACCCCCCCCCCCCCCCCCCCCCCACCCCCCCCCCCCCCACCCCCCCTGATAAAGCATTAAAATCCCCGCCACCCTCACCACACCCCCCCCCCCTCCCCCCCCCCCCCTACCCGCCCCCTCCCCCCCCCCCCCCGACCCCACCCCCCCTCCCGCCCCCTCATCCCGCCCCCCCCACCCACCCCCGCCCCCCCCGCCACACCCCCCCCCGCCCCCCCCCCCCCCACCCCACCCCTCCCCCCCCTCCCCCCCCCCCCTCCCCTCACCTACCCCCCCCCCAAGCCTCCCCCCCCCCCCCCCCTCCCCCCCCCCACCCCCCCCACCCCCACCACCCCCCCCCCCCGCCCCTCCAAATTACCCCCACCCCCCCCCCCACCCTCCCCCCTCCCCCCCCCCTCCCCCCCCCCCCCCACCCCCCCCCCCCCCCCCCCCCCCCCCCCCCCCCCCCCCCCCGCCCCCCCACCCCGCCACCCCCTCCCCTCCCCCCCCCCGCACCCCCTCCCCCCCCCCGCCCACCCCACCCCTCCCCCCGCGCTCTCTCCCCCCCCTACCCCCCACCGCCTCCCCCCCCCCCCCCCTGGACCCACGTATGTATACAACTCAATTACCGACACACACCACACACACACACTCCCCCCCCCCCCCAACTAAGAATCCATTTTTCCGCCCGCCCCCCCCCCACCCCCACCACCCCCCCCCCCCCACCGCCCCCTCCTCCCCCCCCCCCCCCCCCCCCCCCCCCCCCCCCCCCCCCCCCCCCCACCCCCCCCCCCCCCCCATATAACCCCCCTCCCCCCCCCCCCCCCCCCCCCCCCCCCCCCCCCCCCCCCCCCCCCCCGCCCCTCTCCAAGCCCCCCCCCCTACCTACATCCCCCATTCAGCACCCGCCGACCCCATACCCGACCCCCACCCCCCCCCCCATGGAAGAATCCATCAACCCGCACCCAATTATTGTGATGAAGGTAAACAATGGAATAAAATGACTATTTGTCAGTTCTATGGGAAATTCCATTTTGCTAATGGGTAAAATGATTGTCTGTGAAATAGAAATGATTTTTTGCAAATGTTCATTGCACATAATGTGGCGCTCTGCACCATTCTTCAATTTTTTCACAAAGTACATACACTTTGTCCACATTTTAACTGATCCCTTTATAGCACTAATCTTTAGTGGTGCTGTCTCTTATCAGCAAAAACACAGCAGTTATCTCCCTTTATTTATGAATCAACACAAGAGGCAAATCCTTTTTATCTGATCTGACATAGTACCAAGTAGTTTCCTTTTCACTCAGCTTGGCACAGAAGCAGTTAGCTCCCTTTATGATTTGACAAAAAATAAAATAATAAAATAAAACCACAAACAATTAGCCCCCTTTTCAATTGACATATTTTATGTGGCTTTCACTTGTATTAGGTACAATTGCTTCAGGATAGCAGTATTACAATTGCTTCAGGATAGCAGTAACCTAACATTTCAGTCTATGTCTGTCTTAGGTTTGAATGAGATCCGTGAATACAAAAACATATCACAAAAAATTAAGACATCCAATTCCAGCACCTCCCTTTACTGTAAACAGCACTGTCAAACTCCTTCAGACTTCACATCCAATAGACATATTCCATTAAGATTGTCTCCCTTGCTCTGCACTCTCTAATTATTTTACACATAAGTGTGAGTGGTTTTATGGAGTGCTCCATCATTTGTCCATTGTAAATCAAGTATCAGCGTGTCCATAAAGGACAGTTGACACAATAAACCTTTACAAGCACCAGCCAAGTTTCATTCAATCTTTTTGTTCAGGTCTAAATATAAATCTGGAAATCCCGTTGTGATTAATGTGGTGGTAAATGACTTGGTGCAAATCTCTCTCTGTCCAATGCTAGCTGTCTTTGTAATGCTTCATGCTGTGCAGCTTGTGCAGATAACTGGAAATAATAATAAAAAAATAAATAAATAAACCATGAACAATTCCACCATTAAAATGGAGATAAATTCTTTGAATAAAACATTCGCCCAAATAAGTAATGATCCTCAGAATTGCAGCTATGATAAAACCAGCACTAAATTAATGCTATTTTACTCAGATAGCTAGAAAATTGGTCTGGGGCCCCAATTTATGACTTAAAGATACATAGAACCACCCTCACAACCTGCATCACTTTACAAAGAAATGGGAGATGCGACTAACAAAATCAAGTCTTTATGACTAACCAGAGGCAATTCGTAGCCATAAGTTATTGGTGTATTATAATTTATCTTTGTAGCAGATGTAAGTGTTAATAAACAATCAACATCTAATTTGAAAATGTTGGGGATGTGCTTTTGAAAAACTTGAGTTATAAGTTTCATTTTAGCGCAACTTAGGAATTACGACTTCTTGATTTGTAGAGTTTGAAATGAAGCCCAAGGTCGGGTGCTGTAATAACAACATCAATGATCAAGGGTTCAAATCACAAATTTGTATTGCCTTAATCTTATCTGATATGTCACAGAAGATCTAACATAATCCACTACGGTGTCACATATGAATTAATTCTCTCATAGGCGTGTACTATTCCACACTTGCTAGGTCTCCCCCATAAATAGGGAGACTCCCTATTATTTATATCAAAATATTTTGATAATTTCTACAAGAAAAAAAGCATATCTCCCCCATGAAAATCGAAATTTTCCAATTAATTCTTACTAAAATTTAGTCTCCCCCATGAGATTGAAAAGTCTCCCCTATGAAAATTATTTCAGGATTGGCAAGTCTGCTTGCTATTCAATCAATGAAAATATGGCATTCAAGATCTCAAAAGTTTATCGAATGGTACAGAGATGTAACTCATTTTTATAATGAAAAAAAAAAGTCATGAGTCTGTAGAATTCAATTGAAGCATCTTTGCTGCTTTGATCCTATCCAAGGTTATGAAAGCAATTATCTTCTTCTGTACTTTGTGTGTTCTGTGTTGTTTATGATGTTTACATCCCTTTACCATTGGATAAACTTTCAAGATTGTGTAAGCCGCATTTTCATCGGTGGAGCATGACACATCTACCAGTCACTCACATGTGACAGCATAGCCTTTTCATTAGATCCTCCACACGACATATCATAAAACAGGTACAATGTGAGATCAGATTTTAATAAGATTGTAATTTACCCGCGGGCTAAGAGTGCAATAGCTTTACTTTATTTCTGTAAAGTCCCTATATTATCTAGCTTAATACTCTGAAACATGGCTACAGAGATAACTGTTATGAAAGACTACCTGACATGCCAGTTTGAATACCACTTGATCAAATCATTCTTATAATAAAACCTCTATTGAGAGACCACATTGGTGGTCTTTCAAGACTTGATCAAATCATTCTTATAATAATACCTCCATTGAGAGACCACCTTTTTTGGCTGATATGGTGGTCTTTCAAGACTTGATCAAATCATTCTTATAATAAAACCTCCATTGAGAGACCACCTTTTTTGGCTGATATGGTGGTCTTTCAAGACTTGATCAAATCATTCTTATAATAATACCTCCATTGAGAGACCACATTTCTGTGGCTGATATGGTGGTCTTTCAAGACTTGATCAAATCATTCTTATAATAATACCTCCATTGAGAGACCACATTTCTGTGGCTGATATGGTGGTCTTTCAAGACTTGATCAAATCATTCTTATAATAATACCTCCATTGAGAGACCACATTTCTGTGGCTGATATGGTGGTCTTTCAAGACTTGATCAAATCATTCTTATAATAATACCTCCATTGAGAGACCACATTTCTGTGGCTGATATGGTGGTCTTTCAAGACTTGATCAAATCATTATCCATCATTTCTGTGGCTAATGGTGGTCTTTCAAGACTTGATCAAATCATTCTTATAATAATACCTCCATTGAGAGACCACCTTTTTTGGCTGATATGGTGGTCTTTCAAGACTTGATCAAATCATTCTTATCAATGTATCCATTGAGAGACCACATTTCTGTGGCTGATATGGTGGTCTTTCAAGACTTGATCAATTCATTCTTATAATAATACCTCCATTGAGAGACCATAATCTGTGGCTGATATGGTGGTCTTTCTGACTTGATCAAATCATTCTTATAATAAACCTCCATTGAGAGACCACATTTCTGTGGCTGATATGGTGGTCTTTCAAGACTTGATCAAATCATTCTTATAATAATACCTCCATTGAGAGACCACCTTTTTTGGCTGATATGGTGGTCTTTCAAGACAGGTATCACTGTATCTGAATTCAGGTTAACTCTACTCCCCCTTACATAATCCTCTACTGTGAAACTTGTAAATAACAGCCTTCTTAGGGACACAAGAAAGCCAGTCTTTATAGGGAGATGGTCTTTATATAGAGGTCGAATTGTACACAAATGGTACTATTGGGGACAGCAAAAACGGTCTTTGTGACCAGGTGGTCTTTATACACAGGTGGTGGCTAAAGCGGGTTTTTTCTGTATACATACCTGGTGGGCAAGATTTGGATCAGCATATGCCCTTCTGTACAAGTCGTTCTGTAACATTTCTTGCTCTCTACTGGATAAAAGTGCTGCATGCGAAGGTAGACCATGTGGTAGTGAAGGCAAGTGTGGACCACTGCCGGATACAGCTGGATTTGTACCACTCATTCCTGCTGCCAGAGGATCTGCCCCTGTAAAAATTACATACAAATTAAGGATATTAAAAATTATATACAAATTAAAGACACTGTCAATCAGTGCCATACCTGTGAAACTTGTTTACTTTATTCTGGATCTAACAATGGCAATATACAATATATACCAAATATACCCTGAAATCAAATTATGATAGGGACACCTATATTTGGGGGTAATGATTGGTGATTCATAGAAGCTGTTCCACAATTAGGTATCTCCAGTTAGATACAATGCCCAAACTTTAAGTTCAATCAAGAGATGACCTATTAATACATATATTTGCATAAACTTAAATTCTTAACAAGACAATGTCCAATCTGGTGAACCATCAAGTTCTTTCTCAAAGCCCCCCAAAAAAGTGGAATACAAAAAAAAATGAATTAGTATATACAATTCTTATATTGGTCTGATAAAATGCAATTATCTGAAACATAGTGTTTATATATATGTAAAATGCTGTAGTGGCCCAGTTGTGTTTATACATGTAAACTGTTGTAGTGGCACAGTTGTGTTTATACATGTAAACTGTTGTAGTGGCACAGTTGTGTTTATATATAAACTGCTGTAGTGGCACAGTTGTGTTTATATATAAACTGTTGAAGTGGCACAGTTGTGTTTATATATAAACTGTTGTAGTGGCACAGTTGTGTTTATATATAAACTGTTGTAGTGGCACAGTTGTGTTTATATATAAACTGTTGTAGTGACCCAGTTGTGTTTATATATAAACTGTTGTAGTGGCACAGTTGTGTTATATATAAAGACTGTAGTGGCACAGTTGTGTTTATATATAAACTGCTGTAGTGGCACAGTTGTGTTTATATATAAACTGTTGTAGTGACCCAGTTGTGTTTATATATAAACTGTTGCAGTGGCACAGTTGTGTTTATATATAAACTGCTGTAGTGGCTTAGTTGTGTTAATATATAAACTGCTGTAGTGGCTTAGTTGTGTTTATATATGTATACTGTTGTAGTGGCACAGTTGTGTTTATAAATATAAACTGTTGCAGTGGCACAGTTGTGTTTATATATAAAATGTTGCAGTGGCACAGTTGTGTTTATATATGTAAACTGTTGTAGTGGCACAGTTGTGTTTATATATAAACTGCTGTAGTGGCACAGTTGTTTATATATAAACTGTTGCAGTGGCACCTTTTGTTATATATGTAAACTGTTGTTGGCAGAGTTGGCGTTTATATATAAACTGCTGTATGGCACAGTTGTGTTTATATATAAAACTGTTGCAGTGGCACAGATGTGTTTATATATGTAAATAGTGGCACAGTTGTGTTTATATATAAACTGCTGTAGTGGCACAGTTGTGTTTATATATAAACTGCTTAAGTGACTTAGTTGTGTTTATATATTCAAAACTATTGTAGTGGCACAATTGTGTTTATATATGTATACTGTTGTAGTGGCACAGAAACATTTTATAATGTTATTGTAGTGGCACAGTTGTGTTTATATATGTAAACTGTTGTAGTGGCACAGTTGTGTTTATATATAAACTGCTTAAGTGACTTAGTTGTGTTTATATATATAAACTGTTGCAGTGGCACAGTTGTGTTTATATATATGTAAACTGTTGTACTTTTACAGTTGTGTTAAAATATAAACTGCTGCAGTGGCTTAGTTGTGTGTTTATAAACAGTTCACCCCCAAAACACCGCACCTCTTGTTTTCCTGAATTTTGGCGGTAAAACTGGATTGGCAATATATAGAGGTTTAACTAGCTACCGGTGTGGTCTAATCTTGACATGTCTTAAATCGCTGTTGTACATCATATCTTGTTTACAACTTACTATTGTTAATTCAGATATTTTATCTATTGTTTAAATTTGGACAAATTAGCCCAGAAACATTTTTAATGTTATCTTTCATTGTTTTTGCTTACATGTGATAATTGCTGTGGAAATACACAACATGTGGATTTTTCCAGCTCTCATGGAAGCGAGACACTTGTAATCTAGTCCTTGTCTGACTTTTACACTTTGTTCATACAACCGGATACCAGTTTATGACACTCGATATTCGAGTTATCTACATTTGCAGTCGAAATATGAAGTGGTAACAAGCTACCGTCGGCTAACAGTTTTACTCACCTCTTTTTTTCATCTGGTTTTGCGATATGTGCGAGGAATTTAAAATATATAAATGAGCATTTGTTCCATAGAGTTGGTGGCGGATGGCGATATGCAAGTTTTGGCATTACAACAAGGGAATTTCATGGGAGGAAATCCATTCTTTCAAGAAATAGCAGCGTTATGCGGGTTTGGCGTCATGATGGGGGTGAACTGTATCTGTAAACTGCTGTAGTAGCACAGTTGTGTGTATATATGTGTAAACTGCTGTAGTGGTACAGTTGTGCATTTATATATGTAAACTGCTGTAGAGGCACAGTCTTGCGTTTATATATGTAAATTACTGTAGTGGCACAGTCGTGCGTTTATATATGTTAACTGCTGTAGTGGCACAGTAGTGTTTATATATGTTAACTGCTGTAGTGGCACAGTTGTGTTTATATATGTAAACTGCTGTAGTGGCACAGTCGTGTTTATATATGTAAACTGCTGTAGTGGCACAGTCGTTCGTTTATAAATGTAAACTGCTGTAGTGGCACAGTTGTGTATATATATGTAAACTGCTGTAGTGGCACAGTCGTGCGTTTATATATGTAAACTGCTGTAGTGGCACAGTAGTGTTTATATATGTAAACTGCTGTAGTGGCACAGTTGTGTGTATATATATGTAAACTGCTGTAGTGGCACAGTCGTGCGTTTATATATGTTAACTGCTGTAGTGGCACAGTAGTGTTTATATATGTTAACTGCTGTAGTGGCACAGTAGTGTTTATATATGTAAACTGCTGTAGTGGCACAGTTGTGTTTATATAGATAAACTGCTGTAGTGGCAAAGTTGTGTGCTTTTATATATGTGAACTGCTGTAGTTACACAATTATGTTTATTTATATGTAAACTTCAATAATTGCAAAGTTGTGTTTATACATGTACATGTATATACCGGTATACAGCCACACACACACACACACATACACACACAGTGAAATTTCGAAGAGGAGAAAGAATTAGTATATAGTGATTTCTTACACATATAAATTTCAACTTAAATTAATTTGTAAGAATTTTTTATTTTTCTGGTAAATTTTTTTATTTGAAATATTGAGAAAGTGACTAATTGTAAAATGTTTATAAGGAACATTAAATAACAAAATGATTTGGGACTTTGTCAAAACTTTAAAAACATCAAGAAAATTAACTCATCAAAGTTCTACTCTGTTCCAATGTATATATGGTAAGGTAGCCCAGTTCTGTGTTTTATATTTATACAATGCACTGTGTAAACGGCTGAAGGACTGTGCTTCAACCATATGAATAAAGGACATTTCAAACATCTTAATTACAGGCTAAGACATTTTAAAACTTATTTTTGTCTCAATGTAATACTTTAAATGGACAATCCATTCATTAAAATTTGCTCTTAAGTATCTGCATAGTATGCTATTTTCAGATGTTCTATCTGTTGTAGTCGCTGAAGATGGAAAGTGAAATAAACCTGATTTCTCAGATAACAAAGATTACTTCTATGCCTCAAAATTTTAGTGTATATTTTTCCGAAATTTTGACCATTTTGAGGAATTTATTATCATAACTGCTGGTGACATGACATCCTATCTTTTTCATGTGGCTACAAGTGTCAATGATTTAATTAAATCAAATTTAACAAAGCTGGCTTTGTATTCTTTGCTTAAATTAAAATATATATTTGTAATAATTTTCTTGTTTATTTTATAATCAATCACTTTTTCCCCCACAGAGGTTAAAATTGGAAATTATCTTACCTGAAAATGGGGAAAATGTTACCATTTTGCTATTGGGAATGTGGCCTTATACCAGCCCTGAACAGACCCAAGAAAAAATCTCTAATTCATTAATTCCTAGCACTTCATATTCTGACTAGAGCATTTATAGTCAAACAGACTTACAAGATAGATATATACAGTATGGCATCATGCATGTTTCTATGTCACAAAACAGAGGAAGATCAGAAAATCAAGCGCAGGTTATCACTATTGTGTACTGCTTAAAGACATTCAAGAAAAACAGTTCATCCAAATCATTATATAAAGATAAAATAGATATGGACAGATAAAAAAAGGGTTATATATATATGATAGTTAATAATTACACAGGTGTGTTAACATAACGAATTTAAGTTCTGTATTAAAATTAACTTTTGCCTCATTTGATTAATACAGGGATATTCTGGAATGTTTATTATTTACAATGTATGTATATGATGTATATAAAGACACCAAAAAAAAAAAAAAAAAAAGGAACATAAAAAAATCTTAGTTGAATGTAACAGTATCAGTATCTACAAGAAACTTAATAGGAAATTAAGTAACGAGGATCGAAATTTGATATTATCAAGCTAAGAAAAGAAAAGATATATTTTACTTAAACAAAATCTTCGAAAGTATCAATCCATGACAGATTTCAATTTAATGTAAAATTGGTTTATTTAAACACAATCTGGTGATTTAATTCAAGTTAAAGTTTATTACTGGTATAAAATACCAGTCCAGTACAGAGGAATTTCAGCTTTGAAATTAATCAGACATATTAGAGGCCTAGTTATTATGTCCTAAATATACAAATTAATATTCATATACAGCAGTCTCTGCAAAAAAAAATCATATTATCTCCCCTTGGTTCTGCAGCGATCATTTGCTTATACTAACCAATCATCTCATAGATTGCCTTTTTTTGTTAAAAATAAACAAATAATGACCACATTTTGCGGTACCAAGTAATTCAAATGATGGGAGAATGATTTTCTTGTAATAAAGAAAAAAAAAAATAAAACCAAACGAAAACAAGTTTTTGGATATTCTTAATGATGAGCCAAACTGGTGAAGTGTTTCTGCCTATTGTTATGCCTATGCCTAATTCTGTAAATTTGAAAGCAAGTATATATATGTTAAGCCAAAGTCGAAAAAGAGTCATTTGAGATATATATAAGTATATGTATATATGTGCAAACACACACACCACAAAAAGTATGATTAAGCCAATACCTACAGAAGAACTACTGCAGAAGAAAAAAGTAAAAAAAAAAAAAAAAGCAAAACTGTTGACAACAATGAAATGTTGTGATAAGATTCTTCAAATGTCAGTGCTAGAAGTAACCAGTCTCGTCTCATCTTGAAGCTTGCTTTCCTTTCATGGGAAATCTCTGTTTACTGGATAAATTACAGCTAGCTCTCTATGAAGCAGTGATTCCGATGTTTTTTTTTTTTTAATCACTCAGCTAATTCTTGTTTATTTAAATGAATCTTCCAGACATATGTTACAAGCATTAGAAGCAAATATTTTTGTTAAAAACCTCAGCCTGACACCAGTTCGGCTCATCAAGCATATTACTCGGGAAATATTCTAATTCCATCTTTAATTACAAAAAAAAACTTCAAGCACTGATGTTTGAAAAGAGAATCAAATCTGCAAATTTGATGTATTAAACTTACTAGAAAATTGATAAACCAAATGAGAGGCAGCCGGATCAATTAGGCCACGCTCGTGTTTTGAACGGAGGATACATTCGTTTGTTATCCTCTGCATGTAGATTTGTTCATTAGTCAGACGTTGTGTACAAATTTGGTAAATCATTCTTCCGGTCATTTGATCACTATGAAGAATATCTGTAATGACATCAAAATTTGGCGATTAATGACTGCGAATTATCTTACCTGGGGCAAAAGGTGGAATTAAAGGTGATTGTGGGGGCAAGCCTAAAGGATGGTACGGTGGCAATCCCGGTGGCCCGTCCGGTTGATGCAAATGAAGGTGAGTGTGAGAGTGGGCATGTGTATGTGTGTGAGATTGCCCTGCCGACAATCCTAGGCTGGCCATTTGCAGTCTCACCATGGGGTCAGCAGACAGTGCCATTCTCTCTGCCTGTAGTCTCTCTGCTGATAATCTCTCAGCCACGGCAGATCCTGGATGCATTAGATCTGATCCTGGTAGAAAATGGGGACTTGGGGGAATCCCTAGATAGAACATAGTAAAGGATAATAAAAATGAGACAATTCTTTTCTTGAACATCAATTAAATGTGCCTCAAAATCTTATGTATCCAAATACTGACTATACAGATCAGGAAACACGGCTGTCCATCTACAAGCAATTATGTTCAGTTATAGAGCATAAAGATTCAAGCAAATCAAGTTCTTAACAATAAAAACTTTTTTCAAAAACATTTATATGAACACACACACCAACGAGAGAGAAAGAGAGAGAGAGAGAGAGGAAGGACAAAACAGCAACTAAATATAATGTCCTTCTCCATTAATCACATACCGTAGATTTGATTTCATTAAAAATAACTTTGTTGTAATCAAATTTAAATCAGGTAGCCTTTTACTCCATTTTCTTTCACTTCAATATCAGCTGTGTTTACTCAGCCAAGCAGCCAAGCTTTACAGTCTGCTTATCATTGAACATTCATTCATTTTTTTAAAACTTCAGTTGTCCAATTGGACAAAAAGTACCAGAAAATCGAGTTAATCAGAGTTCACTCTGGTAAAAGAAATACAATAACAAACTTTAATTACAATCAGTCTTTTGCACCAATAGTACACATGTACCTAGCTATCGTGCAATCCCATTGTGAAAATTACATACCCAGCCTCTCTAGTCGTTCCCTTTCTCTCTGCATCAAATCACTCGCCAAACTCGTAGGGGGATAAACACCTGGTATATGAGACCCACTTGGTGGTCCTCCTGGTCCTGTGGGGACAAGTGGACCGGATGGAGGGTAACCATACCGCCGCTGAAACTCTAACCACTGCGGATCCAGAGGATTTGGACCATGTGGAAGCAGCCTGTCTAAACCTTGAAAGGATGACAAGTTTAGTATGTATGATAGGTTATATACAAGATTACGTCATATTTAATGATAATCTACGGGGGATATAATGCTGCATTTGTACATGTATGAAATGTAATATTAATCTATTATGGCCCTTTTCCCAAAGGGAACTGTTCTCCTATAATGTTGTCTGGAGAGGTATAGTCCCCGAGTCGAAGGTTCACAAGGAAAAAGTGTCATAATAGATTTAGTACATCAGGTGGCATACATTTGCTTTCAATTTGAAAAAAGAAATAAACATAAAAATATCTGCAATGATTTAATACTGATTGGCATGACGATGTTTGGAACATTATCTCGCCAAAGCACTGGTTGTACGTCTACTGCACTCGCAGCCAAATTTTTTTGTCAAGAAAATGCCATCTAGAAAAGGTGAATAGCTCTTACAACAGTTTTTATAGTGTACAGTCCAATGGGAAATAAGATCACTAAAGTATAGTGCCTGTTGTCAGGTACAGTCACCCGTTGTTAAGAACATATGAAAACAATGCTGAATAGACAGCATGCATTTAACAAATCAAAACCTCAGAAGTTAACATGTGATGTACGTCACATTCAACTACATGTATATTCTACGGATCTGCTGTGTATGTATGTATGAAATGTTCTGTACCAAATTCTGGCATATTCCACTAAACTACAGGGGATGAGAGGATAGATATAACATGGTCAGATAATGTCAGCTGTATACACAAGGAACTACCTTTCAGGGATTCAAAATTCTTTTTTAGACACTCAAGTCTGGGACTTTGAGAGGAAATTTCTGGCAAGTCCAATGGAGAGATTTCAAAGTCCGTGCTGAATTTTGTTAATAAGTAATGCAGTAAAATTACAAAAGAATGCAGATGAGGCAAATCCCTCGGACTCCAGGTATTTCTGAATGCCAAGTCCGAACCCAAATTAACCAAGTTCCGGACTTGAGGAAATTTTAACTCCTACCTTTTAAAATCTTCAGAAAATATGTAGCTGATGAGTGATATAAATACTGTATATGACTATGGTGCAAGACATAAACAGCATTTTCTACAATACTTTGTAACAATGTAGCATTTTCTACAATACTTTATAACATTGTAGCATTTTCTACAATACTTTATAACAATGCAGCATTTTCTACAATACTTTGTAACAATGTAGCATTTTCTACAATACTTTATAACAATGTAGCATTTTCTACAATACTTTGTAACAATGTAGCATTTTCTACAATACTTTATAACAATGTAGCATTTTCTACAATACTTTATAACAATGTAGCATTTTCTACAATACTTTATAACAATGTAGCATTTTCTACAATACTTTATAACAATGTAGCATTTTCTACAATACTTTATAACAATGCAGCATTTTCTACAATACTTTATAACAATGTAGCATTTTCTACAATACTTTATAACAATGTAGCATTTTCTACAATACTTTATACAATACTTTATAACAATGCAGCATTTTCTACAATACTTTACAGTGTTAAACCATATGACATTGTCTAGAATTCTTTATAACGTTAAGCTGTATAAAATTATCTGAAAATACTGCAATACTGCATTTTATAACCTTAAAGGGGTATTATCTATGTTTTTTTTCACAATATTTTCTTTCCTTTTTCACTACTTAGACTGATAAAGAGATATACACAGACAAAAAATTCTTAAATTCCCATACATTTTTTGAAATTTGCTCGAGAAAGCCAGGTCTGTCACTTTTTCAATTACAATTGATTAACTCAACATTACTATTTGTATATGCATACCACACTGGACCTGACTTTGATTTCACAATATATATAGGAATATAAGATTTCTTATGCCTCTTTATAGCTCTTATTTGTTATTGTAACTTAAGTACAAGTAGTAAAAGTAGAAAAAAATTGAAATAATTTTGGGGGGGGGGTAAACACAGCTGATGCCCCACAATTATCCACAACAATTCATACAATTTAGCCCTATGACCTCATTAATGAGGTGCATTATTTTCATGTTACCTGGCGGTTTCATTTCCAACTCATGCTTTAATTTTTCTCGCATTTCCATTTCACGAATCTCCCTTTCCCTGATTTCCCTTTCTCGAGCATCTCTTTCTCGTTTATCTCTCTCTAATTCCAATTCAAGTCTGGAAAAGATATGATAAAACTAAATGATGAATTTGACTTAAAATACATGTTAACTTAGAAAATAAAACTGTTAAACTGACTAATGAGAGAATACAAGGAAATAATATAACTCAGAAAACCAAATATGTCAGAACAGGCTCGACACCATAGAACTTGAGAATTTATTTAAGCCTGAGAATATTGTCTAATTTGCCTGCACAGCCAATCAGATTTCAAGATTCACCAAAGTTGAGTAAAATTTTTAGACTTAAGTAATTCTTAAGTTTAATGGAGCTGGGCCCATGTGTACATGGACACACCTGGCATGCAATCGTTTTGTTCATAGTATAAACACTGAGGCACACCTGTAAGAAATCAGTATGCAAATGATTATTGACATACCTGTGAAAAATCTGGTGCTAATGAATATAGACACACCTGTGAGCTACCTTAGTGTCTCATTTATGAAAAGATGTTGTTTAGATATTGATTCAATAATCACGCATACCCAGTTTGAAAGAAATATGACCATTGATTCATAAGAAGAAAAGTTTTTCAAGATGTATATAAATGTAACCATGTTTTGTTCCTTTATTGCCCCTATGGGTCCTAGCCCCTTTTCATTTGTAAACTTTATGCATCTTCACTTGGGGATACTGCTTTCCAAGTTTGATTAAAATATGCCCATTGGTTCCTGAGGAGAAGTAAGAAAGTGCTGAAGTTTACAACACATGACAACAGGCAAAACACAATAACAATAGGTCTCAATGAGACTAGCTCTGGTAACCCAAAATTCATTATGTGGACACACCTTTAAGTTATAAGTGTGCTAATGACTGTGGACACACCTGGGAAAAGTCAAGTGTGACACACACTGTGAGTCAATTAGTCTTAATCTTACAGGTATCATGCCTCAAGTCACACTTGTGAAAAGTTAAGTGTGAAAGGGACTGTGCTAGGGGATAATCATGATCTTACAGATGTTTGACCTTAAATCACATCTATGAAAAGTCATGGGTGAACAGCACTGTGCTAGGGGTAATCATGATCTTACAGATGTTTGACCTTATGTCCCACCAATGAAAAACCAGTGTGCTTCTGACAACATACCTCTGCATCAATGGTATAGAATTTCTATATATATATGTTTGAAAGTAACATAACCTTCTTTAGTATATTTCATACACTTACCTCTCTCTAGAACCAGGTGGGTACATAGCTGCCATTCTGTAGCTTAGCAATGGATCCATACCCGGAAGATGTGGACTATATGGGGGATGGGACATACCAGGCTCTGAACCTGAAAGACAAAAAAGAAAGATGATAAAAAAGGGTGATATTGACAGATTATACATTAAAACTGACACAACTAAATAGCATACTACATAAAGAGTGCTGGGTAAAACCTGGACAAATCCAACATTTATAATTACTATACAGTGGAGGGTCAAATATCATAAAAAGGTTTTGCTTGTCTGCAGTGCAGACAGTCTTGAAATCTACTTGGGTATGTTGACTTGAGGCAGGAGATGTAAGTTGTCTGAATATCAAATGTATTATATGTACATGTACTTATTACTCAATAATAAGGATAGCTATATATCATTGTAGTAATATTCCAGACCAATGAATAATGTTAAAACCAGTTTAACTCATTCAACCCTAAAGACACATTTGGACTGGTCTAACTAGTCAGATTGACAGAAGAGTCCATTGTTTTTCAAGGTTGTGATGAGTTATAAGAATTTAACACTTTGAATACAGAGACTCATGATCGAGAAATCTTCTGTTCTAGAGATTTGTTTGTTTGTTTGTTTGTTGTTGTTTAACGTCCCACTCAAGAATATTTCACTCATATGGAGACGTCACCAAATGCCGGTGAAGGGCTTCAAATTTTGGCCTATGCTCGGCACTTACGGCCATTGAGCAGTGAGGGTTCTTTAACGTGCCGACACCTACTGTGACACGGGACCTCCAGTTTTTACTGTCTCATCCGAAAGACAGGAAACCAAACCTGTCGCCGGCGGGATTTGAACTCACGACCTCACGATCAAGAGTCGAGCGCGCTACCGACTGAGCCAGGCCGGCTCCTGTTCTAGAGATCATAATCAGTGAATTTATATTCCTTTATCTAAACGGTGACATTCACTTGTTCTGTCCAACATATGTGAATTGACTTTGAATCACCCAATTGTAAAATAGACATATGCAAATTTGCTTTCACTCACCCAATTGCAAAATTAACATATATGAATTTACTTTCATCCAACCAAGGGCAAAATCAGCATGACAAATTCATTTTACTCAATGAATTCAAAATTAACATATGTTTGTTGACTTTTACTCCATAATTGCAAAATTGACATATGCAAATTGATTACATTTGCAACTACAAAATAGACAAGTTAGTACCAACATATTGTTGTTGTATAGCCGTGTACTCTACTGACAAATGATAACCTAAAAATAACAAAAATTAGTTTCTAAATTACAGATGTATGGATAATATTTCATAGATTATACAAATTTACATGCATATTTAAAAGGAATTGGATATTTTAAAACACATACCGGTACCAGCAGAAAGATTATAAAATAAGGTAGGTAAATTTAGTGGAAGAATAAAAAAAAAAAGATCACAGTAACACTCAAGCCTGAAAATATCTTAGTTCCAACATATCCTCTGACAAGATAAATTCTGAACGCTTAACCTATCAACCCTACATATCACATTAGACTGATCTGGAATATTTCATGTGAATACTACAGGCCGACGATATACACATGCAATAAAATGCGTTCCGGTATTGATCTAGTCACTACAGCAATTAGAATCAGAATTAGTCAAAGCTAACGAGAGTGAAACATTTAATTGTACAAACGCACATACTCAGTGATGAAGTCTTAGAGCAGTAACGCAAGTATACATACTTCGTGAAGTCTTACAAGAGGCAACATACATACCCAGAGATGAGGTCTATGAGCCACAATACGAGAATATGTACTCAGCACTTGATGAAATCCAAAGAGCAGCAACAAACATGCTCAATAACGAAGCCCGAAGAACAGCAACATACTTACTGAGAAATGAAGTCAAAATAGCAGCATCCAGACATACTTTATCATGAAGTCGAGAGCATACACACATACTTACATGTACTTAGAAAATGTGACTTACCGGATTTGTATCAAAAGTTAGCTACAAAACTGCACTGGAAGTCATTCCCAACTTGAGGAATGTATATATGACTTATCACACCAGAGGTTAGCTACAACACTGCAGTGGAAGTCATTCGAAATATGAGGGATCTAAATATGACTTATTATAGCAGAGGTTACCTACACTACTGCACTGCAACATGGGGGAGATAAACGTGACTTATTGTATCTGAGATTAGCTACTTCACAGCACTAGACCTTCCAACATAAGAGAGTTAAATGTGACTCATATCAAAGGCTAGCTACATCACAGCACTGGAAGTCATTCCAAAGACAGAGCTTGGCTTAGTGCATCAGAGGGTAAGCATTATTATTTCAATAAGCTCATTTCAAACGGTTTACCAAACTGAAAAAAACTTAACCCATTTACCCCCTAAGACACATTTGGACTGGTCTTAGTTATTGATTTAATGAAGAGTCCATTGTTTTTCACAAGTCGACGAGTTAAGACACGTAACAACGTCTTTGAGTGGTAACGCTGCAGGACAAATCATCTCCATCTGATTGACCACATATTTATTACCTGGAAATAAAGCCTCTGGTCATCTGGCAACAAAACTCTGGTCATCTGACTGGTATACTGCAAGCAAAGCACTAAGCAAAAGAGCGCTAGAAAATAGCTAATCTTGAGCTATAAGCAGGTCGAGCTGTAGTAAGCTAATCTTGAGCTATAAGCAGATCGAGCTGTAGTAAGCTCTAGGCAGCTTACCGAAACAAGCATATTAGAGAGCAATACGGCTGCAGATGAGGAATACAGCAGATATACTCCAAGATGAAGCTCTAGGCAAGTATGCAAAACTTGTTCTATTTTCTGTTCTAACCTACCATGTGCATGCATTTGTTGTTTCAGAGCTAACTCATACAGCTGCTGTTGATGGTCAGACATTTCTGAGCTGTGCCTGAGTAGTTGTGGTACGTCAGGCGATTCATGACTCAGCAAATTTTCTGGACACCTACCCAGAGAATGAGGTTTTTTGGCGTATTCGCTAAGCTGGCGTAGTGCAGGTGTGTCTGGGTAGGATCGTGGTGTGTGCCGCTCAAAGTGATGAGAGTTTCCGCCTATTACACTGCTGGTTATCTGTGCATCTGCTGATGAATTTGGGGGTGGCGTTTCAGGTTTCTTCTGCTGCAAAAAAGTGAAATGGAAGGTAAAATATATGATTATCACAAGTTCTCTATGTGAAAATATGAAATAAATTTACATCGAATGAGAATGTAATGTTACATAAGACTCATCAACACAGACAATTATGAAATTCAGAGCACTAGTATCATGACCTTTGACCACTGTCATAAAAGCAGACGATTAGCTAACATTAGCTACACATACCGTTACTTTTTCTTCCACCTTTACTGGCGTCTGTTGTCGTTGAGGAGGTTGTGGTGCTGGTCGTTTTTGAGCTAGTTTTTGATCAGTTGGTGGTTTGAATATGATATCACAGCGAGAACATGAGTTATTTGGACCTCTGTCGAGAATTCGCATGAATCTGTGGTGAAACAATACAACATAATTAATATACAATTTTTTCCATTACTCAGTTAAACAGTTTATCAGTTTCCTGGTAAATATCTATCTGTATTTATGTTTGTTACACTTTTCAGTTTGAATGCTGACAAAGATAATAAAAAACAAACTAATAAAACCTTTATCAACCAAAATATAGAACTTCGGATAACAGAGTATACATCTTCGGGATGTCCAGGATACATATACAAATCTGGTGAACATTGGACAAACATGAATCACTGGAAATCCAGATGTGGGATCAGGTGCTATGGAGGAGTAAACGTTCCCTGTTGACAGGTCACACTCGCCATGAGTCCACAGTAAAATTCAAATAAAATAGGTGAGTAAGAAATCTTTGTCAAAAATGGTACAGATGACTCAACAATCGCTATCAAACGGATAACTCAACATTTCATTTCATGAAACAGAGTAATTGCAAACAATATAATACTGACTGTAATATCTGCGGAACACTGACATCAAACATGATTTTTGATAACCCTGTGCCAATAATTTGTCAGTAAACAAAAGAATCCCCTTCATTCTTGGGTCACAAATTTGACATGTATGTAAAAGAGAAAGTCATTTAAGTTCATCATCAAACACAACATGGCGGATTCGCCAACACGCAGTCAGCTTTTGCTCACACGGTAATTCCTAAATATCAAAACAGAAGACTTACATGGCAGTTTTACTTCTATGAGCTTCAATGTTACATGGTTCTGGTGTGGGGCCTGGTGAAGGGGTACCTCTTTCAAGGTCAGAATCTTCATTTTCCTCCATCTCAATCTTTTCAATCTCTTCAGTTTTGATGGAAGTGGTGTCGGTTTTATTTTTGTCTTGTGTAGAAATTGTTGAGCTGGATGTACTCAGCTGTGCAGCCGACAATATTTCTGTTGCCTTAGTTTCCTTTAACAGGAAGGAAGATGACGCTGTTGTAGGTGTTGTCACCGATATTTCTGATATGCTGCGGTTGAGACTGTGTGATGTAACGATGACTTCTGGCTCGGTTTTAACCTTACTTAATTCAAAGTCTTTTACTGGTTTGGTTGTTGAAAGTTTCGTAGACGGATCTTGGTCAAATCGTAATTTACTGTCTATCTCATTTGATACTGGGGATTTGGGTTCCTGTTTTATATTGCAAAGGGAGAAGTCTGTAATTTGAGATGATGTCACAGTAGCGGGATACACCGGTGTAATAGAGGTTGAGGTTGAAAGCAACGACTGCTGCTCTGGAAGAGTGGTAGTTGTTTTTGGGTATTGAGAAAAACTTGAATGTGGGGAAAACTTCAAGTCTGAAATTGTTTGTTTGAGTGGTTCCTGAGAAAATTTGGTTTTCTGTGGTGTTGACGGTGTCGTTACAGAAACTGTTGACGACTCCTCGCGATCAACACTTAACCGAGGCGATGGTACTCTTTGCTCTGACTTTTGTGTAGATGATGAAAACGATGGTGACGATAATGAATTGACTGAAGAATACACAGGACGCAGAACTGGATGCGTAAAGGAAGCTGGGATTGCTGTAATGGCTTCGGATGGCAATGGGAATGCTTTAAGGGGAAGGGAGAGAGGGGGTCTATGTGAGGGTAAATGTTGGGTAATAGGAGGTGGGGTGGGATTTGTTGCTAGAGAAGGAGACTGGTTGGGACTAGAAGTTGCTATCACAGGTTCCGGACGTACAATGACGTTTTTAATGTCCACATTATCATAGTTTTCCACTGTGTTGTTGACAGTTGTTGTTACGACTGGGACAGGTTTTGTAGTAGTTTTGAAATCTGCATCAACAGATCTTGGTGTGCTTGGTTGAGAGGAGGAACTCAAATCATCCTAAAAAATAAAAAATGATATTTATCCATTGTATCTTACAGCTGTATTGTAAATAGACATAAAATACAGGCACTGCAGAATAACAGAGACAACACACGCCAACATATATACATATTTATGTGCACGCACACACACACACACACACACACACACACACCGTCATTTATAAATTTGTATGTAAACTCACATTTTTGGTTAATTAAAACAAAATATGAATAATGACAATGAAGCCTTATAATTATGCATTTCTCTACATGGATTTTACTATAGAAAGAACTCAAATGCTGGTGTAATTCACATTTGTTCATCTGATCAAGTTATGACATTCTTTGGTAGAGCACAGTTAAGAATGTTACAGATCTGGAAGCCCTTCTGCGACTCGTTTGTTTGTTTATTGTTGTTTAACGTCCAACTCAAGAACATTTCACCCATATGTAGAAGTCACCTAATGACAGTGAAGGGCTTGCTTCAAATTTTTGGCCTATGCTCAGCACTAACAGCCATTGAGCAGTTGAGGGTTCTTTAATGTGCCAGCACCTACTGTGACACGGGACCTCGGTTTTTACTGTCTCATCAGAAAGACAGGAAATCAACCTGCCGTCGGCTGAACTCAAACTCACAACCATGAGTCGAACGCGCTACCGACTGAGCCAGGCCGGCTCTCTGTGACTCGTAAACCTCTGATAGAATGTTAGATCCAGAAGCACTTTCACAACTAGTAATCCCTAACTGTACTAACCGGATTGTTTTCAGTATCACCATCATTTCCTATCTCTTCGTCATTGCCAGACAGACTGCTGCTGTCAGAGACAAATTCTGAATCAGATCGGTCCTACAATAAAGACACACTTGTTATTTTTCTATGTACATGATAAGAATGTCACTGAATAGTCTACAAACTTTGATTTATTGTCATTTTAAGTCTTCCTTCCTCAGTCATATGAATGTGCAAACAGATCAATTTGAAGTTTGGCCGTATGCACACAAGCTGCCAAAGTGGAGTTTTCAAAGTTTTTTGGGGTTTGTATCTACAGTTTCATACATTAGACATTTTACACAAATAAAATGTTTTTAAAAAAACTTTGGTTGAAAAAAAATATCATGTGGTATTTGAGAAAAGATAAAGAATGTGAATAACAGACGAGTAAACATTTGTATTCTTACATGGATGGGAGGAATATCAATCTTGGGCATATTTCATTCACTCAAAGCAATTTATGCATGATATGTTAAAATTTTCTATGGCAATATATCTTACTGGCTTTTGTAATAAAAGTTTTGGTCTAATTGCAGGGTATTTTTTTTTTTATCAGAAATGACATCCTGTATGCCTTTAAGACTTATGACATTAAACAATGTCTGTCTGATGTGCTGCATCTGTGATGACACAGGACCAAACATCATCGGCTTTAACATTTTCACATTCCCAGAATTTGGCAAAGGAACACTCATTGCCAAAATCACAGGTATGAAATGTGCTGAGAAATCAAATATAGTCTGAAGGCACCCTAAAAGTTGTTACAAATGTTGTGTCATGGCACACAGTATATGGCCTATCTGCACTCTAATCAAAACTTACTTCAGATTGGTACAGATGTTATGTACCCCATGGCATACAAAATATAATCTGTATAAACTGAACCATTTGCTTAAGATTGCTATAAATAGTAAGTACCTTACATAACACTGTAAACTTTATAAAACATGCTACAGACAGCTATAAATATTGAGTATCTTACAGAATGCAGGCAATACAGCTTACTGTTTTAATATAGTAACCAACTGAGCTACTGAAGTTTAAAAACTGGTAGCCAAGCTACAAAAGCATTGGCCCAACTTATGTTGAGGATGGCGAAAACGGTCTGAAAATGCTAGGGGGATTTAGGGGCATGCCCCCTCCCCAAGAAAATTTTGAAACTTTTAAAGCCAAATTCTGCATTTTAGAGATCTCCAAGTCCCCAAGGGTATATACATAAACCTAGTACCTGGCATTTCGGTACCAGCTGATAGTCTTATACTAAAGTAATATTTGGCACTGATAGCACCATTTAAAATTCTAAATTCTTCTAAAACTAAGATAGCCATCTTTTTTTAGAGTGGTTACTCTTAGATAGATTTTGGCTATACATTTAGATATATTATTTGGCCTTGTCTGATACCACTTTCTCTTTAGAAAAACTATTTAAAATCGTAACTCAACTGATAAAGTCTAATTGACAGAAACAATCGTCTTGAGCATTATACCTTTGGTATTATGTTTATGATAATGATAGAAATAAAACAGTGATTTTTTCCACTAATATTATAAGTTTTGTAATTTAAAAAAAAACAAAAAACACCATATTTTTCAAATTCTGAAGAGAGGAAGAATAAAAAAATTGCACCATGACGTTGCTCATCAGAACCGACCAGACTAGTATTTTCAGGTTGCACAAAGAGAAAAATTATTTTGAATAGTGGCTGTTAATAACAATAAAAAAAAAAACAACAAGACAAAACAGAATAATTGACTTTTCCTTTCTTTATATAAAAATAAAAAAACTGACTGTTACTTCCTGGCCTCAACCTTAACATTTTGAATGAAGTGCTACTGAAATTTTGGTTGGTTGCCATGAAAATCTGGTTGACCATAAAGAAAAAAAACAATATTTTATTCAGTTTTATAATTTATTTATTGTTATTTTGATAGACACCTTATACATGAATATACAATGTATGTTGTATCTGAATGATGTATGTACATTTAAATTAATTGTCTTTGTATCATTATTACTATTGTCTATCAGTACAAAAGTATTTATAAGTTTTCACTGTTGTTAAATGGATACAAAAGCCATCCATTTTTATGTATTTCATTAAAACTTCTTTATAGTAATTGTTTTTACTTTTAATATTCACCTACATTTCATTTTTATAACTTTTATGCAACGTATAGTGTTTTCCTCATTTTAACTAATCCTGAAATTCAGTTCCGTTCCGTATTGGTTCTTTTCTTGCAAACCCAACATCCATTTCCGTCCTCCATTAACTGTGAGTAACAGTAGTCAACACACGATGTGTTCTTTGACATTTTCGGCCATGAGGTAAAGACTAACTTGTTTAATTGTCAATAAAAAAAATTATTTTAGTTTCTAATTGGTTTTTAGAAACGGATTTTGAAGTACAAATAATTGACTTTATCTAAATTCTTTGCCTGAAGAATTCTCTATCCGGTGATTAGATAGGGCCATACTGCAAAGCCAAGATTCTGGTATGATAATAAACTTTTAACACTCTCCAGCTAGGTGACGATAATGACTATTTTATGTCGCCCAGCACAACTTTTACTTGCATAGGCAACCGCTAACTAATACCCTGGAATGCTGTATCACTTGCTACACTGCTATAAATATTAAGTACCTTACAAAACACTGTAAACATAATAAAACATGCTACAGACAGCTATAAATATTGAGTATCTTACAGAATGCTGTTAGAATAGGGTAACACTTAAACACTTGCTGTAAACACTTGCTACAGACAGCTATACATACTGAGTATCTTACAGAATGCTGTAAACACTTGCTACAGACAGCTATACATACTGAGTGTCTTACAGAATGCTGTATCACTTGCTACAAACTCCTATAAATATTGAATATCTTACAGAATGCTGTAAACACTTGTTACAGACAGCTATACATACCGAGTGTCTTACAGAATGCTGAAACACTTGCTACAAACTGCTATAAATATTGAATATCTTACAGAATGCTGTAAACACTTGTTACAGACAGCTATACATACTGAGTGTCTTACAGAATGCTGAAACACTTGCTACAAACTGCTATAAATATTGAGTATATTACAGAATGCTGTAAACAATGAAACGCTTGATATATCTAGAGCAATGCTATCTTACCTCTGGTTTCTTCTTCTTGCTAATTTTATCTTCTGTGTCAGAATTCGCCTGTCGCTTTTTGCCTTTAATTTCACTGTCTCCTTCCTGGAAAGCAATATTCAAAATAGCATTACAATTGTGAACTTGATAGAAAAATTAAACAGTTTTAAATAACCTGCAACTAAAATAAAAACGTTATTGCGGCAGCTTTTTTCACCTCCTAGAGCTTATTCATCAGAATCACTATAAACCAGTTTCTCAGGCAGTTATCTTCTATGACTGTGGTGTTTGTGTGTGTGTGTGTGTGAGAGAGAGAGAAAGAGAGAGGGGGGGGGGGAGAGATAGGATTTTAACTCAACAATCAAAATCTATGTTTTTTAAAATATGCAAATGGTTTTTTTTTTTTTACATATATTGAAATATAATTTACAGTACAACATGTGTCATATTTACAGTAAAATCAATTTTTGAAATATTTAAACCCTTCTTTTAATGCAATAAACAAATAAATCTTACTGAAAATTTAAAAGGTCAAAAATCTACCTCATTTTCAAAATAATAAAAAACATATCTAAAAGTTAGAGATATAAGATTTAAAGAGATTATATGGTAGGACTAAGTGGTTCTTTCACATACAAGGTTTTATATGTTATATTTGCAATAAATGATCTCAAGAGGGAGCAGGTGCTCCAAATGGAACATAAAAAGTGGAACCACTCAAAGTAGAACCACATCTGCTGTATAAATTGATCTCACGTGAGAGGAAATCTCTCAGAAGAAATTTTGTTCTGTACGCAGTATACCTGGAAAGTTTTGCGCCCTTTTACCATAAAAACATATTCACTCCATTCTAAATTTGCCCTAAATCATGTAAGCCTCATGAATGGCATGTTTAGCTAGAAAATGTGGCTTTCATTTTAAATTTGCCCTCTCATCTACGGGCAAAAATTAAACATGAGTGAACATTTCCATGTACTGGTATGCAGTATAGAAAGATGCAGTACAGGAGCTTGTTTTACGAAATGTCCTAAGTCCTAAATCCTAACTCTTAGTCCTAATTGTCATGGGACTGACCAATCAGCGATGCTTTGCCATGGTAGTTAGGACTAAAAGTTAGGATTTAGGACCTTTTGTAAAATGGGCCCCAGATATCTATGCCTTCAACAGATCCATGTATGACAGCTGAATCCTCCGGAATTCTCCTACCTCCTAAATTCTGGCTCCAGGGTCCAAAAAAAATAAGAAAATATGCAACATTTCATCAATTTAATTTAATTATTTGTTTAAAATTCTTTTGAAATTCCAAATTGGGAAATTCTGCATACATTTCGGGGGGAAACATGCTATTTTTGCATTGGGAATGGGTCTTGTAACCTGACCCAAAAATGGCCTTAGAAAATCCCTGATTCTAGCTGATAACAAATGATGTGTACATCAAGCATTCTGGGAGTATTGGTGAAGCAATACGGGTCACCTATTGGTGAAACCATTAGAAAATGAATGGTGAGCAATTACAAAACTTTGATTAAAACCTTTACCAGATGGACTGACGTACAAAACCTAGAGTCATAGCCTTCCTTTAACCAGCAGGAGACCAATGTCGGAGATGCTTTATAAGAGTGATATTAAATGTATTCTGTAATTTCTATGTTACTAAATAGCAATAGACGTGTATGACCGTTACCTTTGTAATTTTCTTAGAATCTCTGTCAGTACTACTATTGCTACATGTACTGTTCGTACTTGGCGACTTTGGACAAGAATTTTTCTGCGATCCACTAAAAGGACTATCTACTATATCTGGGCTGCTATTTCTATCTTTCTTTTTATTTCCTTTTCCCTGTAAAATAATTTTGTTATCATACAGAAACTATGTTTGAAATAAACAACCTCCTTCATTTCAACGTAAACACCTCTTACCATCTGAAAAGTTTATATACTGTTGCATCAAAGAAATAAATGTTAAATATTTCAACAAATGTAAAAAAAAATCGGAGCTTATCAAATCTATAAATTTTGACTTTGAAATATCTGGAGACACAGAAATTTAAAACATATGATTTACATCTCGCTACAATAGAAAACTCAATTACCAGACGCTTGTTTGAATGTATTGATAAGTATGATATAAAACGGCACTAATGAAAACAAAATATGATATACTCAAGCAAGTACATTACAAAATTGTACAAGGAATGTGTTTGTTTTAATCTATGATGTGTTTTGATAATACTGCTGTTTTCCCCGAGTGTATTCTAATTTCTTTTAGAATCTCAGTTTCCGAGCAAAAAATTATGATTATGCCTAAATAATGCAAGATATTTTTTAAATTGACCTATAGGTGAATAATATGTGAAAACATTTGAACTTATGATTAGACAGTAAACCAGATGTATAATGTCCTTCATTTTCCTACAGTTAGGATACCATATAATTCGGAGACATTTTAAAATATTTTTTATTTTGAATAATGTATAATTTATACCATCTCTACTTCAATATGTTTAATTTCAATTTACACTTTTAATCAATTAGAACTACTGTATGTCTAATATTTGGACCTTTTGCGTTCAAGTCAATGCGCTAAAATTTCTTCATCCTGTCATTCTGTATACACGACAAAGATCATGAAATTAATTGCGTGAATTCAAGATTGCACCAATAAATATATACCCCTTAAGAGTGCTAAAATATGTGTGTGCTAATTTAAATACACATACAGAATTACATAATACCAGGTCTGCATTTATTTAGCACAACACTTAACATAAGAAAAGATGCCAACATTTGTTTATGTGGCTCTAAAATGACTTTCTATTTACTTGTTTTCTTACTTCTTTAGCTTAACACTTACTGTTTCAACATAACTGATAACATGATGCTAACATTTGTTTTTACGTGGAGCCTGCCTGGCTCGGTCAGTAGCACACTTGACTCTTGATCATGAGATAGAGTCCATGATGCTAACATTTGTTTTTACATGGAGCCTGCCTGGCTCAGTCGGTAGCACGCTTGACTCTTGATCATGAGATAGAGTCCAGATGCCATGATGCTAACATTTGTTTTTACGTGGAGCCTGCCTGGCTCGGTCGGTAGCACGCTCGACTCTTGATCATGAGATAGAGTCCAGCCGGTGGCAGGTTGGTTTCCTGTCCTTCGGATGAAACAGTAAAAATCAAGGTCCCATGTCTCAGTAGGTGTCGGCATGTTAAAGAACCCTTAACTGCTAAATGGCCTCAAGTACTGAGCATAGGGAAAAATTTGAAGCCCTTCACTGGCATTTGATGATGTCTCCATATGAGTGAAGATTCTCAAGTGGGACGTTAAACAACAATACAACAAATTTTTTTACGCAGCTCTGCTATAACTTTCTGTTTACTTGTTTATTTACTCTACACTTACATATAAGATATAACATGATGCTAACTTGCTTTTACGCAGCTCTGCAATATTTTCCTGTTTACTTGTTTATTTACTCTACACTTACTGTTTCAACATGACATATAACATGATGCTAAAATTTGCTTATACGCGGCTCTGCCATAACTTACTGTTTCCCGTGATTGTCTTGTTCGCATATTGTGTCGCCCGTCAAGCGACTCAGCTTCCTCCTTTACAGGTTTGAACAGGAAAGGTGGGTCGTCCGGGCTGTCTAGGGGACGCTCCTCCCCATGTCGCTTGAAAAACAAGCGACAATCTGTGCATCGTAAACTTTTGTCTTTTCCCGCATGATGCCAGTCTTTAGAAACTGCAAAGAAATAATAATAAAAAAAAGAACATGAGAGGTTGATAAGCAAAATAAGTTTGACTTTTACAAATATTTTATTTACACTTTTTACACAAGTTTAGAATATTGCTCTTTAATCATTAAATATATCTGATAATTGTAAACAAATCACAGGTGCCCAATTTACTTCTATGAATAAAAATATGTTACGAAAAAAAAACAAAAAAACAAAAAACAAAAATTTAAAAGTGACAAAGGAGTTTTACCTAGTGTATTTGGCAGGCACGTGATTCCATAATGGTGAAAAGGGAAGAAAATGGTGACTTGGTAAGGGGTTTAATGGGCAAAATAAAGATTTAACTTATTCACCCTCATGATACATTTGGACTGGTCTAAGTCATTGATATACAGAAGAGTCCAAGGGAAATTCTCATCCCCAATCTGGGGAAAAAGACACCCATATGAATTACAAATACTTGTCATACAATTAGAATAATTTAAATAAGTCTTTTTTTTTTCCTTTTGTGGTAGGTGGAAGTGGATGGTGATATATATAGAAACAATTTTGAATTGTAGTATATAATGTATGAAAATGTCAATTCTATAGTGAAAGGATTGTGTTTATCAAAATGAGCACTATGTATGTAATAGCTTTCAAACCAGATTCATGTAGATTAACAGACAGAGTTATAATTCCCTCATACTCAGGCCAAAAATCCATTTCAGTTCATTTTCATGGCATAAACATACACAGTTTTGTGTTTTAATTAGAGAGTCCCATAACTTGATCACAACATAATGACCAAGCTTTTTTTTAGGTGTATCTCTATTCACAAACTTGACTAGTTTAATCCTTTGACCTCCAAGTATCTAAATGTAATGCTCTTTTCCATCTTTTGGACTAGTCTATTACGGTTTGTAGGGTTGACAGTATTGAAGTATCACCATGCATTCTAATAAAAATACATAATATATGTCAATAAATCACCGACAGAAAGTAATCATCTGGATTTTTTTTTTCTTTTTTAGGTACAGGGACAATACTCTTGTTCACCATTCCCTCTCTGTCATCTTTTGTAATTGAGGATTAATGCCAGTCCTGACCATTCACTGTACACATATATTATCTTGTTTGTTTACAAACCAATAAAATCATATTATTCTGGAATAAGCAAGCCATGCCAATATAAAGAGATGGAATAAATTGTTTCAGAATGTTGACCAGGTCCAAGGTTCATCAAGGTCATTTTCATGATTGATTTATTTGTTTAACATACAGATATAAAGACTCTTTCACAAATGTTTTCCTCCTCATTCAAGTTCCAAATCTAAACTAGCAAATCAACTTAAGTGACAGAACTGCACTAACCATACAAACACTAGAGTTACATATCCCTACTATCACATGATATGAAGTGACAACTGCACGAACCATACAAACACTAGAGTTATATATCTCTACTATCACATGGCATGAATTGACAACTGCACTAACCATACAAACACTAGAGTTACATATCTCTACTGTCACATGACAAGAAGTGACAGAACTGCACTAACCATTACCAGAGTTATATATCCCTAGTATCACATGACATGAATTGACAGAACTGCACTAACCATAAAACACTAGATTTACATATCTCTACTGTCACATGACATTAATTGACAAAACTGCACTAACCATACAAACACTAGAGTTACATATCTCTACTGTCACATGACATTAATTGACAGAACTGCACTAACCATACAAACACTAGAGTTACATATCTCTACTGTCACATGACAATAATTGACAGAACTGCACTAACCATAACCAGAGTTAAATATCTCTACTATCACATGATATGAATTGACAGAACTGCACTAACCATAAATCTCTACTGTCACATGACATTAATTGACAGAACTGCACTAACCATAACCAGAGTTATATATCTCTACTATCACATGATATGAATTGACAGAACTGCACTAATCATGCAAATACAAGAGTTATATATCATACTATCCCAAGATATCAAATGTTATGGGGCTGAAGTAAGAGATAAGTATATGTGCAGTCTGATAATAAAAGAAAAAAGTTCACTTCATGATCAATATAAAGCACGCAAGGTTTGTGTCCTTGTTTAGTAGCCACACACACAGCTAGTCATAAAATGCTACAGCGTAAACCAATCTCACTTCTTTATCACACACTTAAATAACAATAGCTTTGTCACTTTATAGATCTTGCACCTCTTTCCCCGACATAAACCTTCAAATATTGTATCAAAAAGGAACAGACATAAAAACTTTTGTGAGGGTTAATTCTGCACATTAATTGCTACTCACAGAATCTGTTAAGCACCTAACCCTTTCTATCAGTTTCCTATAAAATCATTATTTCCAGGTCTCTCATAAAAATATACAGGTTATCAATTCCTTTCATGTGTGTAATCAGCTTCTCGTGCTTGATGTGCCAAGCGGCTTCAATCAGTCACGCCTGAGTAGTGTCAATGACAACCAACAGATTAGGTGTAAATTATAACATGGACAGAGCATGCCTTTCCATGCACTCTCTTTCAAGAGAGTTGAACATTTTCACCTTGTTTACAAATGCAGATTACCATGGTCCAGACATTAAAAAAAAAAAATTCAAACAATATTTATACTTCAGACATGTCAGTTGTACTATAGTCTGAGTCACATTAGGTCATGAATTTCCGAATGAATTTGTAAAGCAACCAATCAACAAAATAAAAATATTTTTACTGATATAAGTAAAAAACAAAAAAGTAAATCCTATATCTTTTCTACATACAATTTTCTTTGTTTGGTCGCAACAGTTTTTGAAAATACTCTTCGTACTATACTGCCACATGACAGGTACAAGGTGAGTGATCTTTTCTGGGTATTCTTTTAATTGGGTATCTCTGCCAATTAAAAGCTGGCCATTTAAAGTATAACCAAAGAGTAATGAACAATTACAAAGCTCTTATTTTACATCATCCTCATTCACCCCCTAAAGACACATTTGGACTAGCCTAAGTCATTGATTTATAGAAGAGTTCATTGTTTCTCAAGGGTTGATGAGTAAACCTGACCTCAAACAAAGCATCTTAACCACAACACTGAAAAGAAACTAAGTCCAAAAAAAAATTCATTTTGCAAACAACTTCAAAATCCTCTGAAGAATAGCATGTGCTAAGAATCACATGGCATATATGTCATGCTAGTTTTGTTGTTGCATCATCAGTAGAAGGAGTGAATCCTGACCTCGGCTAATCTTAACTGAAGGTCAATGTGAGGTCAATAACATACACTACTGCGCCAAAAATTTGTGTATAGTACTTCTATGAATAATGCATTCAAAATATATAGACTCATTATAATATTTAGGTGCTTTACTGTGTATTTTACTATCTGATGATTAAAAAAAAAATCATTGCAAGGAAAACATTGTTTATTTGAACAAATTGAGCAGTTAGAATAGAATATAACAAATGGAAAATTTTGGAAATTGTAAAAGAAAGTACATACTGTGAAATGGAATATGAAATGTATCGATACTAAAAAAAAAAGTATCAATTATCGTATCAAATCAATTTGTATATCGATACATCGATATCGAGTCTATCAATGACAGCCCTAACTCCCCCCTGAAAAATTTTAATTTTTGTATTAATTCTTACCAAAATTTAGAGTCCCCCTGTGAGATTGAAAAATCTCCCACATGAAAAATTTTCAAGATTGGCAAGTCTGAAAACAATGCCAAAAATAGGTTGTACAGGTAAAACATAATTGCCTTGCACTGACTCCATGCATTACTGAATCTCTAATACTTTTGTGACGACAAGTGGCTTGTCACCCCTCTAATGATTAAATTTTGACTGGTTGTGTGCCAAATTACCTTCGTAGACCTGTAGTGCATTAAACAAACAAATAAACAAAACTAGTTCAGTGCTATAACATAAGTTTCCCATGGAATCATTTGTCTAAAAACCCACAATGACAACAAATCAATTAACCAATAAATCAAAAATGTTAAAATTATCACAAAATTCAAAAATCTGATTAACATTATGTAGACAACATACAAGAATTTAGAAAAAAACAGCTGAAGCATAGCATGTTTTTAAACCTGCCATTAAACAATAAACAAAGAAGTGGAAATTTCATTTAAAATGGAATGTGTTGTGTATAAAATCAGAACTTCTATCATAAAGTATTTACATAAACTTGACTCAATTCCTGTAAGACTTTGGTAATTTTAAGTGTTTATGAATCCTGCAGATTTACAGATAAACATGTCTGTAAACATTTAAAACTTTTTGAATTACAAATTGCTACATGTTAATCACATACATGTATATGAATACCTTGTCTGTGAATTGGAAATTGATTTTTTTTTAAATTTTGAATGTTGTTTTATGCCAAACTAAACATTTTTTCGGTCATATGGTGGTGGTCAGTTTTTAGTAGTAGAGGAGATAATCTATTTACAATGTACCCAGAAAGTGACCGCCGGCCTTCTGCAAGTAAATTGGCAACTTTCCTCACAAAATCAGCTTAGGTTCCAGTAGGACTTGAACCCATGTTGACAGAGGCAAGACTGTGGAATGACACTTCATACAAAAACTATGTAACCGGGGTCAAAGGGTTTGACCTGCGAGAATCAGTCCCATACTTGCCAACTCTCCAGATTTTGACCCTATTTCCCGACCATTCTTTTAAAACCTTTTCTCTCGATTTTTAAATATTTCCTTCCAAAAACAATAAATGCCCCAAAATTTGAAAAAAGACATGCAAGATTCCCACTGCAAGGAACAATAAACTAGTTTTCAAAGAAGTTTTGTAACCAATCAGAGGTTGGTTTGTATCCCTTATCGTTGTTTGATTGGTTTTAGTGATGTGTTGTGGGTGTGACTAAATGCTGTCATGGTGTACCAAGGGCAGCCATGATGCCTCAAATGAGGAAATAAGTTATCAAACAATAATTTCTGGAATTTATATCAATTTTAACAGAACAAAAAATATTTACAGTATATTGATTAATTTCCTCTGAAAATGCCTAATTTCAAGGAAGGTTCTGCCATTTTCCCCACTATTTTTCTTTACTTCTGATATGGTAAATTATTAGAGCAACACCAAACCCAATCGATGAAAGATTATTATTTTTAAATATGCTTTGAAAATTTTGAAATGTCAGTAAAATGAACAACAACAAAAAATGAATTCACAGTAAATTTTTTGATTCCATTGAAAATGACTGACAATAAAGAATATTCTGTGATTTCCCCTTTAACAGTATACAAGTAATACATGTAAAATAAATTTTTTCTTTTTGTCTACAAAAACTCCCAAAACAAAACCAAGATTCATCTATATAATAGGTTAATAATACAATAAAATTTACAATTGAGATTCATATTGATTGAAAACAACTAACTGACATATTTTAATTTTTATATCTATAAAATATTTTAATTTTTATATTTATACAAGTAATAAATTAAATTTTATGAAAAATTGTAAGAAATGGACACTTAGTGAAAAAAGAACCTTTGAACACTGGTCGCACGCAGTCTGGCTAAACACTGGAAATTTTTGTTGCGTTTCCCCCCCCTATGAAAATGTTCAAATGTTGGCAAATATGCAGTCCTATCTATAACACCCCTGACCAAAGAGTAAAAGTTCAGGATTAAACTTGAAACCTATAGATGTGTCATGTTTTAATTTTTGAATTTACTAGGTGGGTGGTAAATACAAAAATTAAAACATGACAAGTGGGTGGTAAATACAAAAATTAAAACATGACAACTGTACCAAATTTGAAGAGAATTGACCAAGTGGTTTAGGACATCTTTAAAATATCTAACTCGTTCATCCCTGAAGACACAAGTGAACCAGACTATCTCATTGATTTGAGGTAGAACCTATTACTTTTTAGGGGGTCAATGGGTTATAAACACGTACACAGACTACATTAATGTAGCATAGTCATTTATTTATCCAGAAACCCTAGCATGTTATATCATAATTGCTTTTTTCCTAGCTGAGATTTCCAGAATTCAATGAATATTCTATAAAACTCTTACAATATAAACAAAATACACAGCCCATAAAATCATCAGTAAAATTTACAAAACAATTATTCTTAATGATAATGGTGGGTCAGAACGATAAATAAAATCAATAGATGTGTTTAATTTTCTCCCGTTAGACTTTCTTCTTTTCAACTTCAGGGTATGTGCAGTGATCAGGTAAATGATCACAGGTAACAGGGTGGAATTACCAGAGGAATGCAATAGTTTAATCTACACTGGGTACTAATGTTTATGTTTATTTATATAAAGAATATACTGTCTACCTGGAAAATTCCGTCCTTCTAATGCTGTATTCACACCGTCTTAAATTCACCTTAACCCTTTCACCACCAAGTAACTTAATGGTATGCTCTTTTCTATTGTATCAGACCATTCTACTATGGTCTGTGGGGTTGAAAGGGTTAAAGCATGGCTGTCATGTATGTCCATGCCTCAATAATTAAGCTTGACTTTCATTTTTTATTTAAATTAATTTGCTCTCCTCTATAGGCAAAATGGCGAAAAATAAACAATGGACTCTTTCTTATATCATTAGGTCCAAGTGTGTGTCTAGGGCTAAATTAGTTATAACCCTTAACAGAGCCCTAATACTGAGATTGCATTTAGATAAGGTAACAGACTCACCGGTAGTAAAACAGTGTCTACATGTGTAGCGGTTCAGGTCACGGCTACCACCACTATCATCAGAGTCCTCGGACTCGCTGGCTGAGGTCAAATCCACTGTAAAGAATAATATGTCACATAAAGCAGATATTTCTAGACAACACATACATAAATTTGACACTTCTCCTATGTGGTTTATTACAAACAATTGTCACCTATTGTTCTTATTGACATAGCATTTTTGTTTTGAAATTTCTGTTTTTGTAGTAACATAATTTGCCCCTTCTATGTAGCATAAAATGTAGCACCCTTAAAACTGAGTAATTGACAGTTACTGGTAATCTGTAAATAAAAAAGTAAGTTTTCAGTATGTAATTGTACTTGCCTATACTCAATTAAAGGAGAAGGAGAGAGAGAGAGAGAGAGAAATACACAGATAATATGTACAGCTAGATAGATAGATCAAATTACCATACAATATAATTGTAACAGTATTAAAGGGATCAAAACAGGATTGGTAAATTTTCATAAAGAATTTCAATTTTCCAAAACTGGTGAATCATAATTTCTGGAGATCACAAGTTAAATTTGAGTGGGGCCTCTGTGGATTAATGGTTAGAACACACGACATTCACTTCTATTCCGTACAGGTTCAAGGCCTGCTGGAAGCTTTGCCGACTATATGAGCGTGTTTGCTAATTTACTTATGGAAAGCTGCTGCTCTTTTTCTGGTTTCATCGTTTTGACTGTATGGTTTTTACACTCAACAATTTTTCAGTTGTATGGAGGCAGCCAATTTTTTCAGGGTGGAGGAGATAATTTGACGGCAATTTACTCAAGTGGGGATACCACCAGCCTTCCACAAATAATCTGGTATGCTTTCTACCAAAATCATTTGGGGCTCAAAGCCTGCACTGACCAGAGGTTTAGAGACTTCATGGTTTTAAAGTGTGTTGCTCTGACTACTTGATTAATGAGGTCCCTTGGATACATTGAAGTCAAGTTTCTTTTCTCCCACACCATTAAAAACTGGCCATGTATAAAATGACAAACTGTCATGTTTGGCTTAGAGGTGGTTTGCCAAAGGAAGGTCAAAATTTTCTCTTTGCCTAAACTGATGCTTATGGTAATCATTTGACAAGTCAAACACTATAACAGCAACTTAAAGCAATGTAAATACCATAGCTAGAAAACCCTTAGATCAGCAGTTTTTTCTGTATGGCAAGGTGACTCAGACACTGTAGCTCTTGTACACTCCACCTTCACGTATCTTAATGGTATGCTCTATTCTGTGCAATAGACCAGTCTACTATGGTTTGTGGGGGTTAAAGGGTTATGTTTTGAGACTGCTGTGTGATATTGGCCTGAATATTTTTGTTTTTAAATGAGAAGTTTAGGAGTGTGACAAACAGAGTGTCGAATATGAAGTTAGACTGAAGATGCTTTTATACTGGAAGATTTATCTGCGTATACACACCTCTGTATATATCAGCTATGAATTATTAACAGCTTGTATTTACCATCAGTTTGATCAATATTACAACATAACAATTGTTATGGAACTCTTCTCATTGTACCACACACTTCATTACCCATGAGGGTTTATATTGCAAATGTGTTGTACATTATATGATATCTGGGTGTTAAAGTTACTTCATTAAAACTATGTATACACTACATATCCCATAGAACAGATCTAATGAAACATTATAATATCTGGGCATTATAGTAAGTTCATCCAACATGATGTCTAAAATGTATGTCCTATTGAACTTACAACAGATCTACTGACACATATGTTATGATATATGGGTGTTATAGTAAGATATCTATAGTATGTCACATAGAACATACAACAGATCTACTGACACATACATTATAATATCCAGGTGTTATAGAAGTTGTATGTCACATAAAATGTAAAACATATCTACTAACAAATACATTATGATATCTGGGTGTTATAGTAAGATATCTATAGTGTACGTCCCATGGAATGTACAACAGACCTACTGACACATACATTATGGTATCCAGGTGTCACATAGAATGTACAACAGATCTACTGATACATACATTGTGATATCTGGGTGTTATAGTAAGTTATATGTCACATAGAATGTACAACAAATCTACTGACACATACATTAAATCTGGGTGTTATAGTTAAAGTAAATTGTATGTCTCATGGAACATACAACAGATTTACTGAAAAATACATTATGATATCCAGATGTTATAGCAAGATATCTACAGTGTATGTCACATAGAATGTACAGCAGGTCTACTGACACATACATCATGATATCTGGGTATTATAGCAAGATATGTATAGTGTATGTCATATAGAACATACATTATGATATCTGGGTGTTATAGTAAGATATGTATTGTGTATGTCACATAGAATGTACAACAGATCTACTGACACATACATCATGATATCTGGGTATTATGATATCTGGGTGATATAGTAAGATATAGTGTATGTCACATAGTGTATGTCATACATCATGATATCTGGGTATTATAGTAAGTTGTATGTCACATAGAATGTACATCATATCCAGTAAGATAGACCTACTGACACATACATCACATAGAATGAGTAAGATATGTATAGTGTATGTCACATAGAATGTACAACAGATCTACTGACACATACATTATGATATCTGGGTGTTATAGTAAGATATGTATAGTGTATATGATATCTGGGTGATATAGTAAGATATGTAAATACATTATGATATCTGGGTGATATAGTAAGATATGTATAGTGTATGTCACATAGAATGTACCACAGATCTACTGACACATACATTATGATATCTGGGTGATATAGTAAGATATGTATAGTGTATGTCACATAGAGTATGTCATTGTGATATCTGGGTGTTATAGTAAGATATCTATAGTGTATGTCGCATAGAATGTACAACAGATCTACTAGACAAGTGTTGGATATTGTAGTACTCATTTAAAACAATGTGCATTTCAGAAGGCTCTAGAGTTAAGAGAACAGGGCAATGTAGGACAAAGTCTCTCGTTGGGATAGAATTGATCTTGCAAATTACAAAAACTAGAGACTCCAAGAAGCTGGAATTGTTCACCTGGACATTTTGGACATGTCAATTGTGTATGTTTTAGTAAAATTAAGTCATAACTGAAAATCAATGAAAATGATTTCTTTAAGTGGTCACCTGACAATTTCGGCCAAAGTGGCTTTTTTGTAGATCTTTGCATTCAAAATGCTTCTCACAATTACTCTCCATCTATCATAATTTTAAAGAAAAATAGCCAAAACAGCCAAAGCCATGAAAACTCCAATAAAAATCTCTCATTAGAGGGTAAACTGAAAGTTTTGGACATACTGAACATTTGTCTTGATACATTTTCTCTTTATCAAAAACTCAGGTACTTACAACAGTCGCTGGCTGATGGAGGTCTTTGGGATCGTGTATTTCTTTTAAACGGTACTCTACGATGACGCCTATGAGGTCGATTACTAGCAGCAGCCGGTGTTTTCTTCCAGAAATAATAGTATTCAATAAGTTCTCCCTGGAAAATACAAAGTCAATCACATAAATAAACACTCCCCAGCAGGATAAAGCATCTATGCTGAAATAACACAAATCCCTTGATCAATAGTTACACCTAATTCTACAGACTTTGATACACTATACATATATGTATCTATAAATAGTAACAGGTTTACACTATATGTCTCTATCTAAACACCGAGTGGTGACAGCTTGATAACAGGTGTATAAAGTGGCAACCGGCTTACTAAAGCACAAGTGTTAATTTATGGACATGTGGTTCTGTTACAAATATGTATGACAGATGACAAATCTTCCACATGCATTTACATGTATAAGAAAGGTTATCTGTGGTTATTGCTCATGTATATAATCAGTGGCCATTTTCTTTCCTGTATATAAAAATACAGAAGTGGTAATGTCTTCCCATGAAGTGAGAATAAGCAGCACTGTTACCTGTTGTTATACATTTTCATGTACTGTAGAATCATAAATTTTTGTTATGGCTTTAATTTTGTTTATTTCTGTGTATCCATTTATCAATGAAATTTAAACCATGATGAAATTTTACATAACTTATACCTCATTATAATAAAAGGTTCATTTGTAAACGGGTTTGTTTTATTTCAATGAAATTTAATGTCAAAGAAATTTTAACCCCACAAAATTTTCTGATTCTACTGTACATATTGAAACTGTATTGAACCTGTGTACAAGTGAATTCTGTGCAGTTACACATTGTACAAGTAAATCCATTTTACTTACGCCAATCATTTCAGATATTAATGTTTTTGAGATTTGATTTGATTTGATTTGATTTGATTTTTTGTTTTACTCCATACTCAACAATCTTTCAGTCATATGATGGCGTCCAGTTTTTATTGGTGGAGGAGAAACCCGGTTACCCGGGTAAAGACCAACGACCTTCCGCAAGAATGTTTTTGAGAAAAGCAAGAAATAAAACCTTGTCCAATACATGTATGTACTTAAACACACTATAAATAAACTGGCAGTAATATATTTCACACATAGCCAAAATTGCAGTAGCCATTGTATATATATATATATATTCATAATAAATGGTAGGTTGAAAATGTATGCTACTGTAATGGCCAGTAATCCTGTTGTGTGTACATAATGTAGAAGGGATGACATCTTCATGTCCTCAATGGTGGGTGGCATCTGGTATGCTTGATGTATGTAAACAATGGACTACAGTACCTTTACATACATGTATATATGGAGTGGGCAGACCGAGTGTTCTGTCTATATCTATCGTGTTTATATATGTCAATGAGACACATTTTTTTACAAATGATTTGAGAAACATCAAGACATGGTTCATACAATATTTAGTGTATTCATTTAGAGGCACATACATGTATAGTTGTTTAATTTCATGGGGAGGAAATTTCACATTTTTCAGAGAGGACCTTTTTCACAGGTATCAAATTTCATGCAAGACCATATGCAAAACAAACAAAAAATGTGTAATGACTGTTACATGAGTACATTGTATAGAGTTTTCAACTCATGCACCCCTGAAAAACTATGGACTCTTCTGTAAATCAATGAGACCAGTCAAAATGTGTCCTTAGGGGTGACTGAGTTAAGTAAAGGTTATAAACATTTTGTGATTTATGTATAGGATGTCTGTTTATATATGTCCATATTTTCTGTTTTACTACATGTATATATACTAGGTGTTATAATACCTGTATTTCCTGTTTTACGACATAATAGCTGTTATAATACCTGTATTTCCTATTTTACGACATAATAGCTAATATAATACCTATTTTACGACATAATAGCTGTTATAATACCTGTATTTCCTGTTTTATCATATACACTAGCTATCATAATACCTGTTTTACTATATATTCTGGATGTTATTATACCCATATTTGCTGTTTTACCATATATATTAGCCATTATAATACCTGTATTGCCTTTCTTACTACCTATATTAACTGTCATAATACCTGCATTATCTGTTTTACTATATATACTAGCTGTTATTATACCTATGTTTTCTATTATACGATGTATGCTAGCTTTTACAACATTCATATTTCCTGTTTTACCATAAATACTATCTGTTATGATACCTGTATTTCCTTTCTTACCATATATACTAGCTGTTACAAGACTGTATAGTTGCTTTTATTTGCGAGGGATTTAATTTCGCTATATTCATAGTCAAAGACCCGTGAATATAATACCTTACATTTATGAAGTATCAGAAAGACAATTTGCAAGTAATTTTGTGCGAAATTTGATACAAGCGAATAAGTTCCTTCCAGTAAAATGCGAAATTTTCTCTCCGTGAAATAAAACAACTATACAGTGCCTATATTTCCTGTTTTACCATATGTACTAGCATAATATCCATATTTCCTGTTGTACCACTTAAACTAGCTGTTATATTTCCTGTTATAATACAATAACCTATTTGCTTCAATTCACCACAATTTCTATACATGTAAATAGTTACATAGGTAGCTATACAATCTTTTCACAAACTGAGGAAACCTTAAGACATTGTGCTTTATCACAAAATTGATACATTTAATATCTAGTTCATTTCTATTGATTTGATACATTTATATGTTTGTGGATATATCTACACCTGCTGTTTTGTACGAAGTCCGATCATTACCTATGTAGCTGATCACTTAACAGCAAACATCCTATTTCATGAGTCATGTTTATATATAAATCTATCCGATTTATCCATATTTGTCAATTGAAGACAGCTAAATAAAGCAATATATATAAGTGTAATGAGTTTGAAATATACAGTGCAGCTGATAACTCCAGGGGATCTTGTAATAATAAGTAAAACGATTATAAACAGTATATTTAAATTTTTAGATTAGGTCTGAGTAAACTTACGAAAATTGTCATAGGTATGACACACCTTTAGAGCCCCAGTTTTTACCCAAGTCTGAGAATATACCTTATCACGATAACTGCGATTCCACTAATTTCACCTAACAGTATATTCAAATTTTTAGATTAAGCATGAGTACATTTATAAACAATTGCCATAGAAAAAACACAAATTTAGAACCCCAGTTTTTACCCTAGCCTGAGAATTTTATTCAATTGGATGAGCAGGCAAATTCAGGAATATTTTTATGAACATGGTGTTGAGCCGAGGACCTGCCGATGAGTTAACCTTATATTTTACATTTCTAACGGATACCAATAGGTCAAAGGAAAAGAAAGTATTACCACACACATACATCAAAAACTGACAATTGTTAATCCACACAGACTTAGAGATGACATCAATTTTAGCCCTAAAGGGCAACCTTTTGTTTGTGTAAACTACCAATCTTTTGCTTTAGAAAGTAGCTTTCTGTGTTTGGCATTGTTAAGTTTGAGTTTTTATACACATGGTAAATCTGCAGCTTCACTGTGAGATCAGTGGTCATGTCCATTACACAATGGTTATAATTTAGTGTCTGTGTAGGTTCACAGGTAAATGTCTGTAACACAATGGTTACAATTTACCTGCAAGGTACTTGCAATTGCCAGTTGATAAGTAGATTTGTCAACAGACAAGACTGGATACAAGTTTATGACAGTTTAACTTTAAAATGTCAATTACTTGTTTACTTAGCAGATAAATGATAAAAAACCTTTTTATGTGCAGATGTGTACACACAGTAAATGCTGAAATATACATCACAACAACAATCATGTGGAAGTGTTGGCATTGGGAATAAAGGCCTCTACCCAACAATATGGCTGACATCTTTCTTAAAAAACAAACTACTGCAGTCAGTCATGTATAATCTGCACTCTTTTCATTCTAAAATCTGTCTCAGGGATGGGGGTGCGGATAATACAGTACAACAGGTTCTTTGGACATTTTTTCCATGGGACTATAGTAAAAAAAAAAAAAAAAAATAGTGCAGAAGAATTGACATTGGATGGTAAATTTGCCTTTACTGGGTCAAGTTTTTTTGGTATCATAATCATGATGATCCAGTCAATTTATTTCTTCATTGCTTTCTGTATATGTGTAATGTGTTTATTGTCTACCCTGATGGTGTATAAATGTTTGATACATGAATCTTGTCTTCAGTGTGTGTGCCTGTGTATTTCAGTTTATAAATCGCCTATAAATACTAGCTCAGTGCAAAGTTGGTCAGTGTGTGACACTCAAGACTGTCACACTCTCCAATTGCCAATTGGTAACCAGGCATGGCTTTGATCATAAAATATCCATGGGAAACAGAATAGTACAGTACCTGTGTATGCTGTAAACCTTCCTCACAGAGTTTTATGCTATTATTAAAAATATGAACAATCTCAATTCGAATTCTAGTGATTATTTCGCGATTGTAGACTACAAAGCGAATTGCCAAACTGTAACTGTAAATGGAGGAGTTACACCGAACAGCATATGTAGTATCTTGTAGTTTCATATTTCAGATTCCTATTTTGCAGTTTTACATTTACTTCAAATCTCATAGAATCATATTTTCTTTTATTTCATAAACATTTATCTATTTCTGTCAAATACCGATCTAAGGATTGATATTTAAAATAAGTCTGATTTTCAGTCATACTAATGCCCCAGTAATAGCCATGTAAAAAAAATCCAGATGCGGGTTAGGCCTAAAAGCATGAACTCCTTTTTTTCTCGAGATCTGATACTGAAATGTGGGGTGCAGATAATACATAAATGTTGATTATACACGGCCATTTAGGGTAAATTAAAATCAAAACAAACAAACAAAACTTGTGAAAGTTTTGGCAATGGGAATTAAGGTCTACCTTACAACATGACAAACTTCTAAGAATCTGTTAACATAATGGGTACCTCTACATTATGAGCATTACCATGCAACATGTCCAACATGTAAGTTAACAGACCTCTATATTATGAGCATTACCTCACAACATGACTGACATATAAGTTAACATACCTCTATATTATGAGCATTACCTCACAACATGACTGACATATAAGTTAACAGACCTCTATATTATGAGCATTACCTCACAACATATTCAACATGTAAGTTAACATACCTCTATATTATGAGCATTACCTCACAACATGACTGACATATAAGTTAACAGACCTCTATATTATGAGCATTACCTCACAACATGTCCAACATGTAAGTTAACAGACTTCTGTATTATGAGCATTACCTCACAACATGAGCACTGACATAACATAAGTTAACAGACCTCTATATTATGAGCATTACCTCACAACATGACTGACATATAAGTTAACAGACCTTTATATTATGAGCATTACCTCACAACATGACTGACATATAAGTTAACATACCTCTATATTATGAGCATTACCTCACAACATGACTGACATATAAGTTAACAGACCTCTATATTATGAGCATTACCTCACAACATGACTGACATATAAGTTAACAGACCTTTATATTATGAGCATTACCTCACAACATGACTGACATATAAGTTAACATACCTCTATATTATGAGCATTACCTCACAACAACTGATGAACATACCTCTATGACATATAAGTTATAAGTTAACAGACCTCTATATTATGAGCATTACCTCACAACATGACTGACATATAAGTTAACAACAGACCTTTACCTCATATTATGAGCATTACCTTATGAACATGACAACATGACTGACATATAAGTTAACAGACCTCTATATTATGAGCATTACCTCACAACATGACTGACATATAAGTTAACAGACCTCTATATTATGAGCATTACCTCACAACATGACTGACATATAAGTTAACAGACCTCTATATTATGAGCATTACCTCACAACATGACTGACATATAAGTTAACAGACCTCTATATTATGAGCATTACCTCACAACATGACTGACATATAAGTTAACATACCTCTATATATTATGAAGCATTACTTCTGTACAACATGACTGACATATAAAGTTAACAGACCTCTATATTATGAGCATTACCTCACAACATGTCCAACATGTAAGTTAACATACCTCTATATGAGCATTATGACTGACATATATTACCTCACAACATGACTGACATATAAGTTAACATACCTCTATATTATGACCATTACCTCACAACATGACTAACATGTAAGTTAACATACCTCTATATTATGAGCATTACCTCACAACATGACTAACATGTAAGTTAACATACCTCTATATTATGAGCATTACCTCACAACATGACTGACATATAAGTTAACAGACTCTATATTATGAGCATTACCTCACAACATGACTGACATATAAGTTAACAGACCTCTATATTATGAGCATCACCTCACAAAGATGACTGACAATATCATATCTTTGCATTGATGCATTTTTGGAACACTACTTGATACCATGTTCTCTAGTCACAGCTAATATGACATCTTAGAAACCCTCACTGCATTGGAAACAGTCTAAAGCACAGGAAAAAATTATGGCAACTGTAACTGGTGATGTCCTTGTCGGGGGGGGGATTCTTGGCAGGGTATAAGACAACAAATAAACAAATCACATTTTAATGTAGAGTTTGAGAGTATAGGCAGGGGATGTCTGCTTAACAAATCGATTAATCTGCCGGGTGCTTACACATGTAAAACACAGTGACAAGATCATATAGAAGCATATGACTTGTACTGAGTACAGAACACATTAAGAGGCTAATTCTGAAGCATGAGGCAATGTGTGAAGTTACAATAAAACATAATAATATTAAAGCAATATCACCTTGAATGACTAGGGAAAAAACACACTTTATAACTAAATGCAACTGAAATTGTTAATACTGGGCGCTTGTTATGTTTACAAAGACTTTGATAGAAGTACATTCTGTTCACATCTTCAAATATCAAACAACATTAATGTGTAGGTAACTAATTATATAGACCTTCTTAAATAATAAAAATTACCGGTCCTAAAAAAAAATAAAATCAAATGCACTAATTATTCTGAATATTCTTGCAATATGAATTATGTTTTAAGTATTGAATCATTTGATTTTCACAGTTTTATATATAAGTCTCACATCTGAATTCTCATGTCTCAAGTGTGATAGGTGAATGCTTTTTTTTTTTTGTATTAAACGCAACAATCTGTAAACCTACACTAACCAAATTCACAAAAGCAGGAAAAGGTTTAAAGAGAGGCATGAAATTACGCTTATCCATTGTAGCTTGTCAAGAATGTGTGGTAAGCTGTAAGAGATACTTATAATATATAAAATACTACACATTTGTACACGCTTTAAATTCAATAAATGAAAGGTCTCTACAGTCGTGACTCGTGAAAACTACAGTATGTTGTTGTTCACAAGTTTTTTTTCTTTCTTTTTATTATTATTCTTTATGACTTCTTTTATTTTTTTTTCTCTCCATTCAACTGGTTTGTCAGATCTATAAATGTAACAGTATCCAGCACTTCTGATGATTTAAAAAAAAAAAAACATAATTTTGTAAACTGGAACAGTTAAATATTTTGTGATGTCAAACCTAAATTGGTTCAAACTTAATTTATTTTACAATGATTAACAAACAAGTTTATTTAATATATATACTTGTATGTATCTGTTGGCTTTGATGTAGGCTCTTATAACGGGAAACTTACTGTGGAAGGGAATAACCTTTGAAAATCCATGTGTCAGACCTGGGACCAACTCATTAAACTTGAAAATTTACTGAAGTCTGAGAATATACTCAAGCCAGTGCCTAATATAAGAAAATGTAAGAATTACTTAAGTCTAAAAAATTTTTACTCTACCTTGGCGAATCCTGAAATCTGATTTGCCTTCTTAGCCAATCAGATTTCAGGTTTAACCAAAGTAGAAACTGACATCTTCCACTTGTCAAATTCTCAACCATTAGACCACTACAAGGGATAATTCCATTTGTTATGGGGCCTGAAAGTTACCATTTTCATTACTCTTACATATCTTATGTTATGCATTTCAACCCAGAACAGAATTGACCTAGCAATTTTATTTTAGAAATTTTAGAACGTTTTAAATATTCAAAAGTTTACACAAGATGACAGACTGCTACAAACAAGCTTCATGGTCACCTGTGTCACTTAAAAGACAGGAAAAATAGAAAAAGAAAATTCTTTTTTGGACATGACAAGATAGAGACTAACCCCAGATGAAACTGTAGTCATTTGTGACTTATAAGAAGACAAAGTCAACAAAAACATTAATGTATTACAGGGATCACCATGACATTTTTCAAAGTGTGATTCTGTGCCATTCCATCCTCAGATATTTCCCAATATAGTTAAATTTCTTTCTGCCACCCTCGAAAATATCAGATTCAATGCTTGTCATGGTTCAAGTGTACAAATGATTGCTGAAGTTATTGATAAACAAATGCCTATGATCACTGTTAATAAATTACAAATATTATTTCTTAATATCTTCTTATGCGATGGATTAACTGAGAGGCATCTGAATCATCAGCCAAAACATCTGCACCCCATTTAATTTTTCAATCTGTATAATACTAAAAACATTCAATGTCAAGTGGCAATAAAAAGATTTGAACTGGCATCCCCTCTTTAACGAGCCCCGGTTCCAAAGCCCTTATGATATTCTGTATCAGTATTTAAAAAAGCCCTTATTCATTAACTCATTTACCCTTAAAGACACATTTGGACTGGTCAAAGTCAGGGATTTACAGGAGAGTCAATGGTTTTCAGGGGTTGATAAGTTAAATGTCTTCATCTGAAGTTGAACAAGTTCCAATATAAGACTGAAGCCAGTTAAGGGATGTTATGGCTAATTATTACACTGTCATATTTCATAATTTGTAAACGGGGTATAGATTTTGAAATTTCATTACCTCTTACAATTATTTATAAACATAAACATACATTCTGACAAAAATATGCCCAACAATTTTATAACATACAGTACATCCTCAAACAAGATAATTTTTCTGTTTATTTTCCATAGTTCTTTACATCTAATTTTAAAAATACACCAAGATATATAAAATAAGAATTCTAGGTTGCCTGTATTACCATACTAATCATCATTAACATAAATGTTTATGTTTTTCTTTAATTGTATGTGTTCTCTGATAGTACTTCCAGCCCTTTAACAATTCAGTGCTCCTTGTTGATACCTGCATTTAATCTACTGTATTATTGATGTTAACGCTTTGCTGTTATCTATAACTTCTGTGTATGTGCTTGTACAGTGTCAGAAATGTGTATCTGGACAAGCTGTCCCTCTTTTGGTTGCAAAATGACATTGTTGTCACTTCAATATTCTGCTTCTGACCCACAAAGCTTTCTATAGGACTTGGTGTCTCTGATACTACACAATATCACATATTAACAAACCTATTTAAAACATCTAGATAATTTAGCTGCATTTCATGATTATTTAAGTGTTTTTGCATTTAATTTTTTAATGAAAGAGTGAGTTACCCAGAAGACTTACTGCTTCAGTTATTGGTTCCTCTGGAAATTCTTGTTCTTCCAGGAATCCTACATGAATACTAAAGCAAGTGAATGTAAACTGTAAAATCCAATATGGCTGCCCTCTTCTCCGATTATAGCCTCACTACCAGAGTAACTTTTAAACATTCAGTCGACTCAGAGAAGGGAAGCCATTAGTTGGGTATAAAGACAGTAGTTTTCTATAGTCAGGTATATTTAACTTCACCCAGTGAGAAGCGCTTTGTCAAATAGTTTAATGTGACGCTTGTTTTGTAAGGTCCATAATCTTATTACGACTACTTGAAGATATTTATACAGAGAATTTCAAGTCTTGCATTTTATTTGTGTTAGGAATTTTTATCATGTTTGTATGTGTGGCATGTAATTATGTCACAAACACTGAATTTAAAAGGAGGTAGATATGATTGTGGCTACATCTGTATGATTAAAATATGAAAAGCTTTATGATACTGCGGGTAACAAGTAGATCACGTTAAGGATAACCTGCTTAAGTCGTTTTTATACACTCTTTTACGGGTCACTGTTATTTTCTTTTATCAATCATAACACACAACTTTCTTTTACTTGTTTATCTGAATCTATTATCAGGAGAAATATTTTTTTTTGATTACACACGCATGAATATACACACGTTTGTTAAAAAAAAATACATACATGTGTTTATATGAGAGAGAGAGAGAGAGAGAGAGAGAGAGAGAGAGAGAGAGAGAGAGAGAGAGAGAGAGAGAGAGAGAGAGAGAGAGAGAGAGAGAGAGAGAGAGAGAGAGAGAGAGAGAGAGAGAGAGAGAGAGAGAGAGAGAGAGAGAGAGATAGTGTGTCAAAACATGCAATTATTATAAATGAAAAATAATTCAAAAAGAATCCTGCCCTGATTATGCCATAAAGAGAGAAGCTAATTTTACATGTAAAAATCATTCACTCTTGATATCAAGATCTCTCAAGATTTATTTTCATTTTGGATGTTAAATCATCTTGAAGTGGGACCACCGGCATATTTATGTAACTCTCTTTACAAAAATATTCCCCAATTTCCCACAGCTTTTCGTTTATGTTTTCCACAACCATACATTTTTCCTGTGTATTTTGGGAATTGCCATCTACCAGGAATTGGGAAAAAAAGGACAATGTAATGTCAAAGTCCTGGCCTTTTTACTTGCCCAGTGGAACAAGTGCTACTGATATTTTTTAAGTCAGAAAAAAAAGAATTTCAAAAGATCATTCCATAGAAGTGCTGAATAAAATTAAAGAAGAAAAACAACAGTAAATAAACAAACAATACAATATCACAATTCACTTTACAATGTTGGGGGAATTATGATCATCCTTTTGGGGGAAAACATATCAACCATGCAATGGCAGATTTGCCAACCTTTTGAAGTGAAAAAAAGGAAGGCAATGACAAGCGGATTGAAGCAGCAAATTTTCACACGACTGAAAACCCTTGAAACTGTTGGGTATAATTTGTTGTTACTGTTATTAGATCCATCTCTTGATGTACTAAATGGTCCACACTTCATCAATTCACAAGCTGATCTTGAAGTTTCAGTTGCCATTTCTTTAACAATAGCAACTGTTTTAGTTCTGCAACATGCTAGGCTGCATTTCTGCTCTGATTTTAAGCGATTACTTTTTATTTTAGCAAAAACAAAAAATAGCTAAAAATCGGGGTTGAAATTCGGCCTATCCACATGCGTACTTACAACTAAGCAGTAATCCTTGAATTTGGAAACATAAGCTTGAAAAAATTGCTCACTTTTTCAGTAGCGTTGAGAGGTATATTTTTCTCTATGACAAGTGAGATAAAGAGACACTCAGCTCTAAATGCAGACAAATCATTACTTGAAGAACAAAATTAATCCATAGTCCTATTTGACTGAATACTGGTTGCCAATTTCTATTTACCTCGGACCACGTTTATATTTAAATATAATTTATCCCGCCATAAGGAGCAGTATGGATATCTCTCACCTTTCTTACTTTTCACTATGCAATTAAATGTTTCAGTTGCAATGTACTTCGATAAAAATGTTTGATCCCATCTGTTTTTCTTTTTAGTTGATATTACACAACTAATGTACTCTTCACTCGTGCTCCGTTTCTCAAGCAGTTAACAGGTCATTAAAACGCTTGACATTAGGTAAAACAATAGTTCATTCCAAACGCTCAAATGACTGGGTACAAGTTTGAGGGCTATACTAATATATGTACTGAAATGAAAATGGGCAATTCCGTATTTTGAAATAAAAAAACCGTTTGGATCATAATTAAAAACGTATAGGCGGAAGGAGAGGGTTAAAAATCAAAAGGTTTCCATTAAAAACGGGAGGGTTGGCAAGTCTGCAATGGGAATGGGGCTAAATATTAGCTCCAGTTATGTTAGGAGGTAAGGAACTGTTACTTTTTCATGAGATTAGTTTATCAATGACCAGCACATATTTTTTAAAGACTGTGCTCAGTACTTTTATTTACAGAAATATCAAATCTTTTTACCACACGTTAGGCCCGTAGGGATGACTTTGGGAATGTGTGGAGAGCAAGTCGTGACAATGAAATGATACCCAGATTATCCTCATATTTTGATTTCGACATGTAAATTGTTCAAGGTCAATTAGTTTTACAGCAGAGCCTGTTTTGAGAGACCAGTCACCACTCTCATAAAAGAACCACCTGTCTTCTGAGATAACATTTAGATAATCACTTGTTTAATAATCCTTTAGACCAAAAAAAAACCTCTTTTGAGAGACCACCTGTCTTGTTAAGACCACATTTCTTCAATCGGTGGCAGATGGGTGGTGACTCAAGATAGGCTCCACTGTACTATAGTAATTATATATCATATTAGAGAAATAAGCAGTAGGAGGTCAGACATGTATGTAAGCAGTGTCCCTCTTGTAGATTCATATTGACTGACAGGGTTCAAGTGCTTCATTCCAACAAACATTTGGTCTTGATGTATAACTAGATAGGTCAAATGGGTCACAATGATTTGCTGTAAAGAGACATTCAGTAATTAAGTGTTCTGTTTATGCCCTTTTATTATACTTTTATGCCAACGTCAGGTGCTAATTATAATGACTGATATTGTTTGCAGCTAATAAATAAATGATCCACAGCTTAGATAAGACCCAACACACAGTATATATATATATATATACAATACCAATATTAATTAAGGGCATATTTATATGCGCAAATAAAATACATGTATCCTCAAAATATGTAATAAGTGGGGTAGAGAGAGATGGGGCATTGCTCCCCACTTCTGGTCTACATGGCTTCAAGACTAGCAATACCTTATAAAATGATAGGATAGGAGTGCGATTTACTGTATCTTATCCAATTCCATCATGAAAACTTATTTCTCAGAGGACACATGACATTTTTTGAAACATTCATAAAATTCTGTAACCCAAGTATTGTACATAGTAGGTCCAGACCTATTATATGTTATCCCATTGTATGTTTACCCATTAACTGCTTAAGACACATTTGGGCTGATCCAAGTCACTGATTTACAGAAGAGTCCAACGATACCGATGTACCACAGAAAATTGAATTGAAATTTGTAACTTAACATTTAATGGTACACAAAAGTCAAAACTTTCCATTTATACAAAAGTAAACAAGTAAGTTCAATTTGATGGAGTTGTGACAGATTTTCCTGGTCAAGTTTTAAACCCATTCACTCTTTTAAGTCTCATTTGGGCTAGCCAATGTCATTAATTTTAGGTAGATTCTGTTATTGTGGAGGGGTAGATATGCTAAAGCAGCTGTCAACAAAAATATGATAAAATATCTGATACTAAATCAGTAATGATCTCGAATGATAATGTAACAAATTTTATTTTATCAGTAACGAGCATAAATTTTAAATTTCCTTCATACAGTGATGTGTAATCTAATGCTGTGGTCATATTTGTCCCGTTGGCTTACAACTGGGGATTGATTTAGGAGTGTTAAATATTGGCTAGATCTACTATGTCTAAACAAATTTAATTGCAAAGCTTTCTTTTCACAGAATATAAAGTATCAATACTTTTAAATGTGTTTGCTAACATAATAAGGCATTTCTGTGAGTTGGAAAACAAATACAATTACTGGGGAGAGCAAATTTGTTTGTAAACAATTGTGAAAGTGCAAATGTACCTATATGAACGGTTCACAGAGCAAAATTAAATGTCAGGCCTATATGGAAATGGTGTCACAGTACATTTTTCTATACAATCACATGTACTTATTATCAGTATTAACCAATCACATGTACTGATTATCAGTATTAACCAATCACATGTACTGATTATCAGTAACAACCAATCACATGTACTGATTATCAGTAACAACCAATCACATGTACTGATTATCAATATGAACCAATCACTTGTACTGGTGTCAGTAATAACCAATCACAAGTACTGATTATCAATAATAACCAATCACATGTACTGATTATCAGTATTAACCAATCACATGTACTGATTATCAATAATAACCAATCACATGTACTGATTATCAGCAACAACCAATCACATGTACTTATTATTAGTAATAACCAAACACATATACCGATTATCAATAATAACCAATCGATGTGTACTGATTTTCAATAATAACCAATCACATGTACATTTTATCAATACAGACAAGTTAACCTCTGTGTACTGATTTTCAAAAAGAGGTTTAGATTCACACCTCTAAAAAAGAGGTAGATTCACACCTCTAAAGCGGTAGCATTGCACACTGAATTTTTTGCAGTATTTCGGTGACTATATTTCATCAAAAATATAATGGTCAAACAGTATTAACCCTGAAAATATATTTTTCATATTTCTTGGGGGGTGAACACAGCTAATGCCCCTTTCAGGTCCACTAATGTTTTTATATTATAACTACCTACAACACAAGGTCCACTAATGTTTTATATTATAACTAGCTACAACACAAGGTCCACTTATGTTTTTATATTATAACTAGCTACAACACAAGGTCCACTAATGTTTTATATTATAACTAGTTACAACACAAGGTCCACTAATGTTTTTATATTATAACTAGCTACAACACAAGGTCCACTTATGTTTTTATATTATAACTAGTTACAACACAAGGTCCACTTATGTTTTATATTATAACTAGCTACAACACAAGGACCACTTATGTTTTTATATTATAACTAGTTACAACACAAGGTCAACTTATGTTTTTATATTATAACTAGCTACAACACAAGGTCAACTTATGCTTTTATATTATAACTAGCTACAACACAAGGTCAACTAATGCTTTTATATTATAACTAGCTACAACACAAGGTCCACTTATGTTTTTATATTATAACTAGCTACAACACAAGGTCCACTTATGTTTTTATAATTTAACTACCTACAGCACAAAGACCACTGATGTTTTTATATTATAACTAGTTACAGCACAAGGTCCACTAATGTTTTTATATTATAACTAGCTACAGCACAAGGTCCACTTATGTTTTTATATTATAACTAGCTACAGCACAAGGTCCACTTATGTTTTTATATTTTAACTACCTACAGCACAAGGACCACTGATGTTTTATTTTCTAAAAAGCTACAACACAAGATCCACTCATGTTTTTATGTTTCTTTTCGTTTCTACATCACAAGCTCCACTGTTTTTATGCTACATATATCAGAATATCCTCTAATGGTTTTATATTTTTTCCTCATCTAGAGCACAACGTCTACTAAAATTTTATAATTTAACTTGCTACATCACAAGGCCAACAAATTTCTTTTACATTTCAACTTCCTGAAACCAGAGATTCAGATTTTTTTTAAATGTTTTATTTTGATACAAAGACAATGCATGAAATAACAGCACAGAATGACTCTGTCAAATTCAACACATAAAACAAAGCAAGCACTTCCATTTTTGTAGCTTCCCCTCGACAAATTGACACAGGAAAATATTATTGATTATGTTAATACCAAACTAACTGAGAACAAATTAACTCTAAACTGCAATGTAGAACAGGAAGACATTAGCTGAACTGCTATTACAGATGTTGTAATAATATAGGTTTTTAAATGATAAATATGAACTCGAAAGGCAAAGAAGTACAAATTTCAGGAAAGAAAAAGTAGAATTAAGAAAAAAAAGGGGGGTGTGTCAATACAGTCAGCTAATAATACAATGGGCCTTAAACAGGACAAAGGTAAAATTTTCACTAAAGAAAACATCAAATTCTAATTTATTGTTAATTGGAAAAAATCAAAGGCTAGCTGGCCTACAGGTACAATAGTTACCTCAAAACTACACCCAAGACTGTACTGGGGATAACTTTGTTAAGCATACTCTTACTGTATGAATTACTGTAATCTGAAGGTTAAATTGGCAATAATGAAGACTTAAAAATGAAATTCATCGAGAACGAAGAAAGGTTACATGATTTGTATTTGTCGTAAACTCCACGTAACCTAACGATCGCTCCTGTGTTATTTAGTGGTCTGCAAGCAGTAATTATTTAGTCTAACTAAAAAGTCAAGAGTCTCACATGTAGAACTTAAAGATTCCATATCGCATGAGTCAAATTTTGGAGCACTTAATTTCTCTTGTATTTTTCCTAGAATTTTGTCCTGGAGTGATATGACTCCTACACACGGGACAAAATGCATTTTATCTAGAATTTTGTCCTGGAGTGATGACCCCCACATGAGGGACAAAATTTTTGATAAGATGCAAGGATACAAACATTTAAGTGTATATATACACACATGTAATATTAACTCGCCGAGTCATAGATAAAATAAATATATAAACTTGTGGCTCATTTATGTACAGATTTCATTTTCATTCACAAACAATATAGATACAGACTTTACAATCATGCATACAGAATTTGAATGTCATTTGATTATTGGTTCATGAGAAGATTTTAAAAGATGTTCTAAGATTTGGTCCTTTTAGGCCCCTTTTGAGGCCCCTATGGTTTAAACAGCCCCTTTTCATTCGCAAACTGTATGTGGACTCACATGGGGATACTTCCTGCCCAGTTTAGTTGTAATTAGCCCATCTATTCTTGAAAAGAAGTTGAAAATGCCTAAAAGTTACTGATGGACAATGCACAACACACAATGTACGATGACAAGACAAAAGGCGATCGCCTTAGGTGACCTAATTATTTTACTGATAAGCTCCCACTAACCCCAAGCTGAACCTACACACCCTTTTCCCCCCACAGTGATTTTTATTCAGGGCTCATATTTCATGATGATTTTGGAATTTACAAATAATATGCCAAGTAAGTTGACAAATAAAAAAAAATAGATCCATAATTGTTACTATGTAAAAACTATTAAGCTGAACTCCAAGCAATCATACAAGAATTGCTCCGTATGTTCTGTTAATTACGACACAGGCATGGATATATCCTTGACTTTTTTACGTTATAAGAAGTAAATACTGAAATTGATTTAAAGTATCCACCTTATACATACACAAAGCATCTACAGACTTCTACATGTGATTTGTGGATGAAATAGTTGTGGACTGAGTCAGTAAATGGATCAATCATCTCGATCATCCAGTAACATCATATTTAGATCTATGTGTATCGGCTCTAATGTGACATACTCATTCAAATAGAAATCATATTTCTCTTTCTGTAGGTCAAACATTTCGATAAACCTTTCGAAACAGAAGGGACCAACTGTCCTTTCAACCCTAGATACATTAAGATCTTACACAATTTGGAATGAGCATACCATTTCGATACAAGGGGATTATTAGAAAGAATTCAGGACTGATGGCATATCTTATTAATCAGTTTCTTGCATTTTACACCACACTGAACAATTTTTCAATACAGATGTAGTCGTGGTCAGTTAATAATGGAGGATTATCACTGACCACTGACCGTCCACCAGTAAACTGCCAAACTTCTCCACATAATACAAAATGTAATCTCAACATCAAACGGGTCTCAAACCGATACTCACTGTAGTTAAAAGATGGTTAACCCATTTACCTCTAAAGACACATTTGGATTGGTCTTAGTCATTGATTTACTGAAGAGTCTATTGTTTTTCAGGGGCTTATGAGCTAAGGCACAGAGCATTCAAGAGCATGGGACAAAAGGTCTCAAATGTATGCTTACCAAGTTGAAAAATGTTGAAATCAGATAGCTGTTATAAGAAAACAGGTCTCAAAACATGCTCAGAGAAGTCTAAAGATGCTTCATGTGCAAATCTGTCAAGAACATGAAACAAAAGGTCTCAAACCTATGCTTACCAGAGTTAAAAGATGGTTTAAAGAATAAAACTAGCCTATACAAAGAATGAGACTCTTACTAGTACTGGTATATTTCTACACTGTAGGGACTCTTTCAAAATGCCCAAGTTTAAGTATATCATTAGTACAGCCAACTGCCAAACAACAATCAACAGGCAATATACATAGCTAAAACAATCAACACTTATTCAATTATAAACATATATACTGCCTGTCTGTAGAAGGTCTAGATAAGCAGTGCTGTGTGACCTTAGGTCACAACTTGAAAGTGAATTAGAGAAAAATGAACAAGTTATCAGTATTTCTACATCTCACAGTGCCATCTTTCATTTACAGAACTCAATTTGAACTTTTATTTAACACCACTTCAATTCATTGTCATTTACAGTTACACATTCAACAACGCTGACCAGATGATGCGTTAAATAACAATGAAAGTGAAAATCCAGTCTCGCTGTCTGTTTAAATGGTTTTCGCAGAGAAACTAAACTATAATTAACACTGAAATCTCTCATAAACTGAGAAAAAGAATTGGACAGAATACAGAACACTAAATACAAAATATATCTAATATTTGTGTAGAAATATGACCAATGACAACTCTAATGATCTTGGTAACTCATATGCTTGAAAGTAACTTTAGAAATAGAGTGAAGGCACATCAACAAGAAATATGATTCCAATTTTAACAAAAAACCAAAAGCTGTGCTTTCTGTAAGAAAAAGATAATAATATTCAAATTAACTGCACAATTTTGAGAGTGAAAGAAAGTTAATTAAGTATGATTGCTTATACCACAATAATGTATGCATATGGTATGTGTTACAACACTTATGAGCTCACGTTTACATTGATACCATGAATACAGTCAGTCACAAACCGAAAAGCTAAATTCAAGTTGCAACAAGTGATTGATAAAATTATAAATATGAGGGGGATACCTATAAAATCAGTAAACATACAGCAACTCAACAAGTCTTGATAACTGAGTAATACAAACACACTATGTCAACACAGATAAACCATAAGGATCCCGAGACTCACCGACACCTGGATAAGATTATGTACACACTTAAAATCACCTTAGTGAAGTTCTGTTGAAAGGTCATGATAAATTATAGGAGTTATTTCCCTTTGATTACATTCATGAGAATATGCTTCAGAGATATATATGTTTGACTTCACCAATGAACAGACTTTGGAGATTAAGCAGTTTTAATCTTACAAGTAAATGGGTTTTAGTTCAAATCCTAAACTTGTCATTTTGGAGACATTTATAACACAAATAGTAGCAAACATCATTAATACAACTGTTTTTAATGTTCCATCACTGTAAACTCCCACAACAACAATACATAAATCCCACAACAACAATACATAAATCCCACAATAACACATACATAAATCCCACAATAACACATACATAAATCCCACAACAACAATACATAAATCCCACAAGACATACATAAATCCCACAACAACACATACATAAATCCCACAACAACAATACATAAATCCCACAAGACATACATAAATCCCACAAGACATACATAAATCCCACAATAACACATACATAAATCCCACAACAACAATACATAAATCCCACAAGACATACATAAATCCCACAAGACATACATAAATCCCACAATAACACATACATAAATCCCACAATAACACATACATAAATCCCACAACAACAATACATAAATCCCACAACAACACATACATAATCCCACAATAACGCATACATAAATCCCACAACAACAATACATAAATAAGGTTGATGTTAACCATACTGTCACATTTGGAATGTTTGATGTTAACCATACTGTCACATTTGGAATGTTTGATGTTAACCATACTGTCATATCAGGAAAGTTTGATGTTAACCATACTGTCACATCAGGAAAGTTTGATGTTAACCATACTGTCACATCAGAAAAGTTTGATGTTAACCATACTGTTACATCAGGAAAGTTTGATGTTAACCATGTGTCACATCAGGTAAGGTTGATGTTAACCATACTGTCACATCAGGAAAGTTTGATGTTAACCATACTGTCACATCAGGCAAGGTTGATGTTAACCATACTGTCACATCAGGAAAGTTTGATGTTAACCATACTGTCACATCAGGTAAGGTTAATGTTAACCATACTGTCACATTTGGAATGTTTGATGTTAACCATATTGTCACATCAGGTAAGGTTGATGTTAACCATACCGTCACATCAGGAAAGTTTGATGTTAACCATACTTTCACATCAGGTAAGGTTGATGTTAATCACACTATCACATCAGGTAAGGTTGATGTTAACCATAATTTCACTACAGGTAAGGTTGATGTTAACCATACTGTAACATGAGGTAAGGTTGATGTTAACCATACTGTAAAATGAGGTAAGGTTGATGTTAACGATTCTGCCACTACAGGTAAGACTGATGTTAACCATACTGTCACTACAGGTATGGATATCAACAATAATTGTTACATGAATTGATATCAACCATATTATCTGACTATGCAGTTTTCAATTACACTCCTAACATTCCATCTAAATGTTTTCACACATTTACTCTGAATATCCTTCAGTTTTCTGGTGAAATAAGTAATTTCACAGGTAGTCAAAAAAAAAAAAAAAAAAAAAAAAAAAGCCTGAAATTGATTTGATATGATCCCCATATGTAATTGATAGGTTTGTATCCTGTTACATTAGAAATGACAGCTTCACAATCTATCTGGAATTCAGTAAAGAATTTGATATCAAAATGAAATATGATGGGTGATGGGGTGACAAGAAAACCCATAAAATGAATGTACTAACAACCTGTTGACATGCCCCGCCCCCTTTCATACTCCCACCCATTTTCATGTTAAATTATAGTGTCACCAGCAATGTATTATATACCATATATATCACATAACAATTGAGCATGCATTCTTTTAATACATTTATTTTGTAGTTTTATTTATTCCTATTATAAAGGGGAAGGAGTGTCTGTTTTACCATACACTACAATTATGGCATAAAAGTAGTTACAATATATAGATACGATTTCTACAACTTAAGTTATAGCTGAAGTACAAGAAAGCCCCTCTGGAACCTGAAGTGAATTTTTTTTTCTCTAGAGAGTTTGCCAGTTTGCTGGCTAAAGGCTGGTGGTCTCTTTCTGTGTCCATTTGTAACCAGGTTCTCTCCTCCACCATTAAATACTGGCTGCCACCATTGTCACCATGTAATGAAAAACTGTTGTGTATTGCAGAAAACACCATTCAAAATTAAAACAAAAAATTAAAAATTTCTAATTGGCAAGAAATGAGCAAATAATTCAGCCGATTATTTACTATTTTATTATGTTTTTTGGCATTTATTTTACAGGTAACTGGACAAGAATTGTAAATAGAATCCATTGTGAATTTTCACCAAATTTAGGGGAAAAAAAGATATGAGTTCCCCTTGGGACTGGATCCTTTACATGGACCCCAATTATCCTTAAAGTGCAGACAGACAGACAGACATGGTGATTCAGAACCCTTTCACCCATAAATAACTAAATAGTATGACCTAGACCAGTCTATTATGATCGGTAGTGTTGGAAGGGTCAATTTAAAAAAAGAAAATGGCCCGATATAATTCTCTACTACATTAAAAAAAAAGAAAATGACCTGATATAATTCTCTACTCAGTAAAACATCCCATTGGCATACAAAACCCAGTATCATTATGTTTACACTAAAGAATCTCACACAGCTATAAACCTACAATTAAATCATATTACACCTAGCTACATAGAAATAGGCCCAGGTATTGGATAATTCACTGCACAACAAACTACCATTACATCAACAAACATAATAGACAACTTACGCTACTATAATTTCCTCCTTCTTTTAAGTCATGTAATTATATTAACTACTTCACTTTTCTCTGGAATTCATCGCTTGTTTATACATTGTGTATCACTTATGCTAAATTAATACTAAAAATTTTCATTTTGCAATAAAACCAGAGTAATTTCATATGCCAGGATGATATATCATTGAAGCGAGTGATTGTAATCTTACAGTACATATAGATGATTGTGATTATTATCACGATCTAAATGGCAAAGTTCCTAGGTTACTTTAAGGGGCTTTGTGGCAGAATATATTGATCTATTACCTGAACATAAAAACTTATCAATTTAACAAATGAGATCTGTAAGAACTATAACTTCATCATAATTGTTGTTCTGAAAGGCCGGTAAATGGCCGCATTGAAGCGTACATTCCTACCCATCCAACAATGACGGTATCGAAATATGACACTAGTGGAACGTATCAAAGGTGATATCATGTACAGAGAGTTGATACGTCTTAAGTAGCACACTGACATATACAACTGATATAGATCTTCTTCACAAGCTTATTTAATTTACAATATGACAACTTTAGAGAGACGTATGTTAATGTCCCGCATTTTATGAAATAAGACCTATGAACCACGGAGGTGCTGATGAATTATTGAAGATCTGCGGAACAAGGCAATACATAAATTGTCATGTCACGAATTCTATATCACAAACATAATAGCAGATATAATGCTGTTATTGGGGATTTAAGCAATTTTAATTTTCCTCGACTTCTTGACTAGTGCTGTAATATATAGAGTCATCAGACTGTGATCAATTGGTGCATATTAACTGTATTCACTGCACTCCAACCCACTGAGTGAAATATTAACCTTAACTGCATTTAAGATACAAATCAGGAGTCTGTATTCCCCTGATCGATCATCACTGATGATGTCAGTGCGGACTTTTAATTATATGCATCGGTTTCATACCAAATAACTCATATTTTGTTTGGTTTGTTTTCTTTGCTCAGAGTGCGTGCACACGTGTGCATATGCATCCACATGCATATTTTGTTGTTTTTTATTTTTGTTTTGTGTGATTGTGTGTTTTATTTTTGTTTTTGACATGTTTATAATTTTTTTTTTAAGGGGTGTGTGCATTTTTTCTTTTACTCATCTCAATTAACGAGTCAAACTGGAGGAAAAGCCATAGATCACACATATATAATAATTTACAAGGTAGCACCTCTCTACATGTGTACAGGAAGCAACAATAATAATCAATGTGTATCTCTGGTGGATGCTGAGGAATACATATACAATCAGGTTTATAATAGTTTCTGTCACATAATGAATGATGAAGTAAGTTAGTATCTTTTTACACCATTTCCAATGATATTTCAGTTTTATTATGACACTATCTCATTTTTATCATGGCAATATTTCGTTACATCATGGCTTGGGGTGAATCATGGATGACATAATTCTGTTTGTTTTATTTAGTTTGTATGTCGTATTATAAATAAGACCTTATCACATCAATAGAGACATTACCGGTGGTAAGTGATGTTTCATAAGTTTTTACCATTGCTACGGACTTTAGGAAGTGCATATTTTTAACACGCTACATCCACCCAGACCACAAGATATAGTTCAGGTTATGTGGAGTTTATGACAAATACAAGTCATATAACCTCCTTTTTATTCTCCATGATTTTTTTTTTAAGTCTTCATTATTGCTATCGTAACCTGTAAATGGGTTACAAATATGTGTTCTTTTGTGGCCTGCCTACAGTGATATTTGACCTTAGTTTTAAGTCTCATTCAAAAGGAACAGTTACCAAAGGTTTTAATCCATTTACCCCTACAGACACATTTGGACTGGTTTAAGTCACCGATTTACAGAAGAGTTCATTGTTTTTCAGGGGTTGATTAGTTACTGAAGTCTTACGTGTGATAAAAATAATGAAATCAAATATGTCTACATAAACTCATTACGTATTCAACGCCAGCATGTGAGTACAGCAATTGTATAAATAGCACGGAAAATTTTCTATACACCTCTATAATATAGTTGGGCTGGTCTACATTATTGGATGCAAGGCAGAGTCTACTTTTTCATGGTTGAGAAAGAGTCTACCATGTTTATGGGTGAGGAAAAATCTACTTTATTTATGGGTGAGGAAGAGTCTACTGTATTTTATGGGTGAGGGTGAGTCTTAGCTATTTCAAAGGTTGAGGAGTAAGCAGTGCAAACTCATTTTTGTAATGTGTAGTATTCAACTGGAATTTACACATACCATCACAAACATCTTTACTTATACTTAAAAGCAAATACATACACACCTACATTATATCCCCTAACTGAATAGTTTCCCCTTGAATGTTTTATCAACATATTAAATAACTTGACACAGCAAACACATTAATTTTAGCACAAACAGAACCACACATGCAAAACAACAGCTAAATGTTAAGTAACACCTTATTGTGTTTGCACAGCTTGTGTTTTATTGTGCTGATTGAGTTGTTATAAAAATGTCCAAAACAAACTTGGCAAAGTTCTTTAGATGTAGCTTTTATATTCAGCCTACTTAAGCAAATACATTTTTATAATAGATTTATCACCTCAGATCACTATTCATACCACTTCACATTCAAAAAACAACTTCAAGTGAAAATGTGAAATTTATCACTATATGTTTAGCTCCTCTTAATATTTTACTTTCCGTTAATGTACAACTCTTACACAGGTTTCAAGATGCGTAAGGAGAAGGATTTTATTTGTACTTTTAAAAGTACTGGTGTATGAAAAGGCTTATGAAATATTCATAGCTTCATTATGTACAAATCCACAACCCATAGGAAGAACAAACGCAACTTCCTCTTTTTGTAATGTAATATAGAATTTGTTTTATTGTCAATCACAAGGCAAAGGTCACATGTTCAACTCTGTACCTCAGACCTTAACCTGAAAGGGCATTGACTGTTCCTTCACATTTAAGTCATCACTAAAAAAAATAATTGTTTGATGCACCCAGAAAGAAGTCAAATTTCTATTTCATTATTTTTCTTTAATTTCCCTTTGATTTGTGGGAAAGATTGGGTTGGGGACAAATTGAGCGCCTTTAACATATCTGTTTTTATCGATCCATCACTGACTCAAACTGACCGTTTTCTCTGACTCTTGTACAAATTTTCATAAATTACTTGGACAACCAATCACATTATATGCTGAGCAAGCTCTCCAACAAATGACTAATGCTCTCTGATCTACTGACTATATCTTTGTCATGAGATACCGATACTTATATAAATATCTATTTAAAAATACAAAAATTACTTACTGTATCTTTGCTGGGCAGCAATTCTTTTCTAATCTTGAAAAAATTCTTGCCATAGGTTTTAAGTCCTTTGTTGAACCTTTTCTATAAATGGAAAGAAAAGAAGAAAATCAACATTTTAGTACATGAATAACAGATAACAATGCTGGTTCTAGCCCCATTAGAACTTAAGCAGATTTTGCGAGAAAGTTAGCCAGTTTACTTGTGAAAGGTCGGTGGTCTTTTTGCAGGTTCTCTACTCCACCATTAAAAACTGGCCGCCACATCACAGAAAACTTGAGGGCGGTATAAAACAGCATTTAAACAAACAAGTCAATGAGTTAAAACTATACTGCATCTAGGCAATGCTAAACTAAGTACACCCTTGGTAAGTTATCTTCTGTAGTTAACTGTAGAAACTTAATAGAAACTGTGGTCAGTCGATATACTAAAGTTGTCATATTGTAAATTAAATAATATAGTTGAATAATTTATGCTGAAATCATCAATTAAGCAAACATTTACTTTAGAAAAAATAAGACATCTTAACTTCTCAATTTTTCGAGAGAAAAAATTTCATACTACCCATGTTTAACATGTTAATTAACAAATATTGGTTGCTCTTTCCTCTTATCTTGTGTGCTCAGTTTTAAATGACAAGATAGAGATTTGACCTGTGTATGTCAGCTAAAATTCAAATCTAGTAACAAAATGCTTACAAATGGTTACCAAGGGCCTTTGTCTCTGTTTTGAGGAGGTTGTAATTTACAGCGACTCAAGATAACAGATATTTTTTGCTTTTGTCTCATTACCTGATAGATTTATGTTTCCCTCCGATCTAGACAGAAATCTTGTGTTTCAAGGCAGGTCTTACAAGTGTATGTTAAATTTGGACAAACTATCATCATATAGCCAAACACGCATCAACATATTGTTGTTATCATGGCCAAACACTTACTGCTTTCTATTCAAACTTAGCATGTTTTACACAAGCTTCTGTGCTTTGGTTTTGATATTCTTGGTAGCAATAGTTCGGAGTTTGTTCCGCCACAAATGAGATGTATATAAATGTATGACTGAAATAATCCGCAGACATAGCTCTGTAACACTAAACAATCTGCTCATTTTGTAATCTCCGTTTGATTGGCCATACAAAGAGATTAACTCAGATTAAGGCAGTACAAACTCTATAGAGGAGACTTACGCTCTATTACCACAGTGGGTCTTATCTCATGTGAAATTGAGAGGAATATTGTTCTACAGTACTGTGACAGCTTGCAATAACATCCTGCAAAACAAAGCTGTTACTGAAAAAGCTTTAAAAGCTCAGCAGGATCAGAGACCAGATCAGAGGCGACACAAGTGTGGACCACTGACTACACTAATTGTTAAAATGGCGACAAGATAAAAAAAAAAAAAATTCAAGGCGATGAACAACAAGAAATGTTATTCTCAAAATTAACAAACTAGCCAAGGAGTAAACACAATTCTAACATTACTATTGATGAGTAACCTACAAGAATATCAATTTTTTTTTTTATACCAGTCAGATTGCATCTTTTTTCCCTACATAAATAAGATTTTATATCTTTTTTTTTAACACCAATCAGACTTTTTCAAATATAATCTGCTTTTACTTGGATAAAACCAGCCTGATATGATACAAAAGTGCAAAATGGTTAAAGGTCAACTGCTGGCCAACTGTAGCAGAAAATATGTTCTGGAAATTAAACCAGGAAATAAAATGTTTACATTAGGTCTTTGTCATCAAATTCACATAAAGAGAAAACAAAGGGAGCTTACTCATTAACACTATAATTCTGCAAATGTCTGTTTAAAAAAACTAAAATTTAAATAATCTTTTCTTATGAAGTAAAGTTGCAATACACGTTGAAGACAGCTGTTTGAAATTGATTAGATTTTCCTTTGCTTATTTTACAGCATTTCAAGGATGCCAAATAAGCCAGCCAGCATACCAAGAAGGTAGGAATATCATAATGTTCCCCTTGATGACCTCTCGTGGAGTTCCAACACTTTATTACATAAAGATTTCAAACGGAGATAGGCCTCATCTTACAAAACATTGCATATTAATTTACTGTAAAAAGGCAAGGGGTTGTTTGTGTTATCTACAACGTATTATCAGATTAGAATGACTTCTCATTTCAAACACACATAGCATACTTCTCTGCTATACTTCTATAGCGACTCTGACACTCTCATCTTGTGATTTAGATGATTTCCATCTGCACTTTACATTAAACTACAATTTACATTCTACATCTTATCATAGAGAGAGATAACTTGTCGACTCTCAAGCAATTACTTCAAGTCTGCGTAGTGTACAGCAAGCAGCTATACAATCTGGCTTGACAGTAAGGTTCTGTACAACAGTTTTCTTCATCGCCTTCAGCTAAACAATTTCCTGTGTTCTGATAATTCTATTGGATAGATATCGCCATGGTTTTATGATGCTGTTATCAATAGCTCCATTTACCTCCACTGCATTAAGACTTACAAATTAATAAATCTGCTTGTATATAAGTCATGAATTGAAGGCTGATAAAATTACATAGGCAATAAACAAAAGCGCTCCATTATGGTAAATTGAATGTGAGGAATTTTCAGTGCTAATGCATTCATAATAAGAATACATATAAATTGTTATTTATTCCAGACATACAGAATATATTTAAACAGACTATGTTCTCTCTGTTTTACATAACACCAGTAATAAGTTCTTTTTTTTTCCAGTATCTAATGGGAAATCAATGCTGTAAAAGCTGTAAGCAGGAAGCTATGGGTCTAAGTTAAGGGCTGGCCAAACCAACTTAACCGTAACAGTATTTCATGCCTAATTTGAAGAATACTGGAACATGTCAGGTCCTTCTCATTCTCTGTGAATGAAGATCAATCTATCAAACAGTGAACTAACTCACTCACTCACCCAACCACCCACCCACCCACTCACTCACTCCTCTCTCTCTCTCTCTCTCTCTCTCTCTCTCATTTTATGACCTTGCGTATGTGTGTGTGTGTGCCTATAGTTCTTTCCATACAGATATTATCATCAGCTGTACCGATATAAAATAACAGGGAAGAGATAATATCTACTTTTCATACTCTGTGCATGACTTGGATAATTACAAAGAGACTGATATCTTTGCACCACTACATATATATAATTTGATGAGCAATAGATAAACACTTAGAAACTGGATAATGCCTCACTTGATTACAAAACCATGCATAAGGCCTATAACATGCTTCACGAAATACACCAAAAAATCTATAAACAGGAGCAAAACATAATGATGAGCTTCTCAATGCTGAAATCAGACTAAAAGTCACACAATATAACTCTATCACAGAAAACATACAACTCTAGTGGGCCTTTACTAGCACAGAAAACAGATACAACTCTAGCGGGTCTTTACTATCACAGAAAACAGATACAACTCTAGTGGGCCTTTATTATCACAGAAAACAGATACAACTCTAGTGGGCCTTTTCTATCACAGAAAACAGATACAACCCTAGTCTGCCTTTACTATCACAGAAAACAGATACAACCCTAGTCTGCCTTTACTATCATAGAAAACAGATACAACACTAGTGGGCCTTTACTATCATAGAAAACAATTACCACTCCAGTTGATCTTTACTATCACAGGAAACAGATACAACTCTAGTGGGCCTTTACTATCACAGAAAACAGATACAACTCTAGTGGGCCTTTACTATCACAGAAAACAGATACCACTCCAGTTGATCTTTACTATCACAGGAAACAGATACAACTCTAGTGGGCCTTTACTATCACAGAAAACAGATACAACTTTAGTGGGCCTTTACTATCATAGAAAACAGATACAACTCTAGTGGGCCTTTACTATCATAGAAAACAGATACCACTCCAGTTGATCTTTACTATCATAGAAAACAGATACAAATCTAGTGGGACTTTACTATCACAGAAAACAGATACAACTCAAGTTGATCTTTACTATCACAGGAAACAGATACAACTCTAGTGGGCCTTTACTATCATAGAATCAGATACAACTCTAGTGGGCCTTTACTATCACAGAAAATAAATACAACTCTAGTGGGCCTTTACTATCATAGAAAACAGATACAACTCTAGTGGGCCTGTATTATCATAGAAACAGATACAACTCTAGTGGGCCTTTACTATCACAGAAAACAGATACAACTCTAGTGGGCCTTTACTATCACAGAAAACAGATACAACTCTAGTGGGCCTTTACTATCATAGAAACAGATACAACTCCAGTTGATCTTTACTATCACAGAAAACAGATACCACTCCGGTTGATCTTTACTATCAGAAAAAACAGATACAACTCTAGTGGGCCTTTACTATCACAGAAAACAGATGCAACTCTAGTGGGCCTTTACTTTCATAGAAAAAAGATACAACTCTAGTGGGCCTTTACTATCACAGAAAACAGATACCACTCCAGTTGATCTTTACTATCATAGAAAACAGATACAACTCTAGTCTGTCTTTACTATCACAGAAAACAGATACAACTCTAGTGGGCCTTTACTATCATAGAAAACAGATACAACTCTAGATGGTCTTTTCTATCACAGAAAACAGATGTCATTTCTAACATGCCTTGTACCTTGCAGAAAAACTTGGCATGATCTGATCGGTGCTGGCAGATCTAATATGCTGCTGTAATATATTACCAATGACATACAGCAAACTATCAGTGTGAACTGCTTTCAGAAGTATAATTCCCCATCTCTTTGTTTATACATATCTATATGCTGCTTGTTGTTGAAATCAATTCAATCTAAACACAAGTTGATCTATAGCTTTCCTTCCATGTAATTATGGACGCCTGTACATTCTCAGCTTCACACTGCTGTGCCTGTAATTATCTGATTCATTCTACATCTATAAATTTAACTGTCTTTGCTGTGAAGCAAACTAGACAGTATGATACCATCACACCACTGTTATCCACAAAATATCACCCCACTGATAGGAAATACCAAAGAGTAGGGTGTCAACATGGCTATCCACAAAATATCACCCCACTGATAGGAAATACCAAAAAGTAGGGTGTCAACATGGCTATCCACAAAATATCACCCCACTGATAGAAAACACAAAAGAGTAGGGTGCCAACACGACTATCCACAAAATATCACCCCACTGATAGGAAATACCAAAAAGTAGGGTGTCAACATCGCTATCCACAAAATATCACCCCACTGATAGAAAACACCAAAGAGTAGGGTGCCAACACGGCTATCCACAAAATATCACCCCAATGATTTATAATACAATAGAGTAAGGTGTCACCCACTGTTATCCACAAAATATCACCCCACTGATTGGTAATACAAGAGAGTAGGGTCCCACTACTGCTATCCACAAATATATCGTCTGACTGATTGATAATACAAGACAGCAAATTCTTATCCACTGATATCCACAAAATATTACTCCCATTGATTTTAACAGCCAGTAAGAGACCACCAAATCACTGCTAACCACAAAATATCCCTCCCACCGATTGAAATACCAAAGAGTAAGGTGCCACCCACTGCTATCCATAATAAATCACCCCTGATTAGATATGCCAGAGACGGGTGTCATAAAACCACTATCTACAAAAAAATATCATCCCACTGATTGTAGCTACCAGTATGTAATATTTCCTAAATACATCACATTTTCTTACCCTATAAAATGCTATAATTCCTACCCTAAGATGCCTATAAACCTGAAAAAAATAATTCCTACTAGTCTCTGTTTTTCTGGGTTTTACTGCAGTTTTATGCCAGTCAATTAAGCTTATCAATACGGAACTTCCGAGTTAGCCCGGATTACCGTTATAATCCTGTTTTTATTATCGCCAGTTACGTAATTCTAGAAAAATGTTCCTCAACGTCATTTCTGGTTTCAGTAATATATAGATAGCCACGATAGCGCAATTGGTAAAAGTGCCCTCCTAGTGTTTGGAAGGTCCTTGGTTCGATTCCCGGTCTGTCTACACATTTTCTCTCGCCTGTTATATTTCAGTAATTTGGCATTCAACTAAAAATCCCACTGTGGTATGTTTAAAGAGTATCTTGGGTTTCTATCTACAAACTAAAGTTAATGTGCTAAAAAGTAAGAATATTTTTATTTACTTCACATACTTTGCGAAGGTAAATATGATAACCGAAAGAACACATAAGGAACTGATATGAACAAATATGAGGAATATGTGTAATATTTAGAGACCAATCAACGCACAAGACAGAAGTCATAATTGATTGATGGTCAAGCAGATGGTCAGTTGAATGGACAAAGACAGACCATGACAAAATGACAATGCAATACATTAAATGGCCATTCACATGAAATGAAATGACAGGCATTTCTGACGATGTTAAACGGTGACATATTTAACACTTGTTACAAAAAAAACAAATCTTTCAGAACACAAATATGCAACTACACGCACACATGCATAGATGCACCGACATTACAGCAAGTCTGTTAATGGACGAAAACCATAAATTTAAAATACCAAATCATGTGTATTATTGATTTAAGACAAATAGTTGTATCAGTTATCTATTGAACATCCTGTGTTTTATTACGATTGAACAGCCTGATCTCATTCACTTTATATGTTACTTGACAGACGAAAAGATTCATTACGTTGTACAGACTTCCTTTCTGTCATTTAACATTTTGCCGACTTGCACACGCTCTGCATCTTAATATTCATCAAGTTAAGAGCATTACTCATCCAGTTGATGTTGGCCCACTAAATCTCATTTACACAGAACAATTCCAATAAATTTTACGAAATGACATTATAGTCCTTGAAAAATACTTAACATGAAAGAAGATGAATTACGAGTGGTTTTAAAATTTACAAAAATATACCCATGTAGTTTATAAGAAAAAGATTAAACATTATTTGATTAATTTAAGACTGAGAATATACATATTGTTATGTTCCCTGTAACTGCTCTAAAAATTTGGTTTGGTGTTAAGTTTTTCCTTTCCTGTAGATCTTTTCAATGTCAAATGACAATTAAGTTAGCGAGGCTTTTAAAAAGCATCCCTAAAGAGTTTTAAATTAGCTAAATTCAAAGCAATATGAACTGTCGTTGACGGCATTTTTTCAAAATTGTTAAATTAACTCTAAACCATTTTAATACAAAAGCTATCTTTGAACACAAAATTACCAACATTTATCATGATTTAAAGCCTTAAATATAATTTGTCAGGAATTAAAAATATGCTGTATAGCAATACGGTACTTCTCTGAAATAATCGTATTATGCAAGTGACCTCTAGATCAAACACTGAGCACATTTACCATGCATGTACAAATATTTGTTGATGCTGAAGCAACGTTGCAAAAATGCAGTTTGTAGACCTCTATATATTGCTTATTCACATACAATAATTCTTTTGGGGCCGATTCTGTATTCAAATAACATGTGCTTCCTTGATACATGGTTATCTCCTTTTAAACCATCATCCCACCACTTGTCTATAGGCTTACTCTGCCAGTCACTGCTGCATATATACCAGTGCTAGATCAAAAATGTGAATTTTTATCAATTTGAACTGGTCACTTTAACTTGTAATTGTGTGTCAATTTGAGTAAATTGACCCCTATATCCATACATGATTTTAATAAAAATGATTTCATTTAAAGGTTTTGAAGTTTTTATAATTATTATTAGTAGAGGTATTTATTGCTAATCAACAGTTAAAGGTTAATTTCTGCGACTGTAGTTGCTATCCATGACTTGGCATGAGTGTAACCGACCCAGCCAACATTGTGGGTTTAGATGCTCACCGAAATTAATTAAGTTTGAGATAGCGATTTGTTAAAGAAAAAAAGATTCCCACATCGTTTTTTTTTTTTAAACAATAAATAAATAAAATCTAAAGGATTACAACTGCAAGGTACATAGCATGTAAGTCCCGGTGTCGCAGTGAAATGGGTGTTTACCGGTAGCGAGTCAACGTTGGTCCAGTCGTCCTCGTCAATGCAGATTAATCCTATCAGTTGGTGCATTATCCATAAGAGTTTTCTGATAACTTGTGTTGAATTTACATCTAAATCTCCTATTTCAAATCTGAGGAAATCGTCTTTCTCCTCTGAGTAGTAACTATTGAAATATAGCTCCAAAATTCCACTAGTCCACAGTGAACAAAGCGATGCAGACACCATTTGTAATACTTTCATTTCCTCCAAAGCGAGATTTTAAAAGTCGTGTAAGTCATTCACTCTTTATTTTTAGTAATAAAAATGTGTCAACCAATCAGATTAAAGACTTTTCTATGACGTGTCTACATCTTTTTATATTCACCAATGGTCTTTTACATAGGATTCCATAGTATTTATAGCATACATGGAAATCGTATATATACGTGTTTGGCAGTGAGCGCGAGTCAGCGTCAATCGTAAATATACGTTCTTGGCAGTGGCAGCGTGTATACTTAAAATCGTATATACATGTTTGGCGGGATAAGGGTTAAAGTTTTTTCACAAGTTTACTCCAATAAAATGCTAGTATTTGTTCTTATAACCATCAGGTGGTCTCTTTCTGATATACAAGATTAAATATTGTGGAAATTTCCTGTCGACGACAGCTCATATTGCTTTAAAAAAGAAATTGGAATAAATCTGTTTTGCATTTTTCTTATGCTACAAAATACTACAGTAATTTATTGAAATTAACTAAGGTAATTATATAGAAATTTCATTGTAAATCTTTGCCATGAAAATATCTGTTTTATGCTAAATGTATATAAAGAGAAATTTCACTCCCCAAAGCAAGTAAAGGTCCTTCACCTTACACACCCCTGCTTTCATCTGTTTGGAAATTAGGTTATTAAATGCAATGTAGTGATTTTTGTAACTCTTACATTGGGACTTTAAAATTCCTTCATCATTACCAAGTAACTACAGAAACATTATGTCAAAATGGCAGACACAGAAACAGCTGTCTGTTTATGGCTGCTTCTGTTTATGTACAAGAGCAAGAAGAACATGCCAATTTAACGACTAAGCTGTGAATTTTTGTAAAAATTCACTTTGTTGTGTTTTTACAATATTTTTATTTCTTTTTGCTCCATGGTAATCAGTCTGAATAAGCTCACACGGCATTCTTCAAATAATAGACATTTTTTAAACCAATACTGAGAACAAAAAAATCATGATGACTATGCTTATTTGTTACAATTATTCACAGTATAACTCTATTATGACTTTAAAATGATGTAAAAATTAGAATTTCGAACAAATTTCTATACTACATATGAAGCAGGGATGGCTGTGGTGTAAGCAAAAGTTGAAGAGCTAGCAAGGATAGCATCACCACTGTTTCAGAGTTTGAATATTTCCCTGTTTATTTAACAATAACATCGCTCTGCATGATTCTGTACACCAATGGCATGCAGAGCTTGCTATCAATTTCTACAATCTGTTAGAGATTAAGAATGAATACATTCCGTCATTTTACACCTCTTAGTATAACACAATCATCTCCTAGCTTTTCACATAGTTCAGTGTTCAGTGCTCAGAATAATGAGTGCCCTTGTAGAAATCTATGTGTGACCTGACTACAAAGAAACTCCAGATAAATTCTCTTCAAATGCTTAATACAACATGTTAGCAATGTTAGGATCTACAGGCCAGACACTACTTGGTTTATTTACAAAACTGACAAGAATGTCTATAATTCCTGATCTGTAAGCAGGAGCTTCACCAGCAATGACAGAACCTACAGCTTCTGTATCAGCGGGTTTCTTTTCTATATCAACAGATAACTAACCTCTCTCCACAGATAAAATGTAAAAATAAATGTTCTTTCTCCAAATGGGTGGCAAAGAATAAACTAAAACTAATTATTACCTTTATCAAGGTTCTGATACTACGAAATATTTTATGATTTATCTAGCATTTTCCTGCTTGTAAGCATAATATATTCTGTTTGTATATGCTATCTAAAGTCTTTAATGCCCATATGTCTACTTGAAGTGTGGGTGTGGCTATAATACAGAAATAGTGGAAATGTAGCCTTCCAACAAGAGAATTTTACATGTATTATCTGGTATCATGAATTTTCCCTCATTACTAGACAAGTACAATATTTGTTTGAGAAAACTGCCACAGTGCCAAGACATGCATTAAGAATTTTCAGTCCAATAACTTCAAATGCTAGGGTGTATCCATCACTAATACAAGTGCAATTTTCCGGTAATTTGAGGCCATTTTCGGGAATCGAAAATTACTCCAGCAAATGTTTTGATAGAAACCATAAAGGTGGCAAACAGATGGACAAAAACAATACCCCCCACCCTTCACCAATCTTAGGGACATAGAATTAAGGTTATGATATTGTTTTCAGCTCACCAGATCATCTTCAGACCATTTCTTTTCGATGCTGCGTAAAGCTGGGGATTTAACAAGAGCCTGTAATGCTTTGCCTGTGTCATAATTACAGCGATGCAGCTGAAATGAAGAAAAAGTGATGGAAATCATAATTAACTGGTTTAACTGAAATCAAATTTTAAAACTATTCAATTTCACATTTGATGAAACGAAACAATATTGTGTTGCCATTAAATCATAACTAAAATACTTCAGATAAGGAGTACCCGAAAGAGAGATCCTGGAATGTGATTCCATAATGGCAATGGGTCATTTGAAGTGGTAAAATGGGGAAAATAAAGATTTAACATTGCAGCAAAATTTTGAAAATTCCAATTGGAGGGAAACTCATCCATATGGGTTATATATAATTAAAACCCCAAAATTTGTTGATATCAATGTTTGTAACAAAAAACAATACTCACTGTATCCATGGCATTAATTGTTGTTTCATCCATTGATGCTGCCTGACATCCGTCTTCTGTAGAGCCGCCATGACACATTCCAGCAAATGCTGCCACACTTCTACAATAAAACATGAGGAAAACTAGTACAGATGTGATAACATGAAATACTAATGATGATCAATAACAATTTTGTTTGATATTCAAAACTACTATAGTCTCTTCTCAGACAACAAAAACCCCATAATTTTGGGGTGAAGTCATCAGCAATTTCAATGAGAGATCACATTTTGTATAATTTTTTTGACAGTTTAACTGGCTGAGTAAATATATTGATTAAAATACATATAAAACTGTTAGTCACAAGTCTTGACCATCTGATTTTCACAAGTTATACATATAATAAGATTCACCAAACCATGTGTTGAAAATAACTTGCAGTTTTAATATTTGCTATATTCATGGTGTTCATAAATCTGCGAAATTAAGAAACAGCAAATACGTTTTTGAAAAATGTACATACATGCATAATAAACTACTGGCTGCATTTGCAGACCTGATGTTATTTTATGCTATAACTGACATGCGAATTGAACAAACATGATCAGGTCGAAAGAGATAAAGACATAAAAATTACAACCCATGGAATTAATCGAGGGTCCAAATTTTTATTAGTGTTTCATGCCACATTCAACAATTATTCAGTTATATGGTAGCAATCACTTGTAAATGGTGAAGGAGAGAACCTAGTTACCCGGGAAGAGACTACCGACCTTCCGCAAATCAACAGGCAAGATTTCTCACAAAAATCAGCTTAGGTTCCAGCAGGACTCCAATACGCGCTGACAGGAAGTGAGAAACTTCATGGTTTTAAAAGCTTGATGCTTTAACCACTCAGCCACGAAGGCCTCTCCAGGCTTCGAAATTAGCAGTAGTGTGCCACTCTGTGACTAGTAACATTTGCTGAGGACTAGTCAAGGTTGTGTTGTAGGTAGTCTGTTGTTGACCAGTAGAAACAACGTGTATGTATAGACATTACGGTATAAACATGAGCAACTATCAACGAGAATGTGTACAGTGAACACCAGAATTATCTTATCAGCTCTTTTAACTTTTTTTTCTCAACTCAAACTTAGATAATCATAGTTGCTTTGACCCATGAGAATTTAGAGACACAATAAATAGATGACTTACTAAAACTACCAATTCAGTAAATCTGGTACCAAATCAGTAAATACACGCCAAATCGGTTATTGTTCCTAACCACTTTGGGGCTAGTGAACTTGTCATAGGATTAGTAAAATTTGTTTTCAACTAGTCCAACTGACTAGAGAGACACAAATGCTAAATTCAACCCCCTTTAATCCCATATAGAGTAATACATATTGTAACACCCTGCAGCAACCATAAAAGTGTAAAATACAACACTAACCTAGCGGCTCTTAAATACATCATCAGATCCCCATCAACAACAGCCTGCGGACGCCATCGCAACTCCTCACGATGTTCCAGTTTCTCTGGCATATGGCTTGGAGATACATCCTTCCTGTACTCAGGCAACCGAGCCTGTAATGACGAGATTAAAAATAAACCATGTATAATAATCAAACTTAATGTTACGAAGAGTTTAATATCTTGAAACAGAATAGTCAGATACTGTATGTGTAATAAAATTAGCACAGTCATATTTTAGCGCTCTGAGGGGGGTGTAGACTTGTTAGCGCAATCTGGCATTCGCACAATTACGGCAAAAATATTTTTAAATTAGAGGTAATATACTTTCCTTATATACACTGTACTTAAATAGCGATCATGAACAGGTAAGATTATCCAGGATCCGTGTTTATTATGAAATGGTCTATGCAATACAGGCAAAGTGACTATTGTAACTGACCAATTATAGGTATCAAAATGGTACTAGTATACAATATTCATAATTGATTGCTCGTGCCATAAATACCTTAAGTTTTCTCGTGCATGCAGAATGACAGATGGAGAATTTTTAGCGCTGCACTTGAATTAGCGCTATGACTTGAGCTCGAAAGGCGCTAATATTAGAATACCGCTAAAAAAGTACACATACAGTATTGGACAATTCTGGGTTAAATATGTCAATCATAGAAATCCATAAAATTCTAACTATTTAGTGTAATGGTTTTAATGCAAAAGAATTTTTTTAAACTTAAAACAAAAAATTTACTGACTTGTTAAATTAAAGAGCATCCTTAGTGAAAAATGAAAATTTATTTGTAGAACTCGTCGTTCTAAGAACAACATCGAAAAACCTGATCAAAATCGGTAGGCGCGTTCTCGAGATATTGACTGCCAAAGTGAGCGATTTTACCTGCTTTCGGAAAACTAATTAAGAATTTGTTCCACTTCCGGCAAACTTGTGAGTTACAGTGTGACGTCACGGAATGCCCTTAGAATGACTACTGTCATGGTGGAAATTAAAAGTGGATGGGAAAGCGAGTCATATTCATCATTGGTAAAATCACAAAATTGACCAAATAAATCATTATTTTGACACTTTTAAAAATATATGTAATCATTTTATTTAAATGCAGTCATTTAATGAACATGATTTTGGCTTTTTCAGTGTGTCACATTTATGGACGGATGGTTTAATTATGCTTGATTTACTCTATTTTAAGTTTTTATCTCTTAAGTATTTCATTCATGCGTTCTCGTGTTTTATAAAGAAAAAGGAATTGGCCGGCTGTGATATATGCTATTTTTAAACCTTAAAACACCCGCTTACTTCACACCTTCCAGTATATTGCCATGTCACGTAACCGCGCAGGGATTCTCAGCAGGTGGGTTTGTTTGTAGTCTGGATAAATTAATCCATTCCGACTGTGTATAAAGCTACATATGATTTTTGATGTCTGAATGAATTTCAAAGAAGTGGCGATATTTCATAGTTCATGTAAAGTGAGAAATTAATAAAAAGGTAAATAAATAAATAAATAAATAAAAATATAAATACTGACTGATGATAGATTACAGTTTTAATGATCATAATAGATACAGGTGATGAAAATTTTTATTTTTTATTGATAAATTAATCGTATGGATATCTATTTTGATTTTGTTTTAACTAATAAAATATTATAAATATCATTAGCGTCATAAACATGTGTCTCAGCAGAATGCAAAATAGAATACAAGGAATAAAAAAAAAATACACCTCCGTGTGTTGCTTTGTTTGCAAATGATCGGAGTGTGAAAGTATAATGCAGCTTCAGTTTAGGACCCAATTAAAATTTTTAACTTCTGAGATGATTGGGTGTAGTGTTAGTCTCGTAGGCATTCGGCAAAACACACCTTTGTATATCACATATAACCAGATATTGCAATTTTGTTTTTAGGAAACTGATATTTTTGTAAAATATAATTTACATATAGAAATACTGCATTTTAACTTATTTTTTTCATATAGCAAGACAACTTAATGTACGTTAAATTTAATCTATGACATGTTTCCGTACAGTATTTTAAGAGTGACAAATTTCTTTATATAATTGACACGTAATCTTTAACCAACAGTGAATAAAAACACAACCCGGGGGAAAAAAAATCTTGTTGTTTATTATAAAACTGTATTTTCGTTAAATTTCCATTTTCATTACTGTTGATGTTGCTCTAAATTTCCATTATATATGTACTTTATTTTGCTCTGCCAATAACACAATTCGATATTTACGGCAGTTGTCTTTTTAAAATGACGTACAATTTACACCTACTATTATGATATCAATTTATACAAAAAATTAAAAATAGCAATTCAATTATTTTGTTTTCATAATTTAATTTTGGAAATTTTATATTTTAATTATTTGTTCTCCGTGGATGATAATTATGCTATTTTACAAAGAGAGGTAAGCATAGATTCATAAATAATGAAAAAAGCTAGATTTCTTTATGTAGAATATCGCTGCCTAACAAGGAAAATGTTAACCCTTAATCTCATTTTATTAATCAATTAAAAGTTCCCAAACAAAAATCACGACTGTGACCGTTAAAAATTATTCCTACAATATTGCACACAAAGTTATATTCACTCAATCAACTAGAAAGTGTATTAATTGCGGTCCAAGCCTGAGGCACCGCTGATACAAAGCCTATAGTAAGCATGTACTTTGCAACCGGAGTCCGCGTTGTGATGTCACACAAAGCTCCACTCCTTTCTAGCTACTTGAGCCATCCGTAAAGGTGAGTTTTGAAGTTTCTTAATAATATTTCAAGTTGTTCTAAGAATGACGAGTTCTCTAAATACAGAAATTTTTTTTTGCTCTTTAATATGCACAGATGATAAGAAGCAGTAGAGTTGGTGTCAAGTTCTTCATTTATAAATTCCTTGCAAAGAAACTGAAGGTTTTTTAACTCATCAAACCCTGAAAAACAATGGATCCTTCTGTCAATCAATGACTTATAAGGATAGCCCAAATGGGTCTTTAGGGGTGAATGAGTTAATCATTTCTATCATTTTAAGAAAGTACATTTATATCGAAACTATCTCACAACTATCAAAAGCTTTTTACTCGAGAAATTTAATTGACATACTCAGATGAAAATAAGACTTTTTTTTTCAGCACGGACTTACTTTGATATGACCCCCATTAAAACAAAACCTAGGTGCGTTGTCAGATGATACTTTTTTTTTCTAATTTGATAGTTTATGAATCTATATGCTATGAAAACCAAATCCAACTAAATATCTTTTGTAGAAATGAATTAAGATTCCTCATTTTAAATTTTAATTGAATGCCTCTCATATTTTGCTATAATACATTTTCAAGTATCATATATCACATACAGTGACTAAATGGTAGAATACCCCATTTGCAAGGTCAAAGTTCAAGGTTGGAGTCCTTTTATATTAAACTTGACACTATTTCTAACACATTTAGTGATTGTTTTGTTGCTAAATATATCATGATATAACACAATGTATGAGAAGTGTATTACCATGCATCAAAATACAATGTATATCAAATTGTTAGGAATATTCAGTGAAACATTGGAAATACAGTAAAACCTGCCATAGCAGCCACCTTTATATAAGGATTACCTGTTTATAAAGGCCAGTTGTTTCAAGTCCCTTGACTGCATACTTCAACTTAATTGAACCTGTGTATAAGGGTCACCTGGACATAAAGGTCAATATGTTCTGGTCCCTTGGGTGGCCTCTATATACAGGTTTCACTGTAGTTGTTTGACACAATGTATATAGAACTATCAATTTCTCTATACATCTTGTGAATAGGTTTCTACAGGTACAAGATCACTAAAATACTTGTCTTAAACGCCAGTTTTGATGTAGTGCTTGGATGACACCGACACACACTGATATATTAATTAAAGAACTAATCATTCTGGATCCCCCCTCTCAGAATATATCAATGTTTTTTTTTTTCCTTTATAGAGATATCATATCATCAGAAATCAAATCTCAATATTTTGTTATATTTCATTGAAATGTCTAAAGATGAGGCGTAGATTGTAGGGAATTGAGGAATGGATATACAGTTTTGCTGTATGCCGTAAAGGGACTTGACAAAACTGGCTTTTATAAACAGGTAATCCTTATATACAGGTGGTCGCTAAAGCAGGTTTTACTGTATATAACTTATAAGTAAACAACAAAGGTATTCATGTTTACTTGTAGCTTGTTCAATGTCCACATATGTATACAGGTCTTCATCAAAAATACAAACAAATCAACTACCATTAGCCATTCAAAGAGTTTGTTTGTACAAGATTTATATTTATTACATGAAATCAATATCAACCTTTCGAAACCATACTGCCTGACCAATCGGCTTGAAGTATGAAATATTACTGCAATATCTAAAACGATATCAGTAACATTTCAAACTTAAATTCCAAGTTCACTTGAAGAGCTCTCAAGGTGAGATAACTTTGTTTACTTTACTAGCCAAATAACACATTTAAAGTATTAAGCTGTTCATTAAATCTTATTTTATCTATTTACAATTTGCTAGGTACAAAGACCAAGATCAAATTCCCTCATACAAACCTACAAGAAATTCAACACAGCCAGAAGAGTAGGAACAGAGAAATGCTACTGGTGGAAGTCTGTTTGTTTTGCATTTTTAAAATTACAAAGAGATCCTGCGGACACCTCCTATTCAACTCTCATCTTCTGTACATTATTAATATGCATATAACTCTACGTCCGTGTTCAAATTGGCTTTTTAGATTTGAAAAAATACCATTAAATATTTAAAGTTTACCTGTAAAACATCTCCTGTTAAGCTCAATGGTCATGTCAGCATTAATAAATGTCAAAATTCTCAGGTATGTTAACATTTAAGGACAGGTAAGCACAGGTAATGGTCGATCGATCAGAATGCGAACAATAATTTGACGGCCAAAATTTCAATCTTATGTCAGTTTTTTTTATTTTTGGTAACTAAGCGTATACATTGTGCAGTCACTGTATGGGGCATGTTGTTAATATATAATAGCCAGGACACATTAAAATAATGGCAAGAACAAACAATGTATTATCTTATAGCTGAGGGTAATTGATTACCCCAAAGACTACTTACTTAAGTCAAATAATGTGTAATAACTCACTGTAAAGAATTATGCAGTTTTACTGCGGGTTTACACCTTGTCAATACTTTTATACTTACAGTAAAACCTGCTTTAGCAACCACCTGTGTATAAAGACCACCAGGTCACAAAGACTTTGATCATTTTGGAAATTATACATGATATATCTATGGACACTAAGGGACTAAGAAATCTTGAACATAACATGTAAATAATCAAATCTCCTCTGACCATTCGAACCAATCCTTCAGTACAATATCAATTATATAACATAACTTCAGTACAACATCCGTTATCAAATATAACTTCACTTCGTATGATCAGTTATAACACATAGCTTCAGAACAATACGAGTTATAATACGTAACTTGAGAACAATATCAGTTATAACACTTAACTTCAGTACAATTTCAGTTATAAAACATAACTTCAATACAATATCAATAATAACAAATACTTTTCCAATCCTTTCATCGAATTAAAGGGTTTTCCAGGAGTTTCCAGAATTGTACCCTTTTCAAGTTGTTTTCCAGGACCTGTGTGGATCTTATTTTTTGGTTTCATCCATAAGTATCAAATAAATCTACAAACTAACTAAAAGACTAAAAACTAATTTAGGCCAGGATACCAAGCATCCGATAAACTGCAGGATGCCCTGATAGAAAAACACTACTGTAGAATAATACAATTTTGTTGTGGTTTTAATTTAGTTTATATCATTGTTTTTGTTTATCAACAAAATTTAAACCATGACAAAAAATTTTACATAAATTATACCTAGTAAGAGTAATCCTATTTTAACAAAATTCAATGTCAACAAAGTTGTTTTATTTTTAAAATAATGAAAATTTAACCCCACAATGTTTTCTGACTTTACAGCATATCCCTTCAACTGTAGTTGTCAAGACATAGAGATAAAATCTTAAATAGGAAAACAATAAACATTCCATGAAATAGATTGTACATTACCTGATGGCTCGGTCCAACTCTGATTTCCCCCTGCGTGGTGGCCAGTCTTTTTGTCTTTGGGTTATATTCAAGTACGTAGAAAAAGGTATCGTCCTTTGGTTTGAAATTCTTAGCAGAATAGATGTCTTGGAAGTGCTCTACTTTACACTTTCCTCTGTTGAAATAAACCAAACATGACACTGGGAACAGGTAAAACAAGCATTCTGAGAGTACTGATGAATCAATACATGTCCCCTACTGTCCCCTATGTTAACATCAGCCTTGGCTTGATTGGTGATGGCAAAGTAATCTGTAGGTTTAGTGTAATACTAATGGGTTGAATGGTAAATAATGCCCGAATTCAAACAACCCATTTACATATATGGAATTGCACTAGACATACAGAAAGCAAACAAATTGGTAGAAATAGGTCGCATGCTTGATTTATTTGAGAGTCTAGATATAATTTTGGGTAGTTTTTTTTAATTTTTATCCCTGTCGGGAGATTTCCAGGTGATCTTAACAGAATCAGCGACCTGATGGGAGACTTATGTTATGGGCCAAAATTCTGGGTCTAATCCGCAGACTTGGGTCACTTGGCAGGTATGTTGTATAATTTCGAAAGGCAAAAGTAAGTAGAATTATGTGATGTTTCATTTAATGATTATTCAAACTAATTTCATTCACACCAAAGTATTTGAATTTTCTGTCAAAGTTGAATTCTTGAATTGGACTATATTTTACAGGAAGTGCAAACACAACCTCCATGACCTCTTCACTGCCAACAGGATAGCCCTTGATGAAAAGTCAAAGTTAACCCATAATAGATTGTTATTACATAACAACCCATAAAAATGAAAGTCAATCTGTCATATGTTGTTTTTACTTAGTATTCCTAATTCTTGACACCATAGCAGTGTTAAGTGGCCAAAGAACAAGTAGCATAATGAGGGCTTCCAAATCAACTTTATTTTCTTACATGTAAAAACAGGTAGGTCTTATTTTTTAACTCACATGTAATCTCAGGTAATTCTTATGTTTTGACTTACAAGTAATCTCAGGTAATTCATATGTTTTGATTTACATGTAATCACATGTAATAATCATATTATGACTTACTTGTAAACACAGGTAATTATTGTGTTTTAACTTGCATGTAATCTCAGGTAATTCTTATGTTTTGACTCACATGTAATCTCAGGTAATTCATATGTTTTGATTTACATGTAATCACATGTAATAATCATATTATGACTTACTTGTAAACACAGGTAATTATTATGTTTTAACTTGCATGTAATCTCAGGTAATTCTTATGTTTTGATTAACATGTAATCTCATGTAATTTGTATGTTTTGACTTCCACGTAATCTCAGGTAATTATTATGTTTAAGCTTGCATGTAATCTCAGGTAATTCTTATGTTTTGACTAACATGTAATCTAATGTAATTCTTATGTTTTGACTTCCACGTAATCTCAGGTAATTATTATGTTTAAGTTTGCATGTAATCTCAGGTAATTCTTATGCTTTAACTAACATGTAATCTCTAGTAATTCTTATGTTTTGATTTATACATAATCATAAGTAATTCTCATGTAAACAATCAATTATATACCCTCGATTCATTATGCTATTTTAGTGTAATTATTTGCACTTACTTTAAAGCTTTCACAGGATAAGTGTCGGACGCATTTGAAATAAATAATTCTCGACTTTTGATTTTAGGATCGTGAAGAGCCGATTCTCTACCAGTGCCTGAAATTAAATAAAAAAGAGAAACATATAAGATATATAATTACTTATATAGCATGTAAACCTTATAATTACAAGAGAGAGAGAGAGAGAGAGAGAGAGAGAGAGAGAGAGAGAGAGAGAGAGAAGAGAGAGAGATGAGAGAGAGAGAGAGAGAGAGAGAGAGTGGGGAGAGAGAGAGAGAGAGAGAGGGAGAGAGAGAGAGAGAGAGAGAGAGAGAGAGAGAGAGAGGGAGAGAGAGAGAGAGAACGAACAGATGAAGATAAAATGTGATGCTATAGCTCACAGACTGATATTACATATATAGTTACTAGGAAGAATGTTTCATTTTTAGATACACAACACTTGAAAAACATAAGAGGAGTCGGAAAGACTGGGAGAAACAGATAAACTACATGGATATCCTGAGGACAGGATTGAAACTAACTTTAAATTGTGCAGTTAAGTTGACACTGACATGTGACCAAAAAAAAATTAGAAGGTCATATCTGTTAGAAGTCAGAAGACTCTATTTTACTACAGGGTGAGTGGAATAAAAGTGGCGTAAAACAACAATAAACAAACAAAGGTCAGTGGAATACGCCATTTCAACTTGTAGGTCAGATTATATGTTTATTGTACCAAAAGAAAATTTTAGCTCCAGGACATATCACTGTGCAAGAAAACATAATTCATATTGACGAATTATTATAGTTTATAAAGACAAATGTTTGATAAGTCACTAATACAGTGGAACCTTCCTCTCTCTCTATAATAAGACCACCCAACAGAATCAAAGATGTCTGATTAGTGAGGTGTTACAGTGGAACCTCTATAATAAGACCAGCCGACAGAATCAAAGATGTCTGATTAGTGAGGTGTTACAGTGGAACCTCTATAATAAGACCACCTAACTGAAAGAATCAAAGATGTCTGATTAGTGAGGTGTTACAGTGGAACCTCTATAATAAGACCACCCGACAGAATCAAAGATGTCTGATTAGTGAGGTGTTACAGTGGAACCTCTATAATAAGACCACCCGACAGAATCAAAGATGTCTGATTAGTGAGGTGTTACAGTGGAACCTCTATAACCAAGACCACAAAGATGTTCTAACTGACAGATCTCAACAGAGGTCTGATTAGTGAGGTATTACAGTGAAACCACAATAGGACCCTAACTGAAAGACCACCTGACTGAGGTGTTACAGTGACCTCTTATAATGACCACCTGATTAGTGAGGTGTTAAAGTGGAACCTTACTAATAAGACCACCTAGCTGACAGATTCAAAGATGTCTGATTTGAGGGGTGTTACAGTGGAACCTTACCAGTAAGACCACCCAACTGACAGAATCAGAGACGTCTGATTAGAGGGGTGTTACAGTGGAACCTCACTAATAAGACCACCCAACTGACAGAATCAGAGATGTCTGATCAGAGGGGTGTTACAGTGGAATCTCACTAATAAGACCACCCAACTGACAGAATCAGAGACGTCTGATTGGAGGGGTGTTACAGTGGAACCTCACTAATAAGACCACCCAACTGACAGAATCAGAGACGTCTGATTAGAGGGGTGTTACAGTGGAACCTCACTAATAAGACCACCTAACTGACAGAATCAGAGATGTCTGATTAGAGGGGTGTTACACCTAACTGACAGGATAAAAGATGTCTGATAAGTGAGGTGATCTCTTAACCCTTTCATCCCTGAAAATCAAGATGGTATGCTCTTTTCTATTGCTAAGACAAATATTTTATGGCCTGTAGGGATGAAAAGATTGAGTGACATTTTATATTTATTTGATATTTATCAAGGGACTGAAAACTTGTGGTCCAAAATGAAAGGTGACCTCTAAGCAAGGTGCTCTCTAGAAAAGGTTCCACTGTATTTTGTTATTATTCTATGGAAGAGTACACTTATACTGATTTGAAACAGCATATGAGAATAATTATTCATGGATATTGAGAATTTCTCTTTAGATAATAGGAAATGTTTTTGATGAAATGTACAAAGACTTAAAACATCCTTGGATTCTGAGCATGTGACATACAATAGTAAGAAGACTATCTAATTAATAATCTATCTATAACATAATGTGAATATCATCTACACAATAATGTGAATACCCTCTACAACATAATGTGAACACCATCAACAACATAATGTGAACACCTTCTACAACATCATCTGGACACCCTCTATACAATGTTAACACCCTCTATACAATAATGTGAACACCCTGTACAACATAATGTGAACACCATCAACAACAATGTGAACACCCTCTACACAATAATGTGAACATCCTTTATACAATAATGTGAACACCCTCTATACCATAATGTGAACACCCTCTATACAATAATGTGAACACCCTTTATACAATAATGTGAACACCCTCTATACAATAATGTGAACACCCTGTACAACATAATGTGAACACCATCAACAACAATGTGAACACCTTCTACACCATAATGTGAACATCTTTTATACAATAATGTGAACATCCTCTATACAATAATGTGAACATCCTGTACAACAAAATGTGAACACCATCAACAAAAATGTGAACACCCTCTACACAATAATGTGAACATCCTTTATATAATAATGTGAACACCCTCTATACAATAATGTGAACACCTTGTACAACATAATGTGAACACCATCAACAACAATGTGAACACCTTCTATTCTATAATGTGAATACCCTCTACACCATAATGTGAACTCCCTCTTTATCATAATGTGAACAGCCTCTTTACCATAATGTGAACACCCTTTACAACACAATGTGAACATCCTCTGCAAAATAATGTGAACACCCTCTACAACATAATGTGAACACTATGTGATGAAATACAAGTACATGGGATTAGTGAAAACATCATCCCTTCATGATAATCACCGTTCAGGGGAGGGTGGCGGGTGGTGTTAGACGTAGGACTTTCTTTTTGCGCATTCAGTGAAGAAACAGTCACATCTTAGGTGTGACTCTTCCTGTATTTAAACCAACTTGTAGGGGAGACCAACACTTTACCAGGTACCTTTCAAGTTAATAACAGTTGGTGGCTAATTAGAACAACAAATGCCAACATTCTGGGCAGAAAAATCTATATGGAATAAGTATAGACCAATTAACACAGCTTGCAGGATGGAGTAACCATTTGATTGTAACACAGATGATTCTATTCACTTTTAGGTAAAGACACACTTCACAGGAAAATTGTTTTACTCCTCCTTGGATATTCATAAGTATAATGACAAATAGGAGGGATTACTTTTGTCAGTTTAGTTCCAGTATTGCTCGTACTTAAAAATTCAAACTCGTCCAGGTCAAGAAAGGGATCACAAGACTCCACCCCCCAGGTTACGTGGATTTTATTACTGCTGCTTTGCATATGTGACCCAAAAGGACAGTTACCTAGTCTTCACCTTGAGACACAATCTCAACATAAAAAATAAAACAGGTACATAAACCAGACAGGTATGATACAAAGTGCATTACATAGACATACATGTATATCAAATGTTCCTAGTGATATATGAATATCTTTACAAGGTATTGATACCATCATACGAACATGCACCTTCAAATTAACAAACATTAGTCACCTGTTTGAAATCTTCAACACAAAAATGAATATCTTTTAACTTACATGCCACCTTCTTTGAATTGGAAGTGGATTACCTTGTGTGACCTAAATTCCACACATTCATGTACACAAAAACGTAATTTATATATATATATTCAGTGTTTACACTTAAACATGACCCCACACAACAAAGTAACCGGTAAATACAGAAAAACAATATCACGTTTCTACATACACTAGATCATTTACTTTTAAATACGTACTTTCTACAACTGAGTCTCTCGATGGAGATAGACAAACCTCTCTTCCATGCTCCTTCTCCGATCCAGATCTAAGCATTTCACTCTTTGTAAATTTACATACTGAGAACAGCACCGAATAAACTTTTTACAAAGTCTGACAGCGACCGAGATGTTTTGTATCTAAATTTACACTAAATGAATGTATAGTATTCTTTAACACCGCATAAATAGCTATTCAAAATATGTAAACTCCAGTATTCATTAAAAGAAGGCAGCCATGATGGGGTCATAAAAGGTCATCCATACATACAGAGTTAGGCAACAATTTATATCCCTTGTTTCTCACATGAGAATCAATAGTTTGACATTCTCCAGTGAAGACAACTAGTGACCTATTGATTCTAATGTAAAAAAAAAAAAATGTTGCATACGGCCAAATCACATTGACAGTGAAGCCAATTCAAGGGAAATAACTCTTTAGGAATTTAAACAACAGTGAACTTATCTAATTGTGATGAGAGAGAGAGAGAGAGAGAGAGAGAGAGAGAGAGAGAGAGAGGAGAGAGAGAAGAGAGAGAGAGAGAGAGAGAGAGAGAGAGAGAGAGAGAGAGAGAGAGAGAGAGAGAGAGAGAGAGAGAGAGGATGGCTAGTGCCAATAAAAACTTTTTGTGAAATTGAAATTCTGATTTTAAGAGAGATACACACAAACACAAAATCAGATTGATTTGAGCTTTTGTATTTTATGAAATGTATTTAATTTCTTTCCTTGAAGTAAAGCACAGCCCATTTTGAAATTTATAATTACAAAATTAACAAGTGAGAGATAATGCATACCCTTCCCTTGCCAAACATCAAAGACATTAGATAAAACGTACACAATGAGAGGGAGGGGAGAGTAAATGAATAAATAAGTTACGTTCCAAGAGGAACAACGAATATAATTCAAAGTAAGTAGTAAAATAAATATTGACAATCGTTACTTTAAAAAAAAAAACTTTTGTCGAAAAATGACTCATAAGAAGGTTCAATATTATGTTTACAATTTTCATACGGAGATAGGTTTAGTCAACTACATGTATGACTGTGGATTTCTTTACATAAAATAAATCCAGCTTTGTAACTCAACCATTATACAGTGTACATGTAATTGTTTCTCATACAATCACACAGCATGCCAAAACAAATTACTGTACTTGTTTTACCAGAAAACTTACCACGTAAAATTATACTTGTGCTTGTTATGGGAATACTTTTACTGTTATTGATTGTGTTGGTTTTTTAATTTATTTATTTTTTATTTTTCTTTCTTTTTTTTTTTTTTTTTGGGGGGGGGGGGGGGGAGGTGTTAATGATGTAGATTTAATTGTGATGATCTACCAGTATACACAAAGACTGTAGTTTTTGATTAAAAGAGTGATAACCCTTTTCACCCCTGTGTATCTAAATGGAATGTTCTCTTCTATTGTCTTGGACAAGTTTATCATGGCCTGTAATGTTGTGAAGGTAAACTGACATAAAATTCACTTTATTAATGACACAAATCGAAAAACAATGAGTGACTGCTCAATTAAAATGACCAAGAAAGGTATAAGGGAGACCCCAGTGCACAAAAAGGGAATCCTCAAATTACATAAAATAGATCACACTTTCAGACTGTCACTCATGCTGCCAGAATTATCCTTGAGCAGTGGATATATAAATTCTATGGTACAGTGTTCAATATTAAGGTCTGTCCGGTTGTCCAGGACAAATCCATTTTGCATTCGGACAAGTGAAATGGTTGAAGACAAAAATTCATTCAATAAAGAATATACTTGTGTAAACACAAAACAATATCTTTGATGAATGATTTTCGGACAAGTTATAATTTTCATTATTGTTGACCCCTGTGGTATAAAAGTTATCAAATTTTCTCTACAGAGAAGGCTGAACATTTACTGGTGTTTTATAATTTGTGGTCAAGTTCTATTGCTGTGGTTATTTTTGAAAGGAGAAAGCCAGGTTTATACCATGTACCCAAGGCAAGACAACATTCCCTGATGTATGATGTACCCAGGAAAACATCCTCTGAAGTATAGTGTACCCAGGAAAACATTAGCTGATAAAATGTACCCAGGAAAACATTCCCTGATATATGATATATCCATGAAAACATTCCCTGATATATAATGTACCCAAGAAAGCATTCCCTGATGTCTAATGTACCCAGGAAAACATCCCTTATATATAGTGTACCCAGGTAATTATCATTGATATATAATGTACCCAGAAAAACATTCCCTGATATAATGTATTCAGGAAAACTTTTCCAATTGGACTAGTAATACAGATGTTTTCCTTGTTAGCACTATCCCGAAACATCACATACATCACAGATAGGATAAAACACCCTTAAATATCAATGACATAGTCAAACACATCACAGATAGGATAAAACACCCTTAAATATCAATGACATAGTCCAATACATCACAGATAGGATAAAACACCCTTAAATATCAATGACATAGTCCAATACATCACAGATAGGATAAAACACCCTTAAATATCAATGACATAGTCAAACACATCACAGATAGGATAAAACACCCTTAAATATCAATGACATAGTCAAATACATCACAGATAGGATAAAACACCCTTAAATATCAATGACATAGTCAAATACATCACAGATAGGATAAAACACCCTTAAATATCAATGACATAGTCAAATACATCACAGATAGGATAAAACACCCTTAAATATCAATGACATAGTCCAATACATCACAGATAGGATAAGACACCCATAAATATCAATGACATAGTCCAATACATCACAGATAGGATAAGACACCCATAAATATCAATGACATAGTCCAATACATCACAGATAGGATAAGACACCCTTAAATATCAATGACATAGTCCAATACATCACAGATAGGATAAGACACCCTTAAATATCAATGACATAGTCCAATACATCACAGATAGGATAAAACACCCTTAAATATCAATGACATAGTCCAATACATCACAGATAGGATAAAACACCCTTAAATATCAATGACATAGTCCAATACATCACAGATAGGATAAGACACCCTTAAATATCAATGACATAGTCCAATACATCACAGATAGGATAAAACACCCTTAAATATCAATGACATAGTCAAATACATCACAGACAGGATAAAACACCCTTAAATATCAATGACATAGTCCAATACATCACAGATAGGATAAAACACCCTTAAATATCAATGACAGTCCAATACATCACAGATAGGATAAAACACCCTTAAATACCAATGACATAGTCAAATACATCACAGATAGGATAAAACACCCTTAAATACCAATGACATAGTCAAATACATCACAGATAGGATAAAACACCCTTAAATATCAATGACATAGTCCAATACATCACAGATAGGATAAAACACCCTTAAATATCAATGACATAGTCCAATACATCACAGATAGGATAAAACACCCTTAAATATCAATGACATAGTCCAATACATCACAGATAGGATTAAAACACCCTTAAATATCAATGACATAGTCCAATAACATCACAGATAGGATAAGACACCCTTAAATATCAATGACATAGTCAAACACATCACAGATAGGATAAAACACCCTTAAATATCAATGACATAGTCAAATACATCACAGATAGGATAAAACACCCTTAAATATCAATGACTTAGTCCAATACATCACAGATAGGATAAAACACCCTTAAATATCAATGACATAGTCCAATACATCACAGATAGGATAAAACACCCTTAAATATCAATGACATAGTCCAATACATCACAGATAGATAAAAAACACCCTTAAATATCAATGACATAGTCAAATACATCACAGATAGGATAAAACACCCTTAAATATCAATGACATAGTCAATTACATCACAGATAGGATAAAACACCCTTAAATATCAATGACATAGTCAATTACATCACAGATAGGATAAAACACCCTTAAATATCAATGACATAGTCAAATACATCACAGATAGGATAAAACACCCTTAAATATCAATGACATAGTCAAATACATCACAGATAGGATAAAACACCCTTAAATATCAATGACATAGTCCAATACATCACAGATAGGATAAAACACCCTTAAATATCAATGACATAGTCCAATACATCACAGATAGGATAAAACACCCTTAGATATCAATGACATAGTCCAATACATCACAGATAGGATAAAACACTCTTAAATATCAATGACATAGTCAATTACATCACAGATAGGATAAAACACCCTTAAATATCAATGACATAGTCAAATACATCACAGATAGGATAAAACACCCTTAAATATCAATGACATAGTCAATTACATCACAGATAGGATAAAACACCCTTAAATATCAATGACATAGTCAAATACATCACAGATAGGATAAAACACCCTTAAATATCAATGACATAGTCCAATACATCACAGATAGGATAAAACACCCTAAAAAATCAATGACATAGTCCAATACATCACAGATAGGATAAAACACCCTTAGGTATCAATGACTTAGTCAAATACATCACAGATAGGATAAAACACCCTTAGATATCAATGACATAGTCAAATACATCACAGATAGGATAAGACAAGAGTCTTGACTATTTCTACTCCTTTCCAGTCATCAGAACTAAAAGGACACAAACATTTTATTGAGAAAATCATAACACAGATTTTACAAAACTATGACCTCGTTTTTAAAGGGACTATATTCTATGGTTGAAGGACAACAAAGAAGTTATGGAGATTCTTGAAGTGCAAAAAAGTCACAAAGTATTTCAATATGAACTCTAAATTACATAATCTTCACAAAACTTCACTAACTTGTAACTTAAAGCAGATCTAATTAAAACACCATGAGTATGACTGTAATCAACTAAATGTCAAGTGTTGAGAGACAGGAACAAATCCCTTTTCAATTCGATCCCATGAAAAATGCAAGTCGTGTTAAATCAATTTTGCGATATTATGCACAACTAATTCTATTTGACAGTTCGTTTTTAATCTGGAGTCTCAGCAAGATGTATATCAACCAAATATTAATACACACAATTAAGCTCGTGAGATTTAAAAACAGTTTATCTTGAGAAATGTCAATTTGAAAAGATTACATTTAAATTTCTGTGATCAGATCAAATTCAAAATAAAGTCCTTACAAAAGTGAAATAGAGGCAGTGATAAAATTACTTTAATCTTCAAATGACTTGGGAATAATTTGCCGGGAGAAAATTATCTTAGCAACACATCGTGTATGGACATGAAAAGATTTCCAATGATATAAAATGTTGTCTGTTTAACACGCAATACAAAGATTAAAAGAGAAAGCTTTAAAGGTGCACAGAGAGAGTATTTAGGGACATTACACAAAAAGAGGTCTGAGAGAAAGTTTTAAACATACTCAGGGAGAGTAGTCTACTAGGGAGTGTCACAGCGAGAAGTTAAAGAGAGCGATTTAAACAAACAGAGGATGAGTACAGAGGAATAATGGGGAAAGAGAGAGAGAGAGAGAGAGGGGGGGAGGTATGAGAGAAAGTTTTAAGTCTACAGAGGATGATTATTTAAGGATGCCAATGAGAGTGATTTGAGGGAAAGTTTAAACATAGAGTGAAAAGACATCTAGGGATGTCCAGCGGGACAGGTCAAAATCAAAGTCTAGTAGGGGATGTAGGGGCCACCCAAGGGACCAGACAATAGCTTTATGTGCAGGTGGGAAAGGTCAATTTAAAATGCAGTCAAGGGTCAAAACTGGCCTTTATAGATCCTTATATAGAGGTGGCAATAGGTTTTCTAGATATTTTAATGGTATCCATAAAAGGACAGATGAAGAATTTCAGTGCACATTTAATCTATGTAACAACATTAAACAAAGAGTTGGTGACATCTCCATACTAGTGAAAAATTCCTGACAGGATGTGAAACAACAATAAAAACAAATAAACATAAGTATATAGAACACCAACAACCCTTGTCTCAAACTTCCGCAGTGTCAGATGATTGTATCCCTTCAATAAGTGTTGCATAATTTCGACACGTAGCCTACATTGTGACACAAACAAACAGAAAGGAAAAGTTTACATGCATATTTTAAATGTGAAACTTTCAATAAAGAAAATAGGACTGATAACTTCTAATACCTCTAATACAAATAATTTTTAAAAATTACAAAACAAATATTCATGAATCTATCAAAAACGAACACTTAATTTGAACAAAGAGTAAAAAACATCCTCTCCCACTCCATTTATGATCAGCAGAGATAAAAGATTAATTTAGGTCTAAAACAGAGAAATATCTATTATTCATTCATAAAAACAAAGAAATATCTATTATTCATTCAACCAACATTATTCAAAACAAGAGATTTTCAGATTCAACAGTTAGATAGATTTGTACCGAATCTGACAACAATTAACCTCTCCAAAACCTTACCATTATTGCTGTTGTCATTTTGAGAAAGCAATCAATACACTGTATAATTTGTTACATATCCCCAGCCAGCCATTGTCTGATAATGATATAAATAATATGACTTACCGGCTAAAGATCTATAATCCTACTGTATAATTCACATCTTATTATCGACTTTTTGCCCTGTTTTTAATCCCTGATTACTACACCAACTGTTGACACGGTGAGATAAACAACTTATTATGTTTAAGCCAGCGTGGTACTATCGATATATAACGAAGTACTTACAGTCATATAACAGTCAACTCAAGTGTTGTAATATAACACTGTGTCAATCAATGTACATTGTGTACAGGATATTTCTATACGATTAGCATTGACCTGCTTGTACTATAAAGTCACAAATGTATAAATACACTTTATATCAGAGAAACCTCTACAGTCGAATATCTCTAACACAAACATGAATACACTTGATATGGAGAAACCTCTACTGGTTTGTGACCAGTTACCCTGATTTTTTCATCATTTTTCCTCGATATGTTCTGTAACTGGACATACAGAAAACTGATATTTGCAACATAACTTGTGTAATCCATGATTTACAAATTCTGATACGTAAAAAACAGAAAAAAACAGTGTGATTATAATTTATAGACGATTACAAAAACGATTTTTTCTGCTTTTGCAGGAAGTCGAAGGACCAATTACCGTGACATTTTAAATCTTGTTGTTTATGCGATTAAAGCTTACCATTTTAAATTTAAAGCATCCAAACTTGTGAATCATTATTTTTCTAACAATTCTATAAGAACAATATAAATATTTTTTCACAAGAAAGTTTATTATATTACTTTTTATAACGGGGGGTTCCCTTAATTGGTTGCGAAGCTAAGACAGAATGCTCTAATTACCTCAGACGACACAGGTGACATCTGTTTAATTCCAAAACAATAACTGTGTAGTTATGCATAAAACCAATCGTATTATTTCTAAAACTCACTTTAAATGCTGCTACAGTATGACTGAAAATGTTTTGAAAGTGTTCATAAACATCAGTAAAAGAAATGAATTAAGATTATGTGTAACTAAATAATTTTACTTGCCATTATATTTTCTGGTCACTATGACCGCAGTAGTGTCAGGTTAGAATGATTTACCCCTGGCACATGCTAATGTTTTCGTTTGGACATTTTGACAAACGCTGGTTGAACACAAATAAAACCCCTTTTCATGATTATCTATGGATAAGCCAACATTTCAATGACTGTCAATGTATTTTACCATTTTTTGAGGATGGAGACACAGAATGAAATTATGTTTTACAAACAAAAATTTGTTATTCAGATGTCTTAAACTACACCAACGCCGACATTGTAGGTTGGGATAAACGCGCGTGTTCTTGTATGATCATGAAAATCACGCTAATTGGTACTTCACGGAAACTGGTCGTGAACCAGTACAGTCAAATATCTCTGATACAAATACACTTGATACCAGAGAAAATTCTACAGCTGAATATCTCTAACACAAACATGAGTACACTTGATATCGGAGAAATCTCTACAGTCAAATGTCTTTAACACAAATACACTTGATACCAGAGAAAATTCTACAACCGAATATCTCTAACACAAACATGAGTACACTTGATATCTGAGAAAACTCTACAGTCAAATGTCTTTAACACAAATACACTTGATACCAGAGAAAACTCTAGTCAAAAGTCTCTGTCTAACACATACACAAGTACATGTTATACCAGAGAAACCTCTAGTGAAAAGTCTCTGTCTAACACATACACAAGAACATGTTATACCAGAGAAACCTCTAGTCAAAAGTCTCTGTCTAACACATACATAAGTACATGTTATACCAGAGAAACCTCTAGTCAAAAGTCTCTGTCTAACACATACACAAGTACATGTTATACCAGAGAAACCTCTAGTCAAACGTACACTCATGTTATACCAGAGAAACCTAACACACTAACACAAGTACATGTTATACCAGAGAAACCTCTAGTCAAAAGTCTCTGTCTAACACATACATAAGTACATGTTATACCAGAGAAACCTCTAGTTAGTAATGTTATACCAGAGAAACCTCTGTCAAAAAACACATACACAAGTACATGTTATACCAGAGAAACCTCTAGTTAAACGTCTCCGTCTAACACATACACAAGTACACTTGATACCAGAGAAACCTCTAGTTAAACGTCTCCGTCTAACACATACATAAGTACACTTGATACCAGAGAAAACTCTAATTAAACGTCTCTGTCTAACATATACAAGTACATGTGATACCAGAGAAACCTCTAGTTAAACATCTCTGTCTAAACATACACAAGTACATGTGATACCAGAGAAACCTCTAGTGTCTAAACCAGAGTATACCAGAGAAACCTCTAGTTAAACATCTCTGTCTAAACATACACAAGTACATGTGATACCAGAGAAACCTCTAGTTAAACATCTCTGTCTAAACATACACAAGTACATGTGATACCAGAGAAACCTCTAGTCAAACGTCTGTCTAATACATACACAAGTACATGTGATACCAGAGAAACCTCTAGTTAAACATCTCTGTCTCTAGTTAAAATCTCCGTCTACACAAGTACATGTTAGTTACGTCTCCTAAGAGAAACCTCTAGTTAAACGTCTCTGTCTAAACTCTGTCTAACACAAGTACATGTGATACCAGAGAAACCTCTAGTCAAACGTCTGTGTCTAACACATACACAAGTACATGTGATACCATAGACAAGTAAACTTATACATCTCCCGTCTAAAAAAAATACTATACATATAAACGTCTGTCTAGTACTTCAAACATGTGATAAGAGGAAACTTAAACTCTAGTCTGTACTGTACTCAAGAGGAAATTAAACTCTAGTCTGTCTGTCTCTCTCTCTCTCTATCTCTCTCTCACACACACATACACTAGTACACTTTATACCAGAGAAAATTGAAAATCTTCCTGTGCACACACAAAGAAACATTGTACAAGAGGAAAGTAAATCTTACTCTCCATACACCGTACATGTGATAAAAATCAGTCAAAGTGCAGTATGCCACAACTGGAGATTTTTAATTTTTTAGATTTGGTCTCAAAACTGGAGATTTTTAATCGATGCTTTTATCAATGTTTTGTTGTCATTTATCTTTTCTTTTTTTTTTTTTTTTTTTGCCATGTTATATAACTTTTGATTGATTTCCTTGTTTTGTTCAATTATTTAGCCAACTGAATGCCTTTTTAATATTACCGTATGCATTTTTCAAGTTTATACACGTACCAATTGAACACGTACCAATTGAATAAAAGATAATAACTTTGTCCGTTTCTGTTTCTTATACTTCTTCCAGAAGTACGTCTAGCATTACATGTGCTTTGTGACAATTTAGACCTTCAGGCAAATGCTTTGCATGCTTGATTATAAATAAAATGATATTTTTTTTCATTGTTTTAGTGAAGTATATTACAAATATCTTTTGAGGCTATAAGTTGTTGTAATAACTGTTGATGGCTGGAATCATGCTTCTAATCATTGATGATCCAAGCGTGTGTCACTTGACATACTAACACTAACTTTGACTTAGTCTTATCACCAATTAACTGCCAATCAGTGGATGGGACGGTGTTATGTAATTATTAACACCCTCAATAATTAACATGCCTACAGGCTATTTACTTGTAAAAGTCTCAACCGCTTGATAACCGGACATTTGCTGATTAGTCATTTTTTTGTCTATACTTTAAATTTCCGATGACGGTTCCAAGTGACGGAAGATTTTAAATTGTGACGGGAGGGGCTGAAGGGACTTTAAAAATCAGGTGATTTTTCCTCCCACCAGAAGAATCACATGTATGATACACACAAAAGGAGATTGGATATCTAGTCCTCTCCAAAAATTCTGACAAACAAAATCAATCTTCATTAAAGTCAATTACATAAAATAAATGCCCAGCAGACCCTAAATCAATGTTTTTAAGCTGTTTTTGAAATAATGTCCATCATGCATAATGCCAAAGGTAAAGAAACCCCTAGTACTAGTAGTAATAGCTACATTTCTGTTCATAAAACATTTTATCTTGGTTAACTTGTTCACCCCTAAAGACACATCTGGACTGGCCTAAGTTATTGAATAATAGAAGATTCCATTGTTTTTCAATTGTTGATGAGTTAAATTTGAAGTAAGATTACAGCTGATTGCTGTGGTTTAAATTTTTGATATTTGCAAATACAAAACAATCATTTCCAGGATGACCTGTAAATATCCTAAATTTAAAACCATCACTCAAAACCAAAAAGATGAACCATTAACTACATATAATCCATCATTTTGTTTACCATATATGTACTTACCACACATATATTGTAGAACAACTCTTTACTTTATTATAATTACCAGTTCATTAAAACCAAAGAAGTTCATTACTACAATAATTATATTAACCTCTAACTGCTAACGTATTTTTTTGTTTTCCGTCACTTCGTTTACCTACCAACCATACATGTATTGTTAGATCATTATAACTGCCAGTTCATTGTAACATTCAAGTTTATTACCACAATAATTATATTAACCTCGCTAACTGCTAATGTGTTTTTTGTTTTCTGTAAAAACTGATCCTTTCAACAATAGATGTAAATGTCTACTCACACACATGAAATATGCAAACTTCCTAGCATACCATGCACAGTCAGTGGCAAATACAACAGCAATCAATAACGCTGTCATTCATCTATTGGGCTGTCAGAAGTACATAAAGCATCTGTTGACTTGACTGATCAGTAACAAAATCAACATTTAATTCTGTGACAAGTTCAAAACAACACACCACAATTACAAGACATACAACATATTTACCTTTATTGTATTAATCATGATAATGTATCCAGATAGATTTTCAACATTATACAATTCAATTCTGAATATAAACTCCTGCAGTGTGTCTTTGTGGTAATTTAACTCATTGACCCCTGAAAAACATTGGACTGTTCTGTAAATCAATGACTTAGACCAGCCCAAATGTGTCTTTAGGGGTGAATGGGTTAAGCAGTATTGTACACAATGCATGGTTAACTAATTATGACAAATATAGCACATGATTATGGTGTATACACTTGAAGGCAGTAAATTAATCCTCTGGAACCTCAAATCATCAAATATAGGGTGATATACATTACTTCTAATAGAAGATATTAATCTGAGTGAAACTAACAAGATGATCTAATAGTCAAAATAAATTAGGTTTGCTGCACATGATTATACTAATTAAGTGATCAAGAGGCAGTTAAAAACATGGCCATAGATAACATGTGGCATCTGACTACAGTCCAATGTGAAATCACCATGGTTACAGTTAAAAGCAGAAAATATGCTTCATTATTCAAAGTATTGAATATGAAATCAAAGTACCACACTGTAATTTGCCAATACATTTGTCCAAATGCTACAGACAAAATATCAGTATTCAACATGGTAACAAGACTACGAAATTTAATCAGGATTCGACAGGAAATTTCTTGGCAACACTTGATATTCCGATTCCCATCATCCTTGATGGAGAACTTGTTTGTAACACATTAAAGATGTCAGGAAGCCATTCTGAAACATCACAAAGATCACTAGCAGATTTAAGTAGAATGCCGATACTAATGTAGCATAATATCAATGGAGCTTTTGTAACACGTTAGGCATATCAAATTCATCAATTCATGGCGAGACTATTTAACCAGTTTGACAAAATGTTTGTGCTACATACAGATTTCTTTTGATTTTTGTTTTGTTTACTTATTTGTTGATTTTTTTTTGTTTTTGTTTTTTGAGGGGAGGAGGTTCCTGTAGTTGTTTTTCAAAGAGAAACGGGATATGGTCAGACAGAGATTGATCGATGTTGACAACTTGTTTGTGTTTTAATTCTCACTTAAAACAACATATGCCGGTGATTATGGTGATAGAATCTTATGACAGCATGCAAATCTTATGGCAGCATGCAAAGCATCACAAAGTTATAAAAAGCAATATATTTTAATGCATCTTCCTTTACCAGAGCTGTTAATCATTGACCGAGTACATGCTCAGTGCTGTACCAAACCAATCATAATGACATGGAGATTACCATGTCACAAGTCCAACAGATGATGAAATGTCATAGACTAAATTATGTGTAGCCTGCTCTGGCTTACAGTCACATGACTTTGATGATGGGTAAACTGTGAGTTATTAGTAATCAAAGACCAAAAAAAAAAAAAAACAACAACACACAACTAGGTCAAATTCTGAATTTGTTTTCAGAAAACTACATGTATCGCTGAATATCTGAAATATCATCAAAACAATTTTAATAAAAATTTGTTGCTCATTAGATGAATAAAACAGCTTTTTTATGCCTTTGTAGATCTTTGCTGAATATTTAAGAATGAAAGCCATAATTCCAATATGCTTGAAAATGTGTTATACATTATCTGTAGGAGTCACAAACTGAGGCACAGTTTCAGCTACGCCCACTATGACCTGTCAGCTTCCTCTCCTCTGATTTTTTTTGCTTTATTCTTGTTTAATATCCTGCCAAGAATGTTTCACACATATGGAGATATCACCATCTTTAAGTGAAGAGCCAAAAATTTGGACTTGTGCTATGGACTGAAGTAAATGCAGTGATACTCTCTTCACGTGACACAATGTTTCACACATACGGAGATATCACCATCTTTAAGTGAAGAGCCAAAAATTTGGACCTGTGCTATGGACTTAAGTAAATGCAATGATACTTTCTTCACGTGACACAGTACCTCTGTTTAATGTCTAATCTGATAGACCTGTGTCATTTGACTTTTTTTGCTGAGCACTTGGTGGACAAACAGTCGCTATCATTTTGTTAAGTCACTGGTATGATCTGGTACTCGGAAATGAACATGGGACCCTCTGCTTACCAATCAAACAATATACCACTAGAGCTCTCCTCTGATCATGCACCCCAAGTGGTTCTCTCCTCTGATCATGAGGTATCAACAACAAATACACAACATATACACCCTACAGTTTCAGGAATAATTCAAATAACTTTGACACTGTTTGTAGGCTGACTTGGTATTCAAGGCATTAACCCAATATTCTATATCATCAATGTTTCCCTATGTTTATCTATTTCTGACTGATTATTTTCAAACACTACTGCATATCTCTCTAGATACAATGCTTTTCTGTGTAACTCAGACAGGGAAAAATCCTACATCAATCAAGTATGGTTTGAGCAAATATATCCTCCATTTAGACAAAAGTATCCACTCTCTCTGTGATCTAATTACCACATATAAAGCTTTATACATCACGCCACTAACACATGCTATAATAATACAATGATTATCATCCAGTGAGACAAACTTCCTCTGCTCTTTAACAAACATAAAAAATTTCAAGTGTTATTCTAGAATTTAATGAAACAGTTTTGGTTTATACGAGTTCTCAGCAGCTAACATTTCCGCAAGATATTAAGTCGATCCTTTGGAAAGAAAATATGTTCTATGAGCATGACACGCTATGATTTCACTGTGCTGTAAGTGTTCTCTGTACCATGGTACACATATATATATATATATATATATATATATATATATATATATATATATATATATATATATATATATATACACACACACACACACACACATACATACATACACACACACACACACACACACACACAAACAAACATGTACATAGATTCATAAAATTGTAAATTTCCTGTAACCACTTTCATATATACATGTAAACAAAAGCTTCATATTGTAAATTGTAGCACTGTATCGATGAAATAAACAGCAGAAAAAAATAACTTACGAAAGATATGTGGAATACAATAGATAGATAAATCTAGTTATACTCTATCTTTTGAAAAATTTACATATAGCTTTTAATTTCATTTCATCAAATATATCAATACAGATACAGTAAAACCTGCTATAGTGACCACCTGTGTATAAAGACCACCTGGTCACAATGTTATTGCTGTTCCTATGAGTACCATTTGTGTACAAATCAACCCATAAAGACAACTTTCCTATAAAGATCGGTTTTCTTGTGTCCTTAAGGAGGTCATTATATACAAGTTTCACTGTATATACAAATGTGTATTCAAAACAATTTCTATTTTACATATTCAAATAAAAAAGAAAAAATTACCTATTCAAACGTAATAACGATAAAATGTTTAATGTGTGCTAAACGTGTAGTTTGATTTTTTTTTCATTAAAACCAAAACAAAAATCTGGTATATAGAGAAGTATAGCGTTATCAATTATAGATTAAGCCGTAATTCTGCACTAAAATCAATGCTTTTTTATCAATGTGTTATAGTAATAAGATTACATTTTTGTAAAATATAAAGACGATAATAATACCATTAAAACACAAACATGTAATGATTAACAGTGTTCTACTGTCTGATTCACGTAAGATGGCGGGGCGGAGTAACCTTTTGGTTATCATATGGATGTTTCTAATCACTTTTCGATTATGACAAGCCGCACAGGGAAAAACGTTTTATTCCTCACTGGATACTCTCTTATCTTTGGTGACAAGTAGAAACCATTACTCTAGACAGGGTAATTTTAATGTTATGCTTCATTACATAAAATTTAAACTTGTCCGGGTCAAGAAAGGGTTTACAGGACTCCACCCCAACAGGTTGTATGGATTTGACTATAATCTTGTGTCAAAGAGGTTTTACTCTAAATAACCATGATAGATATCTCAACCAGTAATATAAACCGGAACAATAGCAGGACTTTTTTCCTCCAAATTTACAGCAGATATAGGGTTATAGTCATAATCGCATTTCATATTTTTTGCCCAAATTTCCCAAATCATTGTCTCTCATCTTTATGCTGATATTTTAATCAGCTTTTCTTGAAAGTTAAGATATGGCAGACAATAAAAAAGATTAAAAAAAAAAAAAGAAAATTTGCCAAATAAATGAAAAAAAAAAAAAAAAAAAAAAGTAGGAAAATAAGAGAAAAATTCCCAATTTTGAGTCAAAATGCTGCAAAATTCATAATTACAGTGCCATGGGCCATATTCCAAAAAAGGTCAGAAAAAGCCCTGAATAGATATTATCTTTAAACATCGCAGCAATGTGTAAGATTCCTGAATTACCACAACAATTTATATAATCCCGAAAAGAGCATTTTTTTTCGTGTAGATTATAAGTTTGTTTGTTCTATCATTGGTTATGTCCAGCCTAAATTTTTATCACTCACATGCAGATGGAGATGTAAACAAGAAATTAAGTCCTGTGCTAGAGGTGTATGCTTTTGCAGTCCTTTATTGTGTAATGGCTGCTGCACAATACGACCATTAATTTTAAGTCTCACATAAACAAGCAATGAATTTCACTTCCCATAACAAGCACCTGTCAACAATAGCCGTGTTAGAAAGTCTAAAGGTATGACCGAGCAAGGAACCTGACACACCTAAAAGTCCCGAGTCATATTTGACCTACACATGTTTTTGGTGCAGTCCTGTAAGTGAATGTGATTGAAAACTTGTCTGACAGGACAATATAAAATTGGCCGACAGTCTTAAATAAATTGATCAAAAAATTCTGATTTCATGAAAGAAAATTACTGATATGAAAGCATCAAATCTCTCCTTTTAAGTGTCCCAGTTTTCAAATGTATTGACTCCGTGTGTTTCAGACATTTAAACAACAACTACCTACAGTATACTAATTTTTTTTGACAAGTGTCAAGTGATATTACAACAGGACAAATTTATTTCTGGACTGTTTGCCCTGCAGTACATGTTAACAATTTTATGACTGTTAAACCTTGATATGTACAGATGATAAAATGCAAATACTCTCATTATGATTGGTTGAAGATTTATGCTGGGGGGGGGGGCGGGGGCGGGGGGGGAGAGAGAGAGGGCATCTCCAGCTAAATGTGAAGTGTCACAAGTTAAAACAGTGGTATGGATTTAAGGTCAATGTTGTGAGGTCTTTTTGACATCAAATGCAACACTTGCTATGCCAATGGAATTTGTAGTGTCATCAACAAGAACTATGATTTTCACATCTTAAACAAAAGACAAAGGAGCAGTTATTATCTTTTTAAGAGTCTTCAGTATGACATGGTAATAAAAATTGATTGCGGATCCGCTCAACTTGTAGAAGAATATGAGTAACTTTGTAACTTGTAATGGTCATATCTATCTCGCTTAAACAGGTCGTATTTAAATATCCCCAAATATTTCAGTGTATTTGTTTAACTTATTGTAGCAGAAATCCATTAAAGCCAAGAGAATATAGAAATGTATATGTCTATCCCATTGAGTAAACGATCAGCCAATCTGTACTGATAAACCTTTACTAATATAAGCTGTGATCTCTAATAACAACACACAATAGTGTGTCAATAACATCAACTATACATTACCACAAAAATTAATAAACACAGGCCTTTCTCCAGTAACAATTAAGATCCAATAACATCAACTATACAGTACTACAAAACTTGACTAACACAGGCCTTTCTCCAGTAACAAGACCCAACAGTGTGCCAATATCATCAACTAAACAAAACTTAAAAAACACAAGCCTTTCTCCAATAACAACACCTTTACACAGAGAGAAAAAAACTAAGGTGAAGTTTGCTGTATGTATTAAGATATTTTGGGTGACACCTGATATGCCTGGCATTTACTCTACATACCAGCTGCCTAAAGCCAAGTGTAATGTTGATTACAATATCATTAGGGAGATATAATCTGCTGTACACAGTAAAGGTTGGGTGATATGCTAATAATAATATGTACAGACTCTGTGACATAATCAGGCTCTATTTGTGTTCAAAATACAGGTGTGTTATGTGCAGCTGCAGGGTAACATTAAAAGGTTGATAGGTCGCTCACATGGAGAGGCGGCTCATACAATTACATGATATAAAAAGCGAAAAAGAAAAAGAAAAAAAAAGATTTCTGATTTATATACATAAAAACACGCCAGGGGAGGCTATTTACATACATAAAATCACCAGTCCACACAACATCATAAATACACACAAAAGAGTCTTGTTAATCATGTTTCCCAATCTTATTTACAAACCCCTGACCCCAGGGTAATAGAATTAAGAATTTTTTGTAACCATAATACTGAAATGCAACATACTAAATATGAGTCGAGTTTGCCATGTTGATTTTTTTTCTTTGTTGAGGAGTTGACAATGTTTTAACTCATCTACCTCTGAGGTCACATTTAGACTCGCCCAAATCAACAAATAGCATGGTCTACTGCAATAATTCAGGAGCAAACAAGTTCATAATGCATGTCAAATTAGTATAAAATATTTTGATCCTAAATCATACACCCCTGATTTTTGACAGTGGACTTAACCATTTCTTTGAAATCGGTAGGTCCAAATGTGACTTCAGGGTCTGGTAAGTTAAAGTTAGCACATGCCACGATTGTTTACCGGTTAACATCCATATTGATATGTGCTTATGTGTATCTATAACACAGTTGTTTCTTTCTGTGTTCTAACAGTAGCAAAACACAAACTGCCATAAAGATGACACTTAAGTGTACATTTGATTTACAATTCCACAAATTAATTAGCTGCAAATTAATTATCCATTAAGTAATAACTGCAGCGATTACAATGCGCATAGAGTGAAATGACAAAATACACACACACACATGTATAAACAAATGATGATTTTACCTGAACATAGGACTCGGAAGGTTCTATCAATATTACACAGAATATAAACACCTTAAGTCAACATCACCGTCTATATCAATCATACTGCCTCACCTGTCCACACAGGTAATTTACCTGTCATGTACAGCACTAGTATTCCGCTTTAATCCCAGCGTCTATTGTGTGAAATATTAATTCTGCTATCACGCGATTCCGAGACCACAGCTTAATTCAACCTTCAAGCATGATTTCTAGAAGCTGTCATCTGCCTCACGTAAGCGGCAGAGTTTTGTATATAGCTTAATTTGTAGCGATATACAAATATGAGTTCATGAAATGCTCATTACATGAATGTTTATCATAACTTATTACTTTGGGTCACCTGTATCATATTAAACAGTCAAATTCTATCAGAAATAGGCCATGATGAAGTATCTATTTATAGAGAATACGATAACATTTCCCCTTGGAACAGTCTCCCTTTTATTACAATATGTTTAATTGTCTTACATATCAGCTTTTACGAGTGGCTATAATCAGAATTGATTTTCAGCAGATGATTACAAAGAAGCCAATAGATAAATGAATTGTGAAATACAAAAGATTTCATTTTGAGAGACAGAAATATTTGGACTACATGTGGAGAATGAATATTTCATTCCAGATTAACAAACATCTGTTACAAATGTTTTTGTAACTGTGATAAATAAGTTGTCTAAATATATCCCTGTATGAAACAAAAACACTTCATGTATTGATGGCCTGCAAAACTTACCATCAGAGATAGATTCCAGTAGAATTCTATGCACTACATGTAGGTTAAGTAAGTTGTGATTTAAACATGTAAATCTAAACTCTTACTCTTAATGTGTAAAGATTCCCTTGATAATACCACACAGTTCTAACTTTCAAAGAGATTAACAAAATATTACAGATTTTCATTGTTCACACAAAATCATGTGCATCGTTCTAAAGAAAATTATCAAATCATTTTATGTATCTTTGAGAAATGGGGGAGGGATTGTTAATGCCCTGCAGCTATTTTTGTGTGTGTGTGAACCACATGCAAACACTGTAGAACAGAAAGAAGAATGTGGCTATTTGTGGAACAGATTAAGTGTTTAAATGTGTACAAATTGCATTTAGAAGTTTCGCAGTAGTAACAAAAGGAAAATATAAACTCACACAATAATACGTGTATCTACAGATTTAAATGAAAAAACTAAACAAGTGTCCACAATATTCTATGTTAAGATACGAATCGATTAAATACCCCAAGAATATTTCAGTACGGTACGTGAATACATTATGTTGTTTTCTTTCTCTTCATTTCCTCATCAATCAACGAAAAACAAAGCACAAATAATTAAGATTAATTACTGCAAGAATATATGATTTCAGCTTTGACTAATATTTGTAAATCTATTCCACTAACCTTTACACAAGGTAATTAATGTCTAAAGAAATATGTCAAATACCAATTAACTCAAGATATACTTACCACAAAGGAAACGTTTTACTGCTGTTCAAGCAAACTGGTAATTCCACACACAAAGATAAAGAAAATAGCACAGCCTAGTAGCTCACAAATAACATTCCTGTGTTATAATACTGGATTTTATTTTCACTGCATCTGACACACTTTCACATTAAGTGTACACATGACTGTCCTGTCACTATACATGTAGTACTCTTGGCCGAAAGTATATATTACTCCATAAATTACCCTCTCCCTACGACAAACATACACAGGTAAACATCCAGGTAAAACTAAAGAAGGCCAGGTGAACCTTTATGTGGCAAAAAAACTGCAACCTGACTCAATGCTAATTTAGCATGATAAAAACGTTGGTGTTGGCTGTTGAGCCCACTTTACACCTCTGCCACTCAAATTCACAATCAAACAAGGCAGGTACGTTTCACATTGTTACAATGAGATTATCAGACCCTGTAATCTATTGGCCAAGAGCAGAATCTTCTGACCTTTGACCTAAGACGTATCCAATTAATACTATAAATGTTTAGAGGCAAGACTTGTAATGTTTACCTTACTTGTCAGGAGTTAGCCAAGCATTTGACGAAAAGTCTTTATATCAGTTCTGTTTAAATAAATAACACGGAATCAATAGAGATTTAACAGCATAGCTAGATTTAGTCAATATAAATCTACACACAATGCCATTATAAAGAAAATCTACTAATATATATCACTGGGTTGTAAGTGAGTACTACAAGGGACAAAAGACAGCTTAAAACACACTGCAAAACTCCAATAACTTATGTGTGTGTGTGTGTGTGTAAACTCCCTTAACTTATGTGTGTGTGTGTAAACTCCCTTCACTTATGTACGTGTGTGTGTGTAAACTCCCTTAACTTGTGTGTGTGTGTGTGTAAACTCTCTTCACTTATGTGTGTGTGTGTGTGTAAACTCCCATAACTTATGTGTGTGTGTGTGTGTGTGTAAACTCCCATAACTTATGTGTGCATGTGTGTGTGTGTGTGCATGTGTGTGCGTGTCCATGTCAATGTGTTTGGTTACGTATATTTCATGAACTATAGAATAAAAATCTCAAAAAATATTTGAGAGAAATTGCATGGTGCTACAAAAGAAGAATTATTAATGTATTATACATTTGTCTATAAATACAATTCAAAGAAAAGAATAAAAACTAAAATTTATAACAAAATTTGACAAAATAAAATCACTGACCTTGTTTAATAATGACCGAACTAACACCTGCCTGTATAAACTACATTAAAACCTGCTTTAGCAAGCACCTGTGTATAAAAAGCACCTGGTCATAAAGACTGTTTTCTGCTATTCCCAACAGTACTATTTGTGTACAAATCAACCTCTGTATAAAGACCACCTCTCTATAAAGACTGGTTATGTTGTCTCTGTAAGAGGGTCTTTATATACAAGTTTCACTGTACAATAAAACCTTGCTATTGAGACCATCTTGCTGACTGACTCAAGGTGGCAAGATTAAGGTGTGTTCTCTAAAGTGAAGGTCTGGATTAGCTAATATTTATTTATTAAAAATTTTCAAGACTAAATATTTACGATGAAATGCGAAGTGGTCTCCTAAGTGAGGTGGTCTTTACGCAAGGTTCAACTGTATGTTCATGTAGATTCTACATCTGCAAGTGTATGTGTTATGTATAACATCTACTGTTTAGGTGTGTGATGTATCTACTTGTAGGTGTTATGTATAACATCTACTGTTTAGGTGTGTGATGTGTCTACTTGTATGTGTTATGTACAACATCTACTGTTTAGGTGTGTGATGTATCTACTTGTATGTGTTATGTATAACATCTACTGTTTAGGTGTGTGATGTGTCTACTTGTATGTGTTATGTACAACATCTACTGTTTAGGTGTGTGATGTTTCTACTTGTAGAACAGATGTGTACAACTCACGGTAAGTGTACCTCGGTGATAAGCTGTATGTCAGCTGTTACAAAGGATAGACTATCAATATGTTGTATACATGATCCTGTGTGTTCATACCCTCCTGTCATTTTATATAAATAACTTCAGCTGTGTCAAGTCAAGAGTGAATTGATAACTGGCAATAAAACACCATATCTATATATGCTAATTTATATCATTTGTTATTCAAATGAAATGAAAAAAAAATATGTTGCCAAAAGAAAAACTAGTAACTAAAAAACTAATTCTATGATTAACAATAAGAAAATGTTTCATAAATAGTTAGGCTATGATTTGAAATCTATTTCCAAATTCACTAATTTCAATAGGAGAACTATGGTCTAAAAAACAGGGTTCACACAAAGAAAACAAAATCTCAAACCATTTTGTTAACTAGATGACTATGGAATGTTTATCATCAGAGAAAATAATAACACTTTTAATAGATCCATTAGTTATTGGCAATTTTTGTATGTCCTCTTATTTACTGTAAAATGATTAAGTCTATTCTTTTTTTTAATACCTTATTTTTTTTCAAAAATGTTTGTGTGAATAGTGTTTAAAATCACAATAATTCTTCAGACAATGAGTAGAGTCAGATTTTAATGGAAAAGGACAAAACCCACTCACACTGTACTAACAGTAGAAAAACAGAAGTTCAGTGCCTACATATATCTATCTCGCAGTTCTCTTTGGGAAAGACCTCCACATTATCTACCTTGTGGTTCCGTCTGATAAAGTTCTACATTATCTATTTTGTGGTTCTCTGTGATAAAGGTCTACATCATCTATTTTGTGGTTTCCATGTGATAAAGTTCTACATTATCTATTTTGTGGTTCCCTCTGATAAAGTTCTACATTATCTATTTTGTGGTTCTCTGTGATAAAGTTCTACATTATCTATCTTGCGGGTTCCATGTGGGTAAGATCTACGCACTATCTACCTTGTGGTTCCCTCTGATAAAGTTCTACATTGTCTATCTTGCGCTTCTATGTGGGTAAGATCTACACACTATCTATCTTGTGGTTCCCTCTGATAAAGTTCTACATTATCTAATTTGTGGTTCTCTGTGATAAAGGTCTACATCATCTCCCTCGGAGTTCTATGTGGGAAAGATCTACACATTATCTATCTTGTGGTTCTCTGTGGGTTGTCACATCTATCTTGTGGTTCTTTCTGACAAAGGTCTACATTATCTATCTCGTGATTATTTCTGATAGAGGTCAACATAATCTATCTTTTGATTCTCTATGATACAGGTCAACATTATCTGTCCAGGGGTTCTCTATGATAGAGGTAAACATTATCTGTCTTGTAATTCTCTGTGATAGAGGTCTACATTATCTTTCTTATGATTCTCTGTGATAGATTTGTCTCTGTGTTAGAGGTCTACATAATTTGTCTTGTGATTCTGTGATAGAGGTTTACATTATCTGTCTTGTAATTCTCTGATATAGAGGTCTACATTATCTATCTTGTGATTCTTTGTGATAGAGGTCTACATGATCTATCTTGTGATTCTTTGTGAGAGGTCAACATGATCTATCTTGTGGTTCTCTGTGATAGAGGTCTACATTATCTATTTCATGATTCTCTGTGATAGAGGTCTACATTATCTATCTCCTGATTCTTTGTGATAGAGGTCAACATGATCTATCTTGTGATTCTCTGTGATAGAAGTCAACAAGATTTATCTTGTGTTTCTCTGTGATAGAGGTCAACAAGATTTATCTTGTGTTTCTCTGTGATAGAGGTCTACATTATCTATCTCGAGATTCTCTATGATAGAGGTCTACATTATCTATCTCGAGATTCTCTATGATAGAGGTCTAAATTATCTATTGTGTTGTTTTCTGTGACAGAGGTCTACATTATCTATTGTATTGTTCTCTGTAATAGAGGTTTATATCATATATCTTGTGAGGTCTACATTATCTATCTCGTGATTCTCTGTGATAGAGGTCTACATTATCTATCTTGTGATGGAGGTCTACATTACAGTATCTATCTTATGGTTCTCTGTGATAGAGGTCTACATTACAGAATCATTCTTATGGTTCTCTGTGATAGAAGTCTACATTACAGAATCATTCTTGTGGTTCTCTTTGATAGAGGTCTAAAGTCATTATCTATCTTCATGTTACGTGCGATACAGATCTACATTTTTTTTTTGTGGTTGTCTGTGGGTAAGGTCTCCACATTATCTATCATTTTGTTCTTTGTGATGGAGGTCTATATCATCTATTTGTGGTTCTCTGTGTGTAAGATCTACATACTATCTTTTTTGTGGTTCTCTGTGAGTTCTACAGGATCCATTTTGTGGTTCTCTGTTAGTAGGGTGCACATTTAATGTTCAGTGCATACACATTATCAATGTTGCAGTTCTGTGGGTAAGGCCTACATTTAAACCGACCTCAACAGTAAGTAGAGAGACTCGGAAGTTTAATTCATTCTGTCTACTACCATACAAATCATCTCAACATTCCATCATGTCCATAATGACAGTTACTTAACTAGTGTATAAAATAATTTGTAAAACAATTTTGTAACTTCTCTAAATAATCTTCACACTGACTAAGGATGACATACTGCATGCTGTACAGGATATATCACTCACAAGAGGATATATATCATTTTTCAAACAACAAGTTATGATTCCATCAAACAAAACTGTAAAAGAGTTGCCAAAAAAATTCCAAACAACACTTAACTGTGCAAAAACAACAGTGTTAAGCCAAATCTAGAGATAGCTATGCATGTTAAATTAGGTATGCCGTTATCCACCATTTTTGTTCCGGATAGGTGCCTAGAAGTAGCGATTGTCAGTATATAACGGGAAATATTTTCATTGTAATCCCATTCAACTGACCCATGCCTGGACTAAAATAAATTCCATATGTATTTCTTAACATGGAATAAAAACCAACCTGTTACTGCAAGCGATTAACAAATAATGTACTTTCAATGGGGTTTTTCCCAGTTTTAGTTTATGACTGGAAACCATGATTATAACGAGTTTAGATTAGACTTAAGTCTATATTATCATGTGTACATGTAATGGATGCTGGCGAAAATAAAGAAGTTACGACAAATATAAAAGTGCTATACTTTTAATTTGGTGAATGAAAGTTGTTGAAAAATGGCTGCCATTAATGCATCCGAGATACCCTCAAAATGTTTTAGATATTTTCAACTCTGATTCTGACTCTAAAAATGACTTTTTAGAATTTGATTTGAATGATGATTCTGCATGTGATTGGATATGCCAGGGCGTGTTCAACATATGAACATTTCATATAGAGGTTAACTACTCAATGACAAATTATTGACACAGGGGTATCGAAAACCACATTTGAAGTCAACGTTCTGCAGATTTCACGGTCGGTATATTAATCTTGTTTGTGATTACTCTGCTTCACTAAGTGAAATGTTGATTTGCCTGTTCGATGGTGGTTGTTGAGACGTCTGTACCTGTTGTGACAAGGATACAAAACTCATATATTTCATTTGGATTTGACTGTGGACTCACAGCGGGTGTGACTGATCGACAGGGGATGCTTACTCCTCCATGGCACGTGATCCCACCTCTTGATTTCTAGAGGTCTGTGTTTGTCCATTTTTTACCAGATTTTTACCTATATCCTGGACATCCTAAAGATTTATACTTGTCAAGTCTGTGATAGTTCATCATCTTAATGTGCACACAACTGTGTAGACTATTATTTTAATTAGAAATAGCATTTAACTTCTGACTGATATCAAATCATAATATCTGACTTGGCTCTATTTATCATTCTAACAATAGTTTTAAATTTCACACAAAGATAACTTGCAAACTTGGTCATTAGTACAGATAGTTAAAGAGATGAAATAACTCATTCTTGTCTTTCTGTTTTTAGTTTATATCAGAATTTCCATATTGGGTATTTTCGTTATTCAAAGTTACCACCCCGTGTAGCAGGTTTCGATTCATTTGTTTGTGCGTAAAATGAGAAAAGTTATCAATTATGATGTCATATGTTTGTGTGAAAATGACGATGTTTTCTCACATAAAGACATGACGTTACAATCGATACCAGCTGACAATGGAGATAACTGACAAACGAAAAGACAGAATAATCACACTTCAGTTTTTTATGGTTGTATGGCAATTTTTTTTCCACATAAGGTGGAAAACTCTATCTGCTTGTTTCTTGAAAGCATTCATATATTCATGTTCTAACAACATGAGCTGTGGTTACATTCCATTTGTGCTTCAAAAATGTTAAATGTAAATATACCTACAAAAGTACATAAATGAAAAAAACAAAAAACAAAGCTAAAGTGTCAAATATCACTAACACTTTACATGTTACAAGTAAACAACAATCACACTTACTGTTTCCAGCCAAAAACAATTTTACCATCGCTGTCAATAAAGACAGAATAAGCAGTCGATTTAAATAAATCCATCAAACGAAATGAAAATTCTATACTCGTCTGATGCTTAAGTTAATCGACTCTCCCTCAATGCACTTACAAAACTGTTGGGATACAATTATGTAGATTGCATTATATCTTGTACGGGCAACTCGTACCTTACATTACTGATCATTACTGATCATATCAATAAACAAAGATTCAGAAATTGAGGAAAAAACTACAAAGGAAAGAAAAACAGATATGGCTATTTATTTATCAACAAAGAAAAAATTATCCCAAATAACTGAAGACTGAAATCTGTAGAATATCTGAGCGATACTGGTCGAGTCATAACCACATTTATAACTCCACACAACATACACAAACAACAACAATATTGTCATTAAGTATCTAAACGCTTGCCTACCTGGTGATAAAAGCACTTCACCTGTAGCATGAATTGTTAACGAGATTACCTGTACATTAATATTTACCTGGTGTTACGCCAGGAGACCATGCTTTTAACAGAGATATTTGTGATTGTATGGAAAATTTAAAATATCAGAGTGAAGTATTAAACTAAACCCGTCAGTTATACGTATTGACATGGAGTATGATCATTTCTGAGCAATGTCACAGGAATTCTTTTCAGTTACATGGTTTATCAGACCTACAGTGGATATTTATCAACACCAGATCTTTGTATACTTCAACAGTTTATCCTTGTCAATACCATGTCAAGACTTTCCTATCTTACGTGGGGTAGGGTAAGAATTACGGTTGTGCCCCCCACCATTATCAAGTCAGCCATCTTGCACTAAATTATGTGTCATTTGTATATGTTCCGTATCCTTTCTGCCATCTAATACCTAATTTTGTTTCCAAATCTAGTGGCATTTTTTCTGATTTGTTCAATGAAAATATAAAAGCGTCCTGCTGTAAATGTCAATATTGGACATGTATGATGTTGTGACAAAGGTCTTGCATTTATTTGACAAATCTACAGTAGGATCAAACAAGATGCCCCCCCAGTGCCAACAAATTTCTATGTTGGCAAAATATTAAGACGTCCTACATTTTGACCCCACCCCACCCCAGGGGCATATGATGCCAGTGAAGTGTGAGCAACCCTTAGATAAACTTACAGTTTGTTTGGTTACTACAACGCTATCCAAACTTGAAATATTGCACTTTATCTGTAAGAAGGAATGGAATTACGGACAAACAGACAGACAGACGATCCAAACACTAGATGCGCTCGGAGGACCTTTCAGACCGGAGGCAAAGAAATTCTGTGGGATTAAAATTCTGTTGTCTTAGAAATAAAGCAAATTTGTTGACATTAAATTTCGTTGAAGTAAAATTCTAGTTGTAAAGGAACTTATACAATTTCGTCATGGTTAAAATTTTGTTGACAAGTGAAAACAAAGAAATCAACAAAATTAAAACCACAACAAAATTTTCTGAATTCTACAGCATCTTAAGAGACGATTTTCATGAAGGAGCACCTGTTTTTGAGAGGCCACATTATCCTGACAGATGGGATGGTCTCAGAAGCATGGATACATTGTACTTCTGCATTTTTGTTTTGTTTTGTTTTGTTTTGTTTTTGTTTTTGTTCACTGTCTTGCATTTTATCAACATCCAAACAGATGATCATTTATTATATGCAACACAGTAACAATAAACCACTAAAGGCAGTAAGGCCAAAATGCCTATCACAGTATCTCAAAACATACAAACACAGTAACAATAAACCACTAAAGGCAGTAAGGCCAAAATGCCTATCACAGTATCTCAAAACATACAAACACAGTAACAATAAACCACTAAAGGCAGTAAGGCCAAAATGCCTATCACAGTATCTCAAAACATACAAACACAGTAACAATAAACGGCAGTAAGGCCAAAATGCCTATCACTGTATCTCAAAACATACAAACACAGTAACAATAAACCACTAAAGGCAGTAAGGCCAAAATGCCTATCACAGTATCTCAAAACATACAAACACAGTAACAATAAACCACTAAAGGCAGTAAGGCCAAAATGCCTATCACTGTATCTCAAAACATACAAACACAGTAACAATAAACCACTAAAGGCAGTAAGGCCAAAAATGCCTATCACAGTATCTCAAAACATACAAACACAGTTACGGTAGGCCAAAATGCCTATCACTGTATCTCAAAACATACAAACACAGTAACAATAAACCACTAAAGGCAGTAAGGCCAAAATGCCTATCACTGTATCTCAAAACATACAAACACAGTAACAATAAACCACTAAAGGCAGTAAGGCCAAAATGCCTATCACTGTATCTCAAAACATACAAACACAGTTACGGTAGGCCAAAATGCCTATCACTGTATCTCAAAACATACAAACACAGTTACGGTAGGCCAAAATGCCTATCACAGTATCTCAAAACATACAAACACAGTAACAATAAACCACTAAAGGCAGTAAGGCCAAAATGCCTATCACAGTATCTCAAAACATACAAACACAGTAACAATAAACCACTAAAGGCAGTAAGGCCAAAATGCCTATCACAGTATCTCAAAACATACAAACACAGTAACAATAAACCACTAAAGGCAGTAAGGCCAAAATGCCTATCACTGTATCTCAAACATACAAACACAGTAACAATAAACCACTAAAGGCAGTAAGGCCAAAATGCCTATCACAGTATCTCAAAACATACAAACACAGTTACGGTAGGCCAAAATGCCTATCACTGTATCTCAAAACATACAAACACAGTAACAATAAACCACTAAAGGCAGTAAGGCCAAAATGCCTATCACAGTATCTCAAAACATACAAACACAGTAACAATAAACCACTAAAGGCAGTAAGGCCAAAATGCCTATCACAGTATCTCAAAACATACAAACACAGTTACGGTAGGCCAAAATGCCTATCACTGTATCTCAAAACATACAAACACAGTAACAATAAACCACTAAAGGCAGTAAGGCCAAAATGCCTATCACTGTATCTCAAAACATACAAACACAGTAACAATAAACCACTAAAGGCAGTAAGGCCAAAATGCCTATCACAGTATCTCAAAACATACAAACACAGTAACAATAAACCACTAAAGACAGTAAGGCCAAAATGCCTATCACTGTATCTCAAAACATACAAACACAGTAACAATAAACCACTAAAGACAGTAAGGCCAAAATGCCTATCACTGTATCTCAAAACATACAAACACAGTAACAATAAACCACTAAAGGCAGTAAGGCCAAAATGCCTATCACTGTATCTCAAAACATACAAACACAGTTACGGTAGGCCAAAATGCCTATCACTGTATCTCAAAACATAAAAACACAGTAACAATAAACCACTAAAGACAGTAAGGCCAAAATGCCTATCACTGTATCTCAAAACATACAAACACAGTTAGGGTAGGCCAAAATGCCTATCACTGTATCTCAAAACATACAAACACAGTTACGGTAGGCCAAAATGCCTATCACTGTATCTCAAAACATACAAACACAGTAACAATAAACCACTAAAGGCAGTAAGGCCAAAATGCCTATCACAGTATCTCAAAACAAACACAGTTACGGTAGGCCAAAATGCCTATCACAGTATCTCAAAACATACAAACACAGTTACGGTAGGCCAAAATGCCTATCACAGTATCTCAAAACATACAAACACAGTTACGGTAGGCCAAAATGCCTATCACTGTATCTCAAAACATACAAACACAGTTACGGTAGGCCAAAATGCCTATCACTGTATCTCAAAACATACAAACACAGTTACGGTAGGCCAAAATGCCTATCACTGTATCTCAAAACATACAAACACAGTTACGGTAGGCCAAAATGCCTATCACTGTATCTCAAAACATACAAACACAGTTACGGTAGGCCAAAATGCCTATCACTGTATCTCAAAACATACAAACACAGTTACGGTAGGCCAAAATGCCTATCACTGTATCTCAAAACATACAAACACAGTTACGGTAGGCCAAAATGCCTATCACTGTATCTCAAAACATACAAACACAGTTACGGTAGGCCAAAATGCCTATCACTGTATCTCAAAACATACAAACACAGTTACGGTAGGCCAAAATGCCTATCACTGTATCTCAAAACATACAAACACAGTAACAATAAACCACTAAAGACAGTAAGGCCAAAATGCCTATCACTGTATCTCAAAACATACAAACGAGCTATACCACATTGTTAATGCAGAGATGAAGGGATGGACAAGACTGTTAAATGCTTTGTAATCTGGCCAAATATACAAATCTATATGGATGCATTGGTTTACAATTATACATGTAGACTGGGGCATCACTTTGCTGTATTACTAGTAGAGGGGTTGTATTACAACACTAGTATCAGTAAAAAAAAATGATGAAACATGCATTCTTAGAAATATCAGAAATTTGATAGAGGTTCTACTATCATTCATTAAAGGAATATTTTATATATTTTGCTGGGCTTTAAAGCCATATTGACAAATATTTTGGATATTCAGAGGAAGTGATTAAATAAAGAAAAGAAAACTCGCAACATTACAGGTTGCAACTTAAAACTTAAACATAAAACTCCAACAAAATAGTATAAATGTATTTCCTCTAACAAAAAAAAAAAAAAAAAAGAAATGCCAATAGCAGTATGGCCAGATTGCATCCACTTTTTATTTTGTTTTTATACAGAATCCTGGCATTTTTACACAACCAGAAATTTTCAGTGGTAGAAAATCAAATTGCACATGTGGATTATGGGTACTCCATTATCATCATCCTGATGCTATCAATAAATAATCAAAATGTTACTGTTGGTCTGCTAATTTGGCCACACAAAAACAGCTGAAGTAAAAAATGTTTTACTTTGAAATTTTAAGGCATAAAACTATCACACAGTGACCTATTTTACTCTGGAGTATGCAACTATGGTTATTTTAGGTGTAATATGTTGGCTGTAACACAAACAAATAAAAAATTCAAAAATGAATGGATAGATTGCAGGACTGTGAGACAAAATTTGTCAATTTGGAAGCTGCAATAATGTTGACATCCAGCCAAAATTTAACCCATCAACCCCTGAACAACAATGGACTCTTCTGTAAATCAACGACTTAGACCTGTCCAAATATGTCTTTAGGGATGAATGGCTTAATAATAATACAAATAATATACAGATCTGTAGAGTACATATTCTCTAAATTTACCACAAAAATGTAAAACACTTATCTGTAAGATAAACTATAAAAATAAATTTGTCTTTAATCTAAATTAAAAGTTTTTTCCTGTTGCATTTACTTTTGGATCAATAGCGCCAAATGACTTATAAAAACCTCTGATAAGATTACAATGAAAACACATCAGAACTAGCTGATGATTAAGTAATGAGTGTATAAAATCTCTCTACCGCTATACTCAACATTTATAGGTTATTTACAATAGACAGATACTCTCCGATATTGTAAACACTTGTACTAATAGCTGTATTGATTAAGAAAATAGAAATGTTGGCACACAATGCACAGATTGAACATTCTATTTAAAGATATAGTAAATCATGTGATGAACATTGTATCAGATCAATAAAATTAGATGAATTATTTATACATTTCAGTCTGTGTAATTATTTACTCCAAATCATGTTTAACACACTATGGACACAGATGCTTCTGACAAGTCCCTGAAGGCTCTCCCTCACTGATATCAATAAATTTGAATTTTGAATGCTCCCTCACTGATAATATCAGGTAATTTGAATTCTCAATGCTCCCTCACTGATTATATCAGGTAATCTGAATTCTCAATTCTCCCTCACTGATAATATCTGGGATTTTCTTATGTCATTTTGGAGTCTGGTAACAGGACCCATTACAATGCAAAATGGCCTGTAATTTCCTCAAAAGTATCAAAAAATTTCCAATTGGGAATTTCAAACTAAAGAAGAAAAGTATTGTCGATCGAATGTCTTACATTAAAGTTTGTTTTTAGTTCAAATGTTGTATATTTTCGGACCCTGGACCCAGAACTTTGGCTGTCGGGAAAAAAAACCTGTACAATGTAGTTTGATTTGATTTGATTTGATTTTTTGTTTTACGCCATACTCAACAATCTTTCAGTCATATGATGGCGTCTATTTTTTTTATTGGTGGAGGAGAAACCCTGGATACCCGGGTAAAGACCACCGACCTTCCGCAAGAAAACTGGCAAACTTTCCCACTTAATTCGAAATGACCCTAGCGGGATTCGAACCAGAGGTGAGAGGCCTTGTGATTTAAAGTGCAATACTCTAACCACTCGTCCACGGAGGCCCCCACAATGTAGTTTGAATTCTCAATGTTGTTTTAAGCCACATTCAACAATTTTACAGTCATATGGTGGCAGCCAGTTTTTAGTGGTGGAGGAGAGAACTAAGGTACAATGTCCCCGGGAAGAGACAAACAGCCTTACGCAAGAAAACTGGCAAACATTCTTATACATTCAGCTTAGATTCCAATGGGACTCAAACTCCCACTGACATATAAGGTAGTAAGGTTAACCAATTATATATTTGCTTAAAATCATAAGTATGATAATTAATGATTTTGAACCTAACTACGTCAACATTAAAGAATATAGATAAAAAAAAGTAATTAGATATTTTTCTACATGGAACTTGCTTGTTTTAAACAGAATACTGCTAGCTCATTTTCAACACCTTACCTTAAATTCTCTCTGTGCAAGAAGGCGCAAAACGACGTCACATTCTCATTCCACTTATTGCAGTCTTTAGCTGCTACATTTTAACCACAGTACAAGTTTATTTTTATTTTTATTTATTTATCTTTTTTTTATGGGAGAGTGGTCAATTTTTAAAGCAATGCAAAGAATGGCATGTTTTTCAGTAAACAGTCACATTGATACCCTCACTACTCTGTTATCCTGCTACATACATAATGTGAGGACAATGGCCCTGTGGTTTTTAAGAAGTTGAAAATGTTGAAATGTTCAGACACATCACCTGCTTCACTTACAGGACTTACAAAATAAAAGAATAAACAATATATATCACTCCAGACAAAACGCTGCCAAATCAATTGCTTACACATATCAGATATTTTAAAAGATAAACAAACACAGCATTCACAACAGCATCATCAACAGCAGCAGTCCGATTAGAGCTAGCTGTTACTAGCTGTTACTCTCCCTGATCAATATCTTCATCTATACCTAGGTGACTTTGTGAAGTGGGATGAATGTTACAACAGGGTTTCAACAAACTGAGAATCTGATTACGATCCCGTAATTGACATTTTCACCAACATGAATATTTCATGGACGCTGGTGAGAGGAATCTAAATTATTTCTTAAAATTGAAACACTATGTTTACTGAATAACTGTTCAGCCAGGCAAACATTAAAAGGTAATCAGAACTCTGAATCAAAGAAGGTCAGACAAAAGAAATCCAGTGTGTGTGCGTGTGTGTGTGTGTGTATGTCTTTTGACTGAGTGCATGTGTGTTTATGTAGTGTGTGTGTGCATGTGAGTGTTATGTGTAAGTGCATGTGCATTTGTGTAATGTGTGTGTACATGTGAGTGTTATATATAAGTGCATGTGTGTTGGTCTTTGTTATGTGTGAGTGCATGTGTGTTGGTCTTTGTGAGTGTCTTTGTTCTGTGTGAGTGCATGTGTGTTTGTGTAGTGTGTGTATGTGAGTGTAATATGTAGTATGTGTGCATGTGAGTGTTGTGTTGAGTGCATGTGTTTGTGTGTTTATGAGTGTGTTTGGTGTGCATGTGTGTTTATGAGTGAGTGTGTGTGCATGTCAGTGTGTTTGTTGTGTATGTGTGTGATATGACATGTGTATGTTACTGGTACAAGTGTTTACAAAGTATATGTCTGTGTGTGTGTTTGCCTATGTGCATACATGTGTGTTACCTAGTGTTTCTGGAGTTTGTATGCATTACAAGGTACATATAAAACTGTACAAATGAACCACTGAAGTATACATATCCAAAATCAAATCACTCATGTGTGACTGTTTTACAACATATATTATTATTAATATAACTGCATTTTTCAAGTTTTTTTCAACATGCTGATAAGTGTGTGATAGTTATGCCTCCATGGTTTATGATCTGACAAATCAATGATTAAGTGATCTTGACTTGACGGTCATACTTTCTGCTTGCAATATCTCTGAAATATTCATGGTTTTAGTAAATGCTACTTATTGAATTTCCGTCAACAGTCATTATATGTTTGTTGATGGAAGAACAGAAATGAGATGAGAGCCGCAGGGAGTCTAGCTCTGGTAGTGTTAATATCTATATAACTGGCTTCTGTAGCCAATCTAAAGCAGATATTTAAAATACAGTAAGTGTCTATATGAATACTGAAGATTGCAGGAAATGCTAGCTCAGTGCTAAATCAAAATGGACAAATAAACAGCAAATGACGATACATTAAACAGCAGATGATGATGCATTAAACACAAAATTATGTTTATTATCTTTTTTTATCAGAAAATTTAACATGAAATTCTGTTTATCTACCTTAAATTTTATTTATTGAAAAATGTCATTCATAGCATTTATAAAAAAAAAATGCATCCCCTATCAGGATGCACAGGACAGAAAAAGAGTCCATTCTGGACACTGCGAGTTCCATATTTAAAACTGGAGTATACTTTGAAATGTTTTAAATTCTTGAAAGCAAAATTTTTAAGCTAAATAACTGAAGCATGGACATATGTGCCATCCATGAGATCATGGTGATATAGGGCGAATTTAAGATGAATGAATACCGGTATGTTTCCTGTAGTTACAGGGCGAAAATAATCTGGGGCAAGCAGAGCTGTTGAAAACTTCAAAATTGTGTTGGACATTTTGACTGACAAACTTATATAATCCGTCAGTCCAAATGAAAAACTGTCAGTCCGAAAAAGCAAGTCCATAAATTTTGTTTGAAATTGAGATAAAGACAAATAATATAGGTCTAACTGTTTTACGTTTTACTTTTTCATATTTCTATCTCCATTTCAAACAAAATCTCACTCATCACTCTCACTCTCATCTTGCTCACACTTGTATACCAAACTATCTATGTATCAAAACGTCTGTACCCAAAACTATATCTGCATCGTAGAAAACACTATGATGATTATATTTAGATACTCGCTGTGGCAGGTGACGCTGATCAGTTGCAAATATAGTTTACGCTTAGACACTCAGCGGGGGGCCTAAAACTGTTAAGTTACATTAAAGTGGCATTGATTTGACGCATTTTAAAGGTTCCATTTCACTACTACAACATACTATCAGCAATATATAGATCAACAGTTACACTTTACATATCGCTGTTTTTTAGAAACTTTATTTACAGTGCAACTGATGTATTATAAAGACAAAGAAATAATCAACAATTAACAATTTATTTTAACTGGTTTTGAAGAAATAACTGATACATGTAGATCTATCAATTGCAATTGGAAACAAAAATATAGATCTACTATTTTATTTACTGTCTTTATTCTATATATTTTCCACATTTTATCCTACATGTATGTAACTGACATCCTTTCATGATCATTTTTATTGCATATTTTCATATCACTTGTGGCATAATCATTTGTAAATTTGACGATATGGTCCCATTAATTCTCAGTCATAAAACTCTGAATCAAAAGACTACAGTTCTTTATCTTTAAATGTGGCGGAATAATCCGCTCTGCTTTGCCGAAATATTTGTGAAAAGCCCTGCTTTGCCGAAATATTCGTGAAAAGCCAAGTTTTGTATCAGATTAATTCACGACCCACGATCGCAAAATTAAAACAAAATTCGTAAGACTAGCTTACTTCAATACTTCATTAATATCATTTTGTTTAAAGTCGGTAAATAGTAAGACACTGATCATGCTGATCAACATCAAGTTTAAAGTCATTTTCTGCATCCATATCTACGTAAAAAATCTACAAAAAATCTATGTGAAATACTTTAAGTAATCCTTCATGTACCTCGCGGCTATTATGGCAAAGTGTCATCGAGAGAGACGATCAAATACCTTAATTTAGTTCATATTTTGCGTCTTAACTGACATGAATTTTCATTGTAATCAGTCATGTTTTTCATAACAGGATATCACGTTGTAGTCTCGTATACTGCGAGACTTTCGTTCTGAGAAAATGAAAGTACAATCGTGCAGTTTTGGACGTTACAGTAATACCGCATCAGACTATTATCATGCGATTTGGGCACTACAATAATGAGAGGTTTTTAGCGAGCGGTTTTGAGTGTTTCATAAGTGAAGGGTTAAAAAAAATACAACTTGTCAACAATTTGTCGCCATCAGACAATTTGTCTGTCTGACACAAGCAACTCTTTCCTCGGACATAAGACAATTTTCGTCTGTCTTGCCAGCAAGACCGACAGATTTCAACAGCTTTAGGCAAATATTTCCAGGTACTAGTATACAGTGTATACCACTTGTCATAAAAATGTCATATCTTAAAATTTTTGGATTGTTTATATTATTTAAGTCGATGCACATCATACTTAAAAACATCACAAACATGTGCTAATAAAAAAAAATAACAAGTTTACACAAATATAAAATTTGAATCCAACACATGTCTGATAAATGACACCTTCATAACATACCAAGATAATAATTGAAAGTTCAGCTTGTCATATTACAATTGACAATTTTAACAGACCAAAACTACAAAGTCCAAGGGGCATAACTGTATCAGAAATCATTTGACCAGAACCAAATACCAAGTTGATTTACCTAAGCCTTCACATGATACAACTGCATACCAAATTTCAGTTCAAAATATGGATCTGTTACAGAGACAATGATGAGCTGAAACTAAAGTGATCCATGGTAGCGTGTTCGATTCGCATCCCAAGGGTCGCGGGTTTGAGCCTTGGCGGAGATGGCTGGTTTTTCCTGTCCTTCAAATGTGACAGTATATACCAAGGTCTCGTGTCACAGTAGGTGTCAGCATGTTTAAGAACCCACACTACTCAATGACCGTAAGTGCCAAGCATAGACCAAGATTTAAAGCCCTTCACCGGCATTTGGTGACATCTCCAAATGAGTGAAAGATTCTTGAGTGGGACGTTAAACAACAAAACAACAACATATTGAAATGTTTATACAGATTTCTGCTAGTCACTAGGACTACCTAAAGCAAAACATTGACTAATCTGTTGCAAAAGTTACTAGTCTCGGACTGGCCGACTACTGCTAATTTGGAGCCCTGATATATATATATATATATATATATATATATATATATATATATATATATATATATATATATATATATATATATATATATATATATGCAAAATAAAAAACCTAATACTGGAAGTACGTTATGCATAATTCTTCAGACAAACTACTTTTGTGAGAATGTCAATTATATCACCTAAAGGAAGAATAAAATGTACAGGACTGGTCATCTTGACCATAAAAGGCCCTAAAACTGTATACGTTCTACTACATCATGATTATATACTCATTACAATAGCATTTAAGGTTATTCGCTGATGGTCAGGATTATTTACCTGTGTGGTATAAATAATGATGTAATACCTGTGCATTCTGCAGGTAATGACTTGTTATATGGTCAGCATCAAACAGCTCCCGTCTAAATCCATTACAACAACATACACAAACACGTAAAAACGATTTAACACTCCAACTCATAAATCAACAAATGTTTCATTTCTAATAGAACACAAGCTTTTGTACTGGCTTTATACTCAGCTTGGATAAGTTAAGAAAATAATGTTTATACAGAGAAGAAGAGGTAAAAGGCTTCTGTTGTACATGTGAAAGTGATTTTCTTTTTATGCGCCCAGCAATACATATAGATTAATCTACAGGAAGTCAATAGATTGATTGGTAGACCAGCAGATCTTAAATACACACAGATCTCATCTGTGACCTTTGTGAGGAAGCCAGTTAAGAGGCATAGGTAATTTGCATAGAGACAGTTCTGGTTAAATATATAAGATGAGACATGGGTGTAAAGTCACTTGAAAACTAAGAGACAGTTCTGGTTAACCATTATATATAAGAGGAGACATACGTGTCAAGACACTTGAGGACTAAGAAACAGTTTGGGTTAAATATACCACAAGACATAGGAATCAAGACAATTGAAAACAAACAGACAGTTTTGGTTATATATAAGAAGAGAAACAGATGAAAAGACACTTGAGAAGATGGAGACAGTTCTAGTCATACAAGGAGGGGCATGGGTGTCAACACACTTAAGAATTTACAGACAGTTCTGACACCATAAGACTTGAGAATTACTTAAGTCAAGATATTTTACTTAACTTTGGCTAATCCTGAAATCTGATTGGCTAAGCAGGCCGAGTTGAGAATATTTTCAACCTGAAGTAAATTCCAAAGTTTTATGGTGCTGGCCCTGTGTTCTATACGGGGTATAAACTCACAGACGCCAAAGTATTTTAAAACTGAAAGAAGGTTCACAAAACAATTTACAAATTAGGTACACATTTGACACAAATGAACCTTTGAAAATCCAGATGCCATGGAGGGGTAATTAGCATCCCGTTGACTGCTCATACCTGCCATGAGTCTACAGTTGAATTCAAATGAAACAATTGAAGAATGAATCCTCAACATAAAGTCATTTTACTGAATGTAAAATTTACAAAGTGTTGTATTATACATGATTCCCTGAGGACAATTACTTAAAACTATATTGATAGATAATGACAAGAATTTAATTATAACTCACTCACTCTCTCTCTCTCTCTCTCTCTCTCTCTCTCTCTCTCTCTCTCTCTCATTTTTATCAATACTTCAAGAAGATCAAGAAACTTTTTTAATCTATCTTTAACTACAACTGCTGTATCTACATATACATGTATATATAAATGAGAAGAGAGCATCAATAACCCATCAAATTTTCAATATAATATATACATCACAAATCAGTGAAAATTCAGACTTTTTATTTATGTAATTTCCAAGACAATAATGCTTTATTATTCTGATTTTTTTTATCACTTTTCACAAAAAAATGTTTCATTATCAAGTGAAGCAGGTAAACTGCTGATGCATTAAGTATTTTTTAGTATGCCAAACCTTGATATGGTACCTCACACACCTGACACACAAAATACCCATGACTTTCACTGGTCAAATGCTTGGACTTGGAACAATCTTCAATAGTTCTATTAATTCAAGCCATGTATATGATCTTGTAAATTTTTGTAGGATCTCGTCTACCACAATGAGTGATTCCCTTCTTTAAGAATTTTAAATTTCATAAAAGTAATAACCAAATATTTCCAATGTTTGTACTTGATATTTACATCATACAAACATATTAATATAAACACTCTATCACTATAAATTACCTTCAACAGGCTTGAACAAATCACAGGTTTTGTTATCTATCTTATCATTTCTATCTCATCTAACTCACATATCAAATACCTTTTTTAGTCCATTACAATTTTAAAATAAAAATTTCCTTATAATTTGTGTAACTAAATCATCTTCTTATCAAAACAAATATTACATAGCCTATTTGTACCTATTGTATGTATTCTGTAGGGCAAACCAATGACTTCAACAAAATAAGCGTATCATTTACATTTTATGTGAAGCAATCATTTAATTCTTTTTCTTTATTTTCCTTGATACACTAAACTTGCCTCAATTAGGTTGACCCTAGAGTGAAGTTACAACAATTTTCTCATTTCTTATTTTTCTCCAAACACAGAGAATTCGTCTCAATTAATCTAGAGAGAAATTATAACATATCTTAGCAGATTTTACAGATACATGTACTACAATAGAATCGTCTAAAATAACCATTATACTTTTTGTCTGAACATTGTTTTAAGCCACACTTAATAAAGTTATCAGTCATATGGTGACAGCCAGTGTTTAATCTCGTTTGTTTGTTGTTGTTTAACGTCCCACTCAAGAATATTTCACTCATATGGAGACGTCACCAAATGCCGGTGAAGGGCTTCAAATTTTGGCCTATGCTCGGCACTTACGGCCATTGAGCAGTGAGGGTTCTTTAACGTGCCGACACCTACTGTGACACGGGACCTCCAGTTTTTACTGTCTCGTCCGAAAGACAGGAAACCAACCTGCCGCCGGTGGGACTCGAACTCACGATCCAGAGTCGAGCGCGCTACCGACTGAGCCAGGCCGGCTCGTTTAATTGTGGCGGAGAGAACCTGATTACATTGTACCCAGGAATAGACAGATCACCAGACTCCCACAGGCGTAGTAAGTGAGGGTTAAAAGTCTTTTCTAGAATAAACGTGTCCGACACCTACTGTGTTTAACACACGGGACCTCCCAGCCCAGCCTTTTTTCAACTGTCTCGTCCGAAAGACTTAAGGAAACCAACCTGCCCGGTGGGACTCGTTTCCTTTAATTAATCACCAGAACTCACGACTTTCCAGATAAGAGTCGAGCGCGCTACGACTGAGCCAGCCCCCCACAATACCCACACACACACCATCACAAACCTCACAATACCACCCCTTCACACCCCACTGCCGGCTCGACTCCCTACACCTCTCCTCTCTTAATTGTGGCGGACCCCACCCTAAAAGAGAACCTGATTACATTGCCCTACTCTCCACCCCTACCCAGGAATAGACAGATCACCAGCCACCCCCACAACCCCCTCCCCCCCCTCTCCCCCCCCCCCCCCTCACTCCCACAGCCCCCCCCCCCCCCCCATCTCCCCCCCCTCACCCCCCTTCCACTCCTCCCCCCCATCCCCTCCCCCCCCTCCCCCTCCCCCTCCCCCCCTCCCCCCCCCCCCCCTTCCCCCCCCTCCCTTCCCTCCCTCCTGACCCCCCCCCCCCCTCCTCCTTCACCCCCCTACCCCTCTCCCTGCTCCCTGAAACTGACAAACTTTCTCACAAAATCAGAGGTTCCAGTAGGAATCATTGTTGTAACAACTTCTGCAGTAAAATCTGTATCTAAAAACAATTTCTACAGCAAAGTTAACACTGGTCTTACTTACTGTTAAATTCTCTACAGTGAAGTATGTCCAAGATAAGCAAACATAACCAGTGAAAAAGACAAAGAAAACATGACATAGTGACAGACAGACAAAGAAGAAAATGACACAGTGACAGAGAAAAAAAGAATGAAGATGATGCACAAAGAATACATGACACAGACAGAGACAAAGAGAATGACAGTGACAGAGAGACAGAAAACATGACACATTGATAGACAGAAAATGACACAGTGACAGAGGGACAAAGAGATTGACACAGTGAAACTGTCCCAGACAAAGAGACTGACACAATTACAGACTAAACGAATGACACAGTGAGAGAGTGAGAGACTAATAAAGGGACATAGTGACAGACTAAAAGAATGTCACAGTGACAGAGAGACTAATAGAGGGACAAAGTGACAGGCTAAAAGAATGTCACAGTGACAGAGAGACTAATAGAGGGACAAAGTGACAGGCTAAAAGAATGTCACAGTGACAGAGAGACTAATAGAGGGACAAAGTGACAGGCTAAAAGAATGTCACAGTGACAGAGAGACTAATAGAGGGACAAAGTGACAGGCTAAAAGAACATCACAGAGACAGAGAGACTAATAGAGGGACACAGTGACAATAAAAGAATGTCACAGTGACAGAGACAAGGGGACTGTCACAGTGACAGAGAGACTTTAAATAGAATGTCATAGTTACACAGACAAAGAAAGCATGACACAGTGACAGAAACATAGAGTAACACAGTGGCAGAGAGACAGAATGACAGTGACATAGAGACTATTAGAACAACAAAGTGACAAAGAAAACATGGCACAGTGACAGAGAGAATGACACAGTGACAGAGACAAAGATAATTACACAATGTCAGACATTGAGAGACTAATAGAATGAGAGTGACAAAGAGACAAATAGAACGACACAGAGACAGGCAGAAAACGACAGTGACAGTGACAGACAAAAAAAAAGACAGTGACAGAGACAAAGAGAATGACACAGTGACACAGAAACTAATAGAATGACAAAGTGACAGAGAATGATGCAATGACAGAGAGACTAATAGAATGACACAGTGTCAGAGAGACAAAGACAACGACACAGTGACAGAAAAAACTACCAGGAAAACAAGATTATTAGCAAAATGACACATCTTACCTACCGATAGGACCGGCAATATTTAAAAACTTTAAGAGCATACATATACTATACACAATTTGTTGACATACATTTCTCACACAGTGCTGGTATAAAAGTGTTAATGGATGTTATATCAAATATCTAAGTATTAAAAGGAAAATATGCTGCCCTATATGATAAAGCTTAAGAAAGAATAGCCATAAAGATAAAATGAATCTTAAAGATTTAAATGTCATTTCCATGAAATGCCTCATTTATCATATTTTTATGGTACAAACTCAAGTTTATTCCTTTCAAGATCGTCTATTCATGTTTTATTTTAGTAAAACTTCAATTTGAACAGGATAATTACTGTTTAGAGCAGAAAATCGTTGTAAATTGTTTGGTGCCTTGTCAATTAGAGGGTAATATGAAGATATATCTATTGTCCTATACTATTTATGGTCTATTTTCATCAACTGTTCTGACACAACTGAACAATCAAATGCCATTTATTTCAGTGTGGTATAATTCACATTTCCCTATAGACAATGAAATTCTGAAGCGCTATGAAGGCAGTTCTACATGTACATCATAAACCATGAGTGAGATATTTATAACATGGTATACATGTATCCCCAGAGTAAACTACAGAAATATATCCTTGTAAACAACTTGAGATAAACACATATCCCTCAGACAAAAAGATCAAAAGATGCACAAATCACATACGCATGCACTATAATAATTATATTTTTAATTCTATACTTGTATTATTGGTTTTTTTTTTACGTCTGTGTAGAATTGTTAATTGATAGAGACGTCACAAGCTCTCAGTGAAGTGATCAAATTTTGGCCTTTGCTATGGAAAATGTCAGGGTTCATTAACATGTTATGCCTACTGTGACACTGAAACCAATCTTATCTAAATGAACTATGACTTTTGTTTCTTGTGCCTAGCTCTAGGCTAAGTTACCATGACTACCTATAATATGTCACTTATAACCTGTGACTTTATATCTTAGGCCCAACTCTAGGCTAAGTGACCATAACTACCAATGCCCTATATCGAGGACTTCAAACAGACAAGGCCTCTGACATCACCAGTGTCGAGGAAATTGTGCATATAATTATGCAAACAGTTAAAATTATTTATCAATAATTGATTCAAAATCATCAAAATACATATGAAAATTAAGAAATTAACATAATATCAATACTGTGAGAGGTGGTAAAAAAAAAAAACCAGTATGTTACATCAGTCTAGCCTATAGTAATGTGATTTAGAATTGGACTCCGTGGATTATAGGGATTGTGCGTCTTTCAACAAAATTTGTTTACCCTCGAAACTAACTTGACAATTAATGTGAAATTTCAGAAGAACAATGTCGGTAAAGTCACAGATAAAATATTACATCAACCTTCTACATCAAATCTGTTTACTACCTTAATATTGTAACACCTAAATAATCAGATACAAAGAAAAGGAAAGTAAAGGCTTTCTACTTCAATGATACACTGTTTTATTTTAGACCACTTAACAGGCTTTATTGTTACAACTACTTATCTATCAAATAACAGGACATTTACACTTCCACTGTAGAAGACGGAACAATTACAATATTTGATTTTGGACTTATTAAAATTTGTACTTTGTGGAATTCAACAAGATAACTACACTGTTTTCAAAGTAAGTTAAACCCATTCACCCTTAATGACACTTTTGGACTGGTCTAAGTCACTGACTTACAGAAGAGTCCATTGTTTTTCAGGGGTTGATTATCTGAAGCAGCTATTAAAATTATGGACCCAGTATCATTATAATTGAAATCTGATTTCAACCTCTAGGATTAGGTTGCACAACACTTTGTCAAATTTAACTTGACATTAGCCAGTGTTAAACCAATGGGCTAATAAGAAGTCAAATTTAACAAAGCATTGTGCAGCTAGGTCCTAGTATGTGTTAGTTTTTATTGTTGTTTAATGTCCAGTCAATAATTGTTCACTAATATGGAGATGTAACCAGCTTTACATGAAGAGCCACATATTCTGACCTGTGCTATGGACTGATGCTAATGCAGTGAAGATTCTTTTACCTGAATACCAAAAAATAAAACCCTTTAGCGACCACCTGTGTATTAAGACCTCCTGGTAACAAAAACTGCTTTTCGCTGTCCTCAATTATACCGTATGTGTACAAATTAACCTCTATATAAAGACCACCTCCCTATAAAGACTGGTGTTGTTGTGTCCCTAAGGGGGGTCTTTATACATATTATAAACATAATACAACTAAGTTATAATGCTCAAGACCATCGTTTCTGTCAATTAGACTTCATCAGTTGAGCTCCAATTTAAAATTTATATGTATTTATCAAGAAAAAGTGGTATCACACATGTTTCACTCTATATGCAGTCAAGCACTGATCTCACTTTTACAGGACCATTAATACCTAACACAAAATATAATTTGAGAAAGTTTCAAAATGACATATCTCTCTCTCTCAAAATTTTAATACTGTCAAACTTCTAACAATATCTGCTTCGGTTATATTCGGACTCAAATACATGCACTGACTAGATGTTAGGGACTTCATGGTTTAAAGCGTGATGCTCTAACCTCCCAACCACAAAGGCCCTTCCAGTGTATGTTTTCTAACAGCACAGGAAGCATTAAAAGTACAGGTGATAAACGATGATTGTTCTACCAGATCGCAATGAAGCGGCACTGAAAACATTTAACAAATATATATGTCTGCCTTTGGAGGAAACAAAATTGGGGGTGGTTAAAAAAAACAATTAGTATTTAATTTTTTTTCAAAAGTGAATTTTTTCAGTAAATAAGACAAATTTAAGAAAAATCACTAATTTTAAAGAAAAAAATCACAAATAAAACCATGATAAATGGTCTAATATGTTATACTTCAGAGCCTACAAATTACATTATACATAGAAGTTCAGGTGATCAATAAGTATACAAATGAAAAATGGGCCCACATATGGAAATAGCATTGTGATTTCATTTCCAAATGAACACGTGAAAAGGTTAGAAAGGTGAAAACAGAAACTGTCACATGTGTAGCAATAATATGTCACACAAAGTTAACATATACCTAAAAATATTTGCTAAAAAGTGAAGAATCATTTCCCCTGGTGGGCCCATATCTCCATCTTCACTGACACATAATAAACCAGATAGAAACTAATTGATTCAACAAATCTTTCTGTTCATACAGAACCAGAGCAGTGTAGAACATGTATTATTACCTCATTCACCCCTAACGACACATTTGGACCGGTCTACGCATTGATTTACAGAAGACTCCATTGTTTTTCAGGGATTGATGAGTTAAAACTAGTGAATATAAATGAACAGGCACATACATAATATCTTGCTTGGACTGTATCCTAAATTATACAAACAATTTTATACCCACCACGAAAGGTACCTGCATACTTATGCATGATGAATTTACATAAAATTTATCTGTACTTATTATAAGTTTGATCTCAATAGAATGTTTATTACATCTACTAAATCACAGCTATCATAACATTAGTTACCAAGCACAGGAGCTTGTATGGATCACAGAATAGTATAAGGGAATCCTATCAAATCAGAAACTCATTCTTACCTACTGCATATGTGTACAAACATTTCTTAACAAGTTATGGCCCTTGACCCTTTGTAAGTGTTATTAACGATTTCCAACTCGGCCTATCATAATACACCCGATTCTACCTCACAGGTAGGTATAAAGTTTAAAACATCCATGACTATTTAGATACATTTATCAAAAGGTAAGAAAAGCTATAGTAAATTACAAATGGAAAAGTAAATAATGACTCTGGTAAAATTCTAATAACTGTTTACTGTGGAGAAAGCCTTGAAAGTCATTTACGATTTAATGATATAAATTCTCTTCTCACATTTAGCCCCATCATCTCCTCTCATTTATTATACTTTTCATCAAGTTTGCCAAAGCATAGCTTTTAAAAACTGAAAATTTATAGCAAGGCAAGGGATATAAATTACCAGTATGTGTTCCTTCCTCTGCACATCTCATCCTGACATCAATCATTATGTAGCTGTACATGATTTTAGAACCAGTAACACTAATTTCATAAATGTTAAAACAGTAAGGTGGGGAAAATGGCAACCATAAATCACTAACACCCCCCCCCCCCCCCCCCCCCCCCCCCCCCCCCCCCACCCCCCCCCCCCCCCCCCCCCCCCCCCCCCCCCACCCCTGTTCCCTGGTTAGAGGAACCCATTAATGATGATATACATTTTCATGTGTTCTGACTAATAAAGAAAAGAAAAGTACAGAACCCATAAGTGCCTATCTACTAATGTACTCACATACTTGAGTACCTAACAAGTAATATAGAACCCATGTGTGACTACCAATAAATGTACTCACATACTTGAGTACCTAACAAGTAATATAGAACCCATGTGTGACTACCTATAAATGTACTCACATACTCGAGTACCAAACAAGAAATATAGAACCCATGTGTCTACCTATAAATGTACTCACATACTCGAGTACCTAACAAGTAATACAGGACCCATGTGTGACTACCTATAAATGTACTCACATGCATGTTTGTTTGTTTATTTATTGCTGTTTAACATCCCACTCAAGAATCTTTCACTCATACGGAGACGTCACCAAATGCCGGTGAAGGGCTTCAAATTTTGGCCTATACTCAGCTTTTACGGCCATTGAGCAGTGAAGGTTCTTTAACGTGCCGATACCTACTGCGACACAGGACCTTAATTTTAACTGTCTCATTTGAAGGACAGGAAACCAACCTGCCAACGACTGGACTCGAACTCATGACCTCACGATCAAGAGTCGAGCATGCTACCGACTGAGCCAGGCCGGCTCTACATACATGTACATGATACTCGAGTAGTAACAAGTAATATAGAACTCATGTGTGCCAACCAACTAATGTACTCACATACTCAAGTACCTAACAAGTAATATAGAACCCAAGTTTGACTATCAATGAATGTACTCAAATACATGTAAATGACACTCCAGTCTCCAGTACCTAACTAGTAATATAAAAACAATACGTTTATCTACTAATGGGGGCCTCCTTGGCTGAGTGGTTAGAGCATCGTGCTTTAAACCATGAAGTCTCTCACTTCCTGTCAGCGCAGGTTCAAGTCCTGCTGGAACCTAAGCTGATGTTTGTGAGAATGTTTGTCAGTTTATTTGCGAAAGGCTAGGGGTAACCTACTAATGTAGTAGCACTAAACAGTACCTAACAAGTAATACAGAACCCATGTGTGACTATCTAATTATGTATTCACATACTTGAATGCTATCCACATACTCAAGTATCTAACAAGTAATATCACATGCTCACCTATCTACTAATGTACTCAAGTTCCTATATATACAAATGCACTCACCTATCTACCTACTTTGTACTCAAATACTTATGTACAGACACACGCACAGGAACAAATAAATTTTCATTTTCTCTGCCTCAACATAAACATTTGCATTAAATATTCACTGACTATATCATTCTCTTCACAATTATGCAGCTTACTAACAAAATGGTCTCACTTTAGGGAAACATCAAAGGATAATTACATTAATATCATTTTAAAGGCTAAGTACGTAAAATTAATTACCTCACCTGGAGACAGCATAAAGACATCACAAGACGATATACAACAGGTAAACTTAAAATCCAACAGTTTCTCACCTGTGTTTTCAGAGAGGTAAATTTGTACCTGTTCTTATCGTGCAACTCTCTCTTGGTAATGTTTATCAAAGTCGTTCAGCTAACATCCAGCCTCCAACACTTAATCCCCAACACAGCCAATAGCTAATCAGTCAAAAGATTCCCATTAAATCACAATCCTGTCCTAAAGCTTATACACATCTATATCAATCACACCACAAACTAAGTGGATAAGCTTTCATCAAACTATTTGCCTTCCTAAGCTGACATGAAATCCTAACAGAACACACAAATGCCTGACTGGAACAGTCATTTCTTTTCATCACTTCTCTAGGTGGTGGTATAAAAACTGAACCAGTATGAAAGTTAAAACACATTAATTGTAACTAAATAGCCAGCCGACATACACTGTTTAATCCAAGTATTTTCTCAAAGTAGAAACATCCAGTTTGAGAAATGCAGGTTTTTTTTACAAAAAAAAACTAAGTTGCCACGATGATGTGTTATGAGCCAGATTTAAACAGAGAGGGTTATCTAAAACTTACAGTTGTAATAACTACATGCTGATTTCGCTACACAACTTCTCTCTGATAAAGTGGCCATTTCAGTAAGCGATACTACAGCAGAATTGAGAAAACTTGGCATCAGAACAGAAATAGCATGTGATAAACCAATAACTTAGATTAAATATATTATTGAAATAACTCCTGGTAATTAACTAACAGTTATATAATTACTGACAGTCTGATACACTGGGTTTTTATATCTACACCAAGGGAACATCTACAACAAGGAAATTCTTCAAGATTGCATTTCTACTGAATTCTGATGCACTAAAAATATCTGTAACATTCACGAGGAGAGAAGCTGGCATGTGATTACCCATGAATATAACTTAAAAGATGTATGATTATCATGTTGAGGAACACAGTGATTTACCTGATGTAGTTTAACTGGTCACATCAATACTGTTATACATGGTAGAGAAGAATTTTATAGGCATTCTTTACAAGCTTGCTACAGCTGTTCTGTACCAGTTAAAGATATGATGGTACTCTTTGAATGTTTTAATGGTCCACATCAAGCTACTTATGCTAGTCAGAAAAATTTATAATGAGCACATATATCAGATAATATGAATCATGAATTTGATTAATGCATCATTAGTGACCCCTCAAAAAAGTCCCAGCCCCAATCATTTTGGAAATTTTGATCAGCCCTCTTACATCTGAAATGTTTGTTTGTTGTTGTTTAACGTCTCAATCAAGAATATTTCACTCATATGGAGACGCCACCAAATGCCAGTGAAGTACTTCAAGTTTTGGCCTAATCTTGGCACTTACGGCCATTGAGCAATGAGGGTTCTTTAACATTCCGACACCTACTGCGACATGGGACCTCGATTTTTACTGTCTCGCCTGTAGGACAGGAAACCAACCTGCCGCCGGCGGACTCAAACTCACGACCTCACAATCTAGAGTCGAGCGCGCTACCGACTGAGCCAGACCGGCTCTCCATCTGAGATATCTAGGGTTGTAACAGATGAACCACAACCATGAGTCTCACTATCAATAGTTGTGACAGTTGTAATTTACTGATTAAAATCATAATTAAATGTTAAATCATTATGAATTGGAATAATACATGTACATAGAATTTGAATCATTATTACCAATACAAACATACACCTTTCCAGGGTATAAATAGTTGGAAAACCTTGTTGGACCTAGTCTAGTTGCACATAAATATCTGGAAGACTGTAACAATTGATTGTTACTAGTTCAAGTATTATTATACAGTGGAATCTTGACATCTCGAAACCCACAGAACCGCCACTATTACTTCAATGGATCCAGAATTCAACATAACCAAAATTTTTAATTGATATATTATTCTATCTATCAACATCGGGACCGGACTTTGAATTTTGACATATCCCAAATTTCGACTCATCCGATTTTGACATAACGAGATTCCATTGTATAAGCAATTAAGATATTTATGTTGGCTAGTGTAGGGTGATAAATAGAACATCCTCTCTCATTTTGGCATGACATATACAACCTAAAATGCTACATTTTTCCAACTGGTATGGCAGATCATATATTTGGCCGTTTTTTTTTTGGGGGGGGGGGGGGGGGGGGGGGGGGGGGGGGGGGGGGGGGGGGGGGGGGGGGGGGGGGGGGGGGGGGGGGGGGGGGGGACTCGTGTGTATGTGGATGTATTGCCATTATGGGTCTATATCTTTTCATTATCCAATTAGGACCGAGTTTTCACATCATCAACACTGAAACTTTTAACAATCAAATTGATGTGATGTTCATGTCATGGTATTACCATACTACACATGAGAATTGGTATGCTATCTGGAATAGGTCATACTATGTACTTACTTCTATTGATTTGTCATAAATAATTTTTCCAATCTAAGGGCTATAACTCTTGTGCATGTGATCCTAAAACATCAAAAATAAAACTTGGCCTTTCTATTAGAAAGATCAAAAGTACCATGCATTAAACTGGCAGTATGGTTGGTAAATTCATAAATGGAATAAGATCTGAAAATAAGTTTAACCAATCATACAAAGCCTCCTTTTAAAATCCTTCCCCAAGGGATGGGATTATCATTAATGTACCATACATAAAACTAAACTAAAGGATTATCAATAGCATGAACAATTTCTCCTGTATTTTATATGTGTGTATGTCGCAAGATTTGTATGTATAATATTCATGACTGGGATATTAAAGGGGCATTAGCTGTGTATTTTTTTACAAAAATTTTGTTTTTCCTTTTTACTACTTAGATTGATATAAAATAACAAAAAAAGAGATATAACTGGGCATAATTTTTTTTAAATCCCTATATATTATATATAATATGCTCAAGAAACCCAGGTTTGGCACTTTTTCCACTTGCAATTGATTAACTCAACTGATTACTACTTGTATATGATTACCTGACCTTATTTTCACAAAATATATAGAAATTGAAGATTTTTATACCTGTGTATAGCTCTTATTTGTTATTGTACATAAAGTCCATGTAGTAAAAGTAGAACAAATTGAAATAATATGTTTTGGTAAATACAGCAAATGCCCCTTTAAGTTAAATACAAAAAATAATTTGATAGACATAAATGCCCAATAACTGAAACAAATTATTTTTAATTGTATTAAATACTTTAAATTAAATAGTGCATTGATAATATTTGTACTTTGTCAACAAATGTAAGTGAAATTTTCACAAGATTTTAAATCATTCGTTTGTTTGTTTGTTTATTGTTGTTTAACGTCCCACTCAAGAATATTTCACTCATATGGAGACGTCACCAAATGCCGGTGAAGGGCTTCAAATTTTGGCCTATGCTCGGCACTTACGGCCATTGAGCAGTGAGGGTTCTTTAACCTGACGACACCTACTGTGACACGGGACCTCCAGTTTTTACTGTCTCATCCGAAAGACAGGAAACCAAACTGTCGCCAGCGGGACTCGAACTCACGACCTCACGATCCAGAGCCGAGCACGCTAACGACTGTGCCAGGCCGGCTCTTAAATCATTCAATAATGTCCTTGTAAAAACAGGGACACAGAAAAAACTACAACAAATATTATTCAAATACTGCCACGGTCACCTCACACTAACAAATTTGACACCACCCCTTAACCAATCTTCTTCAACACAGCATAACAAACAGTCCAAAACAGGGTCTTTTTTTGTAAAAGATAAAATAGCACATCCAGGTCCTATCAGACATCATTTCTTATACCAAGCATGACATAATACCCATTACTACCTGTTTTAACACTATTCCTACTAGTGATTAATGGTCTTGCTATTTCTGCTCATTTTTTACCAGTCTACTATATGATAAGAGGGATTGAAGGGGTTACAGAGGTCAAAGGAAATAGCCAAGACCAGAAATCCAATCTGCAACACTCTGGAGTAGTGAACACTCTAAATACATATTTGACCCATGTCCCTATAAGCACTCCTTCCCCATAGTTCAAATTTAGCTCACCTTTTTACACATGATCTAGTACCTTTTCTAGCCACCTGAGGAGAAGAGGACCAGAAAAACATAAGTAACAGTTACTATCTAGCCCACCAGCAACAAAAGAAAGGTAAAGGTGTTCTACAAGAACTCTACCATCATGTCTTGTATCAATTTAACTGCGCTGCTGTATGTCATATTTACTATTAATTGTTCCCAATAAGCACCCAACCCTTTTTCGAATTTTCTGTAGCGCCCTGGGCACTTAATGGGTCAAATAGGGTATGTGACACAGCGCGTAGTGAAATATCTGATAATAATGTGTAATATAGTTGTACATTTATCATTTAATATCAATAAACAAGAATTTAGAGTAATCAAACATTAGCCCCCCCCCCCCCCCCAAAAAAAAAAAAAAATTGATGTGACCACACTGACCCACCTAAAGAAAATGTCATAAAATTTTTTAGGCAGTTTTGTTCACTTTTTGCTTTTTATCCTCATCCAAAATTTGAAATTTTGTCTTTAATTTACATATCAATATCAAAACGTTTTTTTTTTTTACTTTTACCTACCAACCCACTTCTGAAACTACTGTTCTGGGTACAGCAACAAAATAACATTTTAATGATGTTCTTACAAAGCTCACCTCATATATAAAAAAAAAATACAGAATACATCTGAATCAAAGTGTAAGCATAGAATCATAACATGTGTGCATGTGTGTGTGCAAATGAATGCAATTTATGTTTGTTGGATGTGTGGGCAGCAAAACTGATAAACCTGACCGTAACCAATCTTTTTAACTCCAACACTACACAGGGGAGACAACTCAAATCCCCATAACTTCAGAGAGGTGAGTTAGATATGGACAACGAACTTTGTTAAATTATACTGGAGTTATCCAAATTATTTACTTGACAGCGCTAGCTAACATCATCAGGTACATGAAAAATAATAATTAACCAAAAAAAAAAAAAAAAAGAATTTGAAGTATTTTCATTAATCTGACATTTGATCATTAAAGTCTTTCTGTATACACATTATACCTTTCACCTGTAGTGTAAGAGATCTACATTACGCTACCACATTTGTGGACTAATAAATGTGTTTAAAAACCAGTACACACAAGGTAATATTAAATTATGTTAATGTTTTAAAGAAACCAGACACCTTGCATGTAATTTAAAGCACAATATTAGTATTTAACGTGTCTCTACCTACAAGTTGCGATATTTCAGTGACTTACATTAACTTGTCTCTACCTACAAGTTGTGATATTTCAGTGACTTACATTAACTCGTCTCTACCTACAAGTTGCGATATTTCAGTGACTTACATTAACTTGTCTCTACCTACAAGTTGCGATATTTCAGTGACTTACATTAACTTGTCTCTACCTACAAGTTGCGATATTTCAGTGACTTACATTAACTCGTCTCTACCTACAAGTTGCGATATTTCAGTGACTTACATTAACTTGTCTCTACCTACAAGATGCGATATTTCAGTGACTTACATTAACTTGTCTCTACCTACAAGTTGTGATATTTCAGTGACTTACATTAACTCGTCTCTACCTACAAGTTGCGATATTTCAGTGACTTACATTAACTTGTCTCTACCTACAAGATGCGATATTTCAGTGACTTACACCAAGAATTTCAATCAGACTTAGTGCCCTAAAAACATAAAGGTACATATAATACTGGCAACTCAATGTGAAATCAGTATTTAAGGTTATTTTCTTTTTTTTTTTGAATGAAATATTATGTACATTTGTACCCCTGAAAATATCTAACTTTTATCAAAATATCAGCAACATAGTGCAAAATGCCACAAATTTTGACTTAGTGACATTTTGACAATGCCGAAATGCTGCATGACATAATGATATAAATACACACCAAGAAATGTAGATATGTAGAGGTCAAAACATGAAAAGGTGAAAAATGAGGAAAAAGGTTCTTCTGTTGGTATATAAAAGAGAAAATAAAGATTTTAACATTACAGCAAGATTTTCAGAGAGGAATTCTCATTCGTGAATGTGGGCACAGCACACTGCTGGGAATAAAATAGACTCTATTTCTAACAGTAACGCTATGACGCAATGAAGGAACCACTGATATATATAACCTTGTTGTAGGCTATGTTGTCATGACATATTGCATGTAAATGTTGATACAGTATGCTTCAGAAAATACTAATTCAATACAGGGAATGATTAAAGAACATATCGCAGGCAACGTTGATACACTCTGATCAAATATACAGCAAACTGGACAATACAGAAATTCATATATTTTGTACAAACTGTTGACACATTGTAGAAGCAATAATAAATAATTGTAAGATAGCTTTTTACTACATGACATAATCAATGTTATCGTCCATTTATCAATTAAATCAAAATCATAAAATCACTTTCACTTTCAATCAAAAGTAGCATTTCAATCAGTAAAACAACTTAAAAGATGATTATGCAATTCAGTCGTGTGTAGAAATAAATGGATAAATTGTGATGGTAATAAGTTTCAGCATTGAGTGATCAGTTTTACTTTAACACAAGCTATCGATCCATACTGCTCCTAAATTTGCCTTGCAGATTTCATCACAATTTTATTATCTCTACAATCTTGGTGATATGAAGTTTTGTCTTTTGGATGAAGAGATCAAATGAAAGACTTGTGTCTCATTTGCTTTAAATTTTATGAATTAATTGAACATCTTTCTCATTTTCATCACAGTGTCAATTGTCTAATACATATTAGATTAAAATTTTGTTTGTGTACGACAATGAATAGATTTACATGTAGCAACATGAGACCAAAAAGGGGACTCACCAGTCACCTAGGTGCTTAATACAATCTACAGAATCCCTGACTTGGGGTAATCAAATTCTTATCTTGTTACATTTAACCCTATTGATGCCATGTGCTAAATTTAAAATGGTAATAATTTTACACACGAGAGGTTCTATACAACCCTATAAATGCTTTATATACAACCCTAGAGACGCTAACCTAAATGCTATAATTACAACCTGAGAGATGCTATACAATGCTATTGATGTAATCAACCATAGAGATGCTATACTAACCTAGAGATGCTATATGACCCTAGAGATGTGATACTAACCTAGGTATGTTATATGACCCTACATATGTTATATGACCTGAGAGATGATATACAACCTGGAGATGCTATACTAACCTAGAGATGCTATCTGACCTGAGAGATGATATACTAACCTAGAGATGGTATACAACCCTAGAAATTTTATATGACCCTAGAGAATCTATACAACCTGAGAGATGCTATATGACCTGAGAGATTTATAAACCTAGGGATGCTAAACTAAAATAGAGATAGTACACAACTCTAAAAATGTTATACAACCTTAGAGAAAATCTATACATTTTGAGAGATGCTATATGACCTGAGAGATGATGTACAACAATAGAGATGCTAAACTAACCAAGAGATGGTATACAACCCTAGAGATGTTATACAACCCTAGAGATTTTACATGACCCTAGAGAATCTATACAACCTGAGAGATGCTATATGACCTGAGATGATATACAACCCTAGAGATGCTAAACTAACCTAGTGATGGTATACAACCCTAGAGATGGTATACAACCCTAAAGATGTTATACAACCCTAGAGAACCTACACAACTTGAGAGATGCTATAAAACAAATTTAAGTGTTGGGTAGTAGTTTTTGTGAAAAGTTCAAAATATTTTTTAAAGGGACATTAGCTGTGTTTTATTTTTTCATTTTTTTTCCCGTTTCTTACTACTTTGATATACAATAACAAAAAAGGAGATAAACACTAGCATAAAAATTCCTGTATATTTTGTGAATATCATAATTAGGTTTAGAAAAGTGAGAAAATAGCTGTAATAACAGTTTTATAAGCTAGGTTTGGATAGCTCAGATTTGCTCTACATATGATCACATCAGAACCAGAATAAGAATCCAGGATGGACCTTTTACCTGGTACTTTTTCAACATTGGAACTGTGTCCAAATTCCCTTGATTAGTTTCATTTACTCCAGTATTAGAACAAAGTGTAGATCAACAACAACGTTTTATTGACAAGATGCATTTGTGAAACTCAAATGCCCCCGGTCCCAACCAATTGAATGCTGCACTTTATATGTAAGCGGGACACAAAGACAGACAGATGTATGATCCAAACACTAGATGACCCCCCCACCCCCACCCCGAATGGATCTTTCAGGCCAGGAGCATAAAAATTTGAATTTCATAAAACAGCATTCTGAGAGTATTAATGAATCAAAACAACCCCTACCATGTAAAATCATTACTAAACTTATCAATCCCTATCATCACATTTGGACTAATCCAAATCAGTCTACTGTCATAATATAGGGATGAACAAGTTAACATTGCATGTACATTTATTGTAAAATTTGGATGTTAAATCATACACCCCTGAATTCTGTCAGTAGACTTCACCGCTCTTTGAAAAGGGAGAGTCCAAATATAGTTACAGGAGTCCAAGACTTAATAAGTGAATGGACAACAATTACAAAACTTTGAACAAAACCTTAACTGTACAGACTCCGAAAAATTCTATAGTCCTAACTGTCTTCCTGTTTTACCAGTAATGGGATTAATATTTATTGTATAGGAGATTAAAATTATGGCCAAGTCTTATATGGCTTCATGATCCTTGACTCTGGCACAATAAATCATAAGAATTTAAGTCAGAAAATATTCCCAACTTGCCCTGCTTATCCTATCAGATTTCTGGATTAGCTCAGCTTGAGAAAATTTTCAGATTTTAAAATTGGCACTCTGAGAGTTTAACTAGTCAAGTTTCTGAAATGTCTGACAGTAAAAATTGAACGCTGATCCGTCACATTGTGTAATTTGAAAGTAATAAATAAATGATATTCTTTATGACACTTCTTCCCACTTATGTGAATTTAAATTGTTGAATACAAAGCCAAATTTCTGTATCTCATGTTTATCATTAATAAAAGATATCATAGACATTGACTGTTTAGAAATCAACTTTCCGATAACAATAGTTGCAATAATTTTCCTGGCAAAGCAGGATAATAATCAATTTCTATGTATAATCAGCCATCGTTAAAACACCTGAGGGATACCGATTTGCTCTGCCAGCATAAGTGATATAATGATGTGCTATCACATAACTGTTTTCTATCTGATTTAACGATTACAGGTTCCCTGGCAGCATAGTAAAAGAACATAAAAATCTAAAATAGTTATACATGTGAATAAACCCAAACTGGAGAGTCAATACGGACCGAGACAGTTTTGTTTATTTACAGAAAACAACACAGGACTGACATAACTGAGCAAGTACAGTTGTATCTGCCTTGAGAGACCACCGTTTCTGCTGCTGAAATGTGGTTTCTCAAAACAGGTGCTTGCTGAACAGAGGTTTTATTTATAGAGATATTAAATTGTGTGGTTCTCAGAATGTCTTTCAAGACAATGGCCCCTCAAGACAGGTTCTATTGTACTAGGACTCCTTTAGTATAACATATCAACTAAATCATACTGTAACTGTACAATAAAGTCAAATTTTATGATATTTCTTTAAGACTGAAAGACTGGTGTAAAATACAAGATCTTGTAAGGCTTTACAGAGAAATAATATGTCAGATAGAGTAATCATGGAGAACATCCACCATTACCTGATTGGTCCCAGTCAGACATGGTTCAGGGTTTTCTCTAATGCATGATTTCTGCATCTCTGACACATAAAATATTTCCACGACGCAAAACATGAATAAACGAGTCCCTAAGGATGTACAAAAACAAATGTATTTTCTTGAATTATATTGACTTTAATACAGGACTCAGAAATTTTTTCTTGTGGGTCCTGGGGACTCACGAAAATAACTCCCTAGGGAAAACCCTGCATGGTTCCTGCAATCAATCACTTATGACCACACTTTACAGCTGTATCTACTTATCTGTTCATAGGACGAATAGTTGTCAATATGGAATGTACATCAAATTAAATGAAGCTACAGGTTTGTTTTTAAGACCTTGCAGAACACCTCTGTCAATATGGCGACTTCCTTTAAAAATTAAACTTAGAATCAAAGTTCATCATCCATAAGTTTATTTTTATACTCATCAAAAGTGAACAGACTCACATTCACACGTCCATGTATAAAACCATCAAAGCTACATTTGATAAAGAAATATATATTTTTTTACTTACTGTTTGTGACTTCATGTAAGCAATCTAACTCATTCACCCCTTAAGATACTTTTGTACTGGTCAAAGTCATTGATTTACAGAAGAGTCCACTGTTTTCTGGGGTTGACGAGTTAAAGACAATGTTATACATGTTAGTTTCAATGGACTCAGCCACTATTAGAATGACACTTTTATCAGTATTCACTTATCTATCATCTCATGATCGGATATATCTGGACTCTATGTGGAAAACTGTTTCGAATTAAAGAAAAGTAAGAAACCCGCTAAAGGCAATATGGTTGAATTTTCGAAGCATTTCATTTCAAAGGTGAAGGTCAAAGGTCAAGATTAAGACCGAAGGTCATAAGTGACTTATATCACCATGTGAAGTTACAATACAGTAAAACCTGCTTTAGCGAATACCCGTGTATAAAGATCACCTGGTCACAATGACCGTTTCTGCTGTCCCCAATAGAACCATTTGTGTAAAATTCAACCTCTATAAAATGGCAGGTATTCTTGTGTCCCTAGGGAGGTCGTTATATACAAGATTCACTGTATGATCCTCTTAAAGTTTTTCTCACGGAAGAATGGACAGACATGGCTAATCCATAGACCATGACTTGCTTCATAATATGCTAACTGTTATAGCCCAATCAACCTGGTTGTGACATGTTTCTTTTCTTTTTCTTTTAATGAGATTCCGACATTAGTTGTGAACCAATTACAGCTAAATTTCTATCTAACACTAAGACCTCTTTAGTTAGTACATGCTTTAAATTCAAAATTTTAGACTCGATCATAAATATTATACGTCAGACATATGTCAAACAGAAATCTAAATGGCAGGAATAATGTCTCCATTGAATAAAAAACTTGTCAGACAAGTAATTAAATTTCTATACTATCAACTTGTACAAGCTGGCATCATTCTTTGAAATGGTTTCATTTAAAGATTCCTAAACAAAAGATTTCATTATACCATTGTTGGCTACCATAGTAGAAAGACTCGACTGTTTCTGATTATGGACTACCGGAATAGACTTTTTTGCTTCTCCAAATCAAATAATTTTTTCAGCTTCAAGTTACTTCTCAGTCAGACAAAACAACACGTAGAAAAGGTGAAACAATTGAAAATAGTGGTGAGTTTGTAGAGATGTGGTAAATTATATACAGAAGTGGTGGATTTGTAAAGAGATGTGGTAAAATCAGAGAGAGAAGTGGTGATACCATAGAAAACAGTGGTGAGTTTATAGAATGTGGTAAAATCAGAGAGAGAAGTGGTGATACCATAGAAAACAGTGGTGAGTTTATAGAACGTGGTAAAATCAGAGAGAGAAGTGGTGATACCATAGAAAATAGTGGTGAGTTTATAAAATGTGGAGAGAGAAGTGGTGATACCATAGAAAACAGTGGTGAGTTTATAGAATGTGGTAAAATCAGAGAGAGAAGTGGTGATACCATAGAAAATAGTGGTGAGTTTATAGAATGTGGTAAAATCAGAGAGAGAAGTGGTGATACCATAGAAAACAGTGGTGAGTTTATAGAATGTGGTAAAATCAGAGAGAGAAGTGATGATACCATAGAAAACAGTGGTGAGTTTATAGAATGTGGTAAAATCAGAGAGAAGTACTGAAATCAAAGAAAGAAGTGGTGAAACCACAAAGACCATTATTTCAATTTTTTCTGTAATAACTACATTCATCATAGAATTTTCTGAAAATCAGAGACAAAATACAGTGGAACCTCCTCTAAAGACCACCTCACTTAGGAGACCACCTCACAATTAAGACCATGAATTTCCAGTCTCTTCATTAAAACTGTATCAGTACAGAACCTCACTTAAGAGACCACCTCACTAATAAGGCCAATTTGAGTCAGTCAGTTAGGTGGTCTTAATAGTGAGGTTCCACTGTATATGCCTTTGGCATATAATAACAAGAGTTGTCAGAAGACAACAAATCTCATAGAAATGGGTGTAATTGATCAAAATAGGTATTTGACCCACAGCTGTCAGGTTTTAAGGTCAACTGATTCCTTCAGCTCAGGTTTAGGTTTTGAAAAGCAGGTCAAAGTCAAAGATCACTAGGTCATAAGTCAAGGTGCCAAATGAAAGCTCTTGTCACATGTGAAATATTAAAGCCCTTGTCCTCATGGTTTAAAAGCTATAGTTACTGTAAATTTTTGTCTTAAAAATACAACAAAGACAATGACAATGATGCCGACTTTGTAGCCGAGAGTATATTAGCCCCAGGCCTTTTTCTGTCAATTTTGGAAAAAATGCCGTTGGCAACATAATTGGGGATTTTAACGTGAAATTGTGTCATCTTGGAAAAAATTGTGTGCACACATGGAAATCTAAATGCATTTCCCCCATACATTTTTTTTTTCATTATGGTCCTGAGCTCAGCATCAAATTGGGAATTTTTTCATCAAATTGGGGAAAAATACATGAATTTTTCATTTTAATTCAGCCCCATGGATAATATGGAAAAAGCCCTTATTCCAGACTTACATTTCAGTGAACTAAAAACACAAACTACACATGTAGTATTTATCCATATCATCAGACTGCACAAGAACGCTGTAGCTGAAGGATTTAACAAGAGTAGAAACATTTGTGTGGTTTTTCCAGTTATTACATGCCTCTTATTCATTTAATTGATGCCTGTTATTTATTTGTGTACACAAATTCAAGATTTAACATTTTTGATGAATGGAATTCCATTTAGAAAATAAGTTCCAGCAGAATTTTGGTATCCAGCTGCATTGCAATACGATGTTACATATTGCATGAGTGTATTGAACTCGGTATCAAAACTGTATAGTAATGCATGCATGTAGTAAGGAGACAAAATCAGAGAAATGGACAGAAAATATTTTCTCCCACCTCGGACAGGCGTATTTACCTTTTTCTCAAGCCAGAATTTCTCTGTCCACACCCTTAGGAGTAGACAAGCCCCACACGCTATGACATCACAATGTAATCTATAACATATACATATGACTTGAGATATGAGATGAGAATACACTGTATTAAATATGCGTTTGAATCTTGGGCGAAAAATAATCAAGCATGGGTATGTTGAGTGTAAAGGGAAATCTCAACACTCGTGGTAAGTATCCGAAAGTCCAGTCCTCCGTGGAAACCCTCGGATTGGACAACCTGATTCTTACCACTCAGGTGGAGACTTCCTTTTCCATTCCACACATCCATATAAGATTCTATTATTCCATTTCTCAAGTTGTGTCCAAGGCTACCAATTTATATACAAACTCCAGCCAGACACACCCATTCTAGATACAGATTTCCTTTTGTACGATAAAGCGTCACAAAGGCATGGATTTCTTTTAATTTTGACAAATATGTAAATGTAAATAAGAGATAACTTACGATTCTCGGTATGTCTGTCCTGGACTAGAAGCTGATACACACTGTCGGGAACCTCCGATGACCTGAAGTACCACTTAATTGTCACTACCAGCGTATCTTTTTTGGTCTACAATGTGTAAAAATATTATAACTATATTGTTAATGATGAAGTTAAGCCAGCTAATAGACTTTCATCATTTCATTTATTAATCTTACTGGTTGTAAGTCTAATTTTTCATTTTGCTGATGTTTGACATCACGCTCAATGTCTGTCAATTATATGGTTGCAAATATGCTTAAAATGGTAGAGTAACAAATCAGGCTAAAAGGTTTCTTTATTGTTGTTTTATTACAAGCCAAGAATTTCTAACTTATACTGAGAAATATCCACAAATTTTGACCTGTGCTATGGACTTAGGCCAAGGCAGAGAGGATTCTCTAACTCATCCATCCTCTCCAGACACATCTGGGCCCGAAATCACCAAATTTACTCAGTACTCAAGCTCAACTTTTATTTTGTTATTTTGACTGTATAATCACTTGTAAATTTTTGGGTTTCAGTCCATTAAGAGAAACATATTATTACTTTTCATCATTCACTATCCATTTTTGCATCACATCTGGACATGGTCTAATGTAAATACGTTGAGTACGGTACTCAGAATTTGAGTACGTACTCCTATTTTTTTAATATTTCTTTTTCTTCAAATTAACAATAATTTGGATCATTATTTACAATTGTATGCTATTATACAAATATGTCCAGTTACAGAATTAATTTTTCTGTGTTTTTACCTTAAAATCATGAAAAGATAGTTGAGCTTGAGTACTGAGTAAATCTGGTGACTTCGGGCCCTGGACTGGTCTAAGTAATTGATTTACAGAAGAGTCCATTTTTTTTCATGGGTCTATGAGTTAATATGCCTCTGCCTACTGTGATACAGGACCTCAAGTCTTCAGTCTGATCCATTACACCCATGATTTGTGGTACCGGTGTCAAGTACTAAGCAATGGATAGAGTCACTAGTTGTGTTCAAGTCTTTTAAGTCTTGTCCGGTTTTGAACCTGATGTCCCTGGCCTGTACGTGGAATGCTCTAACACAAGACCAATGGGAGTGGTCTCCAGAGAAACAATCATTTAATCTATCTGGGCTTAATATCACAGTATTATCTTTAAGTATATTTATCTATGTATTGACATTACCAATTGTCAACAACTGGGAGTTACAGATAAAACTACATATCAAACATGTCATATTGATATTCTAGTCACAACATTATTGTTTTCACCCTATGCTGTTGGAGGGAGGGGGTGGATCCCTTTTCCTGAGTGGTTAGAGAATCATGCTTTAAACCATGAAGTCTCTCACTACTGGTCAGTGTAACACTTGAACCTAAACTGAATTTTGTGAGAAATTTTGCCAGTTTACTTGTGGAAGGCTGGTGGTCTCTTCCTGGGTACATTATACATTTGTAACCGGGTTCTCACCGCCATCCTTAAAAACTGGCCGCCACCATATAACTGAAAAATTGTTATGTGTGGCTTACAACATTAATCTAAATCAGATCAAAAAACCTACACTATCAATTATTTACCATACACAAAATCATTTTTATTTAATTTCATTACCGGGTAGGAACCTCTCAACATTTTTTTTTAAATATGATCACCACTGACTTACTGTTTAGGGTAATATATCAATCCAGAATCCTCCATACACATTATACTAGAAAACTACCAGACAGAGAGCACACTGCAATTATCATGTATTATATTTATCTGCTACCTCTGTCCCAGCATTATACAATTACTGAGAACTGACTAAAACACTGATACTACAACTAATAATCTACATGTAAGTGCTACATCAATGACACTTAAGTTACACTTTGTCCTTGAAGAATTAATTACTCAAATTTACTGTATCGGTATCAGTTGTACAAAATATACACTAGACAATACATGTACAGGGAAAAGTGTAACAGGAGTGAGAGTATATCCATTAACTGAGTGAGAGTATCTAACCATGGACTAACAACCCAGAGTATTCATTACACAAGTTATCTCAACACAGACTAACAGGAATGAGAATATCTCACTATACACTACCAAGAGTGAGAGTATATCCATAAACAAAGTGAGTGTCTCACCACACTACCAAGAGTGAGATTATATCAATTACCTAAGTGAGATTATCTCACCATACACTACCAAAAGTGAAAGTATATCCATAAACAAAGTGTCTCACCACACACTACCAAGAGTGAGATTATATCCATAACCTGAGTAAGAATACCTCGTCATACACTACCAAGAGTGAGAGTATATCCAAAACCTGAGTGTGAGTATATCACCATAGACTAACAAGTGAGAATATCCATAACACAAGTGAGATACCTTAACAGACTAATAGGAGTGAGAGTATATCATCACTAAAGATGTGAGAGCATATCCATAACCTGAGTGAGTGTACACTACCAAGAGTGAGAATATATTCATAACAAAAGTGAGTATCCCAGCATACACTATCAAGGGTGAGAAATGAGAGTATCTCACCAGACTAACAAGAGTAAGAGTATATTCTTATGTTAAGTGAGAGTATATCATTATAGACTAACAAAAGTGAACGTATATCCATAAAAGGAGTGAGAGTATCTCACCAAACACTTAAAAAGAGTAAAAGTATCCATAGCAAGATTCCATCTGAGTTGATATATGTAAATAAGTTTGGAGTTGATGTAGCCCTGATGTTCTGTGTTTTGGACTTGTGTGTTTCAATGTAGATATAAGGGCCACCACTTGGTCACTTGGTCATAATTTGAAAACTACAACTAAGTTCAACATAGATGCCAAATATATGATGAGTCACTGACCCCTTTAAGGCATTCATATTAAGAATTAGAAAACATGAAATTAATCTATCTTTAAACTATCTTTAAGTAGGCCCTTTTATAGCATATGTCTTTAATACATTTATTGATAGGATATTAACATAAGATAGAGAAGAGATGCCTCTTGTGTTGTGCCTTGATCATGTTTACACTTCAGCAGATCAAAGACACCATAAACTACAACTCAAACACTAGTGTTCCTTAGCTGTAGGATTCTGCTTAGATTATGTAGACATTTAAAGCTTTTTTTCTTTTTTACCAATCACAAAACTCAAAGCGATCTTTTACTAACTTCAATTAGCTGACTATAGCTATTACAAAGGAATATTACAACACAAAAAAAACACTGATTTATTGCTGTTTTACCCACAAAATACTCTACTACCATCTCTCTGTTCAATCAATGCCCATTTCCTACAGTAACGATAATACATACAGATTTCTTCTGGAATAAGTGTTGAGAATCATTAGCAGTAATGTTGTACTTTTACACTAGCAATCAGGCTGTAATTACACATACCAATATAATTCATAACAACATATTGATTTAGTAACACACTTCCATTGCAAATATATAAAATCTCTCTCAAAATCTCTCTCTCTCTCTCTCTCCTGTTATTAATAGTTCGAAGATTAAAACAAGAGGAGACACAAAAATGTCATGGTTCATTACAAAGAGAAAGTATAAAAATCACAACTGTTGTTCAGTCTCTTTCACTGACCCCAAAGCTCAAACTGCCAAGGTTTGGACAAGAGAGGATCGGTGTAACCTATTATAAAGGTTTCGACAACAGAGGATAGGTTTAATACTGAGATGGCAAATTTGAAATGAAACAGACAGCTACAAGTTTTTTGCTAAGCCAAAACCACATTTGTGTGTTTGTTTTTGCCTCGTTTTGTTTAATGACCATAACAATAATAAACAGTGTAAATATAAGCACAGTCAAACTTGCATTAAAGGCCACATTTGTAGAAAGGGCACCTGCCTATAAAGGCCATTCAAACATGACCTTTGTTAACTCTTTATAATGAACAAAACTCTTTACATTACAAAGGCCACTTGCCTACAACGGCTACTTTTGTCTGTTCCCTGGAGTGGCCTTATGGGCAAGTATGACAGTATAGCAATTTTAACAGACTTTAGTAACATATTTTGAAACTACTTTAATAGGTGTAAATATTTTTAAAATACCTCCCAAACCTTTTTCCATTTAAATATAACCTATCATACTTCATATAACTACAACTGCAGAACTACAGAATTACCTCAACCACACAAATCAATTATCTCTTTCCTAAAGTACAAACAAATCACATATTTCTAAACCCAGAAATCCAACAGAGGACAATTGGATATCCTGATAATGTACAAATAACTCCATTTATTTAAATCCCTGACTACCACAGAAAAGACAGAGTGGAAATCTATCACCATAATTTCAATCTTTCTGACTACATAATCTCGCTGTTGCAGTGTTAGTTTCTGTGTTTCTTTTATAGCAGCATCTATCAGGCGGACTATTTATATTGATTCTCTTACATTTTCTATTCCTTATGATCTTCTCAGGTAAAAACATCCAGTGGCTTGAGCATGACTGCCTGGCTATATTAAACCCCAAAGCACTGCACGCAAGCATAAAATATTGATGAGTAGTAGATAAATGGCCAAGTTACTCTACAACATTCTATAGAAATATGCAATTTCATTTGTAAGTCTGATCTTGACAAAACCTCCTTGATTGAAAATCACTGATGTATTGATGTGAATTATTAAGATAGGAAACGAGGCAATTAATCAGAAATTAACACACTGTCAGATAACAGTATCAGAGATAATTACTCTGTAATGGCTGTAGCTGGTATCAAAATTCTCCACATGTTAGTGAGGAATGTACAGGCGAAGGAATGAGTCAGGCATCAAATGAAATTAATGAGATGAGAAAGCAACGACATATAGTGCAATTTGATGTGTGTAATTGACATTGAATAGGGGTGATCACATGTCCAATGTACAACACTATCTTAAAAACACAATATGCCTGAAATACTATCATCAAATTCACAAGAATCAGAAAGACCAAAGATTTTAGTGTGTGTGTAAGTTAGCATTTGTGTCACTTCTAAATGAATTATAAATCTTAGATTGCAAAACTGACTGAATAATGAAACTATTAAAATGACGTCACAAAATCATTCTGTTCGTAGTTTTCTTATGATGCTGGTAAATTGTTGATGTTTAGTAATCTACTTTTTCTCTCTGAATATTGTTCTTACATTTTTTTTCTTTCACAAAATATCACAAAGTTCTTTTTTTCTTTAAGCGAACCCTCTCCTATAGTTCAGAGTTAATCACCTATTTTTTACACACCATCGAGTATCTTTTCTAGCCAGTTGACGAAGAGATGTGGACTAGAAAAACTTCAACAGTAACAGTTTATCTCTAGCCCCCCACCCACCTCACCCCCACAACAGATGGGTGTCCTTACCACCGTGCCTTATGAAGAATCAACTGATGAATATTAATTGGTCCAAATAAGCGCCCACCCCTTTTTTCTGTTTTGTCATGCCCCTGTCACTTAATGGGTCAAATATGTACATATTTTCATTTTAGGAATAAAATATTCAGAGTGGTTTCTGTCAAACACTTGAATCAAACATTGGCAGTTCAAGTCATGTATATTATAAAATATAATTTCTTTAATATTTCATCTGAAATATGAATGCATCTCTTTTACACTTCAGACACATTTGAACTGGTCTTTAGACATTGATTTACAGAAGAGTCCATTGTTTTTTTTTTTTTTCAGGATTAAGTTTCATTAGTTGTATAATATTTAATTTCCAATGTGAATTATGTTGCATATCCCAGTATTTAAACATTCATAAGGTGAATTTGTTCAAGTTTTTCAATATTAATAAACATGGCTCTGAAATTAAAAGCAAGGATCAGAGACAGAATTGAATATGCGTAATTCATTAATTATGGATGTAAATACTAATAAATCACCTTGGGAGACTACAGCGTGATGACAAAAGTGATTCTGTGTTCTGCCACACTTCATGGAAAATTAGGCTGTAAATAAAGTATGTGTTGTCTAGCATTCTAGTATTTTGTTATTAGATCCCTGGATCTAATTGCTTTCAGAAGATGTCTAGGAATGGAATTATATAGGGTTCTTACAGTGTATCTACACATCACTGATTGATTGCCAAGCACTTGCCAATACACATTTGTGTTGGTCAAATGAACCTGTCTTAGTTAGACATGTTGGAGTATACCTGATTTTTTTATCAACAGCTAAATATTTTCTATGATATTTAAACCATTACCCCTGCAGACACATTTGGACTACTCTAAATCATTTATTTACGGGAGAGTTAATTGTTTTTCAGGGGTTGATGTGTTAAATCATACTACCTTTAACTAAGGGAGGATGATGAGTTGTATTACTTTTTTTTTTTTTTTTTTTTTTTTTTTTTTTTTTTTCACAAATAGCCATTGCCATTTTCAGGGAACTACAGGTTCAACTACAAACAACATGTTTACATTCTGTTTAGAAACAACATCACCGTTTTATTGACCACATGAGTGATGTGCTACATCAAAATTTGTTACAGGCTAGGGAAATAATTTATTTGGTTTTTAGGTGCTGATGTATAAATAATAGAGAGTTCCAATATGGCAGATAATGGAAAGACTTTTAAGGCCATGCAGTAAATATTCAACTAAAATATTTACTTCGAAATCTTGCATTGTAAAAGGAATAATAATAGATAAAATTTATTTAAAATGTACATCAATTTCTACAGCTGAACGTACTTGGCTCTAAACCTGACCTGAAGTATTTCTATAAGCCCAAAAATAATTTTTATTGAATCTCTTTAAAATTTGAATCCCCAATTTAAAGTTAAATACACAAGAAAAGAGCCATACTGTGTAAGATGCTTTGAGTTCACCATTTTATGGAGAATTATAAACAATTTAGTTATTCTTATTTTTTAAGTTGTAGATATTTTCACTTTTATGGCAATTACTTGATGAGCTGAACCGACTTCAACTGAAAACAATATAAACATGGCTAACTCGAAGACTTGCTTTTATCACTAAGATGCATAAACTCAAACATGCATTAAAGTCCACCTCTGTATAAAGGGCATCTGTCTATATAGGTCCTTCAAACAAAACCTTTGTTAACTTTTTTTTTAATGAATAATCCTGTCTATAAAGGTCACCTGTATATAACAGCTACTTTTGCCCATTCCCTTGAGTTGTCTTTCATGACAAGACTGACTGCCAATTGATAACAAGATGTGTTTGTGAAACCCAAATGTCCCCGGTCCCAACAAATTTCTATGCTGGCAAATAAATATTGCAATGTCCTACATTTTGACCCCATCCCATCCCCAGAGGTGTGTGATGGCAGTGAAGTGTGAACAATCCTTAGATGAACTTACAGTCTGAGTTTGGCTACTGTATCACAATCCAAACTTGAAATATTGCACTTTATATGTAAGCAGGACGGTACTACAAGCAGGACAGAATTTTGGAAAGACAGACATACAAACAGACGATCCAAACACTAGATGCCCCCAGCTGACCTTTCAGGACAGGCGCATGAACATGACCATCCAACTAAGGTTTATGGCGGAACCAAAGATGGTGAACCTACATGTAGGAGAAAATGGCCCAGACCAATGAAATAAACAAAAGGGATTAAATCTTGAAATAAGAGTGATAGGAACACAAACTTTTGTATGCAGCACTCCTTATCTTATTAAGATGTACCGTATACATGTACTTGAACCAAATACGGGAAGACAATTTGAAGAAACGAATCAGATATGGCCTGGGCAAAGCAAAAGGGCATGCAAACATTAGGACAGCAGACACAACACAAAACTACATAGAAGTCTATGATTCAACAAGAACTTTCATGTGTACTGAAACTCTTTTTCCAACATGTATCTTAACTATAGGTGTAGTTTTAAAACAATGCAATGACTGAAATTTGCCCCACTATGAAATTCTGTGTATGGACGTCTTAAACTTGGGAGAAACAAAGAAATCTACAAAGAAGAGTTCTGTCAGAGTTGTAAGGAGCTGAGGTGAAAACTGTTGATTTAACTTAGCTGAAAATTTAGTGTCTCAAAAAAGAGAGTTCAGTCTGAGATGTGAAGAATTGGGATGGGAACTATTGACTGATTTGACATGGATCTGATAGTAAGAGTTCCTTCATCTTTATCTATATTAGTAATGCTGTGAGGAAATAACTCAAGTTTACAGCTTCAGATTTCCCCTTTGTTTAATCATACATAATCTCACTACAGACTCTGCCTTAATAATAATGTTTATCATTTTAGCAACACTGCAACAATTTCTGATAAATTCTCATAAACGAATCAAAATTTAACTTAAATGCAATAACTGATACTGTCTGATTTTGCCAACAATTTTTCAAAATGACATTGAAACATGATTTAGTTTTTTACTGAACACATTCAAATATATGAAATGGACTAGACACGAAACAGAAAAATCCTGAACTATGCTGATACCTAATTTTGTCCTCTTTAACCCTTTCAACCCTACTGACCATAACAGACTAGTCTTAAACAATAAAAAGAGCATACCACTCAGATTTTCAGGGATAAAAGGGTTAAGATAGTTCATAGCAATATGACCAATTGTCAATATATTTCGATATTATCAAATTTTCAGAAGGCGATTGTGATTAGAAAACATTATAAGAAAAAATACTTTAGTTTTTATTTAGATCAGCATTTTCTTGTCAAAGCAATGGAGTTTAATGAACAGTTTGAACGCATCACTTGTGTGGATCAGCTAATGCAGTCTCCTTTTATCAGCTGAATTATGGCTGTATCAGAACAGATCAGCTTATCGATATTGATAGCTAGATTACATATTACTTGTCTACATAAAAGTTCACAAAATCATTTACACTGTCAGATACCAAAGCTAAGATCTGAAAAACAAATGTAAAGAAACTTCCCTGTTTTGAGTTTGAGATTATTTCTGGCATTTTCTCATCTGCCAATGAAAGCGATTAGTGATACACGTAGAATTAATCAAATCTCGCACTGTCTGTTATAGAGGAATGCGACATCAGTGCAGTAATATACCATAACAACACCGTAACAAACTCCATTACGACTGAACGATAAACACAAGGAGTCACTCCGGGACTACAGTGGTGGCTTAGGTATGTGGCATGGGTTTTAAAAAAAAAACATGCTGCATGTTAAAGGGGCACTAGCTACGTTTACCAAAAACATTATTTTGATTTTTTCTCATTTATCTACTTGTACTTGATATACAATAACAAATAAGAGCTATACCTAGGCACAAGAATCTTATATTCCTATATATTTTGTGAAAATAAAGTTAGGTCCAGTGTGGTATTCATATATAAATAGTAAGGTTGAGTTAATCAATTACTATTGACAAAGTGACAAACTAGAGTTTCTCAAGCAATTTTCACAAAATATATAGGAATTTCAGAATTGTTATGCTTGTGAATATCTCTTTTTGTTTTTGTATATCAACCTAAATAGTGAAAAAGGAAAAAAAAAAAACATTTTTGAACAAAAAAAAAACACAGCTAATTCCCTTTTAAAGAATTACTTATGGTATCATATGCCATATCAAAAGGTTAGCAAATCATCAGTAATCAGAGCCCCTGAGGAGCACCAAAATTACTCAATACTCAAGCGCAACTTTTATTTCATTATTTTGACTATATAATTGTTTGTAAGACTGCTAAGTGTGAATTAATGTGCATGAAAAAAATTTGCAAAGGACTTTATATGATAGAGATGCCTATATACCCACCAATGACATGAAAATTAAGTATTGCCTGTGTAAAGTACATGGTTGTATACATTATGAAGTTTAAGATTACAGCTTTACATACACACAGAAAACAAAAGTTTCCTTGTCAGGAAAGTGCCTTAAAATCGCCATTAAAATATGTATATTATCAATATTTTATCTATTTCATTCTATTTTTTAGCATTTGGGGGTAAAATGAAGTATGAGCACAGCGTTGGACAAGAAAGATATTCCACACTCTGTTGTATATGTTCATTAACTATTTTGTGTACAAAGGAAAATTTTGTCCAAAGCTGTGTTCAATTTAAACAAACAACTTTTCATATGAACAACACGTCCATTGCTAAAGAGATTCTGCTTTTGTTTTGACAGTCTACAGACGGCTTTCATTTATTTTCATGGAGGACCAAACATAACAGAAACAAACCAGGAAACCCAACTGCTGTTGCATAGGCTATAAATAGCTAAAGTGGGTAGTTTCTTCTCTTTTTATCGCTGGTTCCATATCACTGCGGCAATCACATTCTTAATATCAACTGGAAAATACTGAGTACTGTAAGCAAAGTGCTAGGCTACAATGCTTTGTTTTTCTTTCATTCTTGGAATTCTCTGTTGATAGATCTGTTTGACAACTTTTCACAAAAGATAAGTAGAATCAACAGTAAACTTGCTTCCTTGAGAGATCGAATAGGCCTAACTGAATTCCCCTTTGTGTTACACATTGCCAACTGGTAACCCGTATACTACCACTGACCCTTGGATCAGTGTTTTTTATCCATCGTAGATCTACAATATGATTAATTGACTACTACATGTAGGTCTGTTTACAGTTAGCCTGATCTGAATTTGTTTGGCCCTTATGCGTTTCTTTACCCGAGCGCCGAATACAGGCCTACTGCACAGAATCTATTTTTAGAATTTTACCTCTGAACTCAGGCATTGCCGACACTGTTATCAAATGTATACATTGAATTTAAAGTAAATAATATTACTGTTTAAAAAATAGGAGTATAAATCTATGAGGTAAATCTATAGTACATTTTTTTGTTTTCCAAAGTAAGCCCTACAAGTACAAAATGTAAGGATATACAACTAGCGACTGCATTCTCTTGTTGGGTCTTAAATCAGACTGTTTAACATTTTACACCAATCTTGCATATCAGTTATTGTGGCGTAATGGTTAGCACGTCAGATTGTGAATTCAAGTGTCCGAGGTTCGAATCTGCTCTTAGTACTTTTTTCTTTTCTTTTTATACTATATTTTTAAAGGTATACATTTTGTATGTACATATATTTTTCACCAGATAAAATTTATCTGTGGAATAAACTTCATTTTCTCGAAATAATTTTTCACCAGATTTAACGCAAAAGTTCATTAAGTCACTGGAGTTCCACTGACTTAACATGACCTTGAAATGACCTTTGGTGTCAAGAGAGCAAGTCAAACTATCTCAACTTTAGACGATATGTAGAGCCTGTTATGAAAATATGACCATCCACCATTTGGGGGCTGTTTTTTACCCTTATCATAATATATAGTCCTTTCCAAGTTATAAAGGGACATAACTTTTGAATGGCAAATGTCACACTGCCCAATTTCGAACTGTCTGCATATTGTTGTTCTAAGCATAAACTTAAGTCAGAATACAGAAACGGGGCATAAAAAAGTCAATACCTAGGATGGCATGTTTCCAGTCAATTATTAACTCATCACCCCCGGAATAACAATGGACTCTTCTGTACCTCAATTAGTTGGACTTGTCCAAATGTGTCTTTAGGGGTGAATGGATGATGTACAAACTGCCTATTATATGATCAGCCTGCATTCTAAAATAACAAAGGCAAAACAAAACAATGACGGCCAACAACACTGCAAGAAGCCTGTCGTGGTGTCATGAATATCTAAAATCACTGACAAGCCAGGGGAAAATCAGAACATTTACCACTCAACTCCTTCAAATGACAACAATGTATAGATTACAAAAACACTTTATTGGAAATGTATTGTAGAAGCATCTTTACCATGGCTTCTCTCTAGGATAGAAATGAAATTAATAACATTTGTGTAGATTGCTCGATAGAGCTCAACTTGTCAACAGACAAGAATTGACAATATGTACACAAGCTTTAAATCAATTTTGACCGAGAGAACAGTGAGCACTACAGCATTTTTATATTGGTTATGTTTATCCGAGGAATATTTTACTAAATCCATAAAGTCAATTGTATGAACATAACGAAACCTTCTGTCAGTGATCCTTGGGCATAAACGTACCTGCAACCATCAAAATTGATCAGTAATTTCTCAGTTATATGGTGGCAACCTGTTTTTAATCATTAAATATTGTTTTATTGTTGTTTAATGATGTCCCACTCAAGAATCTTTCACTCCAATGCCAGTGAAGGGCTTCAAATTTTGGCCTATGCTCGGCACTTACAGCCATTGAGCAGTGAGGGTACTTTAACATGCGAACACCTACTGTGAGACGGGACCTTGGTTTTTACTGACTCATCCGAAAGACAGGAAACCAACCTTCCGTCGGCTTGACTCAAACTCGCGACCTCGCGAACAAGAGACAATCACTCTACCGACTGAGCCAGGCCAGCTCTTAATGGTTACAGAGAAAAACTGGTCCCACCGTCACAGTGTACCCCGTGCAAGACCACAATTGATTAAGATGTACAGATAGAAAAAGGTAAAGCTATTAAGTTGCTTTGTGAGTTCCAAATAAAGATAATATAAAACCCAGCAAAATGTTGTCAGATTTTTGGTTAACCATTTTACCACAAATTGTTCAACTCCTCATGTAAGTCACGGGGGGGGCCTCTGGGGCCAAATGGTTAGAGCATCAAGCTTTAAACCATAAAGAATATCATCTCTAATCAGCATAATTCCACTTCCTGCTTGAACCCACGATTGTTTTGTGAGACAGTTTCCCATTTTACTTGCGGAATGCCAGTGGTTTCTTCCAAGGAACATTGTAACTGGGTTCTCTCCTCCACCATTAAAAACCTGGCCACCACCATATAACTGAGAAAAATTATTGAGTGTGGCATAAAACAGCGATAAAATAAACATTCAAAAATCAACTGTTGATGCACCAATCAATTATTCACTTCTCCTCAGAATAAGAAGTCATTCTGATTTGTTGGGAGACCTAGAGGTGATTATAATTAACTGTAGACTTTTTAGCTAAAAATATTCGACACTTGTTTTAAGTCTCAGTAGATCTATCTACCAGGGATCGAAATCAACTATTTTTGCCACAGGCTAATTTCAGCTAGTGGATTTAAAATCCACAAGTTAAAATAAAATTCCACAAGCTGAATTAAATTTTGAATAACTTTTTTTTATACAACCAAAGCTTTGTTACTGCCATTTCTATGGAATAAAAATATTAGAGACAAACAACCAGGAAATAAAACAATAAACAATCAGAAAATAACAGGGACAGAATAATGAATAGTTCGTAAAGTCTCTCGCTATTTTTAGTTGTACCAACATTTTGTACTCGCAATTTTGGTATATAACTAAAATTTTGCGAGTATTTCCAGATAAATTTCAAACCCTGATGTACATATAAAGTTATGTTCAATCAATCAAGTAATCATTATAAACATAATTCTATACCAAAACAAATTTTGGTCTCGCTATGTTAAAATCTGTGAATAAGCACATTAACTCAACCCATGACAAACAATGAACTCTCCCATAAATCAATGATTTTGGACAGTCCAAATGTGTCTAGGGGTGAATGAATGAATACAAAATGGAGTATAATGAAGCACTACATTACTCTGGACTTGTGTACCTTTTTTATAAGATAATAGTTTGTTTGTTTGTTGTTTAACGTCCCACTCAAAAATATTTCACTCATATGGAGACGTCACCAAATGCCGGTGAAGGGCTTCAAATTTTGGCCTATGCTCGGCACTTACGGCCATTGAGCAGTGAGGGTTCTTTAACGTGCCAACACCTACTGTGACACGGGACCACGGTTTTTACTGTCTCATCCGACAGACAGGAAACCAACCTGCTGCTGGCTGGACTCGACTCACGAACTCACGACCTCACGATCAAGAGTCGAGCGCGCTACCGACTGAGCCAGGCCACTGCAGATATAACTGTCAATATATCAGAATTAAAGCCTGTTCACATTAACAGAAACTCCATATTCCATTCCTTTGAAATAAATCGTGTATTAATAGCTAGTGGTCATCAATTGATCCACTGGACACATTACAGTATGGGCAAATATGTGAAAAGGGAGATAACCCCAGTAAATTCATACAATCAGATTAGCTGTAAGCTCAGAGTTTATTACATACTTTTTAGTATAGGTCACTTTGTACCGAGCTCTGAGTGGTTACACAGGACATACGACTGGTCTGATTAGTTACTACTACTTCAGACACCATCAAAATCTTAGCTACTTGAATCTTATCCTGCGGACACAAACCTAAAACAATTGTCTAACTGGCTAACATTTCAATTAAGATCCATACATAAATCAAAGTACCGAAATGTATTGTTATTTTGACAAAATATCCCTGGGATTCCAATTACTTCCATCTTATATAAAAATAATTCTTTATAATAGGTGAGAAAAAATAAAATAAATCACATAGAATAAAACGAGGTTTCCTATTCTGGTCTTTATATATAATGAAAGGGGTTTGTTTACCAAATTTTTGTTGTTGATGTACAATAACAAATAAGAGCTATACACAGGCATAAAAAAATCTTATACTCCTATATGCAATGCTGTAACACGATTTCGCTCACCTAAGACCCCGATCTCGAAAACTGGAGACACCAAATGGCACAGAATCATGAAATCCACACAGCATAAATCAATTATCTTTGCTTTTTCAATTTTTTGACAAAAACATGTTAATTTGTCTGAGCAAATTCCTGTAAAGCGAAAAACCAAAAACATTGTGTTCTAACCCGAGGTCCAAATGTCACACGATTTTGCACGCTGTTCAGTTTCCACGTGGTTGAAGATGTAAATCAGGTATGGTGGTCCATATTCCTCCATATTATTTGACTTGAAATTCAATATAATGATTAGATCGATAACAAAAGGGATTAAAACGTTTGCACCAATTCGGAACTATTTCTACTGTCAAATTGCTTCTCCATTATGAAATTTCATAATAAACTATTATCGTCATGATGAGGAAGATGTAAACGCTGATACTGCGGACCAAAAGGCTCAAATAAGGTAAAATACTTGTGTTTGTACATTTAGTATAATAATCATTGATTTTATACAATAGTTGTACAAAAATACATTTTAACTTTTTATTTTAAAAAGTTTATTTAGATGCAGCACCTTTGAAGTAAAATTATCATCTGTGTTGAGATGGACAGAAGCATCGGTATGCAAAATCATGTGACACGCAAAATCATGTGACACAACAGTACATGTACAGTACAGGCCAAGCGTATTCCGCATAAGTCATGTCATCGCAGCGAGGTTGTTTTTGAGCGAATGGTCGCGTTCAAATCACGGCTATCCATCTCAGTCTTCGTCATCTTGGGGATGAATAAAATCATCGCTAATCGCGGCTGTTGATCTCAATATACTACTGGGATTGTCTATTTGAATTCTGTTTTCTTTCTCCTTTTTTTTTTTTTGATGTGTAATTTATTCATTAAATATCAAATTACATTACTATTTGCTTAGATGCGACCATTATCTATAGAGTGCCTGAAATATGTACATTCAAGTTGAATCCCAACTTTGTTCAAGTTGTGTTTTAATTGCATCACATCACGTACCTTCTTTCAATCCTTACATGTATACCTCTTTTCAACTATCCGTAATCGTGATATTAAACATTGTATGTCAATTAACATATGATTTGTGACATCGATTAAAAAACAGACAAAAAGAAATAAAGGAATTTTGACTAATCCTAACATGTTTTATTTTCTTTCAATCCTACCTACCTCGTATAACATTTGGTTATCTACGTATTTGTTTATATAACAGATATTTTCAAACTAAAACTGCAAGCATAATTTGTGACAGCGCATAAAAATTACAAGTTCTGAAATCACAGAAATACTCTCTCTCACTCTCTCTCTCTCTCTACATTTATTTTTTCTCGGTTAAAAGATATATTTCTCATTTCCAATATTTTTAAAGGTACTTTATTTTGTTTCACTGGTTTAATGCCAGTTTTATTCATTCAGTTCTTCAATCATATATGATAAAAAAAATTTGAACGGTAAAATCGTAGTTCAGGGCATCCGAGAACAAAAAACAAATTTATGCAAACTAAATGCCAAATTTCCAATCCATAAATAATCAAGGTTCACGCGTCCCAGAACTGATTGTTGACAAGAGCTAAGAGAGGCCTAGGTTTTTGAGACGCGACATTCTAACCACTAGAACTACCCTATGTGAATGTAAAACAGTTTTTAAGTAAAATAAAACAAAAAAGTTATATCTCAAAATTATCTTGATTGAATTGATTTAAAGTTGTTTACATGTACTAAAGATGAGCTTTTTTCAGAAGGTAAATCTGATACAGTCCGTTACTTTTTAATAATCGTCATTTTTCACCCAAAATAAGTTTGGTGAATATATTTGATGTTAATATACATTCTCTCGTGGGGAAATACTATTTTAATCATACATAAAACAGAAAAAGTTTATATCAATAGAACTATGTATGCAATACTAGTGAAAAGGTATTGAATTTCCAGGTGCCCTGATGATTCCACTAGAACTACCCAATGTTTATTATATGCTAAACTTTTGCTTATGTAACTGTGAATTAGGGTTGCTGATACTTTATCCACCTGAGCCTCAGTTTACTTGGAAAGTATAACTGTGTATGTGTGTACACGATTTTCATTACCGAAACTTAAGCTTGTGATATCATGCCCATATCATTCAACTGCACTTGTCATGGGTAACCTTAAGGCCAAGTATGAAGTCTGTACCTCTAACCATTGCCTACCCCCTTTACTACTTTGATCCATCCAAAAATTCAAACCCACATAATTCAATTGCACTTGTCACAGGTAACCTACAGGCCAAGTTTGAAGTCTGTACCTCTATACATTACCAAGAATTTGCTTCAACCTGAAACTTAAACCAAAATATTGATCCCCAACCTTATCACTATATTGATCCCCCCCAATTCAATTGCACTTGTCACAAGTTTCCTACAGGCAAAGTATGAAGTCTGTACTTCTATCCATTGCTGAGAATTTGCTTCAACCAAAACTTTAACCAAAATGTTGATCCCCACCCCAATTACTACTTTGACCCACCCTTCGAAATTCAAACTCACATTGATAAACTGTCCTTTTCACAGGTAACCTACAGACCAAGTTTGAGGTTTGTACTCTATCCATATTGCCAAGAATTTACTTCAACAAAAATGTTGATCCCCACCCCCATTTCTTAACTTCTTTATGCCCCCTTCCAAAATTCAAAAACAAAGGTTGTGATGGATAGTCCTCATCAAGGTCTATCTACATTTGAAGTGTCAAAGAGATATCATCTATGGTCTTCCGACAATGAACCAAAACGCAACAGCTAAACCAAATTGTTGATGCAGTCCACCCTCCATTATTACTTTGACCCCCCTCCAAAATTCAAAAACATAGGTTGTGATGGATAGTTCTCATCAAGGTCTATCTACATGTGAAGTTTCAAAGAGATATCATCTATGGTCTTCTCACAATGGACCTAAATGCAATAGCTAAACCAAACTGTTGATGCAGACGGACCTCGCCATTTCATAAGCCGTATTTTGTTTCACAATCCGGCCATCAATATGTCAAGTATATTGTACATATAACTTACATTCTACTATGTTAGACATGCTTTAAGATATCCTGAAAAGATACTGACATCTCATACAATCAAGAGAGAAAACTTTCAAAACAGAAATGTACATACCAATCTAAACTCCTTCACACCACAGACATAAAATGGCTGGTCATCACGGGGATTCTCCAAATAAACTGTGTCTGAAATACAAAAAAAAGCATCTTTATGATAAAACAGTAATATGAAATTCAGACTATACAGAAATACATCATTTTGGAAAACATTCTCCGTGTTATATATATATTACAGGTATGACTGACAAACAATTGAAAGGCTTGTCCGTGTAATACATGTATACAACATCATTTGATGTTTATATATCTAATTAATGTAACCCCTATGTAAAAATACATGTACATGTGTATATGTGTTGTGTACAAAAACCAAAAAACATATATGTATATACAGATTCATACATTTATTACATACTGTTGATACATATATTTCCAAAATCTGTTCTCATTATTCCTTTCATCCCCTAGTTTCAGAGTGACATATTACTATCTATTGTTCTAGGTCAGTTTATTATGGTTTGTGGAGGGGGGTATAAGTGTCAAATCTTACTGATATTTGGCAACAGTCAAGCTAGGTCAAAATTAGGCCACCTGCATAATCAGGTCCATGTCAAGTTTGATAGTTTTGAATATGTAGGGAGCTAGTTCTATTTGTTTTATTGCTGTTTCATATCCCAACATGAGTTTTTCTATTGCATGTAGACTTGGTAACTTTACATGAATTGACAAACTTTTGACCTTATGCTATGAACTGATGCCAATTCAATGTTAAGGTTCTTTAACTCAATGGACTCTTCTGTAAATCAATGACTTAGACCGGTCCAAATGTGCCTTTAGGGGTGAATGAGTTAACAATTCTACCAGACATTTCTATGATGACATCAGTTTCATCAATAATTCACATAACTTGGAGGGGGAGTAACCTTTTAAGAGTAATTCTATGTAAAGACCAAAGAATTATTTAAGTGCTGAGAAATGGTATGTCACAGAATACGCTCATATTTACTATATATGTTTATTATAGAATGCTTAAACATAATATTGATTTTAAAATTGAAAAAAATATATATTGATCCATGGCAACAAAGAGTTGTTTTTCACAAGATTTGTCGTCTTACCCTTATAGAAAAAGGCATTTTTGCATAGTTGTCAACATTTTATTTTTATTTAACATACAAGATATATCAATAATGTAAATATTTTATTTGAATCTACTTTGATTAGACATTCAAAAAAATAAAACCCAAAGTGATAATCAGTACAGAAGGTATTTTACCTAACAACTTAAAGATAGGGGGTTTCTGCAATATTCCAATTAGAAGAATCTTATGATTTTTCAATTTTTCAAGACTTTACTCCCCAACAATGCAGCATAGAAATTTAAGATACTTTGACCTAAAGTTTGAATAAGTCTTATAGAACAATATATTATAAAATCAGAGCGGGTATTTTTTTCGTTTCTTAGCAACGGTTACTCAAAGTTTAGCTATTTTAAGTATATAGTTCAACTAAATTTCTCCTATCATTTCAAATCTTCATAATATTTTTAAATCTAACTTTCAAATATAGTAAATAACAACTGCCAAATAATATATATAATTTCATTATATACTGTATTAGCAATATAATATACCTAAATATACCATACCCCAGATTTCCGCGTCCGTTCAACAGGACTCCGACATTGTCTCTTTTCGAACCTTTTTATAGCATCTCGTAAATCTTGATTTTTACACAAAATATGCTATTTTGATTGTCATTTGATAATATTTAGGGACACCTATGATCATATACAATAATTATATTCAGTTTATCTTTAGTCAAAAAGCTTCCGATTAGTGTAAATTGACCTGACATCTCAACTCCGCCACTGAAATCTGACTGCTAATTTTAGTGTGCTTTCATCAGCCAAAACCTAGGAAATCTAAAACGAACCAAAATTTGAGTAACTTTTTACTGAAAATAATTCAGAAAGATGTCATTAATTATCATTGAAAAGATTACTTAAATAGAATTAAAACTGGGTGACATTGATTATTTATTTCGATTCCGCCGCTAATCGAATCCGAAAACACTATACTATCAGCAGTCCGACATTAGCATCTTTTCGATCCGACTCTGTAGTATTACTAAGCGTTACAAATTATAATTGCTAACGAAAAATAAGTGATTTTAGTGTCATTTAAGAGATGGTATCTTTAGAAGGATATTATCATAAGCGATTGTGATATATACTTTACTTAAAGTTTAAGTATAACAAATGAACTTAAACCGATCCAATACCTCGACTCCGCCGTTGAATCTGACTACTAATTTTAGTGTGCCAACGTAAGACAATGTCACGTAAATCGAGTCCAAAATAATTTTGTTCAATTTTCTACTGTGAATGATGTAAAATACCACAATAAAGATATACTACAATTATTGTGTTAATTGAATAAGTATTGGGGAAGAAATAGACAATTATTTGTTCTCGATTCCGCCGATTCTCGAATCCGACTCCGCCTCCGACTACTACTTTTAGTGACCGCTTTAATCAACGTGAGATATACGCTCTAGTTTATTCCAAACGTATCGTGGTTATTTTTAAGCGCATTACTGACCACGATTTCGGCTGTATTGACAGAGTGGAAACGGAAAACATTCAAATTCCGGTTTGAGAAAACGGGTAGCGATAGATTTGGACATAAAAACCCTCCAAAACCTAAACATTGTTCGTATTTACACGATTTGGTTGCATTATGGATCTATGTTTATTGCAAGTACGATTTCTTGTATCCACATGTAGTACCGAGTTCACATAAGCATCTCATTTCCAATTTTAAAAAAGGGTTCTCTTTTGCACGGATAACAAAATTATGTTGATGTTGTCAATGAATTTTAAAACATATGTAACAAAAATTACCCACTGAGATATTTTGCTGTTCGTTTCTACATTTGATGTTACTAAAGTCCCTTAGAGATAAATGAGTGATTTCCTATGCTGCGTTTTGTACAGAGGCCTGATTTAAGTATTGCACGAATTTCCATTTATTATTAACTGTAAAAAACCAACTTTCAACTGGTCTTTTTTAGTTTCGGAGGCATATTATCCCTATATTTCTACCTTGTGTTTATAAACATGTTAAGATCAATAATTAATACAAAAAACTGCTGTCAAAAATTGACAAATATCACATTTCCATGAAATTGACGTAATATGGCTATTTCCATTAGGCTGTTACCATATCCCAATATGAGATAAATGACCGTTGCTAACTGGTAACGAGGAAGTTTTTACTGGAAAAAATTGTAAGGTTTTGTAACTCTCATGCAAGGCTATCATTGTGACCAGCTGCCTTCAAAATTTGCGATATACCATTTCTGACCAATTTTGGTCTTTACAGAGAATTACTCTTAATTATCATACGGATGATTCCACTCACTTTTTGGTTAGGCCATTCAAAATTTTTTCTATGTTAAGCATCAGCGTCGCTTTGGTTTAGGAAATCGTATTTGTAAAAAAAGAAAATACATAAATAAAAAAATACTCAGACAATTGGTAATTCAGGAATGTGTGTTCATTTATAAGCACATGGAATGAAATTTTTTTTTTTGCTTTTGCAGTTAGTTTGATGCAGACATAGTGCTCAGATAAAATAAAGCTAATATAGATCTGTAATCAAATGTTTGAAGTTGGTGTACTCTAGCATATTCATGGTATTGTAACATTCTCTATAATCTGATGTTATTTATATAATGAAGAGTTCTGTATTTTTCATTATGTTCTATATTTTCCAGATAGGAAGTTAGGTTTTTTGAATTCAGGATGGACACTTAACACAGAAAAAACATGGAATGGCCTTATGACAAGCTGCACAGTGAAAACGTTTTATTCCTCAGTTGAACTCTCCTAGTTATGCATCATGTATGGTGAACAGTGAGAACGGTTACTCTTCCAGTGTGATTTTAATGCTTTATTGCCTAAAATTTAAAATTGACCAGGTCAAGAAATGATTCAAGAGACTCCACACTGCCAGGTTATATGGATTTGACTATACTTCAACTGCCAAGCATTTGACAAATGAAATGTCACAACCTGTTTTAAACTTTCATACATAAGTATCAAGATGGTATGCTCCTTTCTTTAGTCTTAGAATGCTCTATTATGGTCTGCAGGTAGGTAAAGGTTAAGAGTCAGATATGAACCATAAAGGACATTGAACCCTTAAGTATTCCACTTGCAAGACACCAAGTAGTAGTATCACAGTGTGTAGCTAAGAAACTGATTCTAAATGCTGTATGTAAATTCTAATGCTGAACCAAAGTTATCACTAATTAATACACCACTAGTAGCTAGGGAATACTGTTAATGCTAATACTGAACCAAGGCTACCACAAATTGATATACCACCTGTAGCTAGGGAATAGATCACACTGTTAATGCTAATAATGAACCAAAGCTACCACTAATTAACATACCACTTGTAGCTAGGAAGGTCACACTGTTAATGCTAATACTGAACCAAGGCTACCACTAATTGATACACCACTTGTAGCTAGGAAGGTCACACTGTTAATGCTAATACTGAACCAAGGCTACCACTAATTGATACACCACTTGTAGCTAGGGAACAGATCACACTGTTAATGCTAATACTGAACCAAGGCTACCACTAATTGATACACCACTTGTAACTAGGAAGGTCACACTGTAAACCTAATACTGAACCAAGGCTACATGTACCACTAATTGAAGTACGACTTGTAGCTAGGGAGTACTGTTAATGCTAATACTGAACCAAGGCTACCACTACATGACATACCACTTGTAACTAGGGAACAGATCACACTTTATGTTAATACTGAACCAAGGCTACGACTAAATGATATACCACTTGTAGCTCGGGAACAGATCACACTTTATGCTAATACTGAACCAAGGCTACCACTACTTGACATACCACTTGTAGCTAGGGAACAGATCATACTTTATGCTAATACTGAACCAAGGCTACCACTACTTGACATACCACTTGTAGCTAGGGAACAGATCATACTTTATGCTAATACTGAACCAAGGCTACCACTAATTGATATACCACTTGTAGCTCGGGAACAGATCATACTTTATGCTAATACTGAACCAAGGCTACGACTAATTGATATACAGTCTAACTTGCCTTAGCGGCCACCTCTATACAGCGGGCACTTGCTCATAACGGGCACCCTATACTCCCCCAAGACGTTTTTGTTCTTTAATAGACCTCTGTATAACAACCACTGCCTAACGCGGCCAGCGGCCACCGATTATGATCCAAATTTGTCTGCCAACCTGACCATAACGGCCATGATGGCCACCGACTTTGTTCTCTGAAACTTACCGGAAGTGCCGTCAGGGTATTACTAATTACCGAAAACACAAATATGTACAGACAATCCGGAATAAGTAGCTGAAACACGCTGATATTGGTAATAAGAAACGTAAAATCAAGACGATGACTATTATGTAGTAACAATGAAAGAAAATGACAAATTTTTAATTATTCGGTTACGGAAGTACGGGTAAAAACTAATTAATTACGATACAAATCATACAGACATCAACTTGCATGTTTTAGGTAGTTAGTGTGACCCATATGCCATACCGGAAATAGCGTCAAATTGAAATCTCGAAGTTGCGAGAACTCAAACATAATTATACCCAAGCGCAGCCATGTTTTGAAATTGTTTTGACTCTATTTATTTATTTATCCATTGACATGATTTTATGATTAAAACAACAATTACCTGTAACCTGTTTATGAATTTTACATTAATTAAAATGCTCATGAACTTGATATCTTTGTTGTCTCTGTGGCATGCTGCATTAGTATTATAAAACTATAAAACATTGAAATAATTTTTGTTTCATATGCTCTAATTCATAAATTAATGGTAACATTTTTTAAAATTTGTATGATTAATCTATTTCTAAAAAGAAAAAAGTTTGAAAGAGCACATAAAACAAATGATTTTTAATGTTGGCATTGGTCATAATATGCATGTACATATACATAAACACATACTTTCTGATAGCGGGTTCATGTTATGAACCTCTATATAAAGGGCACCTCTCTATAACAACCACTTTGGCTGCTTCCCTTGAGTGGTTGTTATACACAGGTTCGACTGTACCACTTGTAGCTAGGGAACATACTTTATGCTAATACTGAACCAAGGCTACGACTAAATGATATACCACTTGTAGCTAGGTAGATCACACTGTTAACACTGAACCAAGGCCTTCATTTCCATAATCAATGATAACATTGAATCATTCACATCAATGATGATATCTTATTGATTAACTCTTCAACACTCTCAGTGTATCAATTCTCATTAGAGATACTTACTGTCATTACTAGAGCTGCCACTCACACACAAATAATTATTGTCTTTGGTATTCAACTGCTGTTCTGTTGCTTTGTCATTGGACATATTTTAAACTTAAAAAGTTAATGTAGCATAAAATCAGAGGAACACTATCATTAGACCATAATTTGTCTTTGTACTCTGGATGACTTACAGGAACACACAAAAAAAATGTTTTTCAAATTAATCAATTTGTTAGTTAGTCTGACAAATGTTTGGTATCCAATGACAACAGGCTTCTAATTAAGATTAATGACCACAGCATCACTGCAAAAAGCAGCATCCTACTAAAAAACTGAAATTACCAAGATTCTAAAAATTTACTGTTTACTTCCAATTATTTTAACAGATTTGAAACAAGATTCATTTTTACAGGGACTAAGCCGATTGAAAAAATTGATGGCGCCATAAAACTTGCCAACTGTCAATATCTGTCATCAGTTTTAAATTTTTGAAGCCAAATTCAAAGTAAAAAATAATGTTTCTCGAGTTTATATTATAATGTGATACCATCCAATACTCTCTCTCTCTCCCTGTCTCTCCCATCTCCTTTCTCTTTCCTTTCTCTACAGTAAAACCTGCTTTAGTGACCACCTTTGTATAAAGGCCACCTGGTATTTAAGACCATTTTTTGCTGTCCCAAATAGTACCATTTGTGTATAAATCAACCTCTATATAAAGACCACCTCCCTATAAAGACCAGTTTTCTTGTGTTCTGAAAGCTTCACTGTATCTCTTTCACTTTGAATGTATGTACCTAAGTCTTCCACCTCTTTGTAAGTCTTCTACCTCTCTCTCTCTCTCTCTCTCTCCTACCCCTTCTCTCTTAATGTTTGTTTACACACACACACACGTTTCAATACAATTTCCTTTGACAACATTACACTCCCTGTTTAGAACCTCCAATCTGTATGAAAATTATGTAAAACCTACAGCTGAGTAACAAGGTGTAAGTAACATGCGATATATCACAGTAACAGTGTAGACAGGTTATCAAGCATATATATTGACTACCTATCACTTAGATCTTTACAGATAAGCTCTCTCATACTCTGCGCTATATGTTTCCATTTCATTTTACTATAAAATAGCTGCACCTGCTGGGGTGCACATGGGTGATTTTAAGATAAATACTTAAGTTACCTAACACTCCCAAAAATTAAGGGTTATTTTTGCTTTTTGTTCCTTTTTTTAAATAATTTTTTTGCTTGTTTTGGATTTTTTCTATACAAGTTTTATTTTAAAGAAGAATGTATCAGACTCTATCAGTAGAATATACCTTTTGTCTTAATTTGGCTTTGCAATTTTAAATACAATGCAATTCATGATATTTTTCAGTTAATATAAGCATTTTATCATAAATCAATGAAACTGTAAAAATCTGTGAACAAGAATTTGTAGTTTATGTGGCCATGCTGAAACGATGAAATGGATGCTTACATGTGGTAGACATCAACTCACCTTCTATATGCTATTACTGTAGATATTAAAATTTTGTGCCCCCAATCTGAAAGGTCCACCGGGGGCATCTAGTGTTTGCATTGTCCATCTGTCTGTCTGTCCGTAAATCCGTCCTGCTTACATATAAAGTGAAATATTTCAAGTTTGGATTGTGATACAGTAACCAAGCTGCGACTTTAAGTTCATCTAAGGGCTGCTCACACTTCACGGACATTACATGGCCCTGGGGGTGTGGTGGGGTCGAAATGTAGGACACTGCAAAAATTTGTTGGGACTGGGGGTCATTTATGTTTCACAAACACATTATATTTGACTGAGATTTCGTCTTTTAACTTGAGATATTTAATTGATCGAGATAACATTTTATATGCATTTTGCACGTATATACCAGCTGAATTAAGGATAAGAACTTTGTTTATAGTTTATAACAAAATTCCAAATGTTCAACCGGGGGGTGATCAATGTCAGATTATAATGGGATCCACCTCTGACAGCAAATTATTTCTCTCTAAATTACATGAATCATGTGTTGTTTTTTTCCCAACATGTTTACAATATCAATTTGCCCAGTCAATGTATTTTTGCAATAATAAATAAACAAAATCAGTGTCATTTATATACATGTATCATTGTTGAAACATTATGCAAATTTTTTTTTCAGTCGAAAGTTTTGACCCTCACTTGTATCGCTACCTTTATTCTGATTGTCAAAAAATCAGTTAATGTTGGTGTCGTGATTATAAATGCCCTGAGACTACAGCATTTCAAGTTTCTGTAAAAAAAAAATGAGAGCTGCCAGGGGCAGCATACAATGTATCCCCCCCACCCCCCCCGAAAAAAGGAAAGTGGCATTTTTGTTGGAATGTTGCTGCAATACTGTGATGTTAATAAAGGGGCAGCATAATCTGTTACTATTCTTTGTGTATTGGAATAGGTTTGTAAAATGGTAGAACCATGGAGAACAAAATGTAATCAATTTTGCAGAAAAGTAGCATATTTAGTCTTTCATTGTGCCTATGACTTTGATCTGGGCCACTATGGCCTCGAACATGTGAACAAACCATTCTTTAATTACATATATCAAGTACAGGTATTAGATGTATACTTAGATGTATAGGTATAGACGGTATACAAAAAATGAGTTTCCTTCCATCATTCAATAACATGAAAGCATAAAGAAAATCGATCTAACACAACTGTGACCTTGACCTTTGGTGGACTGACCCAAATTCAATAGGTTTCTTTGTATCCTGCAGAGGAACTTGTATACCAAAAATCAGCACACTAGCATCATGCAATCTGAAGTTATCGTCTCAAAACCAGAAAGCATAAAGAAAATTTATCCAACGGAATTGTGACCTTGACCTTCGATGAACCTAACCCAAAATCAATATGGTTTTTATTACCCTGCAGCAGAACTTATATACCAAAAATCAGCTCCCTAGCATCATGCAATCTGAAGTTATGGTCTGGAAATGAGAAAGCATAAAGAAAATCGATTTAACGCAACAGGGACCTTGACCTTTGATGGACTAGACATAGTCCCTGAAACCTTCAATGAGGGGGAGATTTTGCATAGACGACATTTTCAGCCTAAATATATGAACTGTAACACTACATACATTAAAAAACACCAATGATGAAAATATAATAACAATTCGCTAAAAAATACAGGTCTACAAGACTTGTTGAATTATATGCTATTAAAGGTCAGTTCGGCATCCTTTATGTATTTCAAAATATTATAAATTTGCTTTAGAATGTCACTTTTCAATTATTTTTTACCATTATACTCTTGTGATAGAATTGACATTAAAAATGGTAGACTGGACTGTTAACAATTCTTGTGCACAATTCATATGCAAATGAGTTTTGGTCTGGTTTCCCTTACTGTGTATTGGCAAGATTTGTCTGTGAAGTTGGACATAGAAGTTGCGTCATTCCTCATTCACGTGATCTCAACTGCTGAGAAACTTGCGGCAGTCTATGAAGTTGGGAAATTGTTTTACATGTACACGTATTGACCTAGAGATTTAAGGCTACTGATAGGAAGTACAGTGCAAGGGTATATATAATACTGCCCTGTCGCATAGAAATTTAATATCGATGAAACGATGTTTATAAGCACAAGATTTTATAATCATATCACTGATCTATGTAGTTTGTTGCATAATAAATAAGCCATCAGTACTCATGTTAAGCCAAATGTCTGAACCGATTTTTAGTTACTTTTTTTGTAAAACAAAATTTTACCAAACTAAAAAGTATTCAGTATACTGAGTGCCTTATTAAAACTTACGATTGCCATCTACTCGTCAGTACTTTCATTACTTTGATTTTTATATAGCAGACAAGCTGTTTTCAATACTCCAGAGTCTGGACAATACTCATAACATGTCATATTTTGATTTTTTTTTTACTGTAACTTTTATGTACAGTAACTAATTTTACTTTTATCATTCACTTACATTTAAATCAGATATTACAACTTTTAAACACTAGATAGTTTTACATGTATTATCTTTTTAACACATCCTGAAATTCAGTTCCGTTCTTTCAATTTAACATCCAACTTCCACTTCCTCCATAAACTGTAAGCAACAGCAGTCAACACACAATGTGTTTTGTGACATTTTCGGCCATGAGGCAAAGATTAACTTGTTGAATTGTCAATAAATTAATTATTTTAGTTTTTAATTGTTTTTAGAAATTCATTTTGAACTATGAATAGAAGGAAACTGAAGCTTTTTGAAATGATGAATGGTTGTACTTCTACTGACATTTTTACTTGCACATGTCCGGGCAAAGAACAATTGACATCTTATTGCCCGGTTCCAACTTTTACTTGCGGGTCATTTTCAGGGTTAAAATATCCGAATGCGGGAGATTTTATACTCCCCCGTGAGAGTGGACCTACAAGCGGGAGAGTTGACAGGTATGACATAATCTAAATGGTATCCAGTCAACTCGTACCCAATCCACTGGTACCCAAAAAGTCAAGTCATTGGAAAAGTCAACTCCCACATCAGAGAAGTCAACTCGTACCAAAAATCGGGTAAACTCGTACCCAAAAAAATTTGTGAAATAAAATTAAGTTTTTACCGATATCGCAGAAGTCAACTCGTACCCAAAAACATTCCTGAAATAAAATTCAGTTTTTATCGCAAATTTTCTCAAGCACTACATTTTATTTCACAAATTTTCATGACTTCTCATCTTATTGTAGAACTTAGTATAAATTCATAAAATTTCTAGGGTACAAGTTGACTTCTCCAGTTACGTTAAAAAAGTAGGATGAATTCATAAAATTTCTTGGGTACAAGTTGACTTCTCCAGTTACAGTAAAAACTTAGCATAAATTCATAAAATTTCTCAGGTAAATAATTTCATGAATTTTCAATTGATTTCATGAATTTTCTTGGGTACGAGTTGACTTCCCCAGTTACGGTAAAAACTTAGTATGAATTCATAAAATTTCTTGGGTACGAGTTGACTTCTCCAGTTACGGTAGAATTGTATATATATCTATAAAAAATCTTGGGTATGAGTTTACTTCTCCAATTATGAGATAATTTCATTAATTATTTTTTTTTATTTTATTTCTTATGCACTTCAATTTATTTCACAAATTTTCTTGGGTACGAGTTGACCAACTTTGGTTGACTTCTCCAATGTGGGTACGACTTGGATTTCTCAATTTTTTTTTCTTGGGTACGAGTTGACCTATGTTGGGTACGAGTTGACTTGGGTACAAGTTGGTCAGGGTACGAGTTGACTGTAAACCGTCTAAATTACTACCATCTGTAATGCGCAAGCCTGATTTTTTATCATATCAAAATCTTTGGCATACATGCATGTTCGATATACACATGTACACATGTGAATCAAACTGATAAAATTTTGCAAGTTTTGTTTCACATATAACACTAAAATGGGGTAGAACTGTATACATTTCGAAATTTAATTGTATTTCGATAAATAAAGTATTGTAGTATACCGTGGTGTAAATAAATTATCCTCTTCGTCAGTCATAGTTATAAGCTTGCACAAAAGAAGAACACCGATTGATATCCTAAAAACAAGTAGATCAACTTTTCATCCAACAATATAAAGATATTTCACTTTATTTATCATTTCATAATACATAGATCTGGACAGGTAAACTGGGAACAAGTAAAATGTCTGAAGACACATATCACACCTTTCTCAGAGGTGCAAAGTTGTAAATCAATTATAGATAACCCGGCCATTTAATATCTAAACCTACTGCCGTACGGTCAAATGTCTTCCCCTTTAAATGTAGAAATGTTTAAAAAATGACATAAGCTTGACATCCAGTGCAAACAATGCTTCTATCAAAGAGGGGCATAACAAAGAACAGATTTTCCCTGTTTTGAGTAAAATGTCACCTTTTTTCACAATCTGACTTGCCTCTGCACTATTTCATAAATAAACTTTGACTGACCTCCTTTCCTGTATGTGACCCCAGACTCTGCGGTATATGACAGTATCTGGTCACCTAACTTTGTAATGAACCCTGATGCTTGCCACTTTGAGCCCTTTCTTCCCTTTCGAATTGGTACAACAACTGGAACATTTTGTGGGAACTTTCTGTCATTTCCATCTTTCTGATCTGTGTTACTTTCAGTTTTGGAATCATCTTCACATCCTATTTTCATCTCCTGATTCAAAAAGGGAGTAATTATTAACAAGAGTTGTCAGAAGACAACAAAGTTTGCCTACATGGGTGCAAATTATCAAAAGACTTGCACGTAATTATATGTCTTGCCGGTCCCTGCTTTGATATTTAATGTATGTAGCAAATAGGGCTGCAATGATACAGTGTAATGATGAGACTATACATATTGCGATTCCTACCTGACAATACGATACATTTCCGATACACAGGAATAAAACAACCAAGTTGAAAATTCAATAATGACATTGCATTTCTGTGCACTAACTTTTAAAACTAAAGATATTGTTTCACATATCTTGTTTATTCTGTTTTGTTTACTTTTAATGTCAATTAAACGAGATATATACTGTTAAATAAATTAGTGACTACATTTGTGGAGAAATATATTCGAGAAGAAACATCATATTTTGGCTCTAAAATGTTAATCAATTTCCTGAAACCATCAGATTCCACCTGACTGAAAGGTCGTAAATAAGTCACAAGAAACTGAGCTATAGCTTTTGAAATAGCCTTGGCCCTCAGTGAATTTGATTGACAACTTTGTTTTCATAAATTGTTGTAAACTACGTTGCCCATGCGAATGTACGATTTATTTTAATTTTATGATTTGATTCATAATTAATAATTTACATTTGGATGATGCCGTTTCATGTCAAACGACACGTTTGTGATTTTATCAGTTTTGTAAGGTATATCCATGTTACAAAGACGACAAGTGGTGCAAGTTTTTCAAACTTATGTTGAGCCTCCTGACATTTGTAGCTTTTTGAACCATGAGTGAGCCTATATCTGCGACTGGTATGACGACGGTGCCGTGAGGGCCTAAGTACGTCCATTTTCCTCGTGGGTGAACTGCTTTTCACCATGTTTTTTGTTTACCGGTAAACCGGAAATAGAGTATACAGAGTCTAAAACCGGAAACGGATAAATCCGGAAAATAACTTAAGTGTATCGTGGCATAAAATCAACATACCATGTATCATACTGAAAGTAAAATACCGCAATATATCGTAGTTCAGTATATCGTTGCACTACTAGTAACAAAGTATACTTGTAACATGCAATATTAATAAGTGAAGGATCAGGGATGTGAATGTATATGTGAAGTTATAAGCTAAAATATATATTCCAGGAGGTGTGGCAGGACCCCTATATGCACCACTAAATGTGTCTCCCCATAACAAGCAATAATATATATAGTTTAAGGGTGGGGCTGTGAACAATTTCTAAGTTATAAGTAAACATATATATTTCAGGGGGTGGGGCAGTACCCCCACATACACCACTGAATGATGAAATTTCCCATAACAATCAATAATATATATTTTAAGGGTGGGGTTGTAAACGGTTTTTAAGTTATAAGTAAAAAAATATAATTATAATCACAAAGTATGTCAAAATTTGAATTTATTCCAAAACATTTTCAGATTTCTATCCACTAACTGACACTTTACTCAAAAGAGTCCTTCATGCCAAATAATAGCATCCTACTACATATATTGAATGATTTATAGTGCTTTCCAACATTTTCATGAATAAAAGTTTAAGTCAGAAAACTTGTCAAAATATGAATTTATTCCAAAAAGGTTTCAGATTTCACTCCACTAACTGCTATTTTACCCAAAAGAGTCCTTCATACCAAATATCAGCCTCCTACTACACATAGTGAATGATTTATAGTACTTTCCAACACTTGCCCCAAAATGGCAATGGTGGACGCCGACACCGACCCCAACACCAATGCCGACGTGACTACATAAGCCCCCTTATTCTTCAAATAGGCAAGCTAAAATGTACAATTTAAACATTTTTATTTGTGGTTTTGATACTGGCTATATTCAGTGATGATATATCTGCAGATTTAACAAACAGTGAATTCTTAATGAGTTGACCATAATTATACACACTTAATTAGATGCCAACCGTAGGGTGTACATATATTTATATATACATGTACTTCAGATATATGAGTGCAATTTTTCAATAATTTGAGACCATTTTCATGAATACAACTGGGCTTTATTGTTTAAAGTGAATTGAAAAATATTTTTTCAATTAATAGGAAAAAATTTTGGCAGAAAAATATTGAAATTTTATGAGGATATCAACAGAACTATATCATGCTGCACAGTTCAAGTGATGTCTACTGGCTGGTCCATTTCCGGGATATTTATCCAAGGTAAATCAAACCTTACCTGGAATTCTTTCACTGTTGGACTGACGCTGAAGTTGGATGCAGATTTTCTCTCAGAACTTCTTGGCTTTGGACTATGTGTTCTAGCTTTATTCCTCTCTTTAAACAATAAACTTTTCTCTGACTTTTCCTTCATGACTAAATGAGAATATAACATGAAAATTTTATCTCATCTGTAATCTCTGGTTTATATCCTAAATAAATTACGAGTAAATCAAAAGCTAAATTAAAGGATAATGTTTGAGCAATTCTTGTCAACAAAAAGAAAAAGGCGACCACTAAAATAAAGAGATCACACTATGTTCAGCTTAGAGTTTATCTGTCCAGGTAAATACATGTACATTTTATGATATCATTTGATTCATTCTACAGAGACCGAGTATGAAAATGGAATGCAAAAAAGCAAACAAGATATTGATGTTCAAAAATGTGTCTATTTCAACACAGCTGGTCTGCTTTTACCTGAAGAAAGACTGTGGATAAAAACCAAACATATTGTATTTCATGATCGCATCAAGGCTATAGCTTAACACGAATTACGACACTGAACACATCAAAAAATTACAACACCAACGTAACAAAGAATTACGAAACCAACGTAAAAAAGAGTTACAAAACCAACAGCAAAAAGTATTATGACACCAATATAAAAAAAAAAAAATGACTATCATATGAGTCTATGGTATAATTATGCAGCCAGTATGAGAATGTTAAGCTGATGACAAGGAGTTTAGAGGAGGAATTACCTAATGGAGATTAAGTGAAAATATTTTGCAATGATGTCGACTTTCATATCATGGAAAATACAGTGAAACCTGTCTTGAAAGACAACTCTAATGAAAGACAATCTTTCTTTGGAGATCACATTCTAAAAACCACTAGGTTTGGCCTAAAATAAAATTTCAATTGTTTGATGTTGCCTGCCTACCCACCAAAAATGCTGCCACCAAATTTTTTTTTTCACCTTTTTTATATCCAGATTTTTTTCGGTTCAGTTCCGTCAACCATTTTTTATTTATTTGTTCTTTTTAAATATTGTTTACACATTTGAATCACAAACTCAAAGCTCCTTCCTAGACCAGGTGAGCTGATAATAAATAAATGGATACACATATCAATCTTTCTTCACATTAATTGTATTTGCCAGTATATACTTAGCATTAAAAATTGTATACACAGAATGAGGTAGTTATTAAAACATAACTTTTTTGCTTTGCTTGATTTCCTTTCTTGAAAAAAAAAAATAATAATAATTTCCCTACCTACTTACCTACCCACACCTTGAAGGTATGGAAGGCAACATACAAAAAAAAACATTTTTAAACAGTGGCCTTAAATAATCCTTTGAATAAAACCTCTTTTGAAAGACAACCTGTCTTGCGAAACCACATTTCAGTGGTAGATAGGATAGTCTTCCTAGACAGGTTTCACTGTACTTTCCCAATCAAGTCAACCTCCAGACTTGTAAATAGTGTGTAACATTTATACACAGTTTGCACACATAGCCATGTGTAAAATTAAAAACAAACATATTTGGTATCAATATTCATTCATCTGGGCCAATATTTACTCAGTACTCAAGATCAACAAACTTTTCGTGATTTTAGGGTAAAAATATGCAAAAATTATTCTGTAACTGGACATGTTTGTTTATTGACGGCATACAATTGTAAATAATGATCAAAATTTTTTATCATTTGCAGAAAACTTCAGAAATATCAAAAAATTCCTTGAGTATATACTCAAATTTTTAGTACCGTACTCAACCTATTTATTAATTTTTTACAGGAAAATAATAAGTGTGATGCAAAAATTGATATGCGAATGATAAAAAATAATAATATGCTTCCTAACCATTCAAACCCAAAAGTTTTACAAACGATTAAATAGTCAAAACAATGAAATAAAAGTTGAGCTTGAGTATTGAGTGAATTTGGTGACTTCGGGCCCAGGATAATAAAAATTTCAATGAAATTGGCCAAAAGAAAGAGTATGCTACGTATTAACATGTAATGCTACGCTATGAATGTTACATAAGTGTGCTCTATGTTGCCTACACGTAGGAGTGCTGTATTGCACAAAATGTCCCAGCGTTATTAAATTTTCATTGTTGGATATCACATTAATCTAACTCTATAGTAATTCACAGTGGCTAAATAGTCTTACTTCCCAAAATCTGTCTTTTTTCCATTAAAAGTGTATAAAATAAATTTTACGTCTGGAGAATGTTTGAAAACAACTTGACAAGCAAAGAAAATCATAGATTCTGTTTGTGCAATGTCACAGTGTCTAACATCTTTTTTTGTCCCAATCATAAAATACATGTATCTATGTATTTTGATCCATCATTCAACAAGCTACATATATACACACAGTACATCTGTTTTTTTCTGTTTATTACAAAGAAAGATAATATTTATTTTCTTCTATCAGTTATGTTCCTTCGCTGGCCTCGATCTTCCATTTCGATCGTTAACAGGTCAGACCACAGGTGACACATGCATCCTTAAGATTCACACCAGTTTTCTATAATTGACAGCTCAAGAGGAACCTCTGTGAACTGTGACACAGTTGTGACTGTAGGAGTTCACTATCAAGTCAAATCCATTAGATATTTACCTTTAATGTAGACATAAATGTCATACTGCATAATAGTAAAAGACAATAATAAATATACAACGTTTTGCTGACAGGACTTATGTACAGGTAGATCTGTTTTGGTGATCAGGACCCGGTTGCACAACACATCGTTAAATTTAACGTACTGTTAGCCCATTAGTTTAACGTTGGTTAACTTCACGTTCATGCTAACAACCTGTTGTGCAACTGGGTCCAGAAAGTTAAATTTCTTTGTCTACATTTAAGTACTCATAAACTTTCAAGACCTTATTTTTCAAAAGAAGGTGCAAAATTGACTAAACACTTGAGTAAGGAGGGAGTTGATAAAACTCAGATTTGCTCAGATTTATTCAAGGTCAATGAATTCAAGACTAAAGACATTGATTTAATTTACCATAGGATGAAAATCAAGGGTGGAAGGGCTTTGGCTGGAGTCTGCACTGCTTAGTTTGGTGTCTAAAAGTTTGTCTGTGACAGTGATATGTCATTATGATTAAACAACTGCCTTACCACAATGACCAACAACTGTTATCAATTGATCAATGATTTTAGGCAGAATTTTAAGTTGCTTACTGGCTGTAAAAATATTTCCTGTTAGGCTGTTTCTCCCCAAATTCAATTATATTTTTTTCTTTTTCTACTTTGCAAAGCAAGTGTCAGTTTTTGGACAAACTTCTTTTCTGAGGCAACCCAGCCTAACTGGGACAGTTAAACACATGTATATATGTCTATATATTACAAAGATTTTATGGTTTAAATACCCTATACATGTAAATGTAAATGAGATCAATCATAATGGATCTTAAAATAAACTTTCGTTGATTTTTTTTTTCAAAACAAATTCTTTCAGGTGAAAGAAACACACCTGTAACTTCATTACACAAGTGTTGTTATCAGTGACAACATCAATAATTTCCACCTGTAGAGTGAGGCAAGCAGATAAGGTATACATATTTAACTCCCTTCCCAAAACAATGTGGGCAGTCAGGCACTGGTGCATGCCCAGGCCGTCCTTACAAGTTACATGTACAACAGTTAAGAGATGTATATATAATATATAAAAAGAGATTCTGCAATGATTGTTAGTTGATTATCATGCTTATCTAACTCAAGTTAAATCATTTTCAAAATTTGAAAAGACACCAAGTTTACCAATTGTTTTTTTCAAATTTTGAAAATTAAGTAATGAGCGTTAAATAAACACATGATAATCAACATACATGAGTTGTTGATTCTGTTTCTACCATAACTGAAAACTGGACTGACTAGTAGTATGAATTATTAGCCTACACTTTCGGGTTCACACTCTCATGATCATTTCAAACTTGTACATCGCTTCAATCTCCAGATTACATTAATATGTCAACGGTAGGAAACCCTTCATTCTAAGAGACTTCAAATATGGACCTCTTTCCCTCCAGATACTTTAATCTCCAACTATGACCGCTGACAACAACAGAGACTAAATATACAAAGACCTTTTACAGTTGACCCATTTACCCCTAAAGAGACATTTGGACTGGTCTAAATCATTGTTTTACAAAACAGTCAAATATTTTTCAAGGGTCGATGAATTAAGGTCTCTACACATGTACATTTTTACATAACACAGAATAGAAAAACAAAAACTATATTAACTCAATACCCCTAAAAGCACATTTGGACTGGTCTAAGTCAGATTTCCAGAGGAGTCCATTTTTTTTCAGGGGATGATCAGTTAAAGACCCTTTTTTTACATCAGTTCAAAGGTCATTAGCTGTGTTGATTTTTTTTTTCAGAAAAAAAAAAATTCTCCCTTATTTTAATTATTCGCCGCCAGGAGGCGGTGAATAGATTTCAAATTAAGTTAGGAAGTAGTATATGGAAGGAGCTGTTAGTTTCTTTGAACGCGGAAGTAATGACGTAGTAATTTTATTTGAGGCAAAAACGCTATTAAATTTCAGATATGAAAGTGATGTTGGTTTGTTTCATAAATAATCAGCATCTAAATTTTTTTAATGCAATTAAGGTCGTATTTTTTGTAGAGACATAGACATAAGAAATGAAATAACGATAAGTGGGAGACATTAGTCGAAATGATGGGAGCAATCATTACGTGATTGCTTTTGATTTTGATAAGAGCATGATATCCTATTATATAAGTTTAGTATTTTAGTTTATTTTGTATAAGGAAATTTGGAACAAAATGTTTTTTATCATTTAAAATGATTTCGTTTGTGCAAAACGGAATAAATATAACACCGAAAACGAAATGTGTCGTATGAAATATTGATGATTGGGAGAACAACAAAGTGAAAACGGGTCGGACGATTTACCGAAACAGACCTTAATTACTGAAGCACACCATTTTTACTTTTATTTCGACATAAAAACTGTAGTACATGTAGTACATGTTAAAGTCTACATATAATAAAATGTTACTTTTAACACGAGTTTTGTGTAATAATGGATAAAGTCAGAATTATCATGTTAAACAAGATCGAAACACTCTAGCCGGCTAGGCCAACAATGAACGAAACAGACTGGAATATGGACTTGTTTTAAAAAAAAAAATTCTGAATTATTCCATAAATGTTTTTCTAAATTACGTTTTATATACATGTACATGTATATTTCCTTTGAAATACCTTTGGCGGCGAATTGATGCTTTGCATCAAGTTTTTCTTGTACTTTAATTGATATACAATAAAAAAAGAGATACATGTACATGTATACACTTTACAAAGGCATAAAAATTCTTAAATTCCTAGATATATTTTGTGAAAATGCTTCAGAAGCCCCAGTTCGGCACTTTTTCAATTGCAAGTGATTAACTCAACCTTACTACTTGTATATAAATACCATACTGGACCTGGCTTTATTTTCACAAAATATACATGTATAGAAATAGAAGATTTTTTAGGCCTGTGCATTGTTCTTATTTGTAATTGTACATCGAGTACAAGCAGAAATTGAAAAAATCGATATACAAATAATTATTTTGGTAAACAAAGCTATTGTTCCTTTAAAGGATCTATATACCAATGAATACATAAGGCCTCAACTTGGAAAACGAGATGAAACCCAATCTTATCTATGCTACATGTAAACATCAGAGACATATACACATAAACATATATATATATATCAATTGCATTACTCTACCTGTAAAAGTGGGACTTATTGGAAGTGCAGCAGGGTACAGTTAACTAGTCCTATGACATGCTCGCTGTGATTAAATCTGCCATACTTCTCAACAACCGTACCGACACAGGTAGATGAACCTGTAATTAAACCAAATCTAGAATATATCTCATACCGCCAACATATGGAGATCTAAAACATAGAAGTACCACTAATTACCACCGCAGGACAGGTACAACAACATTTACATACATGTACATGTACCAGAACGTGGGTGTGAATTCTCTACCATGTGAGTTTCTATTATAATACAATGAGCTCAACAGACCAAACAACCTCTTAAAATACAATCATTGACATTTTTTATGAATGAATGTTTCACCCTGACCTATGTATGGTTGACCAGGTTCAGTTTTAAAGCTCTTGTATGGCATACGGCTAGGCTTCTTTAATATTAATTTCAATACTGTCTCAGTGTGTACACAAACCACACTGAAATAAAAGCAAACAGGTATAAGGATGGAACGAGATTTCCAGTAGCATTGTTCATACATGTATGTGACTAACTGATGTTACTCCTCAACTCAAATACAGAGACTTTTCTGGGTTTAAGCTTAAAATATACATTTGTATAATATACATACAAACAAACATATATATGGACAGTATCAAATAACAGTGGGCTTATATTGCTCACCTGAGCACCATCAACAAATGTGAAAAGAATAATAATATGTAAGCAAAATTAAATACACAGGAAATTTGAAAATCTAACATATTTGGTTTGTTTTTGGTATAAGGACTTACATGTAGGAAAGGGCCAAAAAAACAAACTTGATAGAGGACCTTGACTAATCCATGTGTACTTGCTTCCTGTAAAGGAGTAGGCCCATTTAAGCTCAAAATCATCCCTGTGAAATGGCCAATATGAAACCAAAGTTTTGACAAATTATTTTCTGCATAAACGATACTATTGTAGTTTACCAAATTAGAATATCTTTTTTTTAGTTTTGTACCTGTATGTCAGAGACCCACTGCCCCACATTACACAAAATATAAAAATTTCATTAAATTTAACACATTTTGGGGCAAAATGCCCAAATTGTACAATGTATACAGAGAACGGGCCTGCCTCAAAATAATTTTGGTGTCAGTGTAAATTTTTATTTTGATAAAATTTTATTGGGACAGGCCTGTGCTCATACCAAAAAAAAACAAAACATTTTACAAGTTCATGAAGCAGCCATTTTCAACAATTTTGCACATTGTAATCATGGATGAATATAGCACACATGTCTCTGTTGTGATACAATGTAGATCTAAATAAAATTTGCTGGAAACAAAATAATACATTTCCAATATTAATGTACAGTGGAATTCCTGTTATGTCAAAATCGAATAGCCGGTCCTGATTTTTTTACTACATATTTATCTACTTATATTCCGGATATCTCGAAGTTTTTATCTCGAAATATCGGTTATCTCAAATTATTTTCTGGTCCGAAGTATCGGAATATTACAAAATTGTTACATGTTATCTCGAAGTTACCATCTGCGATTGACGGTTTACATTTTGTACACAAAAATCATTCTTAAAATAACTTGTTTACCTCCAAACACGGGATTATCAACTTCCATTAACGAGCCAAGATGAAAGTGTATTAATAATTGCTTTGATCCAATTTGAATTAAGTAGTACCCTGAGTAGGTCTATTTGTTGTCCACTAAGAATAGAAAATATGTGAATTGAAAATTTGGGTTATCTCTAATTTCGGATATCTTGAAGTAAACGGGGCTGTCCCCTGAATTTCAAGATAGCGAGATTCCACTGTATTTTAGTTGTAGATTTCTTTTCAAAGTCCGAGAATAACTGGTTATTTTAATCAGGTAACATCGATTACTTTATGTTTATCGTAATTAGTTGGACATTGATTACTCTATCTTTACCGTAATTAGTTGAACCTGCTGCGAATGTAAAGACGACACATGTTTCTACCGGTTTGCATATGCAGTTCTACAGTGCACCTCAAATTAAAAGATAAGATTGTTTACATAGCATTTTCCATCAAATAACAGATCAATTTCTACACATACATTGTAAAACAAAACAATTATTATCTAAACACAATTATGATAATAAAGGAAAATGTATCACTTATAATGTTTGTTTCATTACACATGTGTATATAATTAAATACATACAATGTACTTGCACACAAGCATGTGTATACATATGTATGTGTATATGTACAAGAAGAATTGATATTAGCTGAATACAGATAAAATGAAATAAAAATTTTTAAGGCACTTTGATATATGATATATAAATATTTCCAGTTCTTGTTTTCCAAATAATTATATAAATGTATCATAATTACATGTCCATGTATGTACATGTGGCCGGAAATAATCTATTTTTTGTAAAACACCTCATTAGATTGGATGAAAATTCTAGGCTAAATCTGTGTAACCTACTTTGCTATGACGCAAGGAACTACGTCAGCTGTTGCTAGGACAACAAGTGCAGCTGTTCAATATATCATTGCGCTTCATCCTCAATTGTTTGTGTTGTATTTTTTAAATATCGTTATAAGAATCTACAAATGAATTTAAAGGATTGTATTTTTCACTTCTTATTAAATTATAAGGATTAACATTATCTTTTCAGTTGGTAACTGAAAAATAACCAATGTTAGATGCTGAGTAAACTTTTTTGTATTGCGCTTTGTACAAAGTGTACTCTGCCTCAACATTGGTTATTTTCCAGTAACCAACTGAAAAGTTAATGTTAATCCTTAATTAAAATATTTCATACCAGTAGATTTAAATTATATAAATATGATAGAATATGTGCATTATTGATATCATATACCGGTAATTTATGAGCTGATGTGATGAGATGTTGTAAATATACATTGTAAAGTGCAATAATTTTCCTGATTTTGGTTCACCCACTTTTATTATTTCCTTGACATTAAATCCCAGCAAGTCATTACTTTTTGAATGACAGTGTTATTTCTCTGTTCAGACATTCGCCTGTTTTGTACAACTACTACACTTTTGTAATTCCATATACTTTTACAAAAACATAACACAAACTTATTCATTTCATTCATCTGAGAAATATTGTCAAATCCATTGAAAATCGTCCTGGTTATCCAAGTTTAGGGATTGAAACTTGTGAATAGTATACAACGGAAGAAATATTCTTCTACTATCAAATACACAAATGCAGGGGCTGAAAATTCCTCAAGTCCGAGGTCCGGGACCTACATATTTTACTTTCGGACTCAGTCGTTTTCTTGCTGTGTGGGTCTGAGGACCTAACAAGTTTGAATCAATGAATGACTATTCTGTCAATTTCTTTCTTTCTTTATTTCTTTCCTTTGTAAAGTTCAATCATCATTTTCTCATATGATTTTGTGGCAGTTTTTGGTTTATATATTTTGTGTCCCCACTTTTGATAGTTGTTATTTGTATTGATTGATTATATTAAATCTATGACTTAGACTTATTGTTATTGGACCCATATGTTAGAGGACCGGACCCAGGCAAAATTTAACAAAAAAGTCCTGGATCCAAGCAGCTGATATGAAATTTTCAGCCTCTGAAATAATTAACCGGAAATGAAATTCATATATCATTTTCCATAAATATGTGATTTCTGTATACCTTTCATGTTTTGTTTTTTTCAACAAAATTCACTTTACATATTTAATAATAAATTTTTTCGAAAGTGTCACTTGAACGTAACAAGAGTATAATCAACATTTGAGATGAAAATGTCACTTGATTGGAATGAAATTCATCAGACATCACAGATACATGTGTAAATAAATAAGAAAATTGTGATTTTCAATCATTTTCCCATGGTTTTACCCCAAAGTAACCATGCATAATCATGTATTGGAACTTTCCGTTGTCTGTAATATGGAATGACTGCACGACAATGCATGTTACTTGATTTGAAACATATCACAAAAGACATTTTTAATAAATTATTCCTGATTATTATTTTTTTTCATTATTTCAAGCAGTTTCATTAGCTAAAAATTTGGATGCAAATACAATAAACTCAATTTTGTGAGTAGGTAAGCAACGCCCACTGCCGGGAAATCTTTCTGACAGTAAGATAACGTTACTACACTGCCAATGAAGAGACGCAATAATTAAAGGGATGGTTCACCCTAAACACAAGTTGGGTTTATTTGAAAGAGATTATCTTCCTGATTCAAAAACCGAAAAATTATTTTCAATCGGTCAAAGCATTTGCAAGAAATCAACTTTAAAGTTCAAAATTAAGCTGCCATGGAGAAAAACTGCTTCGTGATAGAGGGCGCTGTTTTCGTGACATAGGTTACACTGTTTCTGAATAGCCAACAAGCCAGGAAAATGCGCTCTGTAATTTTTTTTTTGTCACTGACAACAAATAAATTAATTCAACAGAGAAGTATGTATCATTACTTGTTTGAATGAACAAGTGACTATTTTTTTATCACTGCTTTATGGAAATACCAGCATCCTATGTCCCCAGCTAGATCTAATCCGCTGTTGTGTACAATACCCCATAAACGTGACTTTCAGAAGTTGTGATGTCAGTTACCTACATCTTTTAATCCCTTTGATGTTGGGAAATCATTTTACTTAAAAATTATAATGAAATGACATGTGGCTATTCAGTCGAGTATGGGTAAATGTCAAGGATGAAATAGAAGATTAATTCTAGAATAAATAAACATATTATGATCTCCCAACCTTAGCCTTATTTTAAAATAAGTATGTGACAATTATTTAATAAGCACTGCAGAAATCATTATTTTCACATATGTGTAATAAACATTAAATACTAATTTCAATAAATAAAACATAAATGAAGCTTTATATATTATTACTGAAAACGGCAATTAAATTTTAATTTAATTTCAAAACGTACTACAGCAAAACTTGCCTAAGTGACCACCCTCATATAACGACTCCCTGTCCATAATGACCGCCCCTTGAGAACTACTATATATTTGCCTCTAATATAGCGACCTCCTGCCTTACAAGACCTGCGATCGCTGTATTTTGCCCGCCGCCGGCCAATAGTCATCTTACTTGTGTATAGCGACTGCTTACTGGTGGAAGGGAGATAACTGGAAGATAATTTTCGCAGGATATTGCAAGAACTAATCAACAACATGGCGCAATACACAATGTTTTGACAGTCACAACACACCTGGAGGTGTCAATTAATGACCCGGGTGGTAATTAGGCACTCAAACGTGCTTTTTGACAGGGTGTTGTTACAACCAGGACCTAACAGTCATTGCTGACTGATTGATGTTTTGTTTTCGATAGGCAATTGTGTAGACCTAAGTTTCCAGTGATGATTACTTAATCAGCGAAAGGCTAAGACTAAAAAATAAAATTAAAAAGGACACGCTTTGTGAGGAGTTGTCTTTACAAACAGGAGCATTTAAATATCGAGGACAAAGAATTGATGTTTTGTTTTCTCGTATTCAGGAATGCAATGGGATAATTATCTTACATCTTATCTTATGGAACATCACTTGATAAGCAAGTCAACATCTCAATCCAGAGTAAAATCACCGCAGCTTGTTGCACTGGATTATTTCTAATAAAATGAAAATTAAATAAAATTCATCATCTTCAACTTTCTTTCTATTCTTACAGGACCCTTCCCAATTCAAAAATGGCTTGTATTTTCCCCAAAATATGCAAAAATTCCAAATTTGGAATTTCAAAAAAAAAAAATGTAAATTTTCCCAATTTTCCAAATCCTGGATCCAGAATTTTGGAGGTAGGTAAATTCCTTTAATATTACAATGTACATTTACTAAATGGAATATCTAACCAAGGAAGAAACATGTAGCTGGAAATAATGAAAATCATCTCTGATCCTTTGGATTTCATAATATCTTGTGTACTTGTGACCCTATATATAAAGACAACCTGTCTATAAAGACTGTTTTTTGTAATTCCCCCTGAGCGGTCCTGATATACAAGCTTGACTGTATATATATGTAATCTCTCTCTCTTTCTCTCTTGTGTGCACATATCACCTATCATAAACTATGTATTAATTATTGAAATATCATTAAAGGGGAAGTTTTAAGGACCGTCCACTACCTGTACAGGTAACTTACTCTGTCGGCTAAAATTAGCTTGAGAAGTTTCGTCTGTGGGCCATTTGTCTGTTCAGTTATGTAAGAAAATACATCAGACTTGGTATAGAAACAATCAGAATTTGACCTGCATGTACACCAACTTCATCCATTGTTTTGATATATGCCAGATACTCATTTATGAGAAAAATAATAACTACCTAGACAGCTAAATGTTCCAAGATTCGGTATACATATCGACAGATCAATCGACAAGTTGATTTATTTCTGCAATATGATAAATAAATAAATAAATTTTGCGGAAATATTGCATGTTTGGGAGTCGATTTGGTCAGAGACATGCACGCAAAACAGCGATCAATGCTCAAACTAACAACATATAATATCCAGCTGACAAATGAAAAAATTTAATTTTATTTCTTTGAATTACATAGGCCCTATATAATTTCGATGATTACACGGTCTATTCTATCATCGACATTTGGGACATTTATACTTTAGTTTAATCCTTATGAAAAACCATGGTAAACATGTATGGATGTAAAACCAGGGAATGAGGGGATGTCCCTGATAATTCTGAAACCTGTAACTTGAGTACCTCAGTACATGTAAATACCTCAAGTATTTACTATCGGTGTATGAATGAATGAATGAGAGAGAGACAGAGAGAGACTTGGACAATGTACTTTTGATAAATAGTCACATAAGCTGTAGGCTTATTCTTTACATCAAACAAAGCTATTATAACCCAAGCCAACCGACTTTATACACAGTGCCCAAGCATGCCTCCATGTATAGGTATGACATATTCCTGAATGTGGACTATCATAGCAGGAGCTTTTTATAATGATCAACATATATTTCTGAATCCTAAACCCTACACTGAAATTTATATGTAAATCCACTCAACACCTGCTACACTGATCTAGACTCATGCAAAAAGATCCAATCAATAATTATTTATAACTAAAATCAGGATTTTAAAATTTTCATTTCTTTACAATTTAACTTTACTTTTTAAAATTCGAAATCCAACATTTTAATATAATTTGAGGAATAAAATGTGATCCAGAATCTGTAAGCATGTACGTACGTGGTGTACATGTATATGAAAAGAACAGTTTAGCCTACGTCACACACACAGAGTGTTTGAAAAACAACATGGCCACCTCCTATAGCTGTAATTTTATTGTTATAAAACAGCTGAATCTCATGTCAAAAAAACATAAAATTTTCGGAATAATTCTGGGATTTAATAATTTTAAACAAAACTTGTCAAAATGGATCCTTTTAACACATTTTCAATTTCTTTGAAATGATGCCAGACAGTACTATAGTACAGTTCAAAAACTTCGAAATAAACTTGATGTTCTCATAGAAATATAAATACCTGCATAAAATTACTGTGTCAAAATGTTAAAACAAAAATTATCCAAACTTTCTGTTGCCTCAATATCGTCCGCATGTTCATTCCCAAATCATAAGTGGCGGGCGAATACACTATAAGGCAATTTAACATGCAAACGTTCAAAACAAACATTGCGGCTTAAAGACTTCAGCGACGTCCACACACAGTGTTGCTGACGTAAATGCAAAACAACCAGAAGATGGCTTACTCCACCTCCAATACAACATAAATGAACGTGTAACAATTTCAATAGTTTTCTCAAAAGTCTCTAATTGTATTCCTGAAATAAATAATGCAAACCATGATCCATTGACAGGAAAAATACAAAATTAATTTTGTTGATAGATCATCGCTGTCTCGTATTACTTACTTTAACTGATGGTGGACAAAATAGTCTACTTCAAATCTCAGTTTTCGGCTCTTTATTCCATTTCAACAACAACTTATTGTCACTTGTTGAAATGCCTATCTCGATCCGCCATCCAAAAAAAATTTTATTTCAATCACATGTCAAATCGTACAATAATATGTTTTAGTCGTCTCTCATGTGCAGGCTGGATAATTTTCATATATCATCTTGACATAGTAATTTTAAACAGGTATTTATATTTCCAACACAAGTTTACAGAAAAGTTTTATAGTACTAGTTGTAGCCTAAAACTTTTGTTGCCAACCTCGGAACAATGAAAATTTTGCAGTTTAAGCACTTTGATTTAATTCTTATAACTGAAATTTAATTATAGATAAAGCATTGCATTGAATTTTATTTCTGGTGTATGAGAAATACAGTACACAAAAATTTGACTGTTGTACTTTACTATATAACATGATATGCAGGCATGACAAAAAATAAACACAAAATTACACAGAAGCGACCATTTAGGTTAGGTGGAGGTTATGACAAAAACAAATCACATAACGTCCTTTTTGTTCAAGGTGAATTTCTTTTTTTAAAGTTTTCATTAGTGCCATCGTAACCTGCAGGTTATGGTCATTATTTTAACTTTTATTGCTTCTGTCGCACCTATGTTTACCCACATGACGAACTGTAAACAAATATAGAGTGGTAAATAAACAATGACAATACATTTTAATGTGAAATTATATTGATTTCATAGCAAGTTATAAAAAATATTCACCTCTATCTTTGATTTTTGACAATGACTTACATTACAACATGCTTCTGTATACAATGGCAACCAAAACTTACGACAACCGGTCACAGTGTATTGTGCTGACTTATGTTTTTTGACGATATGTTGAATTTGATGATTTCATTATGTCTCTGTTAACATCGGATCATTCGGAAGAGACCTTAGATCGTCGAAAACTGTCATCGGCCTTCCACAAGTAAACTGGCAAATTTTCTTATAGAATCAGATTAGGATTTTGCCGGCCTTGAACTTACCTTCACAAGACTAAGATGATGTGAGAGACTTCAAGGTTTACCATGCACTGTACGACAAAAATGGACCTATTAATACTAAATAAGGAATCTAACAGGCTATTTAAGTGCCTAGAACAAGCACCAAGGACACAGTGAAATGCAGGCAGGACAATCGATATATACATGATTTAAAAATGAAGAACACTAACTGAACGTACGTACAAGAACCATGGCCGATTCCAAGATTATAATTAGCGTCGTGACCTATCCCTCTAATTTCGTTCTTCAACTTTCCTTTCTGTAATTCTTGAATTAGGCGTAACAGAGAAATTTATATCATAATCAATCTCAATATTTCATCAAAACAAAACTGATAACTTGTATCAACTGTAAACAAGCAATAAATAAGCTGCAATTATAAACATCAACACGTGTTTCCTTTTTTATGTCAAAAAGTGACACGGTCATTCAACCGTGAAGTGTCGACTGTACACAACACACATTCTAAAAATCATATTTACAATTCATAACAACATATATGACGAAACAAGTAAATACAACTGGGTTGATTAAATATAAATATTATGAATAAATGCAAGACTTAAATTATTTACATGAAATATCAGCATTCAACAGAACAAAGGAGTGGATCTTTCAATTTTCCGCCATTCGTGTCGGCTTCCTGGGAATGAGTTCAACTACTACCCAATCAGATCCAGGTATTGAGTTGCAGTTAAAGGGCGACCACTCCCGAAAACTTTTATGTTATCAATGAGTGTGAAGCAGTTGACATAAACATTAGCTTGCAATAACATTTTAAAACTAAAAAAAAACTAAAACGTCAGGCTAGACGGAAGGATACTAGCATATAAGTATTAAAAGAAGGAAATATATACATGGCATAGAAAATAAAAATGCAGATTTACTGATATTCTAGTCAAATTTATCAAAACTATGATTAAATACAGAAATTCGTTTCAAGCTTGATATATGCATGGAAAGCCGTTAAGGAATTTATTCCTTATTTTTTTAAAATTAAAAATCATTTTATTTCTATATTAAGGATTCGTTTTCTAATATTAAGAAATCATTTATCTAATATCAAAATAATTTTCTGATATTAAGAAATCAGATACATAATTATTATATAGTTAGACAGAGATGGATGGATAGATAGACGTACAAATAAATAAAAGACAGATAAACATATTTTATCATGTTCTCACTTTTTTATTTACCATTTTGTCCAAGGGTTTGGCATCGTCGTAAAACCACAGTCCGGAAAAGTGAAAACATGATACGACGTTCGACGGATGGAATTAAGTTCAGTCGGTTCTTTCAAAAGAGGCTACGTATACTTGCATGTCTGATATAAATGAAAAATGGTGTATAGTAATAAAACATAAACAAATAAATTAAACATGAGTATCGAAGGAACTCATGTATACATGTTACCCGAAAACAACTTTATCAGCGACTTTTCTGTTTTAGACATCTTGGCACTTGGCATCTGACCACCTGTTTTAGACATCTGACCACCTGTTTTACTGTAACTATTATTATACATGAAAATAAAACGAAATATAAAAAAATTCTAGTTTTCTGTACCTGTAAACATAAAAACTAGAATAAAACAGCGTTATGAATATATATGTGTGATTATACTTCGTTTGAGTATCTATACATTTATTTTATTTCCTTTTCATTATAAATGCATGTATACAGTTATTGTACTTCATTTTAGATTTGAACACGGAATAGCTAATTTAGTTTGATTTAGTGTTAAATGAAAGACAAGAACAGACGAGAAGTCAAAGACAGGCTCACCAGAGAGATAAACGGGGTGATGGATTTAATGCAAACAGACAACTCGCCGATTATAGTGATTACTATAAAGTAGACACCCTGAGTGAACGTAAATCACGCAAATTTAAAACGGTCTCGAATGTGTACCAAGTCAAGTTTAAACATTTTTCTAAAGATACCGTACACTTGGTATCAGGGGTATTAGATCTGACTTCTATCAAGATCAAACTACAGTGTGAAGATCGGGATAAGATGCGAGTCAATATACACCATCCATCTTTAAAAAGTGGGTAGAATTTACGGATGCCAAAGACCTGTATGTTGATCTACTCATGGGGAAATTGAGAAAGTACAACAGAGTAATGAAAATTTTAGAAACCAAGATGGATCTACCATCATGTCGGTGATCAATGTCATACAACCTGTAGGTAGCGGGGGTGGAAAACGAAAATATCATCTCAGTTTTGATAAAAAAGGCATGCTGAACAAAAAGAGAAGTTTGATACAGATCAAGAATAAAGACAAAACCTGTTTAGCTTGTGCTGTTGTAGTTGGTCGTTTTCATTGTCAGAAACCTGGACTTGGAGATGGAGACAAGTACAAAAACTGGCAACGGTATTGGAAAACTTTGATTTTAGGAGATTCAAGTACACATACTCTTCAACGACGAGAAGCTCATTCCTTAATGCAACAAGCTGGATGTGATCCCCAGCAAGAGAGTGGCCCTGAGGAATGGCAACTTTTTCAGACCATGTTGTTACCACACTACCGTTTGAAAATCTACGAACTGAATACCAAAGCAAAACGATTGACATTAAATGTACTGTATAGTGGTGTAGGATCCGGGTCCCCCATTCACGTCTTATACGATGATCACCATTACAACTGTATAGTATCTATGTCTGGACTCTTGGAATATAATTACTATTGTGAACGTTGTGATGTGGGGTATAATCATGTAGAAGATCACCGATGCCCTCAATGCTGCTTTCGTTTTTTTGTTTTTGTTTTTTTTTTAATTTTTGTTGTTGTTTTTTTTTGCACCGTGGCCCTGTGTTCCCGACAACACGATAAAACCTATAGAGTGTACACATTGTCAGGGGACATTCACATCGACTCAGTGTTACGAATCATTTGAAACCTTATAGTAGTAATACGACCACGACTCCTTGTCAGCTAATGACTCGATGTCCCACTTGTCAATTATGGATGAGTAAGAAATAAAAGAAGAAAAAATCTCGCCATTGTAAACAGATCGTGATTCTAGACCATCGTCGTTTTATACAACAGATACCTTCTCAGGATGCATCATCTTCACCTCCCTATTACATTTTCTATGATTTTGAGTGTACCCAGGATACTGGAGAACACAAACCTAATTTATGTATTGCTCATCGTGTGAAACGACTGTGTATGATGACATACATCAAAGAGAAAAACGTTTACATGATATCTATTGCCCATAATTTCAAAGGGTACGATGGACAGTGTTTTACATCATCTGGTACATCATGCCTGTGAAAAACCTGATGTGATCATGAACGGTTCTAAGATTATGTCCATGACGGCAGGGAACATCAGGTTCATAGACTCGTGTAATTTCTTGTCATTTCCTTTAGCTTTACCCAAAGCTTTTGGATTGACTGATCTCAAGAAAGGATACTTTCCACATTTGTTAAATACGGAAGCTAATGCTGATTACATACGGGTATATCCCCAGCCATGTATTACAACCCAGAAGGTATGAAACCTTATGTCCGTCGTGATTTTGAAGAGTGGTATCAAGACCAATTTCCAAAGGGTGAGATTTTTCATTTGTAACCGGAATTAGAAAAATACTGTGGATCGGACGTCACTATTTTGCGACAGGCTTGTATGCATTTTCAAAGCATGTGTTTGAAACTAACCGATGTGAACCCATTTGCTAAATCTATTACGTTTGCCAGGGGAATACAGCATATCAGTAGTTATAGGCAGCTCCCTGGCACGCATTTGAATTTTGGCCGCTAGGGTGGCGCTGTTGATGACATCATCAGAATTCTGGCTTCTGATTGACCAGTTCAAATGCGTGCCAGGGAGCCGCCTGTGACGTCATAACCGGAAGTGCGTCATACCGGAGTGAGGTCATATTGTAATGGCAATAAGGAGAAAGAGCAATTGTTGAGTTTGTCTATGACCGAAAGTGGAAGGTTGTGGGGGCGGCCATCTTCGATACCGAACTAATGAGAGCCTTCGTTACAAGAGGTCGGGGTCCCGAGAGATCAACGGCTAAAGATAGAAGTTGGGTTTTTCCAGTTTTGGGCTGAGAGTGGATCTATGTTTAGAAACGAAACTTTGGGTTTTCCCCAGGTTGGAGTGAAATCAGTAGAAGGTGTCGCCACAGTCAGCGAGAGTTGCTAACAGGAGATGTGTTTCTCCCAGTTTTGAGGTCTAAAGTGAATGAACATTGATTAGAAGATGGGGTATTCGCCTGATAGCATAAGTTGTAAGTAATGAAAACCTTATTAACGTTGCTAGTTGCCTATTTTTTTTCCTGAGCTATAGGTAAGTAATAAAAACCTTATTAATGTTGCTAGGTGCCTATTTTTCTGCGATATTGAAAATTACTGTTTGTTTCAGAAGGTAAACACTAAGCTCATGTAATAAAAATTCAAACACTCACCCTATGCTGGTAGTGGTTTTCTGACGATGTTGACTCTTCAAGCTCCTGATCGCAAATTAGCTATCAAAGGTCTAGCTGAACCTTTACTCTAGTTTTTAAAGTCATGTGGCTTACTTTTTCTTCTGAGATATTTGTCATTTTAATGCATAGAAAATAATCTAGCCCTATCTAATAAAAAATAAAACACTCACCCATACCGGTAGTAGTGGTTTTTCTTATGATGTTAACAACTCGAGCTTCGGATCTCAAATGAGTTTTCACAGGCTTAGCTGAACCTCTCTCTAGCCACATGACTTACTATTTTAGCTGGCCACCTGTTTTTGACATCTGGCCACCTGTTTTTGACATCTTGACACATGTCATCTGATCACCTATTTTTGACATCTGGCCACCTGTTTTTGGCATCTGGCAACCTATTTTTGACATCGGGCAACCTGTTTTTGACATCTTGACACTTGGCATCTGACCACCTGTTTTTGACATCTGACCACCTGTCATCTGGCCACCTGTTTTTGACATCTTGACACTTGGCATCTGGCCACCTGTTTCTGACATCTGGCCACCTGTTTTTGACATCTTAACATTTGACATCTGGCCACCTGTTTTTGATATTTTGACACTTGGCATCTGGCCACCTGTTTTTGACACTATTACGCTTTGTATCCTAATTTCCTTTTAAATATGAATCGCTATATCTCGTACGTCTCATAGAGTTTGTGATACTTATGAGAAGGACTCATAGTTTTCCAATAGTGTTTTGCACTATATAACTCTTGTACCTTTGTGCCTACCGTGTACCAGCACTATGCTTAAACTGTAGGTGTACATCTTATACACAGATAGAATACATGAACATAAATAAGTTTTTTAAGCTTATTTGTATCAAAAGACGACAAGATTAATTTTGTAATGCAACATGTTTTACTTTTCCAGGTTAAAAAGAAATCAAAATGTTATTTTCGCAGAGGGTTAGGGGAATGTCCCTCTGGAAAATGTACAATAATTGAATGAAAAAATAAAAAAATTCTTAAACTCTCACTTCATTATGGAGACGGGGTGCCAGTTGAATCAAGCGATGCACCGTATCCCAAAGTCGGTTTCGGTCTGTTTCTTTGGTCCATTGAGTAGCTCTCTAATCTGGGTAGTAGAAGTTCTGTTCGTAGACATCTCTAAATGCTCTAAATTTTCTTCAAATTTTTGAAAAATGTTCGTTTCGTTCACCGTGTCGAGAGCCTCGTCAAAGTAGTGAAACATTGTGCCGTCATCATACATCATCAGACAGGAATGTTGATTTTGACTCGGATGATCAATCTAACAGCCGTAACATTGAGTGTTGGATACTTCGTACATCTTGTTTAATATGGCTTCTGCGTACACCATGTGCCATTGACTATCAATAGATTGACTGTAGCTCTGCACCATGTTGTAGCTGATGTTGACGAAAATAACAAGTGTAGTGGTCCACAAGCAAACATTCATCTGGTCCGTTTCAAGTCTGAACTGCAGTTTTAATAGTGAAGCGAATCACGTGACTATTAAAACCCATCTATAGTATGTATTATAGTAGTCTCTCGATCACGTCACGGGCTACACCGTAGATCTCCCAATAGGTAGGATCTTCACGTAATGCACTTACATCTTCTGTAAAGGTTTCCAATAGACATAAGCGTTCTCTCGTAAAAATCTCATCATCAAACATATGATACACAATCCATATAAAATGAATGTGTGTTTTCACAGCACGTACATGAGAATTCCAATCAGGACTACATCGTATCTGATGTTTCAATCTTCTGTGTAACAGATACATTTACAATCATGATTTCTCTCTGTGTGCACTGTAATGTGATGTCAGCCTATGTTATACCGAACAAGTCACGTGATCCCTGAATCGTATCTGTCTACTCTCTCCCATTCCCCATGTTTTCTCTCTTTCTCTCATTTCTTTTCTCTCTATCCACTTGTTCACCCTTCTCTATTTTCTTTTCTCTCTCATACACACCCCACCTTTCTCTCATTTCTTCTCTCTCTCCACTTGTTCAGATTCCCCTCTTATTTCTTCTCTTTCTCTCCAAATGTTCACCTTTCTCTTATTTCTTTTTTCTGTTTTCTCTCTCATACACACCCTACCTTTCTCTACTTTATATTGTTTTTTAACTGATAAATAAAGACAACAATTCTATCAACTCAACCAAATACCTTTGCCATATTGTATATTAGATGCTCTGTGATGGGTGTATTGACTATACTACCTGCAAATCTTAATGGATTGATGATCCCACCCCTCTGAGGAGAGATCAGACCATGAGTTGTTCTCGTTAACGATTGAGTCAGTTTAGGAAAGAGAAGCTCATATCCTTTCTGACGAGATACCCCTTTATGAACGATGAGTGTCATAATGTGTCACTATCAATACAGTCCTTAGGAATGGATTCAAACGTTGGAACTTGAATCCTTTATAGAGTTAATGATTTGCTTTGGAGGGTAGTTTCATACTAGGATTAGGCATGATGTACCCCATACAACCACTTAACATAACCATCCAGAACTGACTATTGTCATCTTTCAAAGACAAATGAACGACGCAAGCTATGATGATAGTAAAGGCAAGCATTACTTGAACAAAGAATACAATTTTATTTCGAGGTATGTATTTCCAAGTAGTACTAGGCGTATGACTCACTCTATCGGGTAGTTGCTCTGTGGGCTCATTGTTGACTCTGATAGACACTTGGCTTACCGAGTCTAATGGTCGATCAAGATGGATTTGGGGATCCATGAATCAAAACTAGAAGGATATCCTTTCCAATGTACCTTCACTTCTTCTACAACACGATTTTTACTTGCGCGTCTTTTTCTATGATCGAGAATCTCATCGACTTCAAAGACGTCAGCTGTTTTCACAACGGGTTATAATTCAGATTCCGAAAACGTACCTTCAAATCGTTCTTAATGATTATCCTGGATGTAATACACATAAGGATAACGATCAGGTACTCGTTTCTCGACCGTGAACAGTTCCGTGGTCCAGTTAGGAAAAAATCCCTTATAAAATGTACGTTTTACTTTACTGATACGTACGCGATCACCTGTATGAAACTTGGGCAATGGATGGCTTTTAGAAGGGGTACCATATAAGGTCTCCCAAATTTCTAACACATTGGAAGGGTTGACTTCTATGGGACTTCTACCGATACTACGTTGATACGATTGATTATAGGCTTGAACAATCTGAGGTAGAACGTCAACATAACGACGTGAACGAGTATGAGTAAAATATCTCCTCATGGGAGTTTTCAGTGTCCGCTGAAATCGTTCTACAATACTAGCTTTTGTTTCTGTATTGACTGTCGTAAAGAAATGAATATCATGAAACGTTTGACGAAATTCACGATTCATAAACGCTTTTCCTGTAGACGTCGTTGTCTTGTTTTAATACTGCTTGAAACCCTCGTACCATTTCTTTGGCAGATTTATTTTTGAAAGGGATGACCCAAGCATATTTAGATAGAACATCAATGACGCATAAGAGAAACGTATACTCATCCATATCGGTCGCTCTCGTTTTGTTACGAGGAAACTTTCTCTTAACAGATTTATGAAGCGTATGCGTGTCTTGTTCTTTCAACCATTGTTTGACCTCATTTAGAGCAATGGGGTACCTTTGACGTTTCACTTCTCGATAGAGAGGTTGTATACCTGCATACACACCCCGATTAGAGAGGATCATAATAGATGGATGCTAATTTGGCATTTTGCGAAGATTTTGAGTTTTGATCCATTCTAGAAGATGAGAACTCTTTTGAGATTTTGTAATGATAGACCAGTCCGTAGGAGTCTTTGTCAATCCTTAACAATTTTCTGACTAAGGGGTTTCTTTGTAGAATCTTTTATGTCAGTAGAAGGAAGAGTAGGCCCAGCGTCATTGAAGCCCGTGTCATCTTCATCATTATTATCATCCAGAGGTTTAGGGGTACTCATAGCCTTTGGTTTTACCATAGGTTGTTTCACCACTTTGATATAATTAGGGTTACGTATCCAATCACGAGGGACATTCGATTACACTAATCCTTTTACAAAACTATCAAGTCCCGTATGTTGATACCCTTTTCTAGGTTGTGGCCGTAAGGCATCTGTTACGAGATCGACCATATTTGTCCCAGGTACGGTCTTCCCTTTGTATTGCATTTGACCATGTTAGTATAACAGAATGTATCTTGAGATTTTTAAATAACAAATGGACTTTTAGTTTTAATGGAGCAGTGGCACTGGATGTAATAGCTGTCATAAGATCTTGATCTTTAGGAGACATTTCAGCTTTAACATCATCTTTGACTTTGACTTTTTCTGTTTTCTGAGACCAAGGTCTCTGTTCTTCAGGATGACGAGCTTGTTGTAGATACATACGGTATTGATGAAGTTCTTGACCAGACTTGGCTACCTTAGCTTCAGAAGTCAAATCATCACGATCTACAAACGCATCTAATTCATTACCTAAACGCACCGAAGATGTTACTTCAGGTGTATGAGGCAAAGGGTGTAAACTTCTTTCTCTCCATTGTTTGAGTTCCTCCATGGTCCTCTCGGAAACTAAGATCATTTTTCGTGTGCTCATTGTTATAGAATAGATTTTAAGACAGGAGAGGCTATGGCTACTAGTAATGCCGCTATTAAGGGTAAGATAGAAAAAAACACCACCCTGTTGATTCGTTAGAATACGACGTCGTTGAGGGACATTCAACTGAGGATGAACTAGTTTTCTAAACACCCGTTTCTTTGAACCCAAGTGCTGTTTCTGACGTTTTGTCAAAGGAATCACTCCTTTTAAGATGTTATACACTACTTCACACATTTTCATGATTGTGTCATCAGGGGCATACCGTAAGATCATTTTAAAAACTCAATAGGATATTGTTTTTGTCCTAAGACTTTAATCAAAGCGGCATGAGGTTCAAGCCCATGCTTACTTTTTCTTGGTCCATGATGTAACTACAACTAAGTATTCTGTACTTAGTTGTAGTTACATCATGGACCAAGAAAAAGTAGGTAGTTTTATAAACCTATATCAACATCGGATGTTGAAGTCGTTTATGATCTTGAAGTTCTTCACTCGTAGTAAAAAGAGCCCGACACATAGACATTTGTAGCTATTCATATATGAAGGTTTTGTCTTAGGCTGACTGGTGATGAGATCCAAAGGTAGAAGCAAACGAAGGTAAACGAGTAAACTTTAGAGTAGACGTAACACGTTTGTTCAGCTGGGATGATACAACAAAGGTTTTGGTAATAAGGGAAATAACAAGGACTGCTTTGGAGTAGCAGTATGAGTAGACTTCTTAGGTACATTCAGTTTCCGTAGGACTGCTTTAGTCGGTATTCGTGTAGGAGAAGCCTGATTTAATGTGTCAGCTTCACGAATCTGTTTCAGATTCAGTTTTAGAACCAATGGCGGGTTCTTCTTCTTCTTAGTTCTCTTCTTTTTCTGCTTAGGAGGAGGGTTTTTTTCTTTTTAGGCGCAGTGTTCTTCTTAAGACGACTAGCCCACTGCAATAGGGATCGAATGATTACCCCACCTAAGAACCCTGTCCCTTCCCGTTTTAAGATAGCAGTTTTCTTAGCTTCTTCGTCAGCTTTTGGGTCAGCAATGATTTTTAAATGATCAATATTTCTCTGTATTAACGTTGCTGTAGGTTTGGTCACTGGAATAATACCAGACAGAAGATTTTTAGCCCCCATACCAAACCATTTCAATAAAGCGTCTCTACCTAATTCTAACAGTTCTGGACGTCTTACGAGATCTTTCTCCAATTGCAATTCTTAAAGTACTGGTAGTTTATTGGTGGGTTTAGGTAAATGATCCATGATTCTATGTTGACAGGAATACGAGAAATGACGGCCTAGATAAAGTGACTGTCTACTTATAAGGTGTATACAACACTATCCCGCCCGTATATCAAGGATGAAACAGATCTGATCTCAATCTTAGATTATCAGGGGTAGACGATGTGAGATCAATCAAGAGATAACCATGAGGACGATTTGTAGCATCGTGATAAGCATGGTTTAATCCTGGTAGGTCTAATTGACATTAGAATTATCTCTAGGATTCTTAAACAGGACGAGATAATGATCATTCAGACTTATGGTACGATATTGTTTATCACGATCAAACAAGTTTTGATTGATGTAGATCACACTTATGTTCCGATGATGTGCTTTACGTGTAAACCATTCTACGATACAATCGAGAGCTTTACTACCCAACATACCATCAAAAGCAAGTAGGTTACGACGAGTTGGATCAGAAACAAAGACTTCGTCATCTTCAAGTATATTTTGAATGAAGTGAACATGATGTTCCCGTTGTAAGATTTCATAAGCAGGTTGCCATTCACGATAACACCATACATTTTGTCGGAAGGGGAATGAATCCATTGATCTTTCCATTCTATCAACTGTTTTACAAATTCAGTTTTCCCCGATATTTGCTAGGTCCTACCACAACCATGGTAAATTCATGCTTTAATTGTATCGTATCGGATCGGGAGATATGGAATGATAGTAAGCCATTTTAATACTAGTAATGAAACTGAGAGATGTAGTATCATATACATGTTCACTTTAGTAGTGTATGTATAAATCATCTAAGGTATAAGACAAATACGTTCCGAGTAGTAGTAGTAGTAGGAGTCATGAAACAACTCCGAAAATACTCCGAATAGACCTCTGACGTCATAGTCTCTATATAAACCAGACATTTGGTTTTACTCGGTATCAATTCATCATCATGGACAACTTTGAAGATGTACCATCGGGGAGTGATTTCCGTAGAGGCATTCATCGGTGTTCGTCTGAGAATAGAAGATTGATAGTTGTGCGGCCTACTCCACGTAGGACCACGTTTACGAGCCGTCCACCGCCACCACCACCTTATAGGCCTAGGACACCATCACCTATGCCTCCTCCGCCAAGAGCTGTGCCATCAGCACCACCGATGCCTGTGGTGAAGTACGCTAAGGCTCAGGCTGATTTGAGGGTTCTGTGGCAACGCCAAATAAGACGGTTGCTAGATGAAAAGGAGATGGAAGTCGTGTACTTGCGATGTCTGCTGGAAGAACAGTAAACTTTCTCTCCAACGAGAAAAAATCAACAGCCCTTTTAAGGGCCACCCAACTTACTCGAAAAGAAACCTTAACTAAAAGTATGCAGTTTTTGTATGTGTTGTGTTATACTGTAGTGGTAAGTCTAGCCAATAGTATGTGAATGTGAACATTTACTAGCTCTTTTACTTGATCGATAAAATTTTTATTAGAAATTCAAAATAGTATATTCTAAAAAATAGTAACTTTAGAAACCAGTTAGACCTCTGAGAGCTCATTTGGCATCCGAAGCTCGAAAAGTCAACATCGTCAAAAAAAAAAAAAAAAAAAAAATATCTTGGTGAGTGTTTCAATTTTTTATTTTATATACAGAAGTACAAAAAAAACCCAATTTGAAATAATACAGATACTTTTTTCACTGTCTGAACTTTGATACTTGTTGAAACGATGTAAGTGAACAACTTCATACTTCACAACTTTGTAACATTGTACTTTGTCACTTTGAGACTTCATAACTCAGAACGTTACACACGTTGCAACTTTGAAACATGAGAATGCTACACACTTGATCATTTTGCAAACTTTGAGAACGTTACACACTTGATCACTTTGCAAACTTTGAAACATGAGAACGATACACACTTTATCACTTTATAAACTTTGAGTACGTTACACACTTCATGTTCAATCTCCCTTGCCGTGAGATTAGTCAGTCTCTCGTTTCTCGTTTCCTGTATTTCCATGAAACGAGATATCCCATGATTCCATTTCCAAGATGGCTACCATTCCTATACTTCCGGTTTCAGTACCCACCCTTCCCTCTCTGGTTTAGTGTATACAGCACATATAGAATAATCTACCCTTTGTTCCAATCCTACAGTCTATACAGAGTAACCTCCCCTTTGTTCCAACCCTAGAGTTTATGCAGAGTGATCGATTTCACTCCAAATCTCAAACTTGGAAATAGATTCACATGACCTCTCGTGACCCCGACCTCTTATAACGAAGGCTGTCATTGGCTCGTTATCCAAGATGGCCGCCTCCACAACCTTCCACTTTCGGTCATAGATACGCCTCCATATTCAACGATTGGCTCTTTCTCCTAATTGCCATGACAACATGACGTCACTTCTGGTAAGACGTACTTCCGGTATGACACACCTCCGATTACGACGTCACAGGCGGTTCCATGGCACGCATTTTGAATTGACCAATCAGAAGCCAGGATTCTAATGACGTCATCATCAGCGCCACTAGTTGCGCCCACTAGCGATAATATTTAATATGCGTGCCATAGAGCTGCCTTTTACTACTGGCATCGTCGTAAAACTACGACCCGGAAAAGTGAGAACATAATACTTGAGCGGGCCAATAGCGGAAAAATTGACGAAGATGCAAAATTAATTTAAGTAATTACATGTTATATGTACTGGAATATGTTTAAATAAACGTCTGTAAGCCTAACAAGAGATCAAATAAAGTAAGACATTTGGACTCATCCTTAAATCCGGAGAATCATCATGAGAGGATATTAAATATTATAAACATAATACCAAAGTTACAATGCTCAATACCTTCATCGCCGTGTAAGTATTGCATTTGATTTTCGTTTTCTGTACAATAATACATAAAACAGTACATCTTTGGGTATCCCTCTTGGTTTCTTAATTTGCAAGCCTATTTTAAGAAAAAAAGAGTTTCATTCCCCTATGGACTATATTTTCAGAACGCTTACTATATAGATAAATGTGTACAAATCAAAGATCACCAATTTTATGCCTGAATTTGCTATTTTACATGACTAGTAAAATACCGGTGTTAGAGTTTAGAGTAATGAACCGTCTTCCATGTTCCAATGACAAACATTGTGTAGGATCCATAAAAATGATCCCATTTGAGAAAATAAAAATACAGTCATGAGGCGGTCAACAATTTCGGTGACCCTAAATGAAGAACTCTAGATTTATTTTCACTATCCGTGCTCATATCAGTGTAAAAATGACAGAATCGTATTTTTTGAAAACAAATGCAATTCAAATATAACGAATTCTAAGGATTTTATGTGTAAAACAACCGAATTATTCTATGGAGGTTCTTAATATTTGCGATCCATTCGAATCGCAGTAGCTGATGTCATATTGAAACGATAACTCGACCGTAAATCTCGTAAATATACACGTATCAATATATATATATATATATAAATAAAAAATGAATTTTTTTGAAAAAAAAAGAAATATTTATTTAACGAAAATGGGTAAATAAATAAATAAATAAATAAATAGTTTAAGAATAATTCGGAATAAGAGTTTGGTCAAAACTAAGAAAACGCACAGGGAAAATGTCGCCTGAATTTGGCGAAACTAGTCTTTTATTATTTCAATTAAAATCTACAAAATTCCAATTTCTTGTCTATCTAAGTGCATATAATATTCTATAGATTGTTTGTATTGAATTAATTGATTCCAAGTAACTGATAGAACTTAATAACACCCAGTAACCCACAGAATTGTATTGTGATTCAACTGAAAGCAATGTTTCCTTTTTCATGTAAATTATGATGCCTTTGTTCAATATTTTACGTGAAAAAAGAAACATTCAACTGAGTACCTAAACACACAGTTCAATGCTTAATAATTTTTGAAGTAAAACTAATACAGCTGAAGTGAGCATCGCATAAGAAAGTTCATTTTACTGTCTTCACTTTGATATTAATCATATTATAATACGATTTTATCTTCTTGCTTCAGAATTTTGATGAAAATACGCTATGTTTTTATGATATGTATACATTCACAGTACCAGCATCATCAATGCAATAAGGTTTTAATCAAAGTTCAATAATTCCCGTATTCAAAAATAATGTAGCTTAGGTGAACATCATTTAAGAAAGTTCATTTAATTATTATTATTTTGGAATAATTTATAATATAATACGACTATATCTCCTTGCTTCAGAATTTTATTGAAATTTTGCTAAGCGATTTCGTATGTGCACGTGTGTATGTCTAACTAAATACAAGCACACCGAGTATAAAATATATTATAATACAATTTCACCTTCTTGCTTTATTTTATTATTATCATTATTATTTTTTTGTAAATTTATTGAAATCATTATGAAAACAAAATAATGTTGAAATTTAAATAATGTAATTATTGCCATCAGAAATTGAAAAATAAATCCATGTAATTTTCCAAATCTTAGTCAAATGAGGACTTAGTGTAAGGAATGATAAGGCATATTTTCATCAAAATTCTGAAGCAAGAAGATCAAATCGTATTGTATCATAATATATTTACATACCGACTGACATTTCCTTCATTGTATGTATATAGAGCGATATATTGTATATTCTGTAAATGCAGTCGCGTGCCCCGAGTATTAACCGCTTTACTTTTCAGCATAAGAATACATGAACGAACCAATAAAGAATATCATATGTTTATTTCTTATAGATTTAACCTTAAAAGCCTAAATCACAGAAAGAAATCGGAAACACGAGACTACATCTGTAGCACATTGCCCAGCCTACAGGCCCATATCGCGATATATCTAGGTCATGGTATGATGTTATGACCAGAACCACATACCACAGTCTGGCACAGAAATGAAAGTTCGCTTCGTAGTTACAACAGAAAAAAGAGAGTAAAACCTAGTGCAACTTTGTCAAGCATCTCTTGATAAACAAGTCGATTTGTTTGCCTTCACTGGATATTCCTTTCAGAAAAAATTCGTCACCCACACCGTGTGAAATCAGGTCGTGTGAAATAGGCCTACTTACGTAAGTTACGTACCAATTCTGAAGCAAGAAGATAAAATCGTATTGTATCATAATATATTTACATACCGACTGCAATGCCCTTCAATGCAAGCATATAGAGCGATATAGTGTATATTCTGTAAATGCAGTCGCGTGCCCCGAATATTAACCACTTTACTTTTCAGCGTAAAGCTATCCGCAAATTTTCAGCTAACACAATCTCTCAGTGTAGCAGCCACAAGATTACATATCAAGGCTAACCTGCATCAAAGACAGATTTAAACGAACAAACACAAGTATAGCTGAACTAACAAAAATAAGTAGGTATCTTGGCCAGGTGGACAGATTCTAACTGAGAACTCTACTCCCCGACATTGGCAACTTCGAAGACTCCAGTAAATCATTCGTACTCAATGTCAATTGTCATGGAACTGTCAGCCGTAGTGCGACTAAAGGCCTACAGTTATAATATGTAAACCGTAAAGGACGAAGAGTGACAGAGTAACATATACAAAAATTATTGATGACCACTAAAAGGGTACCCTGGGTGAAAATGATATTTCTATAACTCATCATTCTAAGAAAAACATCGAACAGGCTATTTACATTCAGTTCTCGAGATATTGCCCACCAACGTGCGCGTTTTAACGGCTTTCGAAAAATTAAGTTAAAAGCTATCAGTCCAATTCTGGTAAACTGAACATTCTTCTTCGTGACGTCATAGGGGATATAAGGTCTTGGCGGACATTGGAAGCGGACAACAAATCTATCTCTGACGTTAGGAATATTAAATGCTAAAATATTCAGTTATCCCTCTTTAGTGCCAATAGAGACCCAACACAGACACGTCCTTACTTTTGCAACTACACATGTTGTAGCCTATATGTTCAACACTTACTCCTTGGAACTGAAAATAATATTCCCAAAAAAACATTTGGAACACGGAAATACAAAATATAGCAAAGTAACGTAACTTCATATATGGATATGAAAGAATGTAAACTAACTGGTTACTTCAAAGGATAGCCCAAGATACAATTTTCTCCCATATTCCCATATATTAATTGATCAGCTTGCCATGCACGGAGGGGGTTGGTGGATGACAAGCTGCACTCGCAGTACAGGAAATGACGTATAACTTCCGTGGATTCTAGAATGCAGTACTTATTTATGTCAGACTTAAGACATGGGTATATTTAAGAAAAATAATTGAGTCTATGACAATAGGATCTCAATCCTCGGGTTAAGATTCTTGAATGACAATCCCTTGGCAAGCCTCGGTTTTGTCATTCATAAATCTTTTCCTTTGTCATACCCTCTTGGCAGAGGTTGATTAATAGATGTAAATAGGGGTGACACTTCAGGTTACAGGTATGTTACCTGAATTACCTGAAGGTAGCATGGATATGTTACCTGAAGGTAGCATGGATATGTTACCTGAAGGTAGCAAGGCGATTGCAATTATTTACCTGAGGGTATCAAGGGTATGAAAAGCCACTGCAGATACCTTGGCTATAAATAGTGTTTGATTTAACACACCAATGGGTAGCTTTACAAACAACTTTAATCTTCAATTTTAAGCATCAATGGACATACCTTTAGATTGTACATCACTTTCATAAGAGTACAGCAATAGATAGCACGATTCATAAACAATCTACCATATAAATGTCAACTTAGTTACCTTAAAAAGCCACCACAGTAGGTGAATTTATATCATTCTTATTTTCTTGTTAATTAAAAGAATGAAAAGAAAATAGATAATAATTCAAATTTCCAGTTGAAGTAGCTCATGTAATTCAAAAGAATGCTACAGTCATAACATATAAGAATATCGATTTGGAGAACTCTAATATTGTCATGAAAAGTTCAGTCTAACAGCGAAGGAGATAATAGTATAAGTACACTGGGATATATAATCAATAAGAGGAATATAGGTAAGTTCGAAAAAGTATATAAAACAATTATTTTGATCATAGACCATCTTTAAATCACAGAACAATTACATAAACAATTAGTGAATTACAATGTATTTAGATCAGAGAACAATTATTTATATCATGGGCCATCATTAAATCACAATTATTTAGATCAGAGACCATCATTTTATCACAAAACAATTATTTAGATTACAGAACAATTATTTATATCAAGAGCCATTACTTAAATAACAAAAACAACAACAATTATTTAGATCAGGGACCATCATCAAATCACAAAACAATTATTGAGATCAGGAAACAATTATTTAGGTCACGGGCCATCATTAAATCAGACAAAACAATTATTTAAATCACAAAACAATTATTTTGATCATGGAACATCTTTAAAACACAAAACAATTATTTAGATCACGAAACAGTTATTCATATCATCTTTAAATCATAGAACAATTAATTAGAACACAAAACATTTATTTATATCATGAGCAATCATTAAATCACAGAACAATTATTTAGATCACAAAACAATTACTTATATTATGAGCCATCACTAATACACAAAACAATTATTTTGATCATGGACCATAATTAAATCACAGAACAATTATTTTGATCATGGACCATCTTTACATCACAGAACAATTATTTAGATCACAAAACAATTATTTAGATCACAAAACAATTATTTAGATCATGAACCATCTTTAAATCACAAAACAATTATTTAGATCACAAAACAATTATATAGATCATGGACCATCATTAAATCACAAAACAATTATTCAGATCACGAAACAATTATTTATATCATACGCCATCATTAAATCACAGAACAATTATTTTGATAATGGACCATGTTTAAATAGCAGAAAAAATATTTAGATCACAAACAATTATTTATATCAAGAGCCATTATTTAAATCACATAACAATTATTTAGATCATGGGCCTTCTTTAAATCACAAAACAATCATTTATTTCCTGGACCATCATTAAATCAAACAACAATTATTTGGATAACGAAGCAATTACTTAGATCATGAGCCATCTTTAAATCACAAAACAATTATTATTAGACGGCCATTTGCCACCAATGTTTAATTTTAACAAGAAGTGACTTCCAACAGAGACTTTCCTCATAGTATTGAAACAATGCTTGTTTGAACGATGGATTCTGTTTCACTGATGATTGTTCACATCTGGCAGATCCCTTCATGTATAAGCATTGTTACAACTTTGTGAGGTTTTTTAAAAAAATGTATAGACATATAAGCAAACAAAAATTTGGTTTAAATGTTTATTGAAGAAATCCATAATTTTACATAAAGAACATGTACATTATTTGACATATACATTATATAATGAAAATAAATACATTCATTTATTTTGTAATCAATATTTTAAAATGATCATATATTCGGTAATAGACCCTTTCACGATAACTGCGGTCCTGTAACTTTGAGGGAATAAATAATACAGATTCCCGTAAAATGACGTCAAGAAACAATCAGTTACCATAACGACGTTTATATTTTTGCTGGTATCTGTATCATTTATTCCCTCAAAGTTACAGGACCGCAGTTATCGTGAAAGGGTCTATAAAAGATATGCATTTTATACTGACATCCTATGTACATATTTGATATGCATTGGTTGTAATAAATTATTATAGTCTTTTTCCGTATCTAAATATTCTGTCATATAGTGACCGAAGGCGGTCGTATCAAAGCCATTCTGGAGTACGTAGCGGTTGTCATCAAAAGCAGTAAGTCCCAGTTTATTGATTGCTTTAACATGCATCTGATGCTTGTTACTTCTACTTGAACGCATCTGACACATTTTGATGGTTTTGTTGAAGAGACATTCTTTGTACATATCATAACGTAAATCGTTCTTTATCGTAGCCCGTGCAATCCCTTTTCGCCACTTGTTTTTGTTCTACATAATAGGTAAATGAATACATTTTGCTACGTAACCCAACAAACTCTTCGATATGTTTGCCTCCAGTTTCATCTTTAAAACAACCAGGTATCTTTTTATTGGATGATCTGTGGGGTAATTGGACTGTCTTTAGATGTCATCAGTTTGAATTTCGTAACATAAAGAATCGGTATCAGTGAACAAAAGCTTTTCGTTGTTACTATATTTATGCTTGACGTAATTATAGTGAAAGTTTCCATTATCATCTAGGATAAATCTAAAATAGACTGACCAATGTAAATGGGTTTATTCAGCACTAATTTTATTTTACAGTTTTTTACAGCAACTAAATTCTCATTGAATATTTTCAGCCGTTGAAAAGAAGGTTTCGCTACATATTTTTTTTAATTTCTTTTCTGTGTGCACTAATTTGATATCAACTCTATTTCTTACATTTTCCATCGTTTTTCCAAATACTGCGTTATTCATCAATTTAGGGGTGTCCGGGTAGCGCAGTGGTTAGCGCACTCGCTTTTCACCAATGCGACCCAGGTTCGATCCTCGGATTGGGCAGGGAAGTATGTGAAATGGTTACCAACCCGGATACGCTCCTGTCCTTCGGACTGAGACAGTAAAAACCGAGGTCCCGTGTCACAGTGAGTGTCTGCACGTTAAGGAACCCTCACTGCTCAATGGCCATAGGTGTCGAGCATAGGCCAAAATTTGAAGCCCTTCACCGGCATTGGTGACGTCTCCATATGAGTGAAAGATTCTTGATTGGGACGTTAAACAACAATAAACAAACAAACAAAATTCATCAATTTAAAAAAAAATCTTTCTCAAAATCATTCAAAGCTTCTTTACACTTCTGACGGTTGAATTCTATGAACTGTTTCAACCACGGTCTTTGTAGGAATTCTAGTACTCTGTGAATTTTTGTTACTTTCATCCCCAAATTTAGACATAACTGTAAATTTCTATAGTGTAACATGTATTTTGACTTTTGTTATAGAGTAGGAAACATTTTTTTGTTTTGTTTTTATTCTACCACACAATTTTTCATAGGTATGTTTACTGTTAGGGTTTAATTCCATCCACAGTTCTTTACTATGGTTGGATAGTTCTGAATCTGATATTGTAAGGTTTTCGGTAGCTAGAGGATAATAGGCGTGTAGATCTGTAGTTCATAAGGGTATTCGAGATCAACTTCTAAAACATTACCCTTATCACTATCGCTGGGTATCCCTTGCACGTTAAAATCATGAACATCTTCAACCCAGCCAAAGTCAAATGGAAATGGTTCCATCATAGCTTTACCATAGAAGTTGTTACAATCAGTGTACAAAATATATTTCTTAGGTTTCGTTTCATCGTACGTTTCTGACACGTAAGGATTATTTGCTGTAGAGTATTTGGTTGAAATCGTAGACACTCCACCCCTCACAGCACTTTCAAAAATAAATACATATCAGGATCTGTTATGAGTTCTAGACACACTTTGGTCATTTTGAGAGCAGCATTCCAAGCCAAACCGGGACTGGTATAAAAATGTAAATAATCTAGCCCATGATAGTCTACACACGTGTTTCTAAAATTTTCAAATTTTCAAACATATCTGCTAAAAGTAAAACATCTGTTTTCAAGTAGATATCGTGGTATTCACCCATAATATTTATGTTTAGATTATTCCATACGTTTTGAGCATGCTGATGGTCGTCAACAGAAATATGTGATTGACATAAGTGACTATAAAAAGCATTTTTACTGGAAAAATAGTATCTTTAAATTTGTCTTCATTCACTACATACTCTTATGGATATACCCCCTTTCTTAACAATAGTTCAGCTTTTGTTTCATCTGGGAGTTGTTCATTAAAATATCTGAATTTTGATCAACCATTTCTAGCAAGATTTTTGTGACATGATTTGAAAAGAGTCAATGAACCTTAAATTTCCAAGGGAGAATCCAATGTATTTCTCCATATTTATAGGTACACATTTGATATTTTTCTCTTTAATTATTCCTAAACTTTCTGCTATTAAATGACTGTCAAAATTATTTAGATTATGAAGAACGACTGGAATAAAAGGTGGATACTTATTATTCAGATTAAAATGCTGACAACCTCTAAATTTGCCTGTTAGATGACAATGATCTCTAAATTTAATGGTTTTGGGTCGAAATGTTTTTTCGCAAATATGGCATGCAGTAGAATTCTGAAAATGCACTCATTTTCAGCTGACATATCTAAAGGTTCAATATCATTCACTATCTTTTTGATATACATTTCTTTTTCCAATAGTTTCCGGAGAAATGTTTCCGTTACATTGGAACCTCCATATATCACAGAAGGTTTAGTATAGCGATCACTCATGCAAACAACTTTGTATCCAAAAGAACATGCTTCAAACATGGTTTCATTGGTTGTACTAGAACATGTATTTTGACTTTTGTTATAGAGTAGGAAACATTTTTTTGTTTTGTTTTTATTCTACCACACAATTTTTCATAGGTATGTTTACTGTTAGGGTTTAATTCCATCCACAGTTCTTTACTATGGTTGGATAGTTCTGAATCTGATATTGTAAGGTTTTCGGTAGCTAGAGGATAATAGGAGTGTAGATCTGTAGTTCATAAGGGTATTCGAGATCAACTTCTAAAACATTACCCTTATTGTAAGGTTTTCGGTAGCTAGAGGATAATAGGAGTGTAGATCTGTAGTTCATAAGGGTATTCGAGATCAACTTCTAAAACATTACCCTTATCACTATCGCTGGGTATCCCTTGCACGTTAAAATCATGAACATCTTCAACCCAGCCAAAGTCAAATGGAAATGGTTCCATCATAGCTTTACCATAGAAGTTGTTACAATCAGTGTACAAAATATATTTCTTAGGTTTCGTTTCATCGTACGTTTCTGACACGTTTTGAATTCTAAAATATTCCCCAATTCAGAAGGATACTGAACATTTTGTGCATCATACTTTGAACAATATATAATGTGTTCGCTTATAATGTCCTGTCTAGTAAAATCTTGCATACAAAAAAGACTGAAAAAATGTTGTTTTTAATTACTCGTAGTTCTTTCTAAAACATAATTAAGATTTGTGATAAGACAGTAGTCAGACGTCTTGTCCTGGGTAAGACAGTAAAGATTGACTTGGTGTTTTGCTTCTTTTATTTCAGTTGTATAAATTGGAAATATTTCATTTTCTTCTATTCCAAAAACGTTAACAGAAACATTGTTTTGCTTTGCTTTTCAAATTTTGAAACAGTTGCTATAGTGACGGAATAGTCAATTTCAGACATGTCTAACTCGTGCTCAAATTTTGTGTAATTCACAACAAAATCAGTGACTGGATGAAGAGATACCCGAACTGACCAGAGAAAACATTTCTGATCCATATTCATAATGTTTAAAATACCATTGAGAAAGATCAAAGGAGTTGGTATATAAGATGAACCACCTAAAGGTGCGTAAGGAACCGTATTAACTTTTAATTTGATCATATTTCTGAGTACCCAATTTGAACCTCCCCTCATAAATTCTTCAAAAGCAGCAAATGTTTTTGTAAAGCTTCATTTTAGTCATATTCTGATTACTGTTCAGAGGATAATAATAGATAACTGAAACTACGAAAATGGGGGATATGCTTGTATATTTCCTCCATTTGTTTCTTTTTCTACTTCAACTTCTGAACATAAATACCATTTTACGTTGTTAAGTTTCAAACGTTTCATTATATTTATTTTAAGACATCCAAAGAATGTTAATAAATCATTTTCATGATTGTTAATAAATTATTTTGAGAGTGTTTTCTTTTAAGACTTTGGAACGATTAATTTCACTCTTTGCTCGGTCTACAGTTTGTTGAACGGGAGACACTAGATTTAAATCTATACCTGAAGTAGATGATTTTTGTGTTGATCTAGGAATAGGTATCATAAATTCCGATGAAGTTCCAGTTAGTTTCCACCCCTTTGCTTTAATCCTCTGGATGTATAATATGTATTTTACTTTCCCATTCCAACATATTTGTAATATTGCATCCAATTCTCAACATTTGGTATGTAAAGATTGAAAAATTTAAAAAAAAAAAAAAAAAAAAAAATCAACGTACTCGTTCTCAGTTATTAAATACTTTAAATATTATTTTCCTCTCTATTGGTATAAAGGATAAGAACGAAAATGCAGTGTAATCGTCACCGGATTTTGTAAGAATGAGGCTAAATCTCCTTTCTTGTTTCTTATACTAAACTCAGTATCTCTTATTTCAGATATATTGACGGAGATATAATGAGGATTTATACATTCCTGTATCCATTTTCCTGACCTGTATGCTTTCACCATTCGCAGGACATTTTCCTTTTCACCGTCCATGATGGATTCACCACAGATATCACTATGTATGTATAAGTTAAAAGTCTTTTTTGAAGGATCAGACATAGAAATATCTACCACTGAAACTTTCCAGTTTCCATTTCGATTGAGAACGGATTGTAAATGTGTTTTAAATAGATATGGTTTGTTACTAGGAAAATACTCCAAATTCGTGTCACTGTTGACTGTCATATAAAACGACATTTTGAGAATTGTGCGTCTCTTTGATATCGTTTTCTGAGATCCACTGATTATATTTGTTAGGCCTGCCTTCAAATTTTACAAGTCAGTCTGTTTTACCAGCTCGTTTACGTTTACAAATTTTCTTTTCAATAAACCAAAGTGTATTTTAGTCTTTTTCCACTTCTTGTAACTCAGACTGATAAAAATTCCCCATGACTGGCTCATCTAACAAATCAATAAGTTGATAAAGTGGAATATTTTGTTTTAATAACCTTGTTTTAAAAACCTTTTTTTCACGTTGAACACTTCTGCTGACCACTTTTGTTGATAAGCTCTACTGAAGGGTTGTTTTAAATGAGATATCCGTACCATACTGCCAATCTTTAACTTGAATTCATTTTTATATGAAATTTTTCTCTTTTAATAGATTTTTTTACGTAAATACCTATCAGCAAAAAGATTGGCATCGTTCTCTTTTATTAACATCTCTTGGTGCTATCTCATTCAAAGATGTATGGGGAGTAGCATTATAAGTATTGACAATGTTTTGTAAGACATGAATGTATCTATAAGACCTCTCTTTAGTAAAGTAATGATACATGATAGTCGTCATAGTTTTAATTACACGTTCTGCATAGTTTGATTTAGTTTTATTCTGTGTTGTGAAATAATAGATATCATTATTTTTACACCATTTTGTAAACCATATATTACTAAATTCTAAACCTTTATCACTACGTATTATTTTTTTTTTGGAATAAACATTCCTCTTTTTACTAAATTTTTAAATGCCGATACAATTTCTTTTCCTGTTCTCTGTTTCACAGGTTCAATCCATAAAAAATGGGAGAACACTTCAATCGCTATCAAGAGGAATGGGAATCCATCATTATACTGTGATATATAAGAAACGTCAGCTAAATCAACGTTATATTGAACATTCATACCTTCTACTTCAACTCGAGTTCTTTTAAAAGAATGTCTTACCGGCTTCTGTAAACTGTAACTGTCAAGACTTTGGATATATTTTCTTATATTGTGTAAACCTGGACTATTCCAGCCTTGTGATTTCAATACTTTGTTTACCTTCAATGGACTCATGTAAGATACACCATTGTTAAAATTGTAATAAATATCATCAACTCTTCGTTTTTGTCTTTTGGTAGCATTTTCCCTCAAACAGCACAACAAAACGGAAGATATCTTTAAATATTTTATTCACCATGATAAAAATTCTTAAGTACATATAATTTTAAACTATATTTTATTGTTATTTATTTACTTTGAAATATCTAAAGTAGGACTAAAATCATATTAACATAAATGAGTTAAACATTAAATAAAGGTTTATCAATTTGTAAAAGTTTTAAAGGAAACTGATATATTTCCTTTTTCCACTTAGTTTGCTCGATTTGTGCATGTTGACAATGTATACACTTCAAACAATTTAAGCAGCATTCATTTAGATTTGAAGATAATTCCATCATAAACAATGTCTTTTGATATTCCTCTTGAAGAATGATGTCAGAAAACATTATGTCTAAAATATCTTTGACATCCACGTCTTTCACATTATATTCCCTCATGATAGCGTTCTTAATGTTGTTATACAATTGAACTTTAAATATCCCATCAATGGAGCGTTGGCATATATATATTAGTAACCTAGTTTCATCTTGAACGATAATTCCACCATAGAAAAAAAACATTCATAGCAAGTTCAAGAAGTTATTGTCTCAACGGTTTCAGCCAATTTTTAAATGTTTTAACACGGTCGTTACAACTCATGAAAGAAGAATACTTCGGTGTAAATGTTACAGGTTTTGTTAAAATCACCCGAACACAAACGGTTTCAATATCGTAAGACATCTTGGTTACCCTTCAGAAAAGATGCTAGCAGTTGTATACTTTCAGCTATGATATACAGTTTGTTAAAAAGTCTTCAAATATAGCAATTCTCGTCTTCTCTTCTTCAAAAGGAAGCTTAATCTCACCTTTAACTTTCTTGATTTTAAGTTCCTTTGAAGTGTCACCCCCACCCCACCCCCTTATTTACATCTACTTTAACTCTATTGATGACGGTACATTACACGTGGATCATAATATAGATAATATTGTCGTTTATTCATTTCCGATTATGGTCAATTGAAAATGAGTACACGACTACATAGTACTGATTTTCAATTTACCAAAATTGGAAATGAATAAACGACAATAACATAGAGACATCTGACAATATTCTTCGCCCCTGGGCCCAGCACCATAAAACTTACGAATTACTTGTGTCTGAAAATTTTATTCAAGTTTGGCTATTCCTGAAATCTGATTGGCTAAGCAATTTTCTAAGACTTAAGTAAATTCTCAAGTTTTATGGTGTCGTGCCCTGGTTATTTTCATATTCACCAATTCTTAAATTCGCCCTAAATCACCATTGTACCATATAGAACAAGTATATCCATGCTTCGGTAATATAGCTGGAAAAGGTCGCTTTCATTTAAGATTTTTCCCTCTCATCTTAGGACGAAAATGGCAAAACCAAACGTGCGGGAAAATATGCCGGTATAGAGTACTAAGAAACGGAAATGAATTATGTAAACAACAAGAAGGCGACCGATTTTGTAAGAATTACCAGAGAATACACAAATACGTGTGTGACTATATAGCGTCTTGATATACCTAGCTGTAATCACAGGAAGAAATCAGACCTTTCTTTTTAACTGAAAGGTACATTTCAGTGACCGTTCAGTGACCGTTCAGTTCACTGAATGGCAGGAAGCTTTCAGTCACCATTCAGTGATCTTTCAGTGATTATTCGATCATATTTCAGTGGTCATTCAGTCACCTTTCAGCGGACATTCAGTCACCTTTCAGTGGACATTCAGTCGCCTTTCAGTGACCACTGAGTCATATCTCAGTGACCATTTAGTCGTCTTTCAGTGATCCAATATCTCACGTTATTATCATTTAGCGAATTTATTTTTTCATTTAGTATGACCACGAACGTCCCTAGTTTTACATTCAACGCCAGTGTGCCGTACCACCGTGTAGAGATACGTACACATGAGATTCAATTTGTTATAGCTTTGTTGTTGTTGTGTGTGTGTGTGTGTGTGTGTGTGTGTGAGAGAGAGAGAGAGAGAGAGAGAGAGAGAGAGAGAGAGAGAGAGAGAGAGAGAGAGAGAGAGAGAGAGAGAGAGAGAGAGAGAGAGAGAGAGAGAGTGTGTGTGTGTGTAAGCGAGTTGAAAATGGATGCTATGGGGAAAAAGTTAGTTTGCGCTGACACGGGAGATACTAAAGATAGGATTTTGTCATGACATCTGGATATGCCCTGACGGGGTTTTATGATAGTACACTTAACAGGAAAATATTAATGTGTATTTCCTATCAAGATACTAAAATATATATATACTCAAGTTTCAATATTTTACTCTTTTCCTGATAAATGCACATACATATCCGGACATGTCAGGACAAAATCCGGTTTAGTATTTACCCCGCACGAACATTCATATCTTGGAAGTACTTTGTTCCGAATTAAAAGTGTAACATCATCTTATCTCATTTTATTTCCTCTGTTTCAATTTGTCTCTTTTAATAAACCTGTAACATAATTTCAATGCGCATTTAAAAGTGAAATTTAGGTAGGAGTGTAACAGTCATTGATATCGGCAGATTAACTGTCCAGTTCAACACGGCTAGCCGTTGTGACTGGACGGTTAGTGTGTTTGTCCATACACCGAAAATAAGCAACGGGGAGCTCGGTCCGCACCAGGATAGGTGATATGGGATGTGGGACGCTCAAATATATCCTGTATGTTATACTTATAGGATGATTAAAGAGACAAAATATCAAATCAAAAGTTTAGCCGTGTGTTAAAAAAAAACTCGTGTGATTTCAAAGAACCTAAAAAGTTCATTCACATGATATGTTTGTGTGTCGTTTATCAATAGGAAAACCGCTGGGGAATTTATTCCTTATTTTCTGTTATGAAAAATATTCAGTATCTTTTATAAAAAGTAGGGAATAGTTTATGCACTCCATCGGTCGACTCATTTAAATTACTGAATGTTCTCTCTGGATGATCTGTCGAACTTCTGACTCTAAAATTGACGCTCAATACGCGCAAAAAACAAAATGCATTATAAAATCTGAAAATTTTGGGGTATGCCTTGACCTACCAAGCAGGGACAGAGCTCGACTAAATACAAGCTAGATGCTAGGTTGATCCGACGCCCGAGTTATACGATTTTCAATTGGGTAAGTAGATTGCATTAACATAACGTATCAATAAAGATGTCGAATGAATGGTTGCGTCAGAATGTACACTTGAAGGTTTTACATGAGCACATAATTAATATCTTCCGCTCTACATAAATCAAATATGTGTCACTCTACATAAACTGTACATAAAATAGTTTTCACCCTGTACAAAAAAAGAGATAAAAAGTCGTTATTACGAGATTTTAAAAAAAAGTCGTAATTACGAGATAAAAAGCCGTTTTAACGTGATAAAAAGTCGTTATAACGAAATTTGAAAAAAAGTCCTTATTACGAGATTTTAAAATGTCGTTATTACGAGATAAGAAAAATCGTCATTATGAGATAAAATGTCGTTATACGTTATAACGAGATAAAAAGTCGTTATTATGAGATTTTAAAAAGTCGTTATTACGAGATAAAAAAGACTTTATTTTTTATATTTCTTTATATTTCGTGCGCCTCGCTTGGCTCAACTAAAATAAATTACATTATAAATACTCTTCATTCCCTGTTGCCCATTATTTCGGTAAAGAAACTTTCGTTTTCTGGTCTTCATCATGTCTGAATATGAAAATTTATTTGTAAACTTGGCAAAATTTGCATTTTTATGAAAATGTACAAAATGTAAGTAACTTACTATTTATCATTTCATATTACATGTATGCAGGCGTAGGTACAGGGGTACCCCCTCCCCTCACTTTCTCAAATACCTGGTTATATATATATATATATATATATATATATATATATATATATATATATATATATATACATTTACAGGCTCTTCAGACAGAATAAATGTTGTTAAAATACTATTGATAACTAAGACGTCATAGTGAAATTACAAGGTAGTGGTTATAAAAATTAGTATAAATAGAAATAAAACGATGATTTTCTATTAAGTTTTGGATTGAACAGTCTTATAAAGAAATCTTCTTTGGCTATTCTCACTGCTTGTTCTTCAGTCCACATTTTGAAGTAGGGAAATATTTTAAATTTTCCCCTTTTGCATGTTACGAAATGTTCACAGCACAGTGTATTACGTACCGTGGGATCCCTTATATGTTGTCTATGCATCCTTACGCGCGCTATTAGTCTTCCGGTTTGCCCGATGTAGTTTTCATTATAAGTCGGACAAATGGCGCGATAAATGAAATTTTACGACTTGCAGTCATGTCCGCATTAGGTTTAAATTCCTTCCCACATTTTGATATTATTTTTTCACCTTCCACGATACAGTCGCTCGTCCGACAGCGCGAATCCCAGCATTTTCGCACCATTTTGGTTTCAACGGAAGAAAAGCGGGCCTTTGTTAGCAGTTTTTTCAATTTTGGTGCATGTCCTCTGCTGTTTATAATATGGGATTCTTTGACCAATTCTGTCATGTTTTCTGATGAAGAATTGGAAAGAATCGTTTTGCAGTTCCCAAAATATTGATATTGTCTGGGTTGTCGGTGACGACTAAAGGAATTTTATCATCATCTTTTCTTATCTTTTCGTTTGGTGTTCTGTAATTCCGTGTTTGGAATTTGTTTGGCCTTTTGAATCCTGACGTTAATTAGGGCTTCTGGGTACTTTTGTCTTTTGAGATAGACTCGGAGTTCTTCTAATCTTTTTGTTTGTAAATGATGTTCTCTCACTAATGTGCAAATTCGTCTTGCCATATTAAAAGAATGTTTCTTTTCGTGTGTGATGGATGACAAGAACAAAAATCCAAATATTGGTGAGTATCAGTTTCCTTACAGAATAGATCTGTTATGATTTTATTTCCTTGTTTAATTATTCTGATGTCCAAAAATGGGAGGTACTTATCATTTGTTTCCATTGTGAATTTAATCGATTCATGTAGAATATTTATAAAGGAATGGAATCTTTGTAAATCATCTTCTGTTTTTGTCCAGAATTTAAAACAATCATCAAGATAACATTTCCAGTTTTCTTTGATGTATGTTGCAAAGTTTTTATCAAATATTCCAGGCAATTTCTGGTACATTTTATCTTATAGAAAGCCCATAACTAGAGTTGCGTAAGTTGGTGCAACTTTTGTACCCATTGCTCTTCCTTTTATTTGAAGGTAATACTGGTTGTCGAAAAGAAATGGTTGTTTTCCAGTACAATTTTTTAATCCTCCAAGAATGAATCGTTGTGTGAATCTCCTGTTGATTTCCCGATGTTATTTATCTAACCAGAAGTTAACTGTTTCGGTTCCCAAGTCGTGTGGAATGTTGGTATAGAGACTTCTTACCTCAAAGCTGCTGACGAGTATTGTTTCTGGTTGTACAGTTTCTGGGATATAATTGAAAAAATCCATATCGTTCCTTATGTAGCTAGGCACCATTTGGCATAAAGGTTTTGACAGTAAGTCCAGTAGGTTACTTAGCCTCTGTGTACTAAAGGAGGTACCTGTTATTATTGGGCGCAATTTTAAATCGGGTGGTGTTGCAAGTTTTATATAGGCATCCGTGCATCCTTGGATATGTTCTTGAATTTCTTTAAATTTATGGACCTTTGGTAAGCAATAGAAATTGCTGGTTTTTACTTCATAATTTGTAAGATAGTCCGATTCATTTAATGCAATATTTGGTCGAAATAAAAACGAGTCGCAATGTGATAATTAACTCTCTGGGCTTTAATAATTGAACATTTCTGGGAAGCATACCCTGGACCATCGGGCTTCCGAAAAAATCCATCAACGATATTTTTATTGATAAAGATGTCATAATTTAATGTATGAAGGATACAAGGCCAATTCTGTCCAACTTTAGCAATTGGGCTGAGCCAACCATCTTTTGAGAAGAATAACCAATTCCTGGTTCTGCCCCTGTAATCCATTCTGAAGTGTTGTAGTCCAAATATGTATCAATATTCGTTTTTGAAAAAAATAATGGTAGGTTAATAAATAGGGACGAAAGTTACCTATACAGCCTCGTGGTGATGAAATTTTGTTTCAAAGATACAAGTGCTTCTAATGACAAAATATTATTATTAGTATATATATTTTCGATCCCTCAATAGGCAATCTCATCAGGCAGTGATAACATAAACATTATTTAAGAGAATGTCTATGATATAGGTTTCCCTGCGATATTTTTTTCTCACTCTAGATGTTTGATAAAACATATAATACTATAGTAAAGCTAGTTGGGGGGCATTCTCCCTCAGCATTTTCTTTGCTCTTTTTTAACATGGAATCGACATAAAGAATACATAGGGCCTTTAACAGATTTACAGATTTACCGGTGTGTGTACTTTTAAGACTTTTTGATAAGACGAGCGTTATCGAATGCCGTTTAGTGTGTACAGGCCAGATATGTTAGTCTAATATGTAAGTCTATTATAACTCCGAAAATTAGTTTTCCTTTTCTGCGTATTCATTTTTTCTTTTGTAAATTTTTTTTTTCTGTTTTTTACTTGTTTAAACGTTTGTAACAAATATAAATCCTGTTGTTTAAATCATCGTTACGTGACATGTTAAAAATGTATATTTGTTGTATGTAATGGAGAGGACTTAAATAAGTTGTTATTACTTGTGCTCAATCCATTTGTTTTGTAACAGTAAAATATATAAAATCAAATCATGGAATCGGCTTCTGAGATTCTTGTGCACCATAAAAACAAGGAACCATCATAATTCGATTGTTAGATACATTAATAAATATGTAAAACATTAAAATTTGTAATATTTAAATTACTTGTGTTTTAAAAGATACGATTCTATTATTTTTAAAAAAGACAATAGTGAAAATATAAGTATAGATTTTTTAGGGTTCTCTAGAGTTCTTCATTTAGGGCCACTGGATCATCTTCCATTCGCGTTTCTATTCTTCCAAGTTATTCTAAATTAATACATTGATCATTTTTAAAAAGTCGTATTTATCATGAAATTTTTTAACTTTAGCGATATGTAAAGTCTAAACCCGATAGGCTTTATATGTCGATGATTACTTATATATGAAGACATTTCAGTTACACACCTCAACATTGTTTTATAAAAAAGTTTAAAAAATCATTTACTTTCTGGTATATTATTGCATTTTTATTAAATGTAGGGCAAATTTCTTCTATATAACGATTTGAAGATACATGACAAGATCTAGTTTTCTCAATATATATAATAATGATAATAAAGTTATGTATTACAACTGTATGTCTTCATTTTTATCGGTGATTTCTAATTACGGCCTAACTTTGTATTAATATTCAGTCAGGCATTTAAATTTGTCTATTTAATACATATTCTCTTTTAGATATGACTCTTTTTGTAGGTCTAATTTCAGTCTTCTTTTCGGTACTTTTCAGTAATTCTTGCTTCTGTTCGGTTCTTTTCGGTAAATCTTGCTTCTTTTCGGTTTTTAAACGACCCGGTCAAAATAATGGAATTAAATTTGAGCTTGAGTATTGATTAAATTTGGTGCCCGTGACTTCGGGGCCAAGAACTTCATAGAATGTTAAAACTTGACTGAACTGTCACTAATTGTCAAAAATGTATATGACATTAACCGAATATCACTGAAAGGCGACTGAATGGACACTGAATGGTCACTGAATGGTCACTGAAAGGCGACTGAATGGCCACTGAATGACCACGGAAAGGTGACTGAATGGTTCTGAAAGGCGACTGAATGACCACTGAATGGTTACTGAAATATGATCGAATGGTTCCTGCCATTCAGGTAACTGAATGGTCTCTGAATGGATTGGGACAGTCGGATTTTAGTGACCATTCAGTTACCATTCAGCCACCATTCAGTTGACTGAATGGTCTCATTTTATCCTGTGAATATTTAACAGTATCCGTGACCAGAAAAAAAAAAGTTCCCAAGGTTACTCAAGTAACTCTTTAGTCTTTAAAAATCATCCACAAAACTCTTCAAACTACAGAACAGTCATATTAAATTCATTAAAACATATCTGGAACGTCAGTCAACAACACTAAGGGTTTGTCTGAATCAAACAAACAATCAACCTCAAGTTCTTACTAGTTTTTTATGTGCTCCACCGTGCAATGCTTCACAATTCCTAGATATACGAAAAACAATACTGTATAGCTGGAACATTTCGCCTCTGATTATTTTCGCCCCTTTACAACAGAAAGCGTATTCATCTGGTCTTAAATTCGCGCCTAATGCCTTAATCACCATAGTCTAATGGATTCCGTTTATGTCATTGCTTCAATTTTTTATCCTAAAACTTTCGCTTTCAATTTAAAATGTCCTCTCTTCGTAAAATAAAAAAAGCGAAAATTTCTGGGTATACCTTATTTTCAATATCGTGATGACCTAATATCTATTTTATCAGTCAAATTGTACTCATACTATACGTTACTTCTAATGGTCACTGTCAGTCCGCAAGTATCTACATATACAGTGTCAATCTGTACCCACACCTGAATTCAATGATTGAATTTACAGGTAAGGGAATTTCGACATACATGTCTTTGGTTTTAGTTTTTTCATGACATTGAAACTATTTGTACACATTTCATTGGTGTAGAATTATGTAAAACATAAGAATTTTAAAAGTATTTTGATAGCAGTTTGCTCATCTTCCGGCTGAGTTTTATTTTCGAATGGAGATGACTTATTCCGGAATTAACAGTGATGGATATCTCATGGTACAAAGTACTTACATTGTCCAGGTTGCTTACATTTGTTATTGAAATATCGTAATCCACTCGTGTACATTTACTTCCTTCTACGTCAATTGAAATTACGCTATATATATAAATATCTTTTTATTGTTGTACAGTGTTTTTTGTCAGGAAATTAACGTGGATTTTCCACATTTAAGTAGTAATATCCCACATTTAATAGCGAGCGCAGCTCGCGAAGCGAGCTTTTATGGTAATGCATATGTGTAAGTACGAATAGGTCAAATTTACACATACTATGGGCAAAAAAACTTTCGTCTAACAGTCCCGGGTCAAGTTCGCGATGAATATTGCATTTTTATCGAGAAGGTCAAAAACAATATTTGTGATCATATATCACACCATGAAAAAATTAAAAAAAAATAGTACGAAGGCAAATAAGTCCTTACTAATCGCACACCGGATTTTTAAAAACTGGTTAACAGCGTCTCCAAGCAGACGCCATTTTTTACCTACCAGAAATGAAGAGTTCCGACCAAGGGCGTTAATGGCTTTCCTAACCCGACATGCTCAGTTACGCTGGATGGTATGACTCGCGCCAGACATCGGATATTTCTTAACTTGTTAACTTCAAAATAAGTTTTAATAAATTAATTGACAATTTATTTTGAGAATATTGAGATGTACTCATGTTGCAATTATCTTGTTTACGAGAGTCCTACTATTGCAAGTCCCATGAGGTCATTTCTGGGTTTCTATCACGGAGATCGAAATACTCTCTCGTATCATACCATGTATGATTTTAAATTTTACTATCGGTTATTAATGTAGAATTATTTTGGAATCAATTTCACTAACAAAAAATATGATGGAATTTACATTAACATAGTAACTGTGAACGCTTCAAATGAAAGACTGTATCAATTTACTGACGTAAAAGATAACAGTAAATTTCGACAAACATGACAGATTAGCTACTTTCTAAGGGGAAGAAACTCGGTCATCCTGCAGAAACATTTTTTTAGATTGTGTACAACTTTACAGTAGAAAATAAATTAGACGATACAAACTTTCTATATAGGTTTTTAATACTTCCATAGCTATACAGAAATTATCAGATGAAGATAAAAGAACAAGTGAATAATTATCTGAAATGAAAATTTAATTTAAAGCTCCCCTCTCCCCTCAAAAAAAAAAAAAAAAAAAAAGGAAAGGAAAAGAAAATGCACTTTATTTATTTTATAATAAAATATAGTTACTCTACATACATATCATTTTGCTGTGATATTTTTATTTTACTTCCAGTAGCCTATATTTTGGTGTTCATGACTTCACTGGAATCACTGATTAAACATCGAACTAAGCCTTTTGACTTCTTTGACGTATCATAATATTTGACTACTAATCTTATGCCGGTACACGACTTACTTACTTCTATATATTGGATTTCTATGTGACCAATTTAACTGTAGATCTACATTGTTATATTTTGATTCCAAATGATATATATTAAAAAAAACAATCATTACATCTGAAGAGGAACTGATAAATATTTTAGTTGACTTTAGTACACCCAACCTTATAACAACAAATTTACAGAACAATGAAATTTTAGGTTTAAACATGAAAAAAACCAACAAAAACAAAAAAAGAACAAGAACATATGAGTCTGATAAACCTTGCTTGCTTGCTTTGGCTTGATGACTAATTAATTGCCACTCGTCCATGAGAGGCATGGAGAGAGATGTTTAGTGTGTGTGTGTGTGTGTGTGTGTGTGTGTGTGTGTGTGTCCTTGCTTGAGTTGTTTGTTTTCTCCAATGGCTTTTTAAATTGACACTACACTTGACATCAGATTGTCAATTACAGATTGATCATTTCTTCACCACTAACCGATAAACAAAATTGTTTTAATGTAACATATGCAGGAGAAAAGCATAAATAGAAGTTCTAGAAAAAATAATCCTGAAAAAGTCTCTCTCTCTCTCTCTCTCTCTCTCTCTCTCTCTCTCTCTCTCAAATTAAAACATCATTGTTATAAATATGTATAGATATTTTTAGAACAATTATCACTGCTATCTCACAACTACTATAATTATGTTTTCTTGAAAATGAACTTGAACTTATGTTTTCGTATGGTGTCTGAATACTTGTTTCCATTCATCATTTGGATTTAAACCAATATTTATTATCGACACATTTTTATTCTTGCATAAATTTGATAATAATATGCAACAACAAAAGACTCAAGTAAAGGAAAAATTCATGGTATTTTCCATCTCACAAACATCTGTCTGTTTACATTACTTCTGCAGTTTAAATTCTACTACTGTTCATAATCTGCATCCAAAATTTCATTTTTAAAATGAATTGCATTGTTTTAAAACACTTTAATGGTCATTCATAATTGTGATACATTTAAGAGTCTTGTTGAATGTTCGTATTCTGATGTTTTTTTAAGTATACAGATGTATTTACCAGGGCTCACCCTGCCATTAGTCAAAAATTCATTAAGCCATGGATTCATTTTTCTCATGTTTGGCTAAACATGAAATTGGCTAATTTTCTGCCTAATTTTTGTTCCTGTTTGGTGCATATTTTGAGCGATCACAGACAAATACGTGTGACCACTGATAATAAAGCCTAGGCTCTCATCATGAGTGAGACCAAGGACCGTTTTCACTGTAACAGCGTTAGCAGGATTTCTTGAAAGTTATCCAATTGGTCAATCAAATCAACCACCAAAATTTGACAAAAATTTGCAACATGTATATATATACCAGTAGTTTGCACTTGCCATCAGCCTGTTGTCTCATTGTCTTAATGCAAGAATCACGAGGAAAGAAGTGTCAAATAAGGTGAAGAATTTCGGTTTATCTATGAAAATTTATTTCTTTATCACAGGCAACATAGTAACTTAATAAAAGTTTGACAAAACGTAAATCAAAAAAAAAAAAAAAAAAAAAAAAAACGGAAAATGCGGGATCTGTAGCACAATGCCACTCATTACATATGTGTCGCTTATTGCCAATACCGTATTCTACCCAATAAGCGCCTACGAAAAAAAAAGAAAAAAGATGTGGGCGCTTATTGGAACTAATCAATAGTCAAACTGAAGAAAAACATTTAATTTTTTACAAGGGTCAGTGTTAAAATTGTTGTAGTTAATACAGTGGACACATATTGACATTCTTGTGTTGTATGGGGCTAGAGATAACTGTTATTTACGTTTTTTGTGGTCCACATCGCCTTGTCAATTGGCTAGGAAATGTACGTTATCATGTGTAAAAAGGGGAGGGGTGCTTATAAGTTTATAAATAGGGACATGGATGATTATTGGATTGAATGTGGTATCGGTGGAGCAGCATACCATTATTAACATTTATCAGATGTATCGATACATGGGTATTTCACTAAGAAGTTTTACTTTTAAAAATTGTCCAAACAATGATCAAGCTGCGCTCGCTTTCAAGGCTTTGCCTTAATTCATATTAGTACGTGGTTACATGAGCTAATCAGGTAAGATCATATCCATTCATTTATCATGAATGAATATTAGCTGTCTCACTTCTTGTTAGTCACACTCATCAGAATTCAAACGCAAATTCGTTGTAAATACATTATACAGCATATTCATGAGCGCGGCCATTTGCAATTTCAATTCTCTTCTGACACATTTAACCTTCCGTTTACCAAGCAGACGAATATTCTAAAATAACTTAAAAACAAATCTGACACTTATTCAAAATTTTCCAATTCACAAGTTTCTTTCAAAATTATATGAAAATAAGAAAATAAATCTTAATTCCATTTAGTATTTCGGACAGAAAAGGGAAACTATTTCTCGTCTCACACAGCTGTTTAGCTGGTTCGTCATATGAAAAAAAAATCCTACCGCAAAGTCAATTACATAGAATTTTATAACCAGCTGACTACAGATTCACAGAAAATGGTAATATATCTAAATATAAGTATCGTTTTTTTATATTTTGGAAAGAATTGAGTAAAAATGCAATGGATTATGGGAAAAAAATTCATTGTGTGCTGCACATTGGATTTTTTTCCTATAATTCATTGTATTTATACTCGATGCATTCCAAAACATGAAAAACAATCCTTAAGTACTGCATTTTGGAAGCCACAGACGTTATACGTCATAAAATGTATTGTGACGTCATAACGCGTGTAGCTTGTCATCCACACCTCCCCGTTGATGACATGCTGATCATTTTGCACTAGTTATAAGGATAACTCTGGATATGAGAGAAAAACTTCTGAACTAAATTTTAATGTCAATCTACATAACACAAGTTTGTCAGACTGACATTCGTGTTTTGACTTTGTTTGTAGATCAATTTTATTTAGTAATTTTGCAGTCTCTTGTTATTTTCACTTAGATGTAGTTCGATTCATATTTCGTTGTTAGTTTGAGCTTGATAGTATTTTTTCAGTTACCCTTTTGTTCGATTTCAATAAGGATGTGATAACAAATTAAATATTTCCGTATCCTTCCGCTTTAAAAATCTAAATGTCGTATTGGCTATGTGGATAACTGTAACAAGTATTGTACTGATACTCCATATAGTCTACATAATGTTGAAATTCCAATAGATGAAATATATCCTCATCCGCTTAAAATGTCGAAGTGTCTTACAATTTTGATATTTATGTTAGTATTCCAGTGTCTTACATCTTATAAAGCTGCAAACCAGACGGGGTAAGATATTGTATTATTGTATTTTATTGAAAATATCGAAATGTCTTGTATCAGTGACTAAATACATATCTACATTGAAAATGATAAGGAAAATGTATGAGTTCGTTTTGATAATATTAATTTTTGTATTGCAATATCACGTTGGCTCATTTACCATTTTGTATTCGTATCAAGGGTGTAGGAGAGGGTCGTGGCCACATGCACCCGCACTTTTGAAACTGGCGGCACAAGCATGTTTGTGTCCCCACTTTATGACGTATTTTTTTTTTATCACACACTCACAATTTTTTTTAAATAGTTGATTTTCAAAGTAGTTATAATTCTTGAATTATTGATTTTCCAGAATCCGTACTTACTATTACCAAAAATTTCGCACCTCGCTACGCTCGGCGTATATGTAAATATAGTGATTTATTAGCGGATTGCTATGCGTATTTTTGCGTGTGGATACAGAAAAAAAAGATTCTCAATTATAAAATATTTGAAAGATGCGCAAAATTCTTTTTCAAAGCAGTAGTTATAATTCTTGAATTATTGATTTTCCAGAATCCGTACTTACTATTACCAAAAATTTCGCACCTCGCTACGCTCGGCGTATATGTAAATATAGTGATTTATTAGCGGATTGCTATGCGTATTTTTGCGTGTGGATACAGAAAAAAAAGATTCTCAATTTAAAATAAAATATTTGAAAGATGCGCAAAATTCTTTTTCAAAGCAGTAGTTATAATTCTTGAATAATTGATTTTCCAGAATCCGACTTAATATTACCGAAATTTTTGCCCTCGCTACGCTCGGCGTATATGTAAATATAGTGGTTTATTAGCAGATTGTTATGCGTATATTTGCGTGTGGGTGCAGAGGGATTCTAAAAAAATATATCTCAAAGATACGTAAAACCCATCGCCTTATGAAATATTACATCACAATTAATCCAACACTTAGAAATATGGGCAGTGATGAGGGAGAAGGAACCGCCTAAGGTAGATAGAATAGGTATAAAACCTTTTATTTTGATTGACTCGCGGTTACGAGCTTGGCCTAACGCTTCTCGTGCTTGCGCACTTGTTATATATCGCGATATGGGCCTGTAGGTTGTACAGTGTGCTACAGATGTAGTCTGGTGTTTTACAATTTCTTTCTTTGATTATTATTTGTTTTGTGGTAGTCCTAATGTATGGCTTTTAAGATTAAATATATAAGAAATAAACATGTAATATTCTATTCTTCACTGATTCGTTCATGAATTCTTACGCTGAAAAATAACGCGGTTAATACTCAGGGCACGCGACTGCACTTACAGAATATACAATATATCGCTCTGTATACTTGCAATGTAGGGAATTGCAGTCGGTATGTAAATATTAAAATATATAGTACAAAAACATAATGTTGCATTTATCAGTAATTCATGATTAATAAATAATAGATTATAATATTATATATTATATATATATTATAATAATAAATTCTATTTAAGTTTTAATACCAAGGAAACAGTAAGCCACTCAATATTTTGTTTAAAACAATGAGTGAATGACTGGGACATCAAGACCTACGTGATAAAAACATTGAACATTAATCCCTTTGGGGATTTTTTCGTGTTGCCCCCGGAGGGATTGACTGAAAATGTTAAACTGTTGACGACTGCTTTCGCCCTCTCCGTAGCTTTACTTTTGTATTATTATTTATAGTAATAAAATAGGTCCCTACTAGATTTATGTAGCGTGTATGTTTTTGTTGTGTTTACATTGCAATACAAGTTTATGTGACGTAGAGTTACTTCATGGGGAATTGCCTCAGTGTTGTTACGTCATATGAGCCAGCGGCTGAAAAAAGGGTCCTTACGACATGACCAATGAAATGTGATAAAACAGGGAATTCCCTCTGACATACTATGAGCAAAACAACTTTCGTCTAACAGTCCCAGGTCAAGTTCGCGATGAATATTGCATTTTTATCGAGAAGGTCAAAAACAAAATTTGTGATCATATATCACACCATGATTTTTTTTTAAATAGTACGAAGGCAAATAACTCCTTATTAATCGCACACAGGATTTTTAAAAACTGGTAAACATCGTCTCCTAGCAGACGTCATTATACTTACCATAAATGAAGAGTTCCGACCAAGGGCGTTAATGGCTTTCCTAGCCCGACACGCTCAGTTACGCTGGATGGTAGGACTCGCGCCAGACATCGGATATTTCTTAACTTGTTAATTTCAAAATAAGTTTTAAAAAATGAATTGACAGATTATTTTTGAGAAAATTGAGATATACTCAGATGTTGCAGTTATCTTGTTTACGAGAGTCCTACTACTGCAAGTCGCATGAGGTCATTTCTGGGTTTCTCTCACGGAGATCGAAATACTCTCTCTCTCCGACCTGTTCCTTTATTCATACGAAGCAGACTTCATTCAGAAACTGCTGAATCAAAAGAAGAAAAAGCTAGCGGTGTCTTTTAATTTGACATTTAGATATATCGACGACGTTTTGTCAATTAATAATGACAATTTTCATACAAATGTCAATGCGATATATCCCAGCGAACTAGAAATTAAAGATACAACAGAATCAAGCACACACGCTTCATACTTAGACATTTCACTTGAAATAAACACAGACGGAAATTAGCAACGAAGCTATACGATAAACGCGACGATTTTGGCTTTTCCATCGTAAATTTTCCACATTGAAGTAGTAATATACCTCAGTCACCTGCATATGGAGTTTATATTTCACAAATAATCCGATATGCCAGAGCGTGAACAACATATGAAGATTTCATATACAGAGGTAAACTACTCACTGACAAATTATTGACACAGGGATATGGAAAACCGCGTTTAATGTCAACGTTCTTCAAGTTTTACGGTCGGTATAATAGTCTTATTTGCGACTACTCTGTTTCACTAAGTAAAATGTTGAGTTGCCTTTTCGTTGGCGGTTGTTGAGACGTCTGTACCAATTGTGGCGAGGATACACTCCTCACGTGTTTCACTGGACTTGACTGTGGACTCACGGCGGGTTTGACCGGTCGACAGGGGATGCTTACTCCTCCATGGCACCTGATCCCACCTGATTGGTTTCCCACCCGTGTTTTCCAGATCGGATTTGTATCTATGTCCTGGACATTCTATTGATTTACACTTTGGTATCTGAGGTTTTTACATCATACCATGTATGATTTTAAATTTTACCATCGGTTATTCACGTAGAATTATTTTGGAATCAATTTCACTAATAAAAATATGATGGAATTAACAGTAACATAGTAACTATGAACGCTTCAAATGAAAGACTGTATCAATTTACTGACGTAAAAGTTAACAGTCAATTTCGACAAATATGACAGATTAGCTGCTTTCTAAGGGGAAAAACTCGGTCATCCTGCAGTAACATTTTTGAAAATTGTTTACAAATTTACAGTAGAAAATAAATTAGCCTATACAAACTTCCTATATAGGTTTTTAACACTTCCGTAGCCATACAGAAATTATTACACGAGTGAATAATTATCTGAAATTAAAATTTACTTTAAAGCTCCCTTCTCCCCTTAAAAAAAACGGAAAAAGAAAATGCACTTTATTTACTTTATAATAAAATATAGCTACTCTACATACGTATCACTTTGCTGTGATATTTTTATTTTACTTCCAGTAGCCTATATTTTGGTCTTCATGAATTCACTGGAATCACTGGTTAAACATCGAACTAAGCCTTTTGACTTCTTTCACATATCATAATATTTGACTATAAATCTTATGCCGGTACACAACTTACTTACTTCTCTATATTGAATTTCAACTGTAGATCTACATTGTTATATTTTGATTTCAAATGATACATATTTAAAGAAAAAAATAATCATTACATCTGAAGAGGAACTGATGAATATTTTAGTTGACTTTAGTACACCCAACCTTATAATAACAAATTTACAGAACAATGAAATTTTAGGTTTAAACATGTTATTGGTTGAAAAAAAAAACCAAAAAAAAAAAAAAAAAAAAAAAAAGAATAAGAACATATAAGTCTGATAAACCTTCCTTGCTTGCTTTAGCTTGATGAATAATTAATTGCCACTCGTCCGTGAGAGACACGGAGAGAGATGTTTAGTGTGTGTGTCCTTGCTTGAGTTGTTTGTTTTCAAATTGACACTACACTTGTCATTAGATTGTCAATTACACATTGATCATTTCTTCACCATGAACCGATAAAAAAATTCTTTTAATTTAACATATGCACTTTAATGGTCATTCATAATTGTGATACATTTGAGAGTCTTGTTGAATGTTCGCATTTTGATGGTTTTTTTTTTAGTATACAGATGTATTTACCAGAGCTCACCCTGCCATTATTCAATGATTTATTAAGCCATGGATTCATTTTTCTCATGTTTGGTTAAACATGAAATTGGCTAATTTTCTGCCTAATTTTTGTTCCTGTTTGGTGCATATTTTGAGCGATCACAGACAAATAGGTTTGACCACTGATAAAGAAAGCCTAGGCTCTCTATATTGCTGGTTTGAAAGCATAAGTAAGACCTAGGACAGTTTTCACTGTACCAGCGCTAGCAGGATTTATGAAAGTTATCCCATTGGCCAATCAAATCAACCACCAGAATTTGACAAAAATTCGCAAAATGTATATATAAATCAGCAGTTTGCACTTGCTATCACCCTGTTGTCTCATTGTCTTAATGCAAGAATCGCGAAGAAAGAAGTGTCAAATAAGGTCTAGAATTTTGGTTTATTTCTCTATCACAGGCAACATAGAAACTTTATAAAAGTTTGACAGAGCGTCAAGAAAAACCGGAAAATGCAGGATCTGTAGTACAATGCCACTTATTACATATATGTCTATTATTGCCAATACCGTATTCTACCCAATAAGCGCCTACGGAAAAAAATGTGGGCGCTTTTTGGAACTAATCAATAGTCAAACTGAAGAAAAGCATTTATTTTTTTACAAGGATCGGTGGTAAAATTGCTGTAGTTAATACAGTGGACACCTATTGACATTCTTGTTTTGTATGGGGCTAGATATAGGTATTGCGTTTTTGTGGTCCACATTGCCTTGTCAATTGGCTAGGAAAGGTACGTTATCATGTGTAAAAAGGGGAAGGATGCTTATAAGCTTATAAATAGGGACATGGATGCTTATTGGATTGAATGTGGTATCGGTGGAGCAGCATATCATTATTAACATTTGTAAGATGTATCGATACATGAGTATTTCACTAAGAAGTTTTACTTTTAAAAATTTTCCAAACAAAGACCAAGCTGCGCTCGCTTTCAAGGCTTTGCCTTAATTCATATTATTTCTAATTTTGTAACATATTCGCGCGGAAACAAAAAGCTCACCTGCGCTCATTTCCGTGCATGTTTCTTTCTTAATATCGAATATAATAGCTGAAATTTTGTCTCATAATATTGAAGATGGCGTATTTCATATTTATGTTTGAAAAACAACCTAGATTACATCATATAATTTGAAATATTCTTCGAACATCTGGGCTATCCTGCCGGGGTTTTCCGTCTGCTAAAAGTACACGGCGTGTTTCCGGTTTATATGTTGTCAAGTTTGACAGATCAGCTGGTTCGGTCTTCCTACCAAGAATGATGTTTACAGTAAGTTTTATGGAGCAATATGGCTTCCAACTTAAGAATTATCGGGTGTGACAGTAATTTAGCTGCAGCTTTAGACGAAGTAAGTGAATTTTTTCCAGCATGTATCTCAAATGACGCTGTTAATGTTATCGTTAGTGTAAGTAGCGATTTGAGATTGCACCCGGGCACTGATAACTATGACAATGACATCGAAAGTGATCAGGATGTGGAAGAATTATCCAATTGTCCAAGGGATTATTAGACAGTTTCTGACAATATAAATTCTGACAGCGACGACGAATGCGAGATCAGATGTCCGTGATATGCATGGCGACGATTGTGGTGAAGGAAATGTCTGTGATAAAAACACCTTTGTGGGATAAAAGACAAGTGTTTACATGGATATACATTTGCAGAATTACAAGAAAATCGTTTAAATGTTCTCGGTAGGGACAAGGAATCTAGAGACAGGTTAATAGCGAGCGCAGCGAAGCGAGCTTTTATGGTAATGCGTATATGTAAGTACAAATAGGTTAAATTTACACATACTATGAGCCAAAAAACTTTCGTCTAACAGTCCCGGGTCAAGTTCGCGTTGAATATTGCATTTTTATCGAGAAGGTCAAAAACAAAATTTGTGATCATATATCACACCATGAAAATTTTTTTTAAAATAGTACGAAGGCAAATAATTCCTTATTAATCGCACACAGAATTTTAAAAAAATGGTTAACAGCGTCTCCTAGCAGACGTCATTTTTACCTACCAGAAATGAAGAGTTCCGACCAAGGGCGTTAATGGCTTTCCTAACCCGACACGCTCAGTTACGCTGGATGGTAGGACACGCGCCAGACATCGGATATCTCTTAACGTGTTAATTTCAAATTAAGTTTTAAAAAATGAGCTGACAGTTTATTTTTTAGAATATTGAGATGCACTCATGTTGCAGTTATCTTGTTTACTAGAGTCCTGCTATTGCAAGTCCCATGAGGTAATTTCTGGGTTTCTCTCGCGGAGATCGAAATACTCAAATAGTCTCTCGTATCATACCATGTATGATTTTAAATTTTACCATCGGTTATTCACGTAGAATTATTTTGGAATCAATTTCACTAATAAAAATATGATGGAATTAACATTAACATAGTAAACTTCAAATGAAAGACTGTATCAATTTACTGACGTAAAAGTTAACCGTAAATTTCGACAAATATGACAGATTAGCTACTTTCTAAGGGGAAGAAACTCGGTCATCCTGACGAAACATTTTTGAAAATTGTGTACAAATTTACAGTAGAAAATAAATTATCCGATACAAACTTCCTATTTAGGTTTTTAACACTTCCATAGCCACACAGAAATTATTACACGAAGTTAAAAGAACAGGTGAATAATTATCTGAAATTAAAACTTAATTTAAATCTCCCCTCTCCCCTGGAAAGGAAAGCAATGCATTTTATTTACTTAATAATAAAATATAGCTACTCTAAATACATATCAATTTGCTGTGATATTTTTATTTTACTTCCAGTAGCCTAAATTTTGGTGTTCATGAATTCACTGGAATCACTGGTTAAACATCGAACTAAACCTTTTGACTTCTTTCACGTATCATAATATTTGACTACGGTACTAATCTAATGCCGGTATACAACTTACTTACTTCTGTATATTGAATTTATATGTGAACAATTTAACTGTAGATCTACATTGTTATATTTTGATTCCAAATTATACATATTTAAAGAAAAAATAATCATTACATTTGAAGAGGAAGTGATAAATATTTTAGTTGACTTTAGTACACCCAACCTTATAACAGCAAATTTACAGCAAAATGAAATTTTAGATTTAAACATGTTATTGGTTGAAAAAAAAAAAAAGAAAAAAAAAGAGAACAACAACATATAAGTCTGATAAACCTTGCTTGCTTGCTCTGGCTTGATGACTAATTAATTGCCAGTAGTACACGAGAGGCGCGGAGAGAGATGTTTAGTGTGTGTGTGTGTGTGTGTGTTTGTTTATGTCCTTGCTTGAGTTGCTTGTTTTTCTCCAATGGCTTTTTAAATTGACATTACACTTGTCATCATCAGATTGTCAACTACAGATTGATCATTTCTTCACCATGAACCGATCTACAAAATTGTTTTAATGTAACATATGCAGGATAAAAGCAAAAATAGAAGTTTTAGAGAAAATATAATCCTGAAAACCCTCTCTCAAACTCTCTCTCTCTCAAATTTAATCTCACTGTTATAATATGTATAGATATTTTTAGAAAATCTATCACTACTATCTCATAACTACTATAATTATGTTTTTGTATGGTGTCTAAATACTTGTTTCCACTCATCATTTAGATTTAAACCGATATTTATTATCAACACATTTTTATTCAAGTAAAGGAAAAATTCATGGTATTTTCCATCTAACAAACAACATCTGTCTGTTTACATTACTTCTGCAGTTTAATTCTACTATTGTTCATAATCTGCATCCAAAATTTCATTATTAAAATGAATTGCATTGTTTCAAAACATTTTAATGGTCATTCATAATTGTGATACATTTGAGTCTTGTTCAATGTTCGTATTCTGATGCTTTTTTAGTATACAGATGTATTTACCAGGGTTCACCCTAGCAGGATTTCTAAAAAGTTATCCCATTGGCCAATCAAATCAACCATCAGAATTTGACAAAAATTTGCAACATGTATATATAAACCAGTAGTTTGCACTTGCCACCAGACTGTTGTCTCATTGTCGTACTGCAAGAATCACGAGGAAAGAAGTGTCAAATAAGGTGCAGAATTTTGGTTTATCTATGAAAATTTATTTCTTTACAGGCAACATAGAAACTTTGACAAAGAAAAAAAACAGTAAATGCAGGATCTGTAGCACAATGCCACTCATTACATATATGTCTCTTATTGCCAATTCAGTATTCTACCCAATAAGCGCCTACGAAAAAAAGATGTTGGCTTTATTGGAACTAATCAATAGTCAAACTGAAGAAAGGCATTTAATTTTTTACAAGGGTCAGTGGTAAAATTGTTGTAGTAAATACAGTGGACACCTATTGACATTCTTGTGTTGTAAGGGGCTAGATATAACTGTTATTTATGTTTTTGTGGTCAACATTGCCTTGTCAATTGGCTAGGAAAGGTAACTTATCATGTATAAAAAGGGGAGGGGTGCTTATACGCTTATAACTAAGGACAGGGATGCTTATTGGATTGAATGTGGTATCGGTGGAGCAGCATATCATTATTAACATTTGTCAGATGTATCGATACATGGGTATTTCACTAAAAAGTTTTACTTTTAAAATTGTCAGAACAATGACCAAGCTGCGCTCGCTTCCAAGGCTTTGCCTTAATTCATATTAATAGCGAGCGCAGCTCGAGCGGCGCGTATGTGTAAGTACAATTAGGTTAAATTTACACATACTGTGAGCAAAAAAAACTTTCGTCTAACAGTCCTGGGTCAAGTTCGCGTTGAAAATTGCATTTTTATCGAGAAGGTCAAAAACAAACTGCTGAATCAAAAGAAGAAAAAGCTAGCAGTGTCTTTTAATTTGACATTTAGATATATCGAAGACATTTTGTCAATTAATAATGACAATTTTCATACATATGTCAATGCGATATATCCCAGCGAACTAGAAATTAAAGATACAACAGAATCAAGCACACACGCTTCATACTTAGACATTTTACTTAACATAAACACAGACGGGAAATTAGCTACGAAGCTATACGATAAACGCGACGATTTCGGCTTTCCCGTCGTAAATTTTTCCACAATTAAATGGTAATATCCCTCAGTCACCTGCATATGGAGTTTATATTTCACAAATGATCCGATATGCCAGGGCGTGTACAATATATGAATATTTCATATACAGAGGTAAACTACTCACTGACAAATTATTGACACAGGGATATCGAAAACCGCGTTTAATGTCAACGTTCCGCAAGTTTTACGGTCGGTATAATAGTCTTGTTTGCGACTACTCTGTTTCACTAAGTGAAATGTTGAGTTGCCTTTTCGTTGGCGGTTGTTGAGACGTTTGTACCAATTGTGACGAGGATACAGTCCTCACGTGTTTCACTGGACTTGACTGTGGACTCATGGCGGGTGTGACCGGTCGACAGGGGATGCTTACTCCTCCATGGCACCTGATCCCACCTCTTGGTTTCCAGAGGTCCGTGTTTGTCCATTTTTTATCGGATTTGTATCTATGTCCTGGACATTCTATTGATTTACACTTTGGTATCTGAGGTTTTTATATATTACACCATGAAAATTTTTTTTTAAATAGTACGAAGGCAAATAACTCCTTATTAATCGCACACAGGATTTTTAAAAACCGGTTAACATCGTCTCCTAGTAGACGTCATTTTTACCTACAAGAAATGAAGAGTTCCGACCAAGGGCGTTAATGGCTTTCCTAACCCGACACGCTCAGTTACGCTGGATGGCAGGACTCGCGCCAGACTTCGGATATTTCTTAAAATGTTAATTTCAAAATAAGTTTTAAAAAATGAACTGACAGTTTTTTTGAGAATATTGAGATGTACTCATGTTGCAGTTATCTTGTTTACGATAGTCCTACAATTGCAAGTCGCATGAGGTCATTTCTGGGTTTCTCTCACGGAGATCGAAATACTCTCTCGTATCATATACGATGTGTAAATCATGTATGATTTAAATTTTACCATCGGTTATTCACGTAGAATTATTTTGGAATCAATTTCACTAACGAAAAATGTGATAAAATTCATATTAACATAGTAACTGTGAACGCTTTAAATGAAAGACTGTATCAATTTACTGACGTATAAGTTAACAGTAAATTTCGACAAATATGACAGATTAGCTATTTTCCAAGGGGAAGAAACTCGGTCATACTGCAAAAACATTTTTGAAAATTGTGCACAAATTTACAGTAGAAAATAAATTAGCCGATACAAGCTTTCTATGTAGGTCTTTAACACTTCCATAGCCATACAAGACTCACGGCGGGTTTGACCGGTCGACAGGGGATGCTTACTCCTCCATGGCACCTGATCCCACCTCTTGGTTTCCAGAGGTCTATGTTTGTCCATTTTTACCGGATTTGTATCTATGTCCTGGACATTCTATTGATTTCACATTTTAAATTCCCACTACATCCGGGGACCCGTACTACTAATGGAAAAAATTCTGCCCACATCGAGAATTTGCGCGTGACAGAAATAAAATGTCGGAAATGCGAAGTCATTACTTTTAAAGTGCATTACAAACAAAGTAATAAACTACCGTACTAACAAACGTTTTGCAGACCGAGACCGGCCATAACGACCAGAGTTGTACATCGAACCCGATCACGAAGCGCCTCAATTATTCTGGTAATGTGAACTACACGAAATTATGGGATAGAGAAAAATATATTGCATAAAAACATGTTTGTGCATTTAATTCATGACTAATAAATACCACATAGATTCTATTTAAGTTTTAGCACAGAAGAAACAGTCAGTCAATCAATATTTTATTTGAAACAATGAGTGAATAACCGGGACATTTACGTGATAAAAACACTGAATATTAATCCCTTTGCCTTTGGTGATTCTGTCGTGTTGCCCCCGGCAGGGGGCAACAAGACGGAATCCCCAAAGGGATTAACTGAACATGTAAAACATGATGAATGCCTTCGCCCTCTCCATAGGTTTACCTATGTATTATTTATAAGGACTTATTTGCCTTCGTACTATTTAAAAAAAAATTTCATGGTGTGATATATGATCACAAATTTTGTTTTTGACCTTCTCGATAAAAATTCCAAATTCATTGCGAACTTGACCCGGGACTGTTAGACAAAAGTTTTTGTTCTCAAAGTATGAGTGAATTTGACATATTTGTACTTACACATACGCATTACCATAAAAGCTCGCTTCGCGCCGCTCGAACTGCCCTTGTTATAATTCAAGGGTGGATGTTTAATTTTTTATATGTATTTATTAGTAGTGTATTCTACTCTAGTGTAATTCACACTGGGGAACCTGTAGCCAGTTACATATAAGTCTGTTCATAAACTAAAATATTTTTTTTTTTTATTTTTTAAAAAGTAAATTATTTTTACAAAATTTTATTTTTTAAGAAAAAGGTGGAGGTTATAAATACTTTTCTTGAAGTGTCATACTTAAAAAAATCCGAGAACGTCCAGTTAGTCACGAAAAATCCAAGAACGTCCGGTATGAACGTCACGAAATACGAAAAAACCAGGGGATATCGCGACGGAGGTATCCGAATTTGATATATTCATTTCTACAATGGACATCTTAAAACACGGAGTATCCCATTTGTATGGGATGCCTACTTGGATTCGTTTTCCCCTGTCACTGCCATATTCATACAACGATCCCAAACACGATTTCAAATTCAGTCTTGAGCCATAACACTTACAATAGGGAACCTTCGAGTTAGCCCGGTATACCGTTATAATCCTACCAGTTGCGTGATTTTAGAAAAATGTTCCTCAATGTTATTTCAGGTTTCGGTAATATATACATAGCCCCAAATAGCACAATTGGTAAAAGCGCCCTGCAAGTGTTCGATTCTCGGTCTGTCCGCACATTTTTCTCTGCCTGATACATTTCAGTAATTTTGCATTCAACTAAATAACCCGCTGAGGTATGTTTTAAGAGTCTCTAGAGTTTCTTTATACAAAATAAATTTCATGCACTAAAAAATCAAATATTTCTATTTACTTTACATGCGTTGCGAAGGTAAATATGAAAACCGGAAGAACGTATGAGGAACAAAATCGAGAAGGCGCGAATAAATGCAGGATCATAACGGTAATCCCGGCTAACTCGAAAGTTCCCTGTCTGAAATTTGCCATTTGTGGTTTTAAATGCGAAAGGATTTAAAGGGGCAAAGGTATGTTTACCAACAAAACTTTTTTCGATTTTTTTTCCTACTTCTTTTTGATGTACAATAACAAAAAAGAGCTAAACACAGGTTTAACAAATAGTATATTCCTATATATTTTGTGAAAATAAGGTCAGGTCCAATGTGGTTTTCAAAGACAAATATTAAGGTTGAGTTAATCAATTGCATGTGAATAAGTGTCAAACCTGGGATTCTCAAGCAAGTTCCATACAATATAAAGGGGTTTTAGAATTTGTATGCCTTCGTATATCTTTTTTTGAATACAAACACAGCTATTGTCCCTTTAAAAGGATTAAAAGTAGAAAATGAAACTCCCATTAAGGAGGGAAAATGGTAATATTAGATATCAATCTGCTTTAAATCATATATAGAGTATTTGGTCATTAGAATATAAAAAAATTTCAGATACCAAGGTATAAATCAATAGAATGTCCAAGACATAGATACAAATCCGATAAAAAATGGACAAACACGGACCTCTGGAAACCAAGAGGTGGGATCAGATGCCATGGAGGAGTAAGCATCCCCTGTCGACAGGTCACACCCGCCATGAGTCCACAGTCAAGTCCAATGAAACACGTGAGAAGTGTATCCTCGTCACAATTGGTACAGACGTCTCAACAACCGTCAACGAAAAGACAACTCAACATTTCTCTCAGTAAAACAGTAGTCGCAAACAAGACTATTATACCGACCGTAAAATTTGCGGAACGTTGACATTAAACGCGGTTTTCGATATTCCTGTGTCAATAATTTGTCAGTGAGTAGTTTACCTTTGTATATGAAATCTTCATATGTTGTACACGCCCTGGCATATCGGATATAACTACTTAAATGTTGAAAATTTACGATGGGAAAGCCGAAATCGTCGCGGTTTGTCATATAGCATAGTTGCTAATTTCCCGTCTGTGTTTATATTAAGTAAAATGTCTAAGTATGAAGAGTGTGTGCTTGATTCTGTTGTATCTATCACAAAGAAATTTTGTGATAAACAACTGAATTCGGACTTTTTATTTTTACTCGATTTTATCTTATATTTTACTATTTGAGTTACTTACTTTCTCATCAAAATTTAATGTCGGGATTGTTTCGGAACAAAGAAAACTTGTTTACATACAAAAGACTGTTACATTTGGACTTTAATTAATTTCCATTGTTGTATTCATTTGATTTGTTATTCTGTTTAATCGTCATTCAATGTCATTTCAATGAGTAATGTCAATTTACGTATTAATCCCCCTTTAAGACTTTTCACACATATTGTGCTATTTGACTCTTTTGTACTTCTTATCTATGTACATATGTTTTGTAAACGGGCAGTTGGTCACATTTTAGGCTTCGGATTGTACGGGTGTAATTTTGGATATCCAGAATTCACCTAACCGACCTATACAATAAAGTGCTTATTTCCAACACAAGCATCTTAACGGTTTTTCATTGTCGCCGAAAATGTATACTCATTTTCCCCGGTATATCTTTAAATAAGGAAATAATAATAGGAAAACACTTGATACAATTTTATATTATAAGAATTTTTGGTTATTGGAATTTTCTTGGTTATTCGTTTTCTATATAATTAGTTATTTTTATTATTTTGTTAAAGCTGTACGAAACCAGAATGTGTCGAAATTGGAAATGGAACAGTTGCTGGTAATCTCTCTCTCTCTCTCTCTCTCTCTCTCTCCCGAGAATCTTCAATTCTTATGTTTGGTATATACATTTACATTTGGATGACTTCATGACTTGTCGCACAATGTACCTGTTTTTGAATGTGTTGGTCTAATTTCAGTGTGTCCAAATGGAACATTCGGGCCAAATTGTTCAAATCTGTGTCCTTCAGAGTATTTTGGAAGCGCTTGCAAACAAAAATGTAACTGTACTGAAGATGAAATATGTAATTATGTGATCGGTTGTACGGTGAATGATACAGATGGTAAGGTTCAACAATCATACATAGGGTAATACATGTACATCAAAATGCATGTTGAGGTCATATTTAGGTTGTAACTTTTTGGCGGAAAGGGATGATTGCTTCGCTTTCTTTTTGTTTGCTTCTTTGCTTGTATCAATTTTTTCATTTTGTTTTTTTTTATGTAGAAGTTTTGCTTGTTTATGGATAAGTTAAATCCCTACGGTTAATTTTGTTCTGGGATTTGGCCTCTCACCTCTGGTTCGAATCCCGCTAGGGTCATTTCGAATTAAGTGTGGGAAAAATTGCCAGTTTTCTTGCGGAAGGTCGGTGGTCTTTACCCGGGTAACCGGAGTTTCTCCCCCACCAATAAAAACTGGACGCCATAATATGACTGAAAGATTGTTGAGTATGGCGAAAAACAAAAAAATCAAATCAAATCTGGGATTTGGGTTATTTCCTATTACGAAAATTTGGACTCTGAAAAAAAACCCTATCGCTAGTAACATTAATAATCAAGTCAGACTTAATGAAAGATGTCATAATAATTTGGTTGTAATTTTTGCAACTGGATTTACGTCACAGTAGTGGTATTATTATTGGCAAACAGCTTGTTTAATTACCCGAATTTTAATTGAGCATTAATTGTGTTAAAAAAAAAGAAAAAAGAGAAGTATTTTGCATTTTGCATTTTGCATGTTTAACATAAACATAATTTATATATAATTTAACATATTTCGTCATCATTCGCGATTCATTCCAGTAGCCTGCTGAAACTGCTTTTGCAATCGAAAGAACGTTACCTACCTGTTGAAAATTGGAACCGTCCACATCTAACTTCATTGATTACGCGCAAGAATTCCCTCCACAGCCGGCGGCATTATTTCAACGTTGCGAATGACCACCCCTACTCTGTATAGATAATGATGAGAGATAACGTTCCAGTCAATGTCGCCTTCATCATACACTATAACTTCGTTGCATTCGAAATATCGAAGACCTTCGAATTTCCGAAGTGAGCCGCGGGTATAATAGATTTATATTTCCACACTTTTAAATATTTTCAATGAAAACCTTATTCGCAATATTCAGTAATTAAGATAATAATTACAGACATGCACAATTAACAAACTACATGTATTTCGGTGGTGTTAATAGTGACATCAATTTCTCAATTATTACGTCATTGAAAGCAGGTCTAAAAGTCTCGAAGTGGAATATATATATATATATATATATATATATATATATATATATATATATATATATATATATATATATATATATATATATATATTAGTTTGTGACCTGCACAGATTTTTCACATTGTCCAATCATTTCAATTTCAACAGGGGTGACACCAGAAAATACAATGGCAAATGCAATTAGGTGGGAGTATCTAGTAACAGCGACATGTGTATTTGTGTTGTTGATGTTCGTACTAGGAAGCATCTTGATGTATTGATATCTTCATCATTGTATACTTCCGTATATTCTAAAAACTATAGTCTGTCCTATGGTATCCTATATATACAGTCATACCTGCCTTAAAGACCACCTGTTTTCAGCTTCCACTCGTCTTCAACAGCCTGTTTCTGTCCCCCCAATCAATTTCACTATATAAACATACCTAAACCAGCAGCAACCTGTCTAACGTGGCCAGCGGCCAGTGATATACAGGACAAAATGCTTGGTCACACTATTTTCGGCAGCCATTTTTTTAGGATAATTGATCACATGATCTATTTTTAAAAACCTCTAAGCAGGTTAGCTTGGCAGCACTGTAACGTACATGATTTTGACATCTGATCATCTTAACATCAAACTATCATGTATTGGTACATGAATATACACTATACACTGCATTAAGGACTCCAATTTTCTTGTGATTTTTGTCAACCTGGAACCAAAGGCCACCTGCCTTATGCAGCCACTTTTCCAATCTCCCTTCAGTGGCTGCACAAAACAGGTTTGACTCTACTTAATCAATTATCCATGCCCATGACAAATAAATTTAATTCGTTTTATACTAGATATTCGCACTCAAATTATCCCGTGTAATGGTGGCCATCTTTCGAAGTTTCAGAGCGGAAGTAAAAGAAAGGGGCCGTTTATTAGTCATTCTGATTTAGCCTGACTCACTCAATCACCGAGTCCTCACGACAATAATATATATTGGGAGTTATTCCCCTTCATACACCTCTTGTCAAGAGAGGCGCATGAATATTAATATATATATATATATATATATATATATATATATATATATATATATATATATATATATATATATATATATATATATATATATATATATTAAACTATTGATATTGTCTGGGTTGTAGGTGACGACGAAAGGAATTTTATCATCATATTTTTTATCTTTTCGTTGGGTGTTCCGTAATTCCATGTTTAGAATTTGTTTGGCCTTTTGAATCCCGGCGTTAATTAGGGCCTTTTGTCTTTTGAGATAGACTCGGAGTTCTTCTCATCTTTTTGTTTGTAAATGATGTTCTTTCACTATTGTGCAAATTCGTCTTGCCATATTAAAAGGAATGTTTATTTTCGTGTGTGATGGATGACAAGAACAAAAATCCAAATATTGGTGAGTATCAGTTTCCTTACAGAATCGGTCTATTATGATTTTATTTCGTTGTTTAATTAGTCTGATGTCCAAAAAAACGGGAGTTCCTTATCATTTATTGTGGATTTAATCGATTCATGTAGAGTATCTATAAAGGAATGAGATCTTTGTAAACCATCTTCTCTTTTTGTCCAGAATATAAAACAATCATCAAGATGACGTGACCAGTTTTCTTTGATATATGTTGCAAAGTTTTCATCAAATATTCCCGGCAATTTCTGGTACATTTTATCTTCTAGAATGCCAATAACTAGAGTTGCATAAGTTGGTGCAACTTTTGTACCCATTGCTGTTCCTTTAATCTGATGGTAATACTTATTGTCGAAGAAGAAATGGTTGCTTTCCAGTACAATTTTTAATACTTCAAAAATGAATCGTTGTGTGAATCTCCCGTTGGTATACCAACATTTCACACGACCTGGGAATCGAAGCAGTTAACATCTGGTTACATAAATATCATGGGGAAGTCAACGAAAAGATAAAAAAGATAATGATAAAATCCCTTTCGTCTTCACCCACAACCAAACAATATCAATATTTTGGAAACTGCAAAACGATTCCTTCCAATTCTTCAACAGTCAGGAAACATGAAAGAATTGGTCAAAGAATCCCATATTATAAACAGCAGAAGACAATTAAGCACCGAACTTGAAAAAACTGCTAACAAAAGCCCCCCCCCCCTTACCTTCCGTTGAAACCAAATGGGCGTGAAAATGCGGGAATTCGCGATATGGGACGTGCGACTGTATTGTGGAAAGTGACAAAATAATATTAAAATGTGGAAAGGAATTAAAACCTAATGCCAACATGAACTGCAAGTCGTAAAATCTCATTTATGGCTCCATTTGTCCGACTTGTAATGGAAACTACATGGGGCAAACCGGAAGTAAGGGTGCATAAACAACAAATAAAGGATCCCACGGTACGTGATACACCGTGCTGCGAACATTTCGCAACATGCGGAAGGGGAAATTTAAAATATTTCCTTTTTTCAAAATGTGGACTGAAGAACAAGCAGTGAGAAAAGCCAAAAAAGATTTCTTTATAAGACTGCTCAATCCAAAACTTAATAGAAAATAATCGTTTCGTTTCTATTAATACTAATTTTTATAACCACTATCGTGTAACGTCACTATGACGTCATAGTTAACAATAGTATCTTAACAACATGTATTCTGTCTGAAGAGTCTGTGAAGGCGAATGCGCTTACAGAAATTAAAGAAGAAAATTATGAATTGTGATGTTTTGAACTCTTTCTAAATATATATATTTCTTCTTTAATTTCTGTAAGCGCTTTCGCCTTCACAGGCTCTTCAGACAGAATACATGTTGATACTATTGACGAGATTTTTGTTTGTATATTTCATTTTACAGGAATTCGATAACAAGAAATGAAAATGCAAAGAATCGTGAGTAGTTTATAATTTGTATTAATGCAGATAGATTAATAATAAATACCGATATGTAAGCAAATAAAATACATTATATTTTCTCCGTCACACTTGATTTCCATCCTATGGTGATCTACCCCTGACATAGCGAACATCATGTCTGTTGTCCAGTTCACATACCGTGGCGGACGGAGTTATCTTTTGATTATGGTAGGGATGATTCTACTCACTTTTCGGTTATTGACAAGCTTCACAGGAATACATTTTATTCTTACTGGATACAGGTAGGTATGGCGCCTAATAAGAACGGCAACACTTGTCAATGTCATTTCAATGTAGGTATGCTTTATTAGCTTAATTAAAACTTGTCCAGGTACGGACTCCTTCGCATGTGGTTATATGGATTTACTATACCGTAGGTCTTGGGTTAATACTTTTACAACTGGTCCCAAAATTATGTTTTTAAATTAATTTCAAGGTTCCAATATATATTATATATTCCAGTATTCTTCGGGATTTTAATTCTTCTCTAGATACATCGTTGTCGCAGTTCTTATCATTCTTATGGAAAATACATGTTTGAAAAATGCATGAACGAAAAATTTTGAAAATATATGATATTGTGAAATTCACTGATTTTTCGTCCATGCATTTTTTATACAGATGTGAGGGTCCCAAACCTACGACCACTACCGGATCAGGCTTGTAATGCAAATGAAGACATTTACGATGAGATCATTGAATTGGACAATGTTTACTCCAGGCTTCAGGAAGATGAAAGTTTATATAACGAATTAACACTGAAAAGGAATGTTTTGCAAAACACGAGTCCCCATACTATGCATGGTCTGTACAGCAGGGTAAATCTAGAAGGCGCTTATCCACAGGACTTCGCCTCTTCATCTCTGCCTCCTCCATATGACATGCAAATTACTGGTGAAATTTGCTGGACAGAAAACGATTCTTATGTGATGTCAGAAAATTGATAAACCTGTGTCAGCTCGAAGTCACCAAATATACCATGTCATCAGGCTCAACTAACTTTTTTTATGGGTTTTCTGACAGAAGAACACAGAATGTACTATGCTGCGATTGGAAATTTTGTATATTTATTTCAAACAATGGCAAATTATGATATTTATTTATCATTGGGAAAACAAGACAAAAATATCAAAAAATATTTTGAGTACATGCTGGAATTGAAGTATCATACTCGGACATTTTTACGAGTTGACGGAACATCAACGCATTTATGTTATGGTAAATTGTTTATTGGGAACAAGTCAAAGCACATTTTGCAGCATGTGGTTAATCACTAATTATACTGACGCAAAATTACACCTGTATATGAATTCCAGCAACATAAACTAAAGTTCAAGGTTGAAATTTCCAAATCACACTTTTATTCGTATTTTTTTATTTTTTAAATGATGAAAATATAGTAACAATTCGCTGAAAAATATAGGTCCTCAAGACTTGTTAATATGATATTAAAGGTCAGTTCGTCTTTTATGAATTTTAAGATGTTATAAATTTGCTTGAGAATGTTACTTTTCAATTATTTGTTTTGCAATTATACTTTTGTGATTGAAATGAAATTAAAAGCGATAGACTGGACTGTTAACAATCCTTGCGCAATATTAATATGCAATTGAGTTTTGGTCAAGTTTCCCTTGCTGTGTATTGGCAAGATCTGTCGTTTGCCATCAACTCGTATCAGTACTTTCAATACTTTGATTCATGTTTATGTTTAAATGATAGAAAAGATCAGTTTTACCGAAAGGTTTTATATAAAAGAAAAGAAAATGCGTTTTTATTAAGTTTTACAAAACAATATAAAATCGGGTATTAACGAGGTGCATTGATAGATTCATCTTCTTATTTATGTGTTTAAAATCAAATGGGTTTATATTTACCATGTTGCGGACATATATGTAGTTTAATTTGATTTTTTGTAACAGTTTTATGACTGCATTCTTTGTGCAAATAATGTTTCATCTATTGTCCTAACATGTATGTTTTCTGCCGCCCGTCCGGCGTTCATAATAAAAAAAAATTAAAAAATTCTCCATGTCAATTATTCTGATCAAGCAAACAGGATGGCCTCAGAGCATATCAACAAGGGATTTTGGCTTATAGTCAGAATAAGAAGCAAAACCGTTTTACACACACAAGTCTACCAAAAACATTTTTCTTTTGCGGAAATTGTCAGAAAATGCACTAGGACGATTATTTTCCATTTCAATTAGATTTCATATCTGGTTCTTATCTTGAAAGCTGTAATATTTAGGTAGAAAGTGTAAGAAAGAAATGAATTTATGCTAGGAAGTAAACAGCATGAAGGAAATTATCAGGTGGTTATTTATAGAAGATATTTCCCATTTTAAATTGTTCTAGGTCTGTACATTTTTATAAAAAAATTGCATTTCCCTAGTATCATTTTATAAAGTTATACGATTGATGCAAGTTTTTCTAATCTATACTGTTCTAAATCCATTTTGGCATACGATTCGCATTGTGCACTGTTTGGTGTTTAGTCATATATTGTATACGAAAGTTTGGTGCTACATGTAATTCCCTTTCCGTATCCATATAAATTCCATAAGAAATGGTACTATTTCAAATTTATAAATTAATTTCCAATAAATCTAACTTCTTCGTTGAGACTTCTGTATCTTTTATTTTCATAATCAGTAGAATATATCTTAAACCTATGAGTCTATGTCTTTCTTTTACGTCAAAAAACAAAAAAAAAAAAAAAAAAAAAAAAACAAAAAAAAAAAAAAAAAACAAAAAAAACAAAAAAATTTTTATAATCTTGCATATTCTTGTTTTGAAATTTAGATATATATTTCTATAATCTTGCATATTCTTGTTTTGAAATTTAGATATATCGACGACGTTTCAATTAAGAATGACAATTTTCACATATGTGGCAACACAATATACATTGTATGTTAAAGGCCGATTACCGTTTAAAGTGAACAACATTAAATATCGTAAAAAAGTTTTCCGATTCACAAATGTACAATTTAAAGACACACTAATTAAATCTAGTACACACATTAACTGCAATTAGTCAGAAAATGATTTTAAAAAAACGTGATACAAACAACCCTTATTAGCGACCGCACATGTTGTCTATCGTTCACTGCTGTTACATCGATACGGAAAGCATGTTTGTTTGTTTATTGTTGTTTAACGTCCCACTCGAGAATATTTCATTCATATGGAGACGTCACCAAATGCCGGTGAAGGGCTTCAAATTTTGGCCTATGCTCGGCACTTACGGCCATTGAGCAGTATGGTTCTTTAACGTGCCAACACCTACTGTGACACCGGACCTCCAACTTTTACTGTCTCATCCGAAAGACAGGAAACCAACCTGTCGCCGGCGGGACTCGAACTCACGACCTCACGATCCAGAGTCGAGCGCGCTAGCGACTGAGCCAGGCCGGCTCACGGAAATCATGTAAAACAAGAATGAACGTTAAATTGTGGGAGTACTTTACTGAAAACTGGAATTATACATTTTTCAAAACAGAAATATCGTATTTCTATGCATATACTTTTACTACTTTCAGATTAAAAGATAGATTCAAAAGAAAGTATTGATACTCTCCGACCAGTTTGACTCCATTATTGAACATTCCATTATTGAACACAAGTGTTAGTCTTGATAGATTGGTTTCTTCAGGGGAAATTCAAAGAAGCGTGGCAATTTTTAAATTTGTTTTCATTTTCATTTCCTTCCTCAAAGCATTTCAACGCTCTATTTCTGTTCCTAAACGCACAGCACAATTTTTATCGATTCTATCCGTCTTCTGTTTCTGTCCTTTGTATTTTGTTTATTTGCTACCTGCATGGCAACGTGTTTACTTCTTTGTGGAATGTTGGTAAACTCGCACCCATCTCAATTCGTATCTCCTTTGGCTAAGGCATGCCTACGCTTGTCTGACTCGTAACCAAACCAATTGGAAGAGTCTGACCCATCGCTCTACTGACTTGTATACAATAACGTAAGAGTTATGGTTACATCGATGACTTAAATCTCAAGCACATAGAAAAACAACCCGGGCTTGATCATTTTTCTAAGTAGGAATCAGGGATATTCGTTACGCTATTTCAGGTTGTTCCATTCCGTACTGTTTTGTCGGAATAGTGTGTGTTCATATCATGTGACCTCAACAGAATGCCGGGCAAAATTGCTTCCGGTTTCATAATATTTACATTGATAACATTCTTCTCATAGGATTTAATTGTTGATAGATGTTGGAATTCTTTCTTGTAACAACTACAAGTGCCGTCACTTTCTGGTAGGCTGCTTTTCACATCTGGCATCTAGTACTGCATGATATCTAGATTCCAGACCATATATATAAAACACAAAGTTTAACTGGAAGTGGTGCACCGCTGCCCGCATTTTTTTTCTTTGAAGTTGCATACTATTATGACAAACAGTAACGGAAAGAAACAACTCCAAAAAGGTCAATTGACCCGTACGAAAAATTACCCGTTTTCCAAATAATTTTTTACGGATATAGAGAAGGCACGGAAATATTTTTCACAATAGAAAAATGACACAGGTAAATTTACTACCATAGAAGAATAACCCAAGAATGTTTTTAAAATATAAAAAAATAAATATTTAGCAGTTAATGATGACTACGTCGTACAAGTTATACACGTTTTAGTAGGTTGAAATTATAGCTATATATACTCAGTACACTATGCACATGGATAATGTGTGGTGTTTGCATGCAGTGCATTTTCGTTTGAAAATTACGATAATTTAGATGGCATAAAATGATGTTTCTGTCAGGTTTTTCTACACAAAATGTCATAGGCATATGGCATAGCAGTGTAATGATTTAAGTTCAAAGACTACTTCCAATATCCCTATAAGTCGGTTTACCACGCGCAATAACGATATTACTCATAGTATGTTCCTTAATGGTTCCTCTAAAACAACTACATTTAAACAAGATAATTTTCTGTCCTGTCATATCAACAATTGGAAAATCCGACAGTGATTCCTAAATTTGCCATGAACTTTAAACAAACATTATAGGGAGACCGATTTGAATTATCTTGTTATAACAAGATGTTATGTCATAACAAAATAGTATGTCGTAATAAAAAGATATTATGACGTAAAAAACATGATATTATGTTGTTATAACCAGATATAAATTGAACAACAATTGAAAAATCCGACAGTGATTCCTAAATTTGCCATGAACTTTAAACAAGCAGTATAGGGAGACCCATATGAATTATCTTGTTATAACAAAATATTTTGTCATAACAAAATAATATGTCGTAATAAAAAGATATTTTGTCGTAAAAAACAAGATATTATGTTGTAATTACGGAAGCGTGTTTGGGTCACAAGTTAATCTTATAATTGTGTGTCATTAGGTTTTATTTGAATTGTTTTTCACATCGTTGTTCTTAATAAGGCATAACATCGCATTACTGTCTGGTAATAATTGTGTTACAAGACACTAATCATGTTATATTGTATCATTCTTATTCTATACTATTATTAACGCAACCTTAATTTAAAGAAGCTATATTTTATGAAAAATAACCCACTTCTAACTTTTCACGAAATACTTCTTTTTAAGGCATTGTCTTGAGAAAATTGCAACAAATTGTTGTGTAATATCACAACCTTCATTTATTTTAATGGTGTCTTAATTTAAGTTGTATTATGGTTTAACCCTTTCACCCCTGAAAATCTGAGTGGTATGCTCTTTTTATTGTTAAAGACTAGTTTTTTATGGTCTGTAGGGTTCAAAGTGTTAAATACACCATTGTAACTCGCTGGCAAATTTTGTCGAGTCAGATTATATATTTTCATACCGTCGCAGGACAGAATATTTATTTTAAAGCAGACTAGAAACAGATTGTTTAATTCCTGTTTTTTTTTTTTTTTTTTTTTTTACTTTTATAGTCAGAAAAGTATTATATTGCTGTGGCGGATAAAATAAAATGTCATAGGGGAGTTGAGGGTGTAACATAAAAAATATTCATACTGTTTAAAACTGATATATATCTACAATACATATGGCACTGCATATTGGATTAGTGACGCAAGATTTCGCCACGGAAAAGGTGACACGCTGTCGCATCTTTCAGAAATTTGGAATCCTGACCATACAGAAGTATGGAAAGAAAATGTAAAAAAAAATCATCACGTGCGCACTCCTTAATATTTTGTTCTCTCAATTTTATGTCGTGCGCAGGACTTAATATTTTGTTCTCTCATTTTTATGTCGTGCGCACGACTTAATATTTTTTTTCACACGACATAACAAATGAGAGAAAAAAAAATATTAATTCGTGCGGACGACATACTTTTTAAAGAAAAATAGTATTAAGTCGTGCGCACGAGATATTTTTTTTTTTCACATGTCCCTTCATACTTCCGTATGAACAGGCATTTTATCAGCGTCAAGATACAAAATTCCGCCTGACTACATGGCTAATACAGTGGCGTAGGGGGCAAATTTGTTTTTCAGAAAATGTTTTCACCGGTAAAAAAAATATCTTTTCATGTACCTTTTGATTATGCAATAAACATATACAACAGTGGCGGATCTTGATTTTTTAAGAGGGGTGAGTGGGTCTTATGCAATGCGTACCTCACCAAAGGCAGACTTATGATTTAAAGTTGGATAGGGTGCAAATGTAGAATATATTCGCATTTTACTTTTGAAAGCTCCGGGAAGCATTTTTCTGGATTCCAGACGTGTTAAAAAAAATTTTGTGAAAAAGTAATGTCACACTGATTATCCATCTGAACTAAAACTGTTTCAGGAAACATAATCCATCCCTCTGATAGACGGATGAAACCTCCAAAATGAAGTGAAATTCAACTCCGGCTAGGGGATTCTAGAGTATCTTTTCTAGGTAAAAGCTTCCAATTTGGAAGCCCAATGAAGCATTTTGTAACTACACCCCGAAACAAATCAGTTTTCCATATGTTCCAGGGAGTATACTAGTACTCTCTAGGAAATGTTAAATTTCACAAGTCCAGAAAGTTCAACGTTCATTATCTAGGTTCCAAAAATTAAATTAGGAACTGATTTTATCTCAAATTCATTAAACAGATAGGCTGATTATTTGTATAGGTCAATTTTTTATTTTTTTTTGGGGGGGGGGGGGGGGGGTTGTCAGCGTTTTTCTCCTTCCTCGTGGTGGATTTGAAGAACAAATGAATGCAGATGATCACTGATTAAGTCAGCAACATAACTTCTTTGATCTCAATTATATATAAATGTCTTTATGCATTAATCAAGAAAGAGGAGCGTAGCCAGTCGACAAAATTTTAGAAAGAAATTACAGCGAGCGAAGCGAGCCGAAACTTTTTAAAAAATGATTTTCATCACAACTTTAGCACCAGTTAAGGTCAGATGATTTATTAACTTGCTAATAAAGGACAGGCTATTTCTTTTCAATGTTACCAAGGCCAGAATATTAATTTTAAAATTCTGCCAGCCCCCCCCCCCCCCCCGCAGAATCAATAGTCATTGCCTTATATATCCCACTCCTTCCATGTCTAGCGTACAGAATGATGGCGAGAATGAAAATTAAAAACAAGTTTTGCGTTAATATTAGAAATATGATACAATTATTTGGAAAAATATCAAACAGAAAATATCTTTTAACGGACCAGCTTAATCATAAACCGATCTCTAATCGCTCCTGTTTTCTGATATGTCGCTATCTAACGCAATCCGCAATGGGGTCACGCGCGGATGACCTTGTAAATTTGTCATTTTCGACCCATGAATAAGCGACTTACACAATCTTGTAACCCATCTAATGGCAAAGAAATGTAAATATTTTTAACATTTTAAACAACTCAAAATCCGAAAGTACAGAATTGTTTTCATAACGTTGGATAGATTCGAATCATCAAATATATTCCGATGGACTTTTGCGGACTGACGGTTTACTTTTTATAAAATAAATAACATCTCTTTGTCATTTCATTTTGTAAGTCGCATTTTCATTCGTCGAACATTATAAACTTACAAGAGGTCAATCGTACTTGACCCCATAGCGGATTGAGACATATCAGAAAACGGGAGCGGTGAGAGATCGGTTTTTAATTAGTTTGATAACGGACAATTTAAAACAAAGCTTTTTTACATTGCATAATCTAAATCTTATCAGATTATATAAAACTTATTTATTAATTAAACAAGAATGATAAAATGTGACATGAATAATGTCTTGTAACACACAGATAGTAATGCAACGTGATGCCTTATTAAGAACAACGATGTGAAAAACAATGCAAACGAAACTTTAACAACTAACAATTATTAGACAACTTGTGGTCCTAATAGGCTTCCGTATATTTCATATCTCGTTATAACAACATAATATCTTGTTATAACGCGATAATTCATATCTCATTAAAACAACATAATATCTTGTTATTACGACATAATATCCTGTTATAACAAGATAATTCATGTCGTTATAATGACATATCTTGTTATTACGACATAATATCTTGTTATAACAAGATAATTCATATTCTGTCAAAACAACATAATATCGTTATTACGACATAATATCTAATTATTACGACATATTATTTTGCTATTACGACATATCATTTTGTTATTATGACATAATTACCTTGTTATTACGACATATTTCACTCATATGTCGTTATAACGACATATCTTGTTATTACGACATAATATTTTGTTATAACGACATAATGTATTGTTATAACAAGATAATTCATATCTTGTTATAACGACATAAGATCTTGTTATTATGACATATCTTGTTATAACAAGATATTCCATAACTCGTCATAACAACATATCTTGTAATTACGACATAATATCTTGTTATTACGATGTAATATCTTGTTATAACAAGATAATTTAGATCTCGTTGTAACAACATATCTTGTTATTACGACATAGTATATTATTAATACGGCATAATATCTTGTTAAAACAAGATAATCAATATATCGTTATTACCACATGTGGCACGTAACGGCTTCCTTACCCATCTATGTAAATTCGGGGGGGGGGGGTGTTCTAAATTATTTTGTTTTCAAAACCAAAATCAAATTGCCAAAAGCTCGCAAAATTTTAACGGCTCCTTTACCTTATACCCATATAACATGTCGGAGTCTCATGAACCCTTTCTTGACCTGGACACATTCAAATTTGAGGTAATAAAGCATAACATTAAATTTACACTGACAAAAGTAGTTGTTCTTACTTGTTCTTCCACCTACGAGCATCCAGTGGGGAAAAAAAGTTGTTCCCATAAAGACTGTCATAACCGAAAATTGAGTAGATTCATCAGCAAGATGATTAAAAAAGGCGATGGGCACGAGTCAGCTAAAACATGGGTACGAGTCAGCCAATTCACCTAGGTACAAGTTGTGATGGATACGAGATGACAATGATTCATATGTGGAACTTATTCATCTGAGGTTGCCTTGAATACTACGCAACTCTTGTTTAAATTTATTGTCATTACGAGTAAAAATCATGTTTGGCCTTCAGACTCAGATTACTAGAAAACAGAATCACTTAGAAGCGTAATTAAAGGGACGATAATACGTAACTTTATACATGTATTAGCATTTTGCGAAGCACATTATCATTTCAACCAAATTAACAAGGTTGCTGAGCATAAAGCACCGGTCATGGGTTTGTAACAAACTAGAAATTAAAGACAATACAATCAAGCACACACGCTTCCTCTTTGGAAAATTTAACTACTTTAAACTCAGACAGGAAATTAACAACCAGACTACACGACCAATATGATTTCGGCTTTCCAATCATAATTTTGTCTACACCTAAGCAGAAACATTACGTAATCACTTACATATAGTGTTTATATGCCAGAGTGTGTTCAACATGTGAACATTTTATATACATAGACAAACTACTAACTGATAAGTTATTGTCACAAGGATATCCAGAATCTAGTCTGATGTAAACGTTCCGCAAATATTACGGGCAGTGTAATGACCTTGTTTGCAATTACTTTATTCCACTGAATGAAATATTAAATTGTATGTTCGATAACGGTTAATTATTGTCTGTATCGATTGTGACTTATTCCTCACTTATTTTATTTGAATTTGACTGTGGACTCGCGATGGGTGTGACCGGTCAAAAGAGGATGCTTCTCTCCTCCATGGCACCTGATCCCACACTTGATTTCCAGAGGTCCGTGCTTTTTTTTCAATAGTCACCAGATGTGTTTATTTGTCTACTGGATATCCAGAAGATTTACCAATTCATCATCAAAATATAGAGTCCAGTTTTAACCTGTTTAAAAACTTGACTGGCCGAATCTGTGTCACCACTCAGTCACGTTGTTTAGTTTCAACCAGTTTAAAGACTTGTCTAGCTGGATATGTGTCACGACTCATTCATGCTGTTCTCGGTTTGTTAACCTCTATGTAAGTGTTAACAGAACATTTTCAAGTTCCATGTACAATTAAAATGACAATTTTCTGGCACAAATAAGATTTTAATAGAAATAATAAATAATTTAACATCAGACTATTACAGACAAAAAGGATTAAATATTCCGCGAAGCATGAGTTTCGAAAATATGACTACACATAATATACAACTCTTTGAAGTATTGATAGTGTGTTACAGAAATTTGGATTTGATTTGATTTGATTTTGTTTTACGCCATACTCAACAATCTTTCAGTCATATGACGGCGTCCAGTTTTTATTGGTGAAGGAGAAACCCTGATTACCTGGGTAAAGACCACCGACCTTCCGCAAGAAAACTGGCAAACTTTCCCACTTAATTTGAAATCACCCTAGTGGGTTTCGAACCAGAGGTGAAAAGCCATGTGATTTAAAGTGCAATACTCTAACTACTCGGCTACGGAGGCCCCCTACAGAAATTAATGAATATTTTAAAATGTCCTCTGTTTTACCAGATGTCTCACACTCGTATTTCATATATGGTAAATAACACATTTGATAATGATTTTATCATATAATTTTACTCCGCAAGCCTCATTAAATTATATGATAAATCAATTATCTTGTGTTATATACCATATATAAGGAAATCCAGTGAGAACATATACTCACTCTGATAGGTAGTCCGAAAGATAGCAACGAATTGAAGAGACCCAAACTTGAATACAATAAACGGTGCTATAATTGCATTATATGAATTTTCAGTTAACTCATGCTTTTATACCCTTTTTATCAAATAACCATTACAGCAATGTGAAAAAGTACAGAGACATATATCATCTCAACATAATACGATTTTATATTCAAATAAGTTATTATGTGTAACATTCTGGGTACTATCTCGAAATTTGAGTAACTGTCTTGAATATATATATATATATATATATATAGATATATACAGATGCCACTTGATATCTCAAAGTGCACAGCACCACCCAAAAACTTTGTGGTTTCAAGAGTTCAAAGTTTCAAGAGTTCCAGAAATCGACATTTCAATCCTTGCAGGTTCTTATTTCTAAACAGAAGAAGGGATTTTGTTTTCATAATTCATATGAATTTTGAAAAAAACAATTGCTGTACCTAGTTATCAAGCATTAAAAAAAACCGTATAAATACACTATATAAATTATACATCCTTTTAGGATATAAACAGTCCTCAACAAATAAGGTATATAATATTGCAAATGCATTGTTTCTTCAGATTTACGGAAGTAGAGAACAATTTACTGAAAATTGTTCCAATTTAGGCAGTTTTGGCCCTGCCCCTAAGGTACAAGAGTCATAAAGTTTACAATTTTTGTTCCACTTTCCCCCAAAGTGCATCGCACCAAACTAGGAAAGGATTTGTTGTGAAATTTTAAAAAAGAAGTAAAAAAATTATTATTAACAGACAATGCACCAACACACCAAAGACTGCTCATATTGCTTGTTCTCTGCTATTTTCTTGCCGGCCTGAAGAGACAACATTACAGAAATTAAATTCAGATTAGTATTTATTGCTGATGAACATATTTCTGAGATCTGGCTGAATAAGAGGACTTGTCTACAGCATGTATATTGTCATATTTATCTTCGTATACGAAGAATTCCAAAACTATACAATGCATCTGAATGTTGAATTAATACAAAGAATCAAACTAAATTTTGTTAAACTTTGTGGACAGTGATGGAAACAAAAATATTTTTCAGAGAGAGAGAGAGAGAGAGAGAGAGACAGAGAGAGAAACAGAGAGAGAGAGAGAGAGGATCACAAGTACTTTGGCCGACTCTCAGTTTTCTAGTTTTGCTTCATCTCCCATAAACAGACTTCATGTGTCCCCTTCTCGCTGATATACCCCATAACTCTCATAAACAGACTCCATATGTCTCTTTCTGGCTGACATGCGCCCTAACTTTCATTAACAGACATCATTTGTCCCCTTCTGGCTGACATGAGCCATATCTCTCATAAACAGACTCCATATGTCTCTTTCTGGCTGACATGCGCCCTAACTTTCATTAACAGACATCATGTGTCCCCTTATGGCTGACATGAGCCATATCTCTCATAGATAGATTCCATGTGTCTCCCTTCTGGTTGTCATGTGCCATAACTCTATTAAACAGACGTCATGTGTCTACCTTCTGGTTGTCATGTGCCATAACTCTCATAGATAGATTCCATGTGTCTCCCTTCTGGTTGTCATGTGCCATAACTCTCATAAACAGACGTCATGTGTCTCCCTTCTGGTTGTCATGTGCCATAATTCTCATAAACAGACGTCATGTGTCTCCCTTCTGGTTGTCATGTGCCATAACTCTCATAAACAGATGTCATGTGTCTCCCTTCTGGTTGTCATGTGCCATAATTCTCATAAACAGACGTCATGTGTCTCTTTCTGGTTGTCATGTGCCATAACTCTCATAAACAGACAACAAGTATCTCTTTCTGGCTGATATGCGCCATAACTCTCAAAAACAGACTTCATGTGTCTCCCTTCTGGTTGTCATGTGCCATAACTCTTATAAACAGACGTCATGTGTCTCCCTTCTGGTTGTCATGTGCCATAACTCTCATACACAGACTTCATGTGTCTCTTTCTGGTTGTCATGTGCCATAACTCTCATAAACAGACAACAAGTATCTCTTTCTGGCTGATATGCGCCATAACTCTGATAAACAGACTTCATGTGTCTCCCTTCTGGTTGTCATGTGCCATAACTCTGATAAACAGATGTCATGTGTCTCCCTTCTGGTTGTCATGTGCCATATCTTTTATAAACAGACGTCATGTGTCTCCCTTCTGGTTGTCATGTGCCATAACTCTCATAAACAGATGTCATGTGTCTCCCTTGTGGCTGACATGCACCATAACTCTCATAAACAGACTTCATGTGTCTCTTTCTGGCTGACTTACGTCATAACTCTCATAAACAGACTTCATGTGTCTCTTTCTGGCTGACTTACGTCATAACTCTCATAAACAGACTTCAATCAAAAGCCTCCTTTTAATCAGAAAAACAACATTAGTCCATGCTTGCAATTTTACATTTAGAATTAAAAAAGCATTAGGTTTAACTTAAGGTCATATCTAACATACATTTAAACAACCCCACAGCTTGTAATTCTCACATTTTTCTCTCCCCAATTACAATCTTATTTTTTCAATTCTTGGATCAAGAATAGTTTATAAATAGCACCAGGTTCTGGTAAGGCAGTCCATATACCGTATGTAACTTCATTATAAAACTTGTGCAATGTTTCTTAAACTTAGAGATTTATCAAAACTGATTATAGCCAAACTCGCCATTGTATGTAGTACAGTAGATACTGTCTTGGGTGACAACCAAATAAGTCTCTTAAGACATCTGGTCTCTGGAATGAAGTTTTATCAAAGGAATTATTTGACCACATAGTTTCAGAATATTGCCTCAAATGGCAGGTGCATTTTCATGAGAAAAGTATTTCACGGTATGTTCCATTGTACTTTAAAAAAATTCATCCAATCTTTCATACAAATAATCATTAGTAGAGGTTTAACAGTGTAGTTACAGTGGAATCTCACCCAAAGAACACCTCGCATGTTAGACTACATGTTTTCCGTCTCTTGGTAAATGTTCAATAAGTACAGAACCTTACTTAAGAGATGACCTCACTTATCAGGCCACTTTGAGTCAGTCTATTAGGTGGTCTTAATTGTGAGGTTCCACTGCATACACTCTTCAGTATAAATACCTCTTTCCGGTAGGAAATTTCTCTCTACATCATCCAGTTCTATTTCATCATCAGTAAGTCTTTGAACTGCAAAAAAGAAAAAAAAAACAAAAAACAAACAAACAAAAAAAAAACCAGATATTAGTCAATGAACCACCGGGATTGGTTGCTACCATTTGGAAAAAATAAACCCGATAGTGATATTTGATCAGACTTACCCATATATCTTAAGTCATGATGTAAAATGGTGAAAATAGCAGGCCAAAATTTTAAGGTATACAGTATTTTGTTTTAAAACACAGAAAACCTATCATTCTTCTTCTGGTTTTTACTATCACAAGAAGCATTAATCTTAAGTTCATTTTCATTTTTTTTACATCTTGACATTTCTTTTTTATTTTCAAATAGTTTAAATGAAATTTCTTGATGGGATTTACATACACGATGTTATAATATGTTTTTATAGACAATATATTTTTTTTTTTTTCATTTTTAATAATTTTCCAAATATTCAAACATGATATTCAAGAACAATAGATATATACATTTAACATTTAATTGACAAAGACACAATCATACACTCATCCATCCAAAGACATGTAAGACAAAAAGTATAGTAAGAAATGATTCCCTTTATGTGTACATTAATTATGGTTTTGTTTGGTATAAAAATCATGATTATATTGATATATTGTCTACATGTGCTACAAACTCTTTGTTGTATAGTATTTATGATATATCGGGCATAAATCTTAATTATTGCCACAGAGGTAATGGTGAGTTAAATAAATTTATTCAACGCTATTATAGCAAATTGGAAAAATATAGCTAAGTTGTGTCTAAAGTATATTTCAATCAGTGAATATACATACAAATGCTCACATTATATATATATATATATATATATATATATATATATATATATATATATATAGATAGATATACCATAAAAATTGTAAATTGTAATAATTTGTACCACTATGTAATGACATAAATATATTTAGTAGTATATACACGAAAAAAGTTTTAACTACCTACATGTATACAATAACATATCTAGACTTATATGGTTTAAAGTACAAACATAAATTTCCATTTATGAGACATCATACATGTATATGCCTACCATTATGTATAATATAGTTATGTGGTTAGTAGGAAAGGTGAGTTTATATGATATTCAACCAGTTTCCCCAATTATTTCTAAATATTTGTTGATTACCATTACTAAGTGCTATTTGATGGTTTGTTAGTATACAATTTTTAATAGCATGCATAAGTCTTTGTAAAGTTAATTGCTTATTTAAGCATCTCATGGAATATATGTAATATTTAGTTTGCATTAATATAAAGTTTTCAACATAGTTACCATTTTCTTTTCCGAGAAGGAAACTCTGTTTATGAAATACAATTTTTATTTGTAATGTCTCAAAGCAGAATTGCTCAAATTCATTTAAAAGACCTTGTACCATAGTACATTCCCATAACAAATGTTCAATTGTCTCCTTGACTTCAACACAGAAAGTACATGAAGCATTATCTGATTTTCCTATTTTATATAAAAATTTATTAGTACAAAGAATTCTGTGATTTATTCTGTATTGAAACCATTTTAATTTAGTGTTTTTTATAGTAATAAAAGGTATTTGTAAATAATTAGGGATCTCTTCCTTTGTTAGACTAAAAGTGTGTAATTAATTGGTGGAGGAGAATCCCCGGTTACCCGGGTAAAGACCACTGACTTTCCGCAAGAAAACTGGCAAACTTTCCCACTTAATTCGAAATGACCCTAGCGGGATTCGAACCAGAGGTGAGAGGCCCTGTGATTTAAAGCGCAATGCTCTAACCACTTGGCCATGGAGGTCCCATTTTTAAATTATCAGTAATGTATACATGCAATATATTTTTGGAGTTTGGCACAGTTTGTTATGAATTTTTATGTATTTAAGGAATTATATATCACACAGTAGTCAAAGTCTATAAACAAATTTACTAACGAGGAAAGACAATTTTACTCTTACAAACTTTAGCAAAACAGTCCCCTGAAATACAGTCAAACCTCGTTATGTCGAGATCGGTAATCTCGATTTACCCGGTCATCTCGAGATCAAATACCAGTCCCGGCAATTTTCCTTCCATATCTCACTATAAAATGACCTGATAACTCGAGATTGGAAAAGTTGAAAAACCGCTAATGTTGATGTTAAAACATGGTCCCAATGTTTAGTTTTAATGTGAAATTGACCAGTTATGTTGAAGTTAATATTTGCACATCGTCATTTAGTCAATGTGATTATATGACTAGTACTGAACAAATGTTTATTGTATCGTTCTTTAGTACATACAAGAAATAAAAATATTCACAAAAATCCCGTTATTTCTTCTGTAATTCGTTTTTAGACTTTCTTTTTTTAAATGTATAATGATAGTGTCACTTCTGTGATCTAGAAAGCAGCATGGGATGTTCCTATTAAAATGTGAGTGATGTTTTTGTGCCAATACACACTCAAATATAATTAATTCAGTTTTATTGACTTTGCTTTTGCTTTATTGTTTGACACAGCACCCAGTTTGTGTGTGGCTGTCAGCTTGCACATATACTGTTCATGATAGGAATCAGGATTGTATTTCGTGACAGACCTTTTAACTCGAGGACCCGTTTATCTCGAACTTTTTGCTTGGTCCCGACGACTTTGAGTTAACGAGGTTTGACTGAAATTTGGAGTTGCAAAAGAATCACAATTTTAGAGGTGATCCTTCAAATACAACATTCCAAACAAGGAAAATCCAGCAGTAACCTTAGCATCAGTGATATGACCTTGAGTCAAGGTCATGACACATCAACATCTTAGCAGGAACATTTGTGTAAAGAATAAGGCTGCACAGATAAACTAAATGAAACTCATGGTACAGATAAAACAACCTTCCATTCTAGTCAATAATGACCAGACATCAGCAGTATGACCTTTAGCCAAGGTGATAACACATCACCTTCACATAAAGAGCTTTTTACTTGGTATGAGGATATGATGATGGGAAATGGTCACACCAAGCACTATGAATAGACAATATTGTGATGAACTATATCACAAATAAGTTAGTTTACCTCTTGTCGAGTCTCTCTTGATCTTTTTCATCGTTTGTAGCCAGAGGTAACATGATCTGACGATGCACTCCATATTTGTGTAAAACAGCAGTACAACAAGTACTATTATGACTAGATAAAAAACAATGTGATCATAAAACAGCTCTTGCATGATCTTCTTTATTCTGGAAAAAAAAAATACAAAAATACAAAAATTGTCATAATGTATCGGAACTTAAAAAGGTATCAGAACTTAAACACTAGACTGTCATAATGTATCAGAACTTTAACACTAGACTGTCATAATGTATCAGAACTTTAACACTAGACTGTCAAAATGTATCAGAACTTTAACACTAGACTGTCAAAATGTATCAGAACTTAAACAGGTATCAGAACTTTAACACTAGACTGTCAAAATGTATCAGAACTTTAACAATGACTGTCATAATGAGATCAGATCTTTAACACTATACTGTCATATTGTTTCAGGACTTTAACAACAGACTGTCATAATGTATCACAAATTTAATGCTAGACTGCCATAATGTACCAGAAATTGAACGCTAGACTGCCATAATGTATCAGGACTAGAACACTAGCTTGTCATAATATATCAGAGTTTTAACACTAGACTGTCATAATGTATCAGGACTAGAACACTAGACTGTCATAATATATCAGAGTTTTAACACTAGACTGCCATAATGTATCAGGACTAGAACACTAGACTGTCATAATATATCAGAGTTTTAACACTAGACTGCCATAATGTATCAGGACTAGAACACTAGACTGTCATAATATATCAGAGTTTTAACACTAGACTGTCATAATGTATCAGGACTAGAACACTAGATTGTCATAACATATCAGAGTTTTAACACTAGACTGTCATAATGTATCAGGACTAGAACACTAGATTGTCATAACATATCAGAGTTTTAACACTAGACTGTCATAATGTATCAGAGCTTTAATGCTAGACTGTCACAATGTATCAGAACTTGAACACTGACTGTCATTATGTATCAGAACTTGAACATTAGATTGTCAAAATGTAACAGAACTTGAAGAACACTAGACTGTCATAATGTATAAGAACTTTAACACAACACTGTCATAATGTATCAGTACTTTAACATAATTCTGTCACAATGTATTAGAAATTTAACAGAAGACTGTCATAGTGCATCAGAACTTGAACACTTGAGTGTAATAATGTATCAGAACTTTAACACTAATTGTCATAATGTATCAGAACTTTAACATGTAACAGAACTTGTACACTAACCGTCAAAATATACCAGACCTTAAACATTTACCGTCATAATGCATCAGAACTTTAACACGAGACTGTCATAATGTCTCAGAACTTAAACACTAGACTGTCATAGACCTAATGTAGATATTACAAGTCAACTGTTAACACTAGACTGTCATAGACCTACTGTAGGTATTACAAGTCAACTGTCAACACTAGACTGTCATAGACCTACTGTAGATATTACAAGTCAACTGTTAACACTAGACTGTCATAGACCTACTGTAGATATTACAAGTCAACTGTTAACACTGTTAACACTAGACTGTCATAGACCTACTGTAGATATTACAAGTCAACTGTTATAATTAGACTGTTATAGATAGACCTAATGTAGATATTACAAGTCAACTGTTAACACTAGACTGCCATAGATAGACCTACTGTAGATATTACAAGTCAACTGTTATCACTAAACTGTCATATATAGACCTAATGTAGATATTACAAGTCAACTGTTAACACTAGACTGCCATAGACCTACTGTAGGTATTACAAGTCAACTGTTAACACTAGACTGCCATAGACCTACTGTAGGTATTACAAGTCAACTGTTAACACTAGACTGCCATAGACCTACTGTAGGTATTACAAGTCAACTGTTAACACTAGACTGCCATAGATAGACCTAATGTAGATATTACAAGTCAACTGTTAACACTAGACTGTCATAGACCTACTGTAGGTATTACAAGTCAACTGTTAACACCAGACTATTATAGACCTACTGTAGATATTACAAGTCAACTGTTATCACTAGACTGTCATAGATAGACCTAATGTAGATATTACAAGTCAACTGTTAACACTAGACTGCAATAGACCTACTGTAGGTATTACAAGTCAACTGTTAACACTAGACTGTCATAGACCTACTGAAGGTATTACAAGTCAACTGTTAACACTAGACTGTCATAGATAGACCTAATGTAGATATTACAAGTCAACTGTTAACACTAGACTGTCATAGACCTACTGTAGATATTACAAGTCAACTGTTAACACTAGACTGTCATAGACCTACTGTAGATATTACAAGTCAACTGTTAACACTAGACTGCCATAGATAGACCTACTGTAGATATTACATGTCAACTGTTAACACTAGACTTTCATAGACCTACTGTAGATATTACAAGTCAACTGTTAACACTAGACTGTCATAGACCTACTGTAGATATTACATGTCAACTGTTAACACTAGACTGTCATAGATAGACCTGTAAATGTTATAAGTTAATTGTTAACACTAGACTGTCATAGATAGACCTACTGTAGATATTACATGTCAACTGTTAACACTAGACTGTCATAGACCTAATGTAGATGTTACAAGTCAACTGTTAACACTAGACTGTCATAGATAGACCAACTGTAGATATTACAAGTCAACTGTTAACACTAGACTGTCAAAGACCTACTGTAGATATTACAAGTCAACTGTTAACACTAGACTGTCATAGACCTACTGTAGATATTACATGTCAACTGTTAACACTAGACTGTCATAGATAGACCTACTGTAGATATTACAAGTCAACTGTTAACACTAGACTGTCATAGACCTACTGTAGATATTACATGTCAACTGTTAACACCAGACTGTCATAGATAGATCTGTAGATGTTATAAGTTAATTGTTAACACTAGACTGTCATAGACCTATTGTAGATATTACAAGTCAACTGTTAACACTAGACTGTCATAGACCAACTGTAGATATTACAAGTCAACTGTTAACACTAGACTGTCATAGACCTACTGTAGATATTACACGTCAACTGTTAACACTAGACTGTTATAGACCTACTGTAGATGTCACAAGTCAATTGTTACTATGTAAGACTAAATGATATAACTCACTAAAATGAATTCTAGAAAATCTGAAGAAGTCCTTTTACACTTTAGATGGAACTGCAACAAAAGGACAAGTATCTATCAATGTCTGATGAGTTTGTGGTCAATACAGTCAAACTTTGCTTTTTAGACCATCTAACTGACTCGACCAAATTGGTCTGATTAGCGAGGCCATCGCTTAAGCAAGTTTTGGATTGATGATTTTCAAACCTGAGATAATGATTGGTCGAAGTTAACCTCATGCATATTCATTGGCTTTGCTAAACAAAGTGTATGCCTTTTGTCCTCATAAATTAATTAAATTATATGTCAGTGAAGTAGCCTGTTAAGACCACATGACCATACTGGAGATGCTGTTGATAATAGCTACTTGTATAAAGAATAGAAACTTCAGTGATTCTGATGGGAATTCAACTACTCAAAGAATGTTTCCTTTAAAATAAGGGTTTTTCTCCCCTGAACTGTTGCCAATTTTCCAAGTTTTGCAGATTATATATATATAAATATTTATATATATATATAGAGATTATTACATGGTAAAATTCATATCACATATCATATCTCATATATCAGACCGAGGGCAGAGGTCTGATATTGCCAAGGGCTGATATGATATGTCAGACCGAGGGCTATTTATTTAGCCTCAATGTTGATTAATTTTCAATTAAAGTTTCAGTTTTAAATTTCTGAGTATTGTAAAATTAACCATGATCGTTAGGTCACTGACATCAGCTATATCGTAAAAAATATTATCGTTATTGATATGAATTTTCACGAACCATGTTGGCACTGTTTACATTATTCTCCTTGTCTAATTTATCCATTATAGCGGCAAACTCTCCAATACTTTTGACACAAGCGGGTTGTTTGTAAACAAACAAGATGTCGTCTGAAGTTGTCACGCGCCGCTTGAAGCTATGTTGAAGTGGATATATGGTTTTTTCACGAATTAAAGTTTCTGTTTTTAATGCCGATATCATACTGAAGTGAAGTAAATGTAATTATATCATAACAGTAATTGGACAATAACATTGTATCGTCATTTTAGTGATCAGTCACAGGGTGATAAAATATCACATGCGCAGAAATGGATCTAGGCCTTTGTCTATCGTAAAAATGATAACATAGCTGGAACCGAAAAACAAGAACCAAAATTTATTGACAGAATTGATATATCCTTTAAATTCACAGACATGATCGCTTGAAGCTCTAGATTCAAAAGCCGACGCAAAGAACACTTTGGGTATTGAAGGCAGTTTGTATTACCAACTTATGAACATACGTACATAACATGTCGAATACTAGGCCCAATGTTACAGTTTATTTTGTGTTTTAAGTAATTTAATGGAAAATATATGCTTCAATACAGTGGATCGGTATTATATAATAAATATAACATTCCCGAGAGGGTGGTAGTGGAAATTGTCATCCCGAGGAAATACACTGTCAAACGAGGCGAAGCTTTGTTCACTTACCTATCTTTGTAAGTTTAAATGTTCACTTACCTATCATTGTAAATATTCACTTACCTATCATTGTAAGTTTTCCTATCTTTGTGTATGTTCACTTACCTATGATTGTAAGTTTATATGTTCACTTACCCATCATTGTAAGTTTATATGTTCACTTACCTACAGTACGGGCCACGCGGATTCCGCAAAAGTCACGTCATCGCGGTGGTCAAATAAATCTTGCTCAATAAATTCGCCGCGAATACGCGATCAGGCTATTGAGCTCAACGCGGGTCGCCGCAGTTTGCGATGGAAAAAAATCATCGCTAGTTTGCGCGGTTTGCGATGAAAAAATTATCGCCGCAATTCGCCTGTGAGCAACTTAAATTATATCGATGATTAATTAGGTTATCATTACTTTACATTTGTTAACATTACTTGGAAAATTGTAGTCCAGCGTGGTCTGTTAGAGTATTATCGATGTTTTTAACATTCTGAATTAGTATAATGTGGATAGCAAACATCAAATGTGTTTTATACTGGACTAAAAACAATTTATTCCGCTGAAACTGCCCTTCTTTTGACTGTAACCTACCATAAGCTGAAGCACTGACAAGCATAATTTGACTTTTTTCTTACGCGACTTAAAGTCTCGCCAGTTTCAACCTGATTTAAAAATACAAGGAGTTCGCCAACTTGAATTATTTTTTGTATCAAAAAACTGTTCGTTTGAGAATAAAACGCGAGTCTCATTCTTTAAAAAAAAATACAGATACAAACATCGACCCGCCTTCGAAGCTGAGAAAAATAGAGCAATGAGAAATACCGATATCGGAATACGATGGTCAATTGTCATACTTGACCTGTTGGTCCCTCGTGCAGACATGTTCTTATTTTTGATTATAAAAAATAATCTTCTAACACGATATGGTTTTCATTACCTGAAGTCATGAAGTCCCGCCTTTTCGTCCACGTATTACCCTCAGGTGATTTATTTAAAACCCCGCCCCTAAGTCAATCATCGTATCAATTCATGAAGCTCTTGTGGGATATAAATATATATCGTTAGTTGAGAGAGAAACTATTGAAACAATGGACCAACCTCATTTAATTGATGTTTTTATATTTGCTACTCCGTGACATTGTTTGAATTTTCCGTTTTAAAAATTAATTTTGCTTTATCCCCATGTAATCTAATTATAAAAACCAAAATGACCTTGATTTAATTCTCGGGAGTAAAAATAAAGATATGTCACCGTAAACAAAACTAAAACTTTGATAAAACGAACTGTAGATATCGGGTATTAAAATTCAAAGGATTGGAAACTTACCCACAATCCAAACCGTAAACGGCTGAGATTGTTCTGTCATGTTGTAAAATTTTACTTTACTGGGAGGAGGTAAATACCAAAATGGCAGTTCTGTGATTTATATTTGATTGACGAGTCACAGGAAAACGATTGCTGACAGTTAATTTTAAAAAAAGCCATTTTGTAAATTAATTATTTTATACTTCCTACTCATCTGAAAAACTGTGGCAATATTGTTATAAAAGATTCTTAACTTCAATATAGATTCCAAAACATGAGTAAGTCAAGTCTGATATTTAATCTTAAAGAACGACTGATCCAAGCTCTACATATTTCTTTTCGAAAAAAAAATTCTATTGCTGCCTCCCCCGAAGATCCACTATCGTTAAACAGAATCCACATTATTTACGGATAGACCGCAGACCAAAGCTATTACATAACAGGGATCGATTTGAGTGAACGGGGTATTTGCAGATAACTCGGATGATGGTGTATATAAAGGACTGTATGCCTTCATTATCAGAGGGCATATCGAAAAAAAAAAACATTTTGGTAATCATAAAAAATACTGATATGACAGAAAATAGATTTCCATGGTTGATAATATATTTTCTTAATGTCCATCATGTCAGACACAGTAGGTGTCGGCATGTTAAAGAACCTTTACTGCTCAATGGTCGTAAGTGCATATGCAAATTTTTGGTGACGTCTTTTGCCGCATCTGTGTATATTTCACACGTAAAAATTTTAAGTACAAATGAAATATTAATAATAAAAATCTAAAATTCTCCGTGATTCTCTGTTAAGAATTTTTTAAAATTTATTTTCCAAGTTTTAAAAAAAACTATTTACAAGTTGCAGAAAAAGAATTTCTCCAGACTGATTCAGAATAGATATACTGATAGCATAGCAATATATTGGTAAGATGAATACGCGTTAAAATGCATGAAAAACTCCTTTCATATTCGACCGGTAGTTCAAATGAGGTAGGGGCGTACATCCTGAGTCAATTCTTTCAGTCATCTTTCAACCAATCATTTTGATAGTGCAGGCAGTATAATGATGCCGTAGCATATTTCCGTGTCACCTGATGTGTGATTGACGGTCATCAGTTTTTATTTTTGAAACTATAAAACCTCCAGACATTGATTCAATCGTTTAAAAATATGAGGTATCCGTTCTCCTTGCTTCGCAGAAATGGTAAGATATATGACTCGTCTTTTAAAGACTATATATTGTGGGGATAAGATACCGCAATAGGATTGGATTTTACCTCCCGTGTCAATAGGTGTCGGCACAATGAAGAACCCTCAAGTGTCGAAATTAGCCTAGACTTTTAGTTTGGCGATGACAAATTTGAAAATAAAGTTTAAGCGTAGAGTAATTTGGTAACGGTTGATCTACGTGTATTTTTTTTTCACTCAAGACATTTAATCAAAAACAAAAAATTATATTAAACTAAATATATCTCTATGTAATTTTCAGAGCTATAAAAAGGGAGAGACATCTTAGCGTTTTATGACTAAATTTTTAAAGTACGGTTAATTGCCCCCCCCCCCCCCCCCCCCCCCCAAGAATCATCTTCGTTAATCTGTCAACATTACTTGACCAACTTACAGTTATAATGGCTCCTCTCTGGGTGAACAGGGTATCCATAGTGACGGGGTCATAAATCGCCTCAAGAGTCATTCCTATGTAACACAGATATACGCGTAAGTCAAGAACTGTATCTAGTTATATATATATTGCTAATTAAAAAAATTGATATGGAATCTATTATAAAAACATCGGGGATATCAATGCTACATGTATATTTTACCAATTTTATAACAAAAAAATTCGTTTGGAGAAATGCGCTACTGAGTTAGGGTGGATGTAGATATACACAGTGAACAAAATTTTATTTTGAACTGTTAAAATATAGCATGCATTACATAGGCGTCGGAGCCGGAGGCTAGGGGCGGCTAAGCCCCTCCCTTTTTTTTTGGCAAGATCGGCATAGGTGACAAAAAACTTTTTCTCGCGTGTAGTGTGTTTTAATTTGGTTTAGCCCCCCGCACTTCTGGCGTGTGTGTGTGTTAAGTTGGTTTAAGCCCCCCCCCCCCCCCCCTTTCAATTTGCTTGCAACGCCTATGAATTAATTCCAAACGTTTTATTTTCAGATTCGAAATCAATTGTTAAATTGTATTTTTGGATCATTAGACGCGCCGACATTGAACTCGGTCACAATCAAGGGAAACTGTGCATTTGTAATTGTTTCTATCTATCTTTTGGTCATTAAACGTCATTTACGGTTTTAAATTATTTTTAAAGAGCGTAAAATATATTTAAGTACAATAAAAATAATAAATAAAGTATTAATATATTTGCATAAATTCAATATATCATTTAGCCATATACATAGCGTCGAAACCGGGGGATAGGGGGCTTAGCCCCCCCCCCCCTCTTTTTTTGCAAAGATAGACATAGGTGTTGAAAATTGGGGTATAGTCTGGTTTGTGTGGTTTTTTTTTTTAAGTTGGTTAAACCACTCCACATTTCATTTTGCTTCCGACGTCAGTGATATATATATACGCAGTCGATACTTTCAACCATCTTCCACCCAATCATTTGATTGTGTAAGTTCGTGGCGTGATTTGCAACAATCATGACTCCCTCGTGATTATCATGTTTTGTCATCATCAATACCTTAGGTAAGAAATAGTCTGTTAGACTGTTATATATCACTGATAGACTTTTCCCTTTTCATAAAGTCGGTGTTATTTTTGTCGAGTTTATTTTAGCAACTATGTGCGAACAGACGTAATTGTTGAAGATGTAATCTTTTATTAGAAATGAACAACGGTCTTTGCCATGATATGATATGATCATGTAGGTCAACAATAAAGGCAACTCAGTATTCACAAATTTTATATTCGAAAATATGATGTCACGCTAGATGCCCCTATTTTCAATATTAAGACTAAATCTTAAAGTACGGCTGATCCAAATCTGGTGTGTTTTGTAAAAAAAAGAAAATCTACCCCCACCCCCCCCCCCCCCCCCCCCCCCGAAGATCCATCTTCTTTAATTGTCCACATTATTTGAACAACTTACAGTTATAATGGCTCCTCGTTGACGACCACAGATCGAAGCAGTTACATAACAGGGACAAAACATCAAGTCTGGGTGAATGGGGGGTATCCATAGCGACTACGCGCGGTCTTGAACTGTATCTAGTTCAATGGTGGTTATATATACGGCTAAATAAAAAAATTGATATCGAATCTATTATTAAAACATCGGGGATATTAATGCTTTTAGTACTTTAGCGGACGGTTACTTAGTCGGACGGTTTCTTCCAGTCCGTAATTGATTCTAGATAATAACAAGAACCAAAATTAAATAGAAAGTGAAATTGACAGTCCTTTCTTAATTGATATCATCCTTATCAATTATATATTGTATTTCGTGTCACCTGATATATGATTGACGGAAATCAGTTTTGATCATGTATGTATTCGCTTTGCAATCATGACTCTAGATTCAAGAAGCCGACTGATTTTTTATTATTAATTGCGTGTTGTATATTTTATTTAAAAGAAAACACTATTTTGTGGTAGTTGACGGCAGTTTGCATATGAATTACACAACTTGGTTCAATTTTGAAGCTATACGTACATACAATCAAATGATTTTCGAAGGTTTTTGTGGCTCTGAATAAGATATATATAAAAGTTTTTTACATATGCATTTTTGTTTTGAATGGCCAACGATTGCTATTCCTCCAAACCTTAACAGTTAAAATAAGTTTTTGAAACCTGGGAATTTTTTTGTGTTTTAAAAAGAGTAACGTTTTTAATGGAAAATTATATGCTTCAATCGGGTACAGGGTTCCTTGGATTCGGTATTATATTAATTAATAATAGAAAAATGTGTACATTCTTTAACTGAAGTTTCATATTAAAGGGTGGTAGTATGGAAATTGTATAAACCCGAGGAAATACCAGGAAATTCTATAATACGAGGCGAATGCTTTGTAAACTTTTTTGTGATTTTAAAGTCATGATACCTGCAGCAGGCGAAGAACTGTTTCTTTTGTAAGTTAAAAATTGTTCATCTTTTGACCTATCATTGTCAGAAGAATTTTTAAATATTCACTTACCTATCATTGTAAGTAGGTAGGATAGACCTCGATAGGATTACGAATATTTCTTTTTTTGTATTTTAATTGATGTCACAAAATTTTGTATTGTGTCTAATTACGGTTACGGATAGTTGAAAAGCGAGGTAGAAGGTCCCCACGTGTCTGTGCAGAAATGTGATACACTGTTTGACACGGCTTGGGTAATCAATTTCATTACATGACGTAGAAGAACAGTTTGATGTAACAGAACTGTTGAACAAAGTGAAAGTCGGGGGTTTCATCTTATTTCGGGTACTAATTGTCGATTGTAAGTTTAATATAGTTCACAAAACAAAACAGAATTCCCTTCGACATTCATTGTAAGCCGCTATTTATATTTGCGATCATTTTCAACAGCCGCGATTTGCTGATTTGATTTGTCCCCGCGAAGGAATTTCAACCACCGCGATGACGGCGACCGCGTTATGTTCACTGCTTACCGATGACGTCTTTTGCGTAAGTACTGTATGATTGTAAGTTTATATGTTCACCTACCCATCATTGTAAGTTTATATGTTCACTTACCTATGATTGTAAGTTTATATGTTCACTTACCTATCTTTGTAAGTTTATTTGTTCAATTACCTATCATTGTAAGTTTATATGTTCACTTACCTATCTTTGTAAGTTTAGAAGTTCACATATCTTTGTAAGTTTATATGTTCACTTACCCATCATTGTAAGTTTATATGTTCACTTAATATGATTGTAAACTTACCTATGATTGTAAGTTTATATGTTCACTTACCTATCATTGTAAGTTTATTTGTTCACTTACCTATCATTGTAAGTTTATATGTTCACTTACCTATTATCATAAGTCTTCATGATGTTCTGTTGTGTCTTGTTGTGGATGTCTACTTCTGCGTTTTCAGTCACACTCTTTTCAGTTGTCATAACAACGCTTGTTACAGGACTGAAATAGAAATTTTAAATACAATTTTGGAGTCCTATCATTAATCATTCTACAGTGGAATTTCTTTATGTTGAAATTGGTTGAGTTGAAATTCAGGATTTGTCAAAGATGAAAGTTTGGTCCCGATTTTTATAGATATAATAATATATCAATCAGAAATTTTGGTTATCTCAAATTCCAGATATCTCGAGTAATAAGGACGGTCCCGTGACTTTTGAGATAACGAGATTCCACTATACCTGCATTTCCCGCAGCAGTCTCCCATAGACTTAGTGTTAATCCAGACGGCATTTTTATCAGCTCTAAATGAAGGTCATCATATAATGATAACATTCCACATACAATGGAATCTCGTTATGTTGAAATCGGACTCGATCCAATAAGCACCCAGGGTGCTACAAAAATCAGGAAAAAGGGTTGGCTGCTTAATGGGACCGAGTGTTATAAACTGGTATCCAGTTGTATGAACTTGGTGTAAGTCACGATTTTTAAATCATGGAAGTTTTTTTTCGTGAAAGGTGGAAAAAAATTTACATGTCGTGTGATACACAGCAATTATTACACGTCAAGAGATAATTATGAGTAGATGAGATATATAAACCTAAATCCTTTGTATTGCTGGCCTGTCAAAGACTTATCATATTCAAAAACAATGAAAGTTAACATTAGAAATGTTTCTGGGTTAATGTAAGAAACAGCTCTAGATTTTCTGTCCGTCGAACAAACAATTTTGATGGTTTAATTTTGGCTACATTAATAGGGTTCAATAGGCTTTTAGGGTAATTGTCCAAACTTAACCAATAGACAAAATATCCAAATTTACTACAGTGAGTTGTAAACAGATTATGCAACATATATTAAAGACATGTCTTGATGAAGACAACCACACCTCGAAAATCATAGACCTTGATATATTGCCAAACTCGTTATACCGCCAAAATTCAGGAAATCAAAAGGTGGCAGTATATCAGGTGTGAACTGTACATGTAACTGGGGTTCACAGGATTTTGTTGATTTTTTTTTTATGGACACCACACAGGAAAGTATACTATATATAGTAAAACCTGCTGTAGTGGCCACCTCTGTATAAGGATTACCCGTTTATAAAGGCCAGTTATTTTTCAAGTCCCTTGAAAGCATACTTCAACTAAATTGAACCTGTGTATAAGGATCAACTGAACATAAATGTCAATATTTTCTTGTCCCTTGGGTGGCCCCTTAAATACAGGTTTCACTGTATGTGTCTAAAACAATAAGAGACCTTTTCAGGATAATGCTGTGTATAGCTCTTATTTGTGATTGTTAAAAAGATTAGAAATAGTATAAGTAGAAACAATGGAAATAAAGACAGCGGTTGTATACAACAACCTCCTTGGGGACACAAGAAAACTGGTCTTTATACAGAGGCTGATTTGTTACAAAAATGGTACTATTGGGGACAGCAAAAAACTGTCTTTGTGACCAGGTGGTCTTTGTACACAGGCTGTCGCTAAAGCAGATTTTACTTTGCATATATATTTTTTTGCAAACAAAGCTAATGCCACAGAAACTTCTACAAGACACCTACGAAAAATTAAGTTCAAGATAACAATACTTAGATTCAAATCAATGAGAAATATTTATGTCAAAAATAAAAAATGACACATTTTTTTCGTACCTGGTAGTAACGGACTTGTTTCTGTAACAGGCTGGATCTAAAAATAACAACTTAAGAGTCAGTACATTTTGAACACAAATGTCTTCCGTTTACAACGATTCAGTTTTATAGTTTTATAACTTTTCACAGGAAATCACCAAGTTAAGAAAAATTCCCCCCCCAAAAAATACAATCTAATACTTTTGTTGAATCATGCAACATGACAGCAGGAATAGGGAAAAAAAAAAAATTCTCAAGAATATTTCACTCATATGGAGACGTCACCAAATGCCGGTGAAGGGCTTCAAATTTTGGCCTATGCTCTGCACTTACGGCCATTGAGCAGTGAGGGTTCTTTAACGTTCTTTTACTGTCTCATCCGAAAGACAGGAAACCAACCTGTCGTCGGCGGGACTCGAACTCACGACCTCACGTCCAGAGTCGAGCGCGCTACCGACTGAGCCAGGCCGGCTCGGAATAACTAGAAATACCCACTGCAGGAGTTAAAATTCTATATGCAATGCTCCATCTACCTACATGTAAGATGCAGATATGCATCATTTAGGTGAGACTATTGTGAAAAAATGTTTTAGATACAGCTGATACAAATAAAACAAACAAACGGAAATACCCCTTTGTCATAGGTGAACCCATGATACCTAGGAGGTCATCTTCACAAAGTTGTTAAATAAACTGAGCCAAAGATCACTGAGGAATTTTACAAAGAAAATCAACTGACATATAATATCACCAAGTGGTCATTGTCACAAAAATGTTGCCCATGATCATGCACTGAAAGAACATATTTACAATTAGACAAAGATCAGTGTCGGAGAGATCATTCCCATAAAGATATCAGATAAATTTAGACACAATGACCAGACTTACCCACCTTCAAAATTGTTCATGGGGCAGATTTTTCAATCTCATGAGGGAGACTCTAAATTTTGGTAAAAATTAAAAGGAAAATACAAAATTTTAATGGAAGAGATATGCATTTTTCTTGAAGAAATTATCAAATTTTAAATAAAAAATAGGAAGTATGCAATGACTGATTGAGAGAACATTTTCACAAAGATCTCAGATGAATTCAGTTCTGATCACAGAGAGGTCATTCTTACAAAGTTATCAGACAAATTTAGTCAATGATCACTGTCTGAGAGATCATTGGCACAAAGCTATCAGACAAATTTAGCCAGCGATCACTGAGATCATTTTCACAAAGCTGTCAGATAAATTTAGCCAATGATGACATATCATATTCACAATCAGAAAAATTCAGCCTGAGAGATCATTTACATAAAGTTGTCGGACAAATTTAGTCCATGATGACTGAGATATCATTTCCATGAAGCTGTTGGATAAATTTCGTCAATTTTTTTACTGAGAGACCAATTTCAAATTTGTCAGATAAATTCAGCCCATGATCACCAAGAGATTATTCTTACAAAATCATAAATTTAGCTCAGGGTCATGGAGAGTGAATTCTTAAATAAGTTGAAAAAATGAGCCAGCATATCAACAAATATCAGACGTCAGCAATAAGATATTGGCTGTCAAAATGATCACCAAACTGCTGCAAAAATGCCACAGCATCCCGCCACTAAGAAAGCACATGGAAGGACCTCCACCCCCGACCCTAACACATAAAAACTGCCCATAATCGAGACAGAAAATGCAGCCTAACCTCAGAGGCGACATGGCTGCAGGATGTATACATACATGTATGCTCTATTTTGATCCGTTTCATACAGATGTTTCACAAATTCAATGCGATTTATAAACATTTCGAAGACCTATAATAAGACCGATACGGACAATTTTGTGTATCGATATATTGAAAGGACTAGCGATACCAAAATAAACTGATATATTGGTATATTGATTCACAGGTTCGGGTCCTGCTGGAACCTTAGCTGATTTTTATGGGAAGGTTTGCCAATTTACATGCGGAAGGCTGGTGGTCTCTTCTCGGGTACATTGTAACTGGATGCTCTTATCCGAGCCGTTTAAACACCCAAAAGGACAGAAAAGAACAGAAAAAGACCAAAAAGAATCCACTAAAATAATGTCTTCTGAATTATTAAAAAACATCCGCACCCACACACACCCACATATATAAAGAAATTCGGTGAAAAGAGTTATTATCACAGTGACCCAAATGAAGACCTATAAAGAATACCCCAAAACACTAGCTTCATTTTCACTATCCAAGCTTATATCTGTATCAGATTTTTATATATCCGTAATACACACTGAAAGATTAGTAATATTAAATTGAGGGATGTTTAATGCAGAAAGAGACATATATAACACATGTTATGGTTGATTTGACTTGATTTTTTGTTTTACGCCACACTCAACAATTTTTCAGTCATATGATGGCGTCCAGTTTTTATTGGTGGAGGAGAAGCCCCGGTTACCAAGGTAAAGACCATCGACCTTCCGCAAGAAAAATGGCAAACTTGTTATGGTACATGCACATGAATTTATTAAAATTAAAAAAAAAAGTATACATCTATTTATACTACTTTAACTCATCATAGACTCATAATAATATTCGATAAAATCATCTGACACAATGCTAACTATAAAGTAGAAGAAGTTAGCCGTTATCACTGCGAACAGGATCTTATGATATTGTTGCCCAGCTCTTTCTCACGTGGAGGCCTACTCTATAGGAGCCTTTATTTTTTGTTTTGTTTAGTTTGTCACACAGTTCATAAATGTAACAAATTTTGTACGTTGACATTTTTTCTTTTCTAACATTGTCATTTTCACTTTCTGTGCAGGAATAAAGTTTTACTTTATAAAATCATTGTTGAAATACACTTTAATAAAAAAAAAATTCATACATAATATATAGACATGTACGGATAAGTAAATCAATGTTTTAATTCAAAATACACCAAATTACACGTTAAAATGTGCGAAAAAATACCATAGAAAAATTCCATCGTTAAAAATTGGCTGCCACCTTACAACTAAAAAAGTCTTGAGTGTTGTGTAAAACACCATTCAAATTTAAAAAAAAATGCTTCAAAACTCTGTCACCAATGTCTTGGTACTTACAGTTCAAAACTTGATTTGATTGATACGCCACACTTGGACACAATCCATAACTGCTGTCACAGGGACAGGAAAACATTCCCCCAAGTCTCTCTTTGTAACAAGCACAGTAGTCTGAAACAACATCAAAACCTCGCAAAAATGACTATCGGCAATAAAAAAGACAAAGTGACTATTGTATTTGAATTCATTTTCATACATATGACAATCGAATTAAGAATTACAGACAAAACCGAATCGAGCACACCCACTTCCTACTTGGACATTTTCCTTACTATAGATACAGACAGGATTGTTTGGTTGTTTATTGTTGTTTAATGTCCCACTCAAGAATATTTCACTCATATGGAGACGTCACCAAATGCCGGTGAAGGGCTTCAAATTTTGGCCTATGCTCGGCACTTACGACCATTGAGCAGTGAGGGTTCTTTAACATGCTGACACCTACTGTGACACGGGACCTCCAGTTTTTACTGTCTCATCCGAAAGACAGGAAACCAACCTGTCGCCAGTAGGACTCGAACTCACGACCTCACGATCCAGAGTCGAGCACGCTACCAACTGAGCCAGGCTGACTCAGATACAGACAGGAAATTAACAACCAGGCTACATGTATATGACAAAGTGATGATTTCCCATCGTAAATTTTCCACATTTTTTAGCATTGATATCCCATAATCACTTGCATATGGTGTTTACATGTATATTTCACAAATGATTTGATATGCTACCAGATAAATATTTTGTCTACAACTGCTTACCGACAAGTTATTTACTCACGGATATTGAAAGCCATGTTTGACGTCAATGTTCCACAAATTGTACTACCGATTGCGACAAGGATGTCGTCCTCACCAATTTCATTTGAATTTGACTGTGGACTCACGACGGGTGTGACCAGTCAACAGGGGATGCTTAATATCGTGCAAATTTCATTTTGTAACTGGAAATGTTTGTATAATATTATATGGCATATACAGTAAAACTTGCTATAGTGGCCACCTCTACATAAGGATGACCTGTTTATAAAAGTCAGTACTTTCAAGTCCCTAGACTGCATACATGTACTTCAACTTAACTGATAAAGGTAAATATTTTCTGAACCTTTGGGTGGCCCCAATATACAGGTTTCACTGCAAATATAAATGATGAACAATATCATTACTCATATGAAGAAAACTTCAGAAATATTAAAATCATTTTGAGTATGTACTCAAATTTTGAGTACCATAATCAAAATATTTTTCGTCTTTACAAGAAAATCATAAGTGTGACGCAAAGATTTGATAAATAAACAATGGTATATTTCCTAATCACTCAAACCCAAAAGTTTTACAAATGATTACGTATAGTCAAAATAATGAAATAAAAGTTGAGATTGAGAAATGAGTAAGTTTGGTAACTTTGGACCTAGGTTATTTCCTTGTTCTAAAGTTATCCACAAAAGAAAAAATAAATAAAAAGATTGATATGGGTTACAGTACTTCAAGGACGGAAAATATTAAGCATTATATACGTAATGTAATTTCCCTCTCTCTCTTTCTTACACACACACACACATTTTTTTCATATCATCGTATGAGAGAGAGAGAGAGACAAACAGCAGACAGTCAGACGGACTCATAGAAGCCATAATGTTAGTCTGTTAAATAACTTCTATACATAGCAAATTTCATATTCACTAGAATCATGGTATATTTTCTAAAATTAAAAATTCATTTTATATATATATCCTGCCACAGAATGCCCATAGTAATGTACATGTATTTGAACATATTTAATCATTTGCAAAATTTCCAATTTTATTTGCTTTCAGTTTTCCAAAACACAACCAACATACAAAATGTCATACTGTATATGTATTTAAATTAGCGCACTCATATTTTAGCGCACTCATATTTTAGCACTCTGAGGTGATATAGACTTATTAGCGCAATCTTGAATTCGTGCCATTACGACAATACCATAATGTAATCATAATGGCATACAATGAATTATGCACACGATAGACATTATTTTGTAGTATGAAAAGCATTAGTTTTATTGTGTATACAGAATGACAGGTGGGAGAAATTTTAAATTAGTGCGATGGCTTGAGCACCAAAGGCGCTAATATTAGAATACCGTGAAAATAAGTACATGTACAGTAATTTGTCATTTATATATCTCCTAGCTGGTATAATTTGTAGAATATGAGTAATTGTTTTGTTTTTTTGTTATTGTAGTAAATCTTTCCTAGCATTAGATACAGACCTAGTGTGTCCTTGTAAACCCAGGATTAGTGATTATCCGCAGAATTTATGTACAAGGCTGGTGCTGTGGTGCTGTGCACTGTGCAATATCTAAGCTAAAATGTGCCAGTGAAATGCGACTTTTAGCAAAGTTCTGACATGCTTCCTTCAAGCTAATTTTGATAGTGCAAGAAAAAGTACACTTAGCTTTTAAACCAACCTACATGTAGTGCATAATGTCTTCGAAATAAATTCTCCGTGGTAGGTAGAAAATGAACCAGTACCAATATCATGCCTGATTTTGTATACCTGGTGGTATCCATTTCCACTCAGCACAGTATATACCATCCCGATATGCCTCATCAGGTATGCAATGAAAATAATCTCTTCTGTCACACATATCCTGTACCGAGTTGCGATAAACAGTATTTAGACAGGAATCGTTGGCCGGAGTAAACGAGGTTAGCACAGGAACCAGACAAAAACTCCAAACAAATGGAATGATCAGTGTCACAAATATTCTTGATAACGACATACTGAAAAATAAAGTACAAAAAGCCATATTTTTTTATCTATGTATACATGTATGATAAAAAATATTGTCTTCCTGATTCATACCAGTATCTTCCTTCCTTTGATTTGTTATCTTAATTTTTCTTAAAATAGAATACATATGTAAAAAAAAAAAAAGAAAAGAAAGGAAAAGAAAATGCACTTTATTCACTTTCTAATAAAAATATAGACAACTCCCCATACATATCATTTTGCTGTGATATTTTTATTTCATTTCCGGTAGCCTATATTTTGGTGTTCATGAATTCACTGGAATCACTGGTTAAACATCGAACTAAGCCTTTTGACTTCTTTGACGTATCATAATATTTGACTACTAATCTTAGGCCAGTACACGACTTACTTACTTCTATTTATTGAATTTGTATGTGACCAATTTAACTGTAGATCTATATTGTTATATTTTGATTCCAAATGATATATATTTAAAGAAAAAATAATCATTACATCTGAAGAGGAACTGATGAATATTTTAGTTGACTTTAGTACACCCAACCTTATAATAGCAAATTTACAGAACAATGAAATTTTAGGTTTAAACATGTTATTGGTTGAAAAAAAAAAACACAACAACAAAAACAAAAACTAGAGGCGAGGTTGTTGCTGAAGCAACAACGGGGTCATCCCATCTGGTATGGGATCAAATGGTTGAAAAGAACTTGAAAAAGAAATGAGATAAGAAAGGAATTTTTCAATGAATTTTGAAAGTTTTTAAGTTCTCCAATTTGATCTGAGTGTCCCTGGAGAAAAGCTTGCTAGGGGCTGAAAAATAGGCGTCACAATGCTCAAAATCGGATAAACATAAAAATGTCTCAGAAACTAAACACTTTTTGTATAGACATATGCATGAAAAAGTTGTTCAGTTTTACAAATTGCACATGGTGTAATAATGTCAAGGTCTCACAAAGATCAAGGTCACAGAGAAATTCAAAATTTTAAATTCTCAATATCTCTAGTCTTTAACTATGAGACTTTAGTATAGACAAATACACAACAGACTTGAGGTAAATGACATGAAGAATACTTGGTAGGATTTTCAAGGTCATATAATTATGATTATAATAATCATGGAGGAAGCGAGGACACAAAAGTTCTACAAATTGCTACAACTCCTCAACACTAACTGAATATTTATCGCTACAAATCACTCATGTATATGTCCATACTAAAATCTGATAGTTCTAGAGATATTGAGATTTTAAATTTTCAAATGTCTCTGTAACCTTGACCTCAAATCATGTGACCATGAAACTTTCTGAGCTTGTGCAGCTCATGAAGCTGAACAACTTTCTCATGCATATGTACATGTATAGTAAAGATTCTTAGTTTCTGAGATATTTTGACTTTTTCCTAATTTTAGCTGACAATATATGAACCCTTTTTTCAGCCCCTAGCGAGCTTCTTTTTTTTTTTTAGATCAGATCAACTTTGAAATGTCCATGCACAACTTCAGATCTTTGCCCTTTCAGAAAATCTAAACAGATTTACTATAGCTTCAATAGTTGCTGAGAAAACTGTGCAACAAAATGAGACATGAGAAAAATGAAAAGGGGAGATAACTCTGAAAATAGAGGGAATTTTGAAAAAATGAGAAAAAGGGTCTAGATCTCTTCATGATGCATAGTTGCTGAAAATTTTTTGAGCTAGGGATGTCCCAAAATCTGGTTGGAGAAAAAAAAAGAAGTAGAAGCAGAAGAAGAATAATAACAAACATAATAACAATAGGGTCTCACCTAAGTCAGATGACTCTAATAATCATGAAAACAATAGGGTCATCCGACCTGAAGTCGCATGACCCTAATAATATTTAAAATAACAATAGGGTCATCCGACCTGAAGTCGCATGACCCTCAAAAGAACAAGAACATAGAAGTCTGATAAACCTTGTTTGCTTGCTTTGGATTGATGACTAATTAATTGCCACTCATCCATGAGAGGCACAGAGTGAGATGTTTAGTGTGTGTGTGTGTGTGTGTGTAGGTGTGTGTGTGTATGAGTGGGTGTGTGTTTATGTCCTTGCTTGAGTGGTTTGTACTTCCAATGACTTTTTTAATTGCCACTACACTTGTCATCAGATTGTCAATTACAGATTGATCATTTCTTCACCATTAACTGATCAACAGGATTGTTTTAATGAAATAATGCAGGAGAAAACCATAAGGAGAAGTTCTAGAAAAAAATTAATCATTAAAGTCACACTCTCTCTCTTAACTTTAAACATCATTGTTATAATATGTATAGATATTTTTAGAAAATCTATCACTGCTATCTTACACCTACTATAACTATGTTTTCATACGGTGTCCGATTACTTGTTTCCACTTATCATTTGGATTTAAACTGATATTAATTATCGACACATTTTTATTCTAGCATAAATTTGATAATTTGCAACAACAAAAAGACTCAAGTAAAGGAAAAATGATCTAACAAACATCTGTCTGTTTATATTATTTCTGCAGTTGTTCATAATCTGCATCCAAAACTTCATTGGAACTTATCAATAGTCAAGGGTAAGTGGTAAAATTGTTGTGGTTAATACAGTGCATAGGCTTCGGAAGCAAATTGAAAGTAGGGGGGGGGCTAAACCAACTTAAAACACACACACGCCAGAAACGTCTTGGGGGCTAAGCCCTAATTTTCAACACATATGCCTATCTTTGCAAAAAATGGGGGGGGGGCTAAGCCCCCCCCCCCCCCGGGGGGACGCCTATGTAGTAGATACTTCGTCAATTCTTACACGTAGGTCACATACCAGAACGTTGATGATAATTCTCAACCACCAGAATGTGGGTTGGTGTTATTTGTCAACCACTACAGGTAGGTCATCCAACAGAATGTGTTACGCCTACTTATTTCCGGTGACGCCTATATTGGAACTCTTCTGTTAAAACAGAGACTAAAAAGGTGATCCGACATCGGTTACACCCGTAAAATCCGGAGTATTTATTGTGATAAATATCGGGTAAATATGCAAGTCGGACATTAAATCTTTTCCCAATCTCACAACTCATATACAAACACTGTAAAAATGGGAAATCGCTGATGAAAATATGCAGAAATTATATACAATTCCACGGATAAATACACAAGCGCAGAATAGAAATGATTAGGTCATGAATATGAATGAGAATGAATATGCATTAATCTGATAACGCTAGAAATAACAAATATCAACCGTTGGGTGTAGGGTATAAGAAATCAGAATTATTTGTTTAATCATAAACTGTACGTGTGTGTAAATACCCTAAAGATGGATACAAAAATTCGAATATAAGATTTACATCATATATTATTTTAATGGAAATATGGCAATATCCAGGTGCATTAATCTATGAGATTTAACAGGTCCTATATATTAAATGTCAACCACCAGATGTAGTTTTGGATTGTAGCCTATAGGCCTCCACAGAAATTTATTTTTTAAGCACTGAGGTTGATAAACTCTATTTATTATGAATATACAGTGAAGGCATGTCATCCCCACATGTAGTTCTACTTTATAGGCCCCTCTAGAATAACTATATATACGTGTCAAACATATATTCTGCATGATATACATGTCAACCACCAGATGTAGTTCTACAGTATAGTCCTCTATAGATTACCCGTCTTAAGATGTCAACCACCAGGTGTAGTCCTATATCTAGATGTCAACCATCAGGTGTAGTTCGACAGTGTAGGCCTCTGTAGATTACCTATACTTACATGTCAACCATCAGGTGTAGTTCTACAGTATAGGCCCCTCTAGACTATCAATATTTACATGTCAACCACCAGGTATAATCCTATCTTTAGATGTCAACCATCAGGTGTAGTTCTACAGTGTATACCCCCTCTAAAAATACCTATATTTACATGTCAAACCACCAGGTGGTATATTCTAAAATCTAGATGTCAACCATCAGGTGTGTAGTTCTACAGTATAGGCCTCTCTAGATTTCTTATCTTTAGATGTCAACCATTAGGTGTAGGTAATAGCAATAAGGAGAGTTAACACCAATATATTCTTCACTATATGCATTTGTCAACCACCAGGTGTAGTTCTGCATTATAGACCCCTTATCAAAACCCATATCAAGATGTCAACCGCCAGATGTGGTCCTATATCTAGTTGTCAAACACCAGGTGTAGTATTGCATTATTGGCCTCTTGAGAATACCTATATACAGATGTCAACCAACAGGTGTAGGTAGTAGCAATAAGGGAGATAACTCCAATATATTATTCACTATATGCATGTCAACCACCAGGTGTAGTACTATGCTATAGGCCCCTATAAAATACCTGTATCTAGATGCCAACCACCGGGTGTAGTACTACAGTATAGGCTTCTTTAGAATACCTGTATATAGATGTTAACCACCAGGTGTAGGTAGTAGCAATAAGGGAGATAACTCCAATATACTCTTTGCTATATACATGTCAACCACAAGGTGTAGTACAGTAATGTAGGTCTCTCTAGAATACCTATATCTAGACGTCAACCACCTGGTGTTAGGTTATAGTCAACCACCAGGTGTAGGTTATAGTTAAAAGAGATACAAATCAAATATATACTTCACAATATACATGTCAACCACAATGTGTAGCACAGTAGAGTAGGTCTCTCTAGAATACCTATATCTAGACATCAACCACCAGGTGTAGGTTATAGTTAAAAGAGATATAACTCAAATATATACTTCACAATATACATGTCAACCACAAGGTGTAGTACAGTAATGTAGGTCTCTCTAGAATACCTATATCTAGACGTCAATCACCAGGTGTAGGTTATAGTTAAAAGAGATACAAATCAAATATATACTTCACAATATAGGTGTAGTACAGTAATGTAGGTCTCTCTAGAATACCTATATCTAGACGTCAACCACCAGGTGTAGGTTATAGTTAAAAGAGATATAACTCAAATATATACTCTTTGCTATATACATGTCAACCACAAGGTGTAGTACAGTAATGTAGGTCTCTCTAGAATACCTATATCTAGACGTCAACCACCAGGTGTAGGTTATAGTTAAAAGAGATATAACTCAAATATATACTTCACAATATACATGTCAACCACAAGGTGTAGCACAGTAATGTAGGTCTCTCTAGAATACCTGTATCTAGATGTCAACCACCAGGTATAGGTTATAGTTAAAAGAGATATAACTCAAATATATACTTCACAATATACATGTCAACCACAAGGTGTAGTACAGTAATGTAGGTCTCTCTAGAATACCTGATCTAGATGTCAACCACCAGGTATAGGTTATAGTTAAAAGAGATATAACTCATATATATACTTCACAATATACATGTCAACCACAAGGTGTAGTACAGTAATGTAGGTCTCTCTAGAATACCTATATCTAGACGTCAACCACCAGGTGTAGGTTATAGTTAAAAGAGATATAACTCAAATATATACTTCACAATATACATGTCAACCACAAGGTGTAGTACAGTAAGCCTCTCTAGATTACTTATCTTTAGATGTCAACCATTAGGTGTAGGTAATATCAATAAGGGAGTTAACACCAATATATATTTCACTGTATGCATGTCAACCACCAGGTGTAGTACTATACTACAGACCTCTTTTCTAGAATACCTATATCTAGATGTTCAACCACCAGATGTGGTCCTATATCTGGTTGTCAAACACTGGTGGTGTAGTATTGCGTTATTGGCCTCTTTAGAATACCTATATACAGACGTCAACTACCAGGTGTAGGTAGTAGCAATAAGGGAGATAACTCCTGTATAATATTTTACTATATACATGTCATACATCAGCATAGTACATCGTTATAGATGTCAACCACCAGGTGTAGTCCTACACCTAGATGACAACTACCAGGTGTAGGTCTGCAGTATAACCCCTATCAATACATATATCTAAATGTCAACCGCCAGATGTTGTGGTCCTATATTTAGTTGTCAAACACCAGGTATAGTATTACATTATTGGCCTCTTTAGAATACCTATATCTAGATGTCAACCACCAGGTGTTGTCCTTTCTAGATTACCTATCTTCAGATATCAACCATAAGGTGTAGTCCGATATTTAGATGTCAACCACCAGATGTAGGTAATAGCAATAAGGGAGATAACTCCAATATATTATTCAGTATATGAATGTCAACCGCCAGGTGTAGTATTATACTACAGACCTCTTTAGAATACCTATATCTAAATGTCAACCACCAGGTGTAGTACTACAGCATAGGCCTTTCTAGATTACCTATCTTCAGATATCAACCATTAGGTGTACTCCTATATCTAGATGTCAACCACCAGATGTAGGAAATGGCAACATGGGAGATAACTCCTATAATATTTCACTACTTGCCTGTGGACCACCAATATAGTTCTACATTATAGACCTCTCTAATATACCTATATCTAGATGTCGACCACCAGGTGTAGATATTAGCAATAAAGAAGATAACTTCAATACATATGTTTTTATAATGTTTACTCAAAACGTCTGTGTTTCTATTTTGAGAATCGCATGTTATTGTTTTATTAAAAACAATCTTTTTCATTGGATGTCATACCTGTTCTACAGGTATATCAGTCTCTTTCTTTTATTGCACGGAATTTTATGAGTCTTGAAGTTCATTTGAGCCTCATAACGAGTATTCAGCAGGGTGTGTAAGTTTTCCCTCCCACCCTCCCTCTAACTGTTTAGAGGATAAATGATGTACATTATGTATATCTCGGCAATACGTTTTCAGGTGTCTTATAAACATATACATTCATGGCGATCCTTAAATAACACATGTTTACTAACTTCATGTTTTTTCCTTTTTAGATTGCGGTTAATATGGAAAGGCTTATCTCATATTCGGAAAATACTATGTACAATGGTGGAAATCAATAAACAACTGCATACGTACTCGTATGGCAGGCTATTCCTAAATTCACACTAGTGTTTGAGTTTTATTGTAAATATTTTATGTCTGGTTAAGTTTACGAATCAGAACATAAACTTTACTATATGTATATCAACCAGCAGGTGTGTTAACCACCAGGTGTAGTCCTAGATCTAGATGACAACCACCAGGTGTATTTCTACATAATAGACCCCAATGCAATACCTATATCTAGATGACAACCACCAGGCCTCTCTAGATTACCTATCGTCAAATATCAACCACTAGGTGTAGTCCTTTATCAAGATGTCAACCACCAGGTGTAGTACTATATTATAGGCTCCTATAGAATTCCTGTATATAGACAGGTATTCTATAGGGGCCTATAGTATAGTACTACACCAGGTGTAGGTAATAGTAATATGAGAGATAACTCCTATAAAATATTTCACTAAATGCATGTCATCTACCAGTATAGTACCACATTATAGCCCAATCTAGAATACCTATATCTAGATGTCAACCACTAGATGTAGGTAATAGCAATAAGGGAGATAACTCCTATGTAATATTTCACTATCTAGTTTTCAATCACAAGGTGAAGTCCTATATCTAAATGTCAACCACTAGGTGTAGGTAATAGTAATATGGGAGATAACTCCTATATAATATTTCACTAAATGCATGTCATCTACCAGTATAGTACTACATAATTATATCAAAATGTCAACCACCAGGTGTAGATAATAGCAATAAAGGAGATAACTTATATACTTTTCTATATGCATATTAACCACCAGGTGCAGAGTTCTACAGTATAGTCCTCTATAGATTACCTTTCTTAAGATGTCAACCACCAGGTGTAGTTCAACCATCAGATGTAGTTCTACAATATTTGCCTATCTAGATCACCTATATTTACTTGTCAACCATCAGGTGTAGTTCTACAGTATAGGTCTCTCTAGATTACCTATCTTCAGATGTCAAGCACTAGGTGTAGTTCTACAATGAAGGCCCCTATAGAATACGTATATCTAGATGTCAGTCACCAGATGTAGGCAATAGCAATAAGGGAGATAACCCCCAATTATATTATTCAATATATGCTTGTCAACCACCTATTGTAGACATTCATTATAGGACTTCTCTAGAATACCTATACCTACATGCCTAGCCACCAGGTGTAGGTAATAGCAATAAGGGAGATAACTCACTAATTGAAGTACTATATTGTAGACCTCTCTAGAATACCTTAATCTAGATGTGTAGATTTATGTCTAAATATCAACTACTAGGTGTAGTTGTATATTGAGATGACAACCACCAGATGTAGTTCTGCATCATTGTCCCTCATCAATACCTATATCTAAATTCAACCACGAGATGTGGTCTTGTATTTAGTTATCAAACACCAGATAGTTTCTAGTTGGCATCTCAATATAGGTATTCTAGAGGGGGGACTATAATGCAGTACCCACACTTATGGTTAACATGTATATAGTGAAGAATATATTGGAGTTATCTGCTTTATTAGTATTACCTACACCTGGTGGATGACATGTATTTAGTGAAGAATATATTGGAATTCCCTTTTTGCTATTACCTACACCTGGTGGTCGACATCTAGATATAGGTATTCTAGTGGGACCTATAACACAGAACTACACCTGGTGGTTGACATCTAGATATAGGTATTCTAGAGAGGCCTATAATGTAGTACTATACTGGTAGATGACATGCATTAAGTGAAATATAATAGGAGTTATCTCCCATATTGTCATTACCTACATCTGGTGGTTGACATCTAGATATAAAATTACACCTAATGGTTGATATCTGAAGATAGGTAATCTAGAAAGACCTATACTGTAGTACTACACCTGGTGGTTGACATCTAGATATAGGTATTTTAAAGAGGTCTGTAGTATAATACTACACCTGGTGGTTGACATTCATATAGTGAATAATATATTGCAGTTATCTCCCTTATTGCTATTATAGATCTACATCTGGTGGTTGACATCTATATAAAGGTATTCTAAAGAGGCCAATAATCTAATACTATACCTGGTGTTTGACAACTAGATATAGGACCACATCTGGTGGTTGACATCTTGATATAGGCATTGATAGGGGTTATAATGCAGACCTGCACCTGGTAGTTGTCATCTAGGTGTAGGACTACACCTGGTGGTTGACATCTATAACAATGTACTATGCTGATGTATGACATGTATATAGTAAAATATTATACAGGAGTTATCTCCCTTATTGCTACTACCTACACCTGGTGGTTGACATCTTTATATAGGTATTCTCAAGAGGCCAATAATGCAATACTAGATGACAACTAGATATAGGACCACATCTGGTGGTTGACATCTTGATATGGGTTTTGATAAGGGGTCTATAATGCAGAACTACACCTGGTGGTTGAAATGCATATAGTGAAGAATATATTGGTGTTAACTACCTTATTGCTATTACCTACACCTAATGGTTGACATCTAGATTTTAGAATATACCACCTGGTGGTTCACATGTAAATATAGATATTTTAGAGGGGTTTACACTGTAAAACTACACCTGATGGTTGACACCTAATGATAGGATTATACCTGGTGGTTGACATGTAAATATTGATAGTCTAAACGGGCCTATACTGTAGAACTACACCTGATGGTTGACATGAAAATATAGGTAATCTACAGACGCCTACACTGTCGAACTACACCTGATGGTTGACATCTAGATATAGGACTACACCTGGTGGTTGACATGTAAATATAGGTAGTCTAGAGGGGCATATACTGTAGAACTACACCTGATGGTTGACATGTAAATATAGTTAATCTACAGAGGCCTACACTGTCGAACTACACCTGATGGTTGACATGTAGATATAGGACTACACCTGGTGGTTGACATGTAAATATAGTTAATCTACAGATTTCTTATATCCTACACCCGACGGTTGATATTTGTTATTTCTTGTGTATCAGATTAATGCATATTCATTCTCATTCATATTCATGACCTAATCATTTCTGCGCTTGTGTATTTATCCGTGAAATTGTATATAATTTCTGTATATTGGATTTATCATTTATACATAAGACTACACCTGGTTGTTGACATCTAGATGTAGGTATTCTAGAGAGGTCTATGATGTAGTACTACACCTGGTGGTTGACATGCATATAGTATATTATATTGGAGTTATCTCCCATATTGCTATTACCTACACCTAGTGGTTGACATCTAAAGATAAGTAATCTAGAGGGGCCTATACTGTAGAACTACACCTGATGGTTGACATGTAAATATAGTTTATCTACAGAGGCCTACACTGTCGAAACTACACCTAATGGTTGACATCTAGATATAGGACTACACCTTGTGGTTGACACTTAGATATAGGTATTCTAGTGGGGCCTAAAATGTAACACTACACCTGATGGTTGATATGCATATAGTAAAGTATATATTAAAGTGATCTCCTTTATAGCTAATACCTACATCTGGTGGTTGATAGGTATTATAGAGAGGCCTATAATGCAGAACTACACCTGGTAGTTGTCCTAAAGATATATGACTGCACCTGGTGGTTGACATCTAGATATAGGTATTCTAGAGAGGTAAATAATGTAGTACTATACTGGTGGTCCGCATGCAAGTAGTGAAATATTATAGGAGTTATCTCCCATGTTGCCATTACCTACATCTGGTGGTTGACATCTAGATATAGGAGTACACCTAATGGTTGATATCTGAAGAAAGGTAATCTAGAAAGGCCTATACTGTAGTACTACACCTGGTGGATGACATTCATGTAGTGAATAATATATTGGAGTTATCTCCCTTATTGCTACTACCTACACCTGGTGGTTGACATCTAGATATAGGTATTCTAGAGAGATCTATAATGTAGTACTATACTGGTGGTCCACATGCAAGTAGTGAAATATTATAGGAGTTATCTCCCATATTGTCATTACCTACATCTGGTGGTTGACATTTAGATATAGGTATTTTATAGGGGCCTATAGCATAGTAGTACACCTGGTAGTTGACATGCATATATATTAAAGAATATATTGGAGTTATCTCCCTTATTGCTACTACCTACACCTGGTGGTTAACATCTATATACAGGTATTCTAAAGAAGCCTATACTGTAGTACTACACCCAGTGGTTGGCATCTAGATACAGGTATTTTATAGGGGCCTATAGCATAGTACTACACCTGGTGGTTGACATGCATACAGTGAAGAATATATTGGTCTTAACTCCCTTATTGCTATTACCTACACCTAATGGTTGACATCTAAAGATAAGTAATCTAGAGAGGCCTATACTGTAGAACTACACCAGATGGTTGACATGTAAATATAGGTAATCTACAGAGGCCTACACTGTAGAACTACACATGATGGTTGACATCTAGATATAGGAGAACACCTAATGGTTGATATCTGAAGACAGGTAATCTAGAAAGGCCTATACTACAGTACTTCACCTGGTGGTTGACATCTAGATAAAGGTATTCTAACCAGGTGAAGTACTGTAGTATAGGCCTTTTGACATTTAGATATACATGTATGTATTTTAGAGGGCCAATAATGCATAACTACACCTGGTGATTGACATCTAGATAAAAGACTACACATGGTGGATGACATCTAGATAAAGGTATATAGTGAAGAATATTGGAATTATCTTCCTCATTGCTATTACCTACACCTGGTGGTTGATATCTATAGTATAGTACTACACCTGGTGGTTGACATGTACATGTATATAGTGGAGAATATATTTGAGTTATCTCCCTTCTTGCTATAACCTACACCTGGTGGTTGACATCTAGATAAAAGACTATACATGGTGGATGACATCTAGATATAGGTATTCTAGTGGTGCCTATAATGTAGAACTACACTTGATGGTTGGTATCTAGTTAGAGCTATTCTATAGGGGCCTATAATGTAGTACTACACCTGGTGGACATGTATTTAGTGAAGAATATATTGGAATTATCTCCCTTTTTGCTATTGCCTACACCTGGTGGTTGACATCTAGATATAGGTATTCTAGAGGGGCCTATAATGTAGTACTACACCTGGTGGTTGACATGTACTTAGTGAAGAATAATTTTGGAATTATCTCCCTTTTTGCTATTACCTACACCTGGTGGTTGACATATCTATATAGGTATTCTAGGGGGCCTATAACACAGAACTACACCTGGTGGTTGACATCTAGATATAGGTATTCTAGAGAGGCCTACAACACAGAACTACTCCTGGTGGTTGAAATCTAGATTTTGAACAAAACCTGGTGGTTGACATCTAGGTATATGTATTCTATACCTATAATGTAGTATTACACTTGATGGTTGACATTTGCCTATATTTCCTTTATGTCTGTATGTCTTTGCATTACTATATTTCTTATTTGTTATAGTACACAAATGTAAGAGTTTTTTAAAAAAAAATTTTTTATTTTTTTCATTTTTGACAAATAATAATACCCATGTATATATGAGTTCCGAAGACTATAATTGTGTGTCAAATGCTTGTATAGCAACTGTTCTGAAAATTCAGGATAGTTCAAAAGTGATGCATAATTGTAGGAGAAATGGAATTGATCAGCAATCAGAGAAGATAATTCTAAAACCCTTAAAACCTGCAGGAACATCTCAGCCCATTACAAGCTCAGCCTAAAATCAATCTCTGCCCATATTTCTCTCAGCCCATAATAAGATCAGCTAATGTCAAAGTCTGGTTACCAACTTACGGCTCAGTAAAACCAAGAAGAAATTTCAAAATTTAATTTGACCAAAACCATAATATTTCACGATATCATTGAATGAATATCATGGCAGTATCACCCTATAGAAGTCGTTATAACGAGATAAAGGGTAGTTATTACGAAATTTAAAAAGTCGTTATTACGAAATTTTTAAAAGTCGTAATTACGATTACGAGATTTTCAGATAATATAAATGAGCGATTTTTAAATGATCCACAATTTTTTTTTCTGTCCGATGACGTTTGATAAACCTACTGTATACCCATCCGACGCTTTCCTTTTTACCGAAGCGAATTGATGTCATGTGTAAAAAATAGTATCCCGAAATTTTAAGAAAATAACTTGAACTTGCGATATATTATATCGTTTCGAGATAATAACTTTAATTTTTATCTAAAACCAGATATTATCTCGCAATTTAAAATAAGTATCTGAAAATTTCGAATTATCTTGAGATTTCAAGATAATAATTAAAAATTATTATATCTAAAATTCAAAATATCATCTCGATATTTTGCGTTATTATCTTGAAACTTCAATTTCCGTAATACTTCAATAAGTACATTTTTCTATGGGTATGTATGTTCTAAAGTTCTAAAAACCAAACTACCGATATGGTTGATAAATATGAAAATATGAAGGCACCTTTAAATATGTTACAAATATATAAAAGGGTGACGAGAGAGAGAGAGAGAGAGAGAGAGAGAGAGAGAGAGAGAGAGAGAGAGAGAGAGAGAGAGAGAGAGAGAGAGAGATATGAAGTCTCCCCAATATTCAACACTTTTGTTCAGTACGGCGGACACATTTCCGGATAACCACATCACAGTTGGTATCAAATTATTCCTTCGATTGCACTGTCAATCATCTACCTCATGAATAATCATGACTACATGTAGTGGTTGACACACTCTGGTGGTTGAGAATTATCATCAACGGTTCGATATACAACGCTAGTCGTTATATGGCTAGTCTCGGTCTACAAAAAGTTTCTTAGTGTGTTAGTTTATTACTTCGTTTACAATGCACTTTTAAGTAATGATTTTGCATTTCCGACATTTTGTTTATGTCACGCGCAAATTCCCGATGTGAGCAAAATTTTTACCATTAGTAGTGCGGGTCCCCGGATGTAGAAGGGATAAAAATGTGAGCTTCTCTACATATATGAGGGCTTCGCCCTCTTTAAATATTAATACATAGGTAAACCTATGGAGAGGGCGAAGGCATTCAGCAACAGTTTTACATGTTCAGTTAATACCTTTGGAGATTCCGTCGTGTTGACACCTGTCGAGGGCAACACGACAGAATGAACAAAGGGATTAATGTTCAGTGTTTTTATCACGTAAATGTCCCGGTTATTCACTCATTGTTTTAAATAAATTATTGAGTGGCTGACTGTTTCCTTGGTGCTAAAACTTAAATAGAATCTATGTGGTATTTATTAGTCGTGAATTAAATGCACATATATGTTTTTATGCTATATATTTTTCTCTCTCCCAGCGTATCCATCATTTCGTGCAGTTCACATTACCAGAATAATGGAGGCGCTTCGTGATCGAGTTCGATGTACAACCCTAGTCGTTATGGCTGGTCTCGGTCTACAAAACGTTTCTTAGTGTTGTAGTTTATTACTTTGTTTGCAATGCGCTTTTAAGTAATGACTTTGCATTTCCGACATTTTGTTTCTGTCACGCGCAAATTCCCGATGCGAGCAAAATTTTTACCATTAGCAGTACGGGCCCCCGGATGTAGTAGGAATAAAAAATGTGAGTTTCTCTGCATATATAAGGGCTTCGCCCTCTATTTATATTTGGATCCCTTTTGTAAAGCTTTACACAGATTGGATGCATTTAAAAGAAGTTATTATATTTCAGTACACAAGTCATGCCAATGAACTCTGGTTTGACACAATCATAGGCGTCGGAAGCAAATTAAAAGAGGGGGGGGGGGCTAAACCAACTTAAAACACACACACACGCCAGAAACGTCTGGGGGCTGAGCCCCAATTTTCAACACATATGTCTATCTTTGCAAAAAAAGGGGGGGCTAAGCCCCCCACTAGCCCCCCCCCCCCTCGGTTCCGACGCCCATAACAATTACTTCATAATTTTACATTCAACGTGTGTTAGATGCATACTAGTATACTAACATCTTGTTGTATTTCTGGATAAAATGCAAAAAATTAAAAGGATTAACATAATTCTAGCCGAATACGCAATTAGATGCCAATTAGGATGTAATTCTGAGCCATGACTTGAGTAATATATGTTAGACACTACGGCTAACTACCGTAACCACAACACGGTTTATTCATAAAAACCACCCACAGCATGGTTAAATCTACACACCTCTTCACAGTATGGTGAAATTCGAGTTTTTACTACAACATGGTTAAAACCATAAAACACCCACAACATGGTTAAATTTACACACCACTCCAAAATGGTTAAATTCAAAGTTTTTATCAAAACGTGTTTAAAAAACAAAAACACCAACACCCAATCACAACATGGTTAAATTCAAAAATTTATTACAAAATATTACAACCATCTACAATATGGTTTAATTTACAACCGCCTATACCATAATACCTAAAATATATAACACCCTATATACCATAATACTTAAATCTATACAACCTTCCAGAAGGGGGCTATATTGAAGCACAGACAGGACCATGTAGGATCACACCGCCTGATAGTCATTCAATAGCCAACATATTTTCATGTTGCACCCCTTTTTTATAAATCATCCAACCACATCTACATTCAATCATGACTGAATTTGTACAATAACTAAATAAAATATCTTAAAGAATTTTATTTCATTATTATAACATAAAAATGAAATGACTTAAAGAAACTCTTATCTCAAATAAAAATGACACACCAATACGTAACAAATGACAATTTTGATGAAAGCAAATTATCAATTGGAACAATTTTTTCACCTAAACCACACCTTTTTCAAAATATACCTATTAAATATGATGGGGAAGATCTTTACGCGAGAACTCCTATATTATTTTCGTTCGGAGTCATTGAAAATAGAAATCATTGTACAAATAACTTGGAAGGTTACACCATGCCTTTCGTGTGTTACGACAAACGTTCTAAACCAAGTGTTGAAGACCAAAAATTTATCGAGATGTTGACGAAAATCACTGAATTCATTCGAAAGGCAATCGGCAACTTCGATACTGAATTGAAAGAAGGAGTGAGGAAGAAGAGAAAATCGATTAATAAAGATAATCTTAATATTTTTAACTATTCACCACCAATCGTCTACGCAAAGATGAATACGACTGATGCAACAAAGGGTAAGATGAAGATAACCAAAATTTTTTTTAGAAAAGGAACGAAGAATGGTCCTAAGAAACACGTGAATAATGGTGTCATTAGGACTTTGGGGGATGATTATGTGAACAATAGCTGTGGAAAATGTAACGTTTTCTCCTCCACGTTTCAAATCTATGGTAGGCACTGAATTGGATCTCGGAACCGAGAGCGAATCAGATGAAGAGAATTAAGGAAAAATATACTTTGTTGTAAAAAATGTACCTTATTATCGTTAAATTATTTTCGAAGAGCGGTAATGAGGTAGAAACAATACTTTTACCCCACACTAAAGAAGAAAAACTCAAGTGCCAGATACCAGTGTTGAAGAGAAATTTTTCCTGTAAAAATAATCCAAAAAATTTGAGCATCTATTGCCACTATCACCACCATTACATGAAAAACATAACCGTAAATGGATGGAATTTTGTGTAGAATGTGGAAAATGAACGATGTCTCAACAGGAACTATGCGTTGATCGTGGAGGAACCATTCAAATAAGAGAGGAAAATTTGAAATTTTTATGTTTTAAAGGACCATACAATAGAATTTCATTTTGAAATGAGTTTTAGGACACCTTCTAATTGCTTCCTGATATCCTCCGAGTTTCAACTTTTTTTCTTGGGGTTGACCTTTTTCCACTTCGGGTTTACATTTGATGTCCTTTTTCATTGCCCTATATTTCTCTAACTCGTTGGAAATCTTCCCAAATTCAACTTTCGAGATTTGTCCATCCATCGTAGCTTACTAATCAAATCTTGAATACTGTTCAACTTCGATTCAGCGAGGTTTTTCAAGGAATCGTGTTTCCTCATTTTTTTTGGATATGAGCCGCCGAACCCCTTTCAATGCAATTCCAACGCTTCCATATGAGTGCCACGAGTTGAAGAGGTAATGCCACAGGAACCGCAAAACCTATACCACTGACGATGATACCTCCATATATTAACAAAGTATCTACACCATCCGTAGCGTTCAATCCTCTTTTATATTTTTCTACAAAGATCGGCGAGTTTCGATCTCACTTCTATTTTTTTTCGATTTTACCGATCCTTTGCCGTCTATAATTCTGACCGCTATCCTCATGTAACAGTTCGAGTGGTGGGGGGTATATATTCTGTTTGCTCATTTTTTATTTCAAATTTATTTTATTTTTTTATTTATGGCGATCAATCCGCTGATACTTCCGTTTTCAAAAGTTTTATTAACGACGAAATCTATGACATCTCCTCCCCGTACTTCTAAAGGAGGATGAATTGATATAACACCTGGGGATGTATATCTAGCTTATCCCATATTATCTAATTTAAAGTTACATCTAATTCACCCACTAACCCCAATTATATTAAATAACTAGGAGCCAATACCATATATCCTGGAGATTTTCTTTTTCCTTTTTCCATCTGAAAAGTATGGTTAGTTCTTCTCTGAATTCTTCTTCTTCCACATCTTCGTAAAAATACCCCGACACTTTACATTTTCTTAACTTCTAAAACCACGTGAATCGGATAACCGTGATTATCAATCGCCTCCCCGTTTTCATCCAAACATAATTCCGTAATTATATCTCGTTTTAATTTGACGAATTGAGGTCGTTCAAAATCTGTGCACCATGATTCGAAAAAATTAGCTTTTGGGCACGACGATATGCTCTTGGCGATGGTGCTGAGTTGTCGATCGTAAAAACACCCTCTCTCGACATCTTTGCAATGAAAATTTATAAGTTTTAAAAGGTGTAAACCTACATGGTTTGTTGATTCGATCTTATGCGTCAATCCAGGGTTTTTCGATCAATCTCTGGGAAATCCTAACATGGAGGAAGCCAAAGACGTTCTCCAGGTGTCCTGTAAATCTTTAATTTGGAATTATGTTTATCGAGAATCATTTTATGAGTACTTTTAGAGATGATATTTTTATGTTTTTGAAGGTATAATACACCGCTTCGATGAGTGGATAATTATAATTTTGGCCAATTTTCCCATTCAAATACCTTTTATCCTTTTTTATATTATACACTCCGTTCCACATATGGATGGTTTTTTACGCCCACGTGCCAATCGCCTGAGGTATTATCTATGTACCTTGTCAATCTTACATGTTCATTAATATTCGTTATTAAATGATACATTTTTAATAAAAAATATTGCTAAATATTCCAATAAAAATATTTCAATCTAACATCTTTTGATGTCTATGTCTCAGAGACTAATCATTTTCACGCTTCGTTTGAAAATGTCTTCATAAAATATAACATCCCTGACATTTTTGGAGCTGGAGATGAAAAAGTAAAAAAGGTGTTGAGGAGATGGTACTTCGATCCTATAACCTTTTGGAGAAACCAACTGACTTCGTGATTTGGTGTGCAACGAGCGGTTGTGGAGTATCCATTGAGAAGACTATGGATGGCGGTAACTTGTCAAAATCTTTGTTTAAATTTCACATTTATTTTCAAATACGAAGAATTTTGAAGGAAATATCCTGTCCATTGCCTAGTGACCCAGATTTTAATTTATATGATAATAATGTCGACAAATCAGCCTTTAAAAGAATATATAGAGAGTTTGGGGTACCTTCTGAAACTGATTGGAAGATTAAATGTATCATCTTTGGAATTTATAAAACGAAGTGGTCTACTTTTATTTTGGACAAAGTATTAGATTGGTACATATTACCAGGAGCAGTAAAAATCGATGGATCGATAAAAAACTTATGTGTGGCCTATTTTAGGTACTCAAGCTGAAACACGGTCTTCTATAATAAGTGACACCGCTACAGGTCTAGATGCTCAAGAACAATTTCTAGTCCTTGTGGAAGATGCTATAAACAGACCCGTGGATCTACCTACAGGCATAGATCGATATGAAAAAGCATTAATATGCTTATTTTGATTATGTCTCTTTTCCAGGATTGTACATGTCGCCTAGTTATATGATGTTGAAGATTGGAGAGCATATAGAGGACTATAACAACGAAATAGTCATCGCTCCAAACGATTCTAAAATCGGTCGAAATAAGGAAATGAATCAATCCTAAAAATTAAGACAGATACTATGGTGACAGACACTACGGCGACAGACGCTACCATAGATGATGAATTAGATGTTGAACCACCTGTTAAAAAGAATACAGATCATGCAGATAAAAAATCTGCCATCTTTTCACTAGCGTTAACGGCTTCCTTGTCTTCGTAGAGTTTCGTTAGTAAAAATCCTACAATCATCATTCCAAGCATCCACAAATTTTCACCCAACCATACAGCTGTTTTTCCTAAAGTTGATAGTAACCACGACACGATAGAGCCTAAGATACCAGGCCATGAAGCCCCGAAAGTAGATGCTAGTTTCTTTAACAGTTTGCCAATCGCATCCAACTGTTTTTTCGTCCATCCTTTTAAATCCACCTTTACGTTGTGAGTTGGAAATTCTCTCCTCAACATGTCCTATTCCGCATTTAGTTTGTGGAATGCGACTTCCTCATTTCAAATAGCACATCTCTCTTCGACTCGTTTAACTCTACAGACCATAATGGACTAGTCTTAACAATAGAAAAGAACATACTATCTAGAAACTTAGGGTTGAAAGGTTTAAGGGGACGACCACTTGGTTTTTAAGGGGGGGGGTAGAATCTAATTTGAAATAAAAAGGCAGCACCAGAATTTATTGTTTAAAAATCCAGGATTAGTAATATGTCAAAAAGAAAAGACATGATGTAACTGATGAAACATGTCAGGTCTGGTTTCAAGAAGCACTTTAAAGCTAAATTCAATAAATCAATTGTTATATTCAACAAATATACAAAAATAAAAAACAAATAAAATGAAAAGATTTTGGCACAACCAATATAAATGAGACCGGTGATTTTTTTTACCTTCACTTAATAATGAATGAGAATAATCTATAAAAAAAAACCGAAAGGAATCAAAATTAATAACCACAATTCAGATAGTTCATTACTAGTATTACTTCTGTATCTTAATTCTTTATTGCACTGATTCAAACTACTGCAATCATCTCAAAGAGATTGAAGACAAAATAAAACACACAACTCATCCATCACATACAACATTTTATATATAAACATGTTATACAGATACAAAAGCAAAGTAAAATCAACAAGTAAAACATTTATACAATTATCATTTATGAATACGAACATTTGGAAACTGTATAGGTCAGGCTATTATTTTGAACAGTATTCTGCAACCGAATGGTCATTTACACATTAAAGGTTTCTTAAATTGTATCATTTTTTCCCTGGCTCAAGCCTCAGCTCAGGCTGATAGTTTGAAGAAATATGAACAATTTATTCGAACTTTAAGCAAAATCGTCATCCATATTATTTCTTCGCCCATGTAGCATTTGCAGCATGTCCTCATCTGAATCCAACATTGGACATCTGTACTCACATGAGTCGATGTCACTGTCCTCTCTCTTTTTGGGTTTCTCCGCCACTTTATCAAGAATGGGTTTATGAGAAAACACATTATTTTTCTCCAGTTTCAATTGGCTTCTAATGCGAGTTTTCGCATCCTTACTTATAAAGCCACCACTTTTTTCATCCCGTGAGTTGTATACAGCCTCGTCTTCGAATACCTTTTCTGGACCTAACTTTTTGGCAAATCCAAATTTTGATTCTTTCTTTTTGTCTGGAAATCTTAAAATCATATTTGGGGTATTTTCCTTTTGCGGATTTTCCTTGTTGCAAAACTGACTTTCCCTTTTCAAAATGTTGAGCAATTGTTTTTTAGGAATTTGGGGTCTTTCGGTTGTTTCAGCAGAACACACTTCATCCCATGAATGTATAGAAACTTCGTCCTTACAGGTATTATCGTCGCCAATCCTAACTTTATTTTCTGCCTTCTTTTTAGACTTATCCTCAAAATGGCCAGGAATCTGCTTTATTGCATGCAGTTTTGTCATCCCCTTTAATTCCTTTTTATCTTTCTTGTTTACCTTTTCTTTGCTTCCGATAGGATCAATTGGCTTCAGTCTTGTGGGAAGTGCATTGCTTTTCTTTTTTACCAAGCTTCCATACTTTGGTAAGTCCAAATCAACCTTCAAAAGATTAGCTTCCTCGGGTTTTAGTCTGAATTGTTTCCCGAAGTCTGCAGTTTTACCATCACCCTTCAAAAGATTAGCTCCCTTGCGTTCTAATCCGAGATGTTTACCGAAGTCTGCAATTTCACCATCATTCTTAAAAATATTAGTTTCCTTGCGGTCTAATCTGAGATTTTTTCCTAAGTCTGGTATTCCACCATCACCCTTAAAAATATTAGCTTCCTTGCGTTCTAGTCCGAGATGTTTCCCGAAGTCTGTAATTCCACCATCACTCTAATAGATATTAGCTTCTTTGCGGTCTAGGCTGATATTTTTCTTGAAGTCTGGAATTCCACCACCCTTCAAATCATTTGCTTCCTTGCGCTCTAGTCCGAGATGTTTCCCGAAGTCTGCAATTCTATCATCAGTTTGTCTCTTTAAATCTTCAGATTGTCTCTCCTTCAAAGATTCGTGTTCTTTCCTTTGCCTTTCTTCAAAAGATTTCATTTCCGTGGCAATGTTATCTAAAATTTCCGTTTTTCTTCTAGATCTCTGATCTTCCTCGAACGTTTTGAGCTGAAGGCTAACTCTGTCTCTTATTTCCAACTCCATTTCTTTTCTAATAAAAGCTTCCATTTCTGACAACTTTCCATTTTCGTCTCTCAGAAAATTTCCTCTAATTTCATTCAGAATTCTGTCTTTGACTTCTTTCTCTATTTCAGCCATGTTGTTTAGCATGTCAGATTTTATGTCCTCCTCTAGTTCTTTCCGGTCTTTTTCTCGTAACTTTAAGTTTTATTTGTTCATATCATTATGGATCAAATCCATCATCTCCTCTCTTTTTTTTCTTTCTGATTTCCTCTTCCTCATCTCTCAAGTTTTTTCGAATATCCTCTTTTATTTGATTCCGGATTTCTTGGCTCAGACTTTCTCTGGTTTTATCTTCAATAGCGTATCTTTCTTCACAATAAATTTTTTGTCTAATTTCAGTTTCCATTTCTCGTCTAACTCTCTCCTCTAATTCTCTTTTCTGTTTTTCCACTTCTTCTTCAATTCTGTTCTCTATTTTTCTTTTCCGTTCCTCCACTTTTTCTTTCATTTTTTCCTCTTGTTCAACATTGAATGCTTCAAGTTTTTTCCTCGTGTTATTCTGAATTTTTGCCCGTATTTCAATTTCCTTTTCAGTTTCTTGTCTAACTATCTCCTCTGTTTCTCGTTTCTGTTTCTCTTCTTCTTCTTCAATTCTCTTCACTATTTCTCTTTTCCGTTCCTCCACTTTTTCTTCCATTTCTTCCTCTAGTTCAATTTTGACAGCTTCAAGTTTTTTCCTCATGTCATTCTGAAGTTTTGCCCGTATTTCAATTTCTTTTTCCATTTCTTGTCGAACTCTCTCCTCTGTTTCTCTTTCCTGTTTTTCTACTTCTTCTTCAATTCTGTTCTCAATTTCTCTTTTTCGTTTCTCTATTTTTTCCTCTTGTTCAATTTTGAGTGTTTCGATTATTTTCCGCGTGTCTTTCTGGATTTTTGCCCGTATTTCAATTCCCTTTTCCGTTCTCATTTTGTTTTCTATTTCAGTTATTTCACTTTCGAGATTTTTCCTTAATTTTTCTTCTGTCTCACATTTAATTTGATTTTCCATTTCCGATAACTCTTCTCTTATTTTCATTCTTATTTTCTTCTCCCTATGTTCCTTGACCTTATTATAATATTTTCCATCTTCAAATTCTTTCTTAACATTCAAAACCACGTCAGCAGCAGCAGACTCTCGGCATTGTTTTTCATAGTTTTTTAAGTATTTTTGAACGCGGTGTTTAATATCATTCTTCGTTTTTTGTGTGAAGTTTCGTTCGAATTCTTTGAAAGTTTCTTTTAATTTTAATCGTAATTCCTCCTCTTTTTCTTGGCGAATTTTGCTTTCGATTTGCGGCGAATTGTTTTCTATTTGTTTCCTTATGTTGCTGACAACTTCACATCTAATTTTATTCTCTATAATTCTGGCTTCTTTTTTCATTTTTTCTCTGATTGAGGCTTCTATATCTTTTCGGATACGTTCGCGAATCGCCTCCTGTTCTCTTTCTACTTCATGTCGGTGTTCTCGCTCTCTTTCTTTCGATAAATTGACTTTCTTCACACGAGCTTCAATTTCAATTTGTTTTCGTATTTCATTATCCACATCTTGCCGAAGATTAGCCTCCAATTCGATCCTATATTTCGAAATTTGTTCCGATATGTAATTCCTAGATTCTTCCAACTGGCCATCAAGCAGTCCATTACTACTTCGGAATCTTTGGTGCAGTTTTCTTGTCTTAGACATCCTCAGCATATCTCTTTGCTGATTAAGATAATCCTGGTCATTGAAATTATCTGCAGGAAATACAAAATCTGAGCAAGCGTATCGTGGTCTGCAATTGAAGTCGACATTTTTACTTCTTCTTTGCTGTTCGTCATATTCCTGTTTCCATTTTAGCTTTTCCTCCATGAGCCTCATTTCATATTCCCTTTCTAAATTTCGTTTCTCGTCTTCAAATTGTCTTTTCAATTCCAACTTCTGAATTTGATGTGAGGTCATCTGTGAATGAGGAATAGAGATAAAAATTGGAAATAAATGAATAATCAATTACGCAATATATATATATATATATATATATATATATATATATATATATATATATATATATATATATATATATATATTACAAACTGCAGTGAAATTTGATGTAGAACATAAGAATATTTTATATGCGTGTATTTGTTTGATACAACATAAAAGTATCAAGTAAACAGTCAAGAAGTAGTAAAGACTCAGTTATAAATCTTAAATCATTTGATCTTATGGGGAAGAAGGACACCTGGTCACGTGATCAAAATGCCAATACAGTAATATAAACTGGAACTGATGTTTGCATTCTAAACAAAGATGACAAACGACACAATTTTGTCCACAAAATACATAGATTAAATGTTAAATTCACATCAAGAAGTAAATTGTTGTTTTTTGTGGAAAAATCATTTAACAGTCACGTGTTTTTGTGTCAGCTATGAAACACAGCATCACAGTATGTCCTGTGTCTATTTCTCTGGGTAAAGTCACATGTTGACATAAATTACAATATACTTTTTTCTTTCATATGATACTATTATGAAACTTACAAGAAATGTTCATTGTAATGAGGTGCATCGCTCAGTCAAGGTCATGTTCAAGGTCACACACAAGGTCAAATGGTAGTACGGTCTTCTCTTAAAGAAATTTTTGTTAAAAATTTTGGCATATTTCAAGGTGTTATTTCTTCGCTATAAACCAACAACTTTAAATAATTGTTAACCATTTTAAATCTATCATTTACAGAAAAAAATTATGACTATTTTTTACAGTGACAGAATTTAAGATTTAAGTGTTATAAAAGTTTAGTAATTTGGGGGTCAAAGTTTTCAATCTTTCATCCTTTGTATCCACCAACTAATAAAAGCATAAAAAGACATTGATACATTGGCGTATGACCACATTTAACCAAGTTAGCTAGAAAAATATGATTTTAAAAAATAAATTACAAGGCAATGATAATAAATAGGACAGTTGATAAAACGAATCATAGTTCTGGAAAGGGACATAACTCTTGCATATGCAAATATCCCTTATATGGTCGCAAGCTGTAAGTGTGGTCCTATAAAGACTACGTCTATGACAAGGTACCTTTCATTAAACGGACCCCTGGTTCATAAATCGTTTGTACACCAATAATGTTTGCATCAGATCGGTTTGAAATTAGTTAAGGTTTTCTCGTTTATCAGTAACAGTTACAAATAAGTTCAAGAAATCAAACAAAACTAATTCTGCAGATGGATTCTGCGAGTCACATGCAGTTCAATTCATGCAAAAATGGCGGTTTAGACGGATGAGTAATGAGACAGGTGAATAACTAGTATTTGCTGTGTCACTTTTGTTCTATTTATAGAGCTTTAACATAATCCTATATTCCTATATATTGTGTGAACATAAGGTTACTAGGTCCAGTGTGTATTCATATACGATTACTAAGGTTAAGTTAATTAATTGCTATTGAAAAAGTGCCAAATCTGGGATTCTCACCAGCCATTTTCACAAAATACATAGGAATTTAAGAATTTGTATATCTATGTTTATTGAACATCAGCCTAAGTACATATAGCACTGTAAATCCAGTTTTATATACGAGAAGTTTACGCGAGAACTATCACTCGCGAAATTATAATTATCGTGTAATGAAGTATGGTAAAAGTTTTACGGAATTGGCAATCGAAATCATGAAAATATCATGAAGTTAAAACGGGAGATTTCTTTTTTATTACAGCTAATGCCCCCTTAAATAATAAATATTAGATAATGTTTGAGAAACAGTGAAACTCGAGAAAATAATCATTAGCTGTTGGACATTTTTCTCAAACAGAAAATATGTTGTCGTGGTACATTCTTAACACGAAATCACACCATAGCCGGCTAATAGTCCTAACCAGCTACTGGTCCCAAACCAGTAGTAACTAAACATATTTTTACAAAGGAACACAGCACGTTCTAATGTGTAAGTCATCTTTAATGTAAACCTCACATTTACTGCACAACTTTAAACCTAATGAAATTAGTTTTAAATCATTAACGAAAATGGAATCAAAACCGAAAATATTTTTCTGTCAACATTTGCCATCTGTTGGCATTGATACCATATAACCATTATTTTTTTTAAATGTCTGCTCTCGGAATAGCATGTACAATAGAATGGGTGTGTGGTCTCTGTGGAAATTTAAATTTGAGCCTTAAAAATAATAAAAAAAAAGTCGGACAGCAGAAGAAAAAAGTAAATATATGCATTGAACTGCTATCAGTGGGGATTCTTGTGCTTTGGAATTAAAATGGGACAAAGCAAAAGTATCATGAAGCGCCAACTCACTTCTTGCATATTGTCAAGTTGGCATCTATTAGCCCACGGATTCCAACTGACAGTAATACAATGTTTGCATAAATTCATCCAATGTGATGAAGTGTTGATAGAGAACAATAGACAAGAACTCACCCATTGTCGATTGACATCCCGCACGATATCCTCCACTGCGCGAGTGTTGATAGAGCTTGTTCTTGTAACAGCTAAATCTGCAAATAAAACAATTTAATTTTTTATTTATATAGATCTAGAGATATGAACTTTTATGTAAGTTTCTCATTTACTATCATGATCACAGAATCACCAAGCTTCTCAAATTATTGAAATTCAAATTTTAAAAAGTCTAGCCTCGGTAGCCTGTACATTTTAAAAACAGTCACTTCGTTTAAATGGGCATCAACTGCGTTTGTACCCCCAAAAGTATTTTGATTTTTTTTTTCTAAATTTTCTCAAGCAATTTTCACAAAATATATAGGAATTTAAGAATGTGCTTGCGTGTGTATATCTATTTTTTGGTACTGTCTATCAATCGAAGACCTGGCGTGGAAAAGGAAATCGAAATATTTGAAAAAAAAAAACAGAGCTTATGCATTTTAAGTGGTCTGTTTTAATTCCTATCAAACATTTTCTGTATAAAATTACACTCCAATAAACAGTCGTCTTTGTAATGCGGTCCGTGGTCCCCTCCATCCAACGCCCATTTTTAACGTAATGGTTAATGGTCACCCGACATCCAAACATGTACATGTATTTCCCAAATGATACAATACAATGGGGTTGTCTACAGCCCGATTCCATAACAGCTGGATTAGTAACAGCGTAGGTAAGACAGCCCAATCCTGTAATAACCCGATTAGTAACAGCCTAGATAGATCTATATTATGACGACTTACCAACATCTTATTGTTCCAATCTAACAACGCCACATACGACTTACCTATATAATTTGGTAACAATTTCAGCATGATTTTAAGCGAGCATTTAATGTACATTACGTTACATGTACATTACGATGTTACAATGACATACATGCCAACCCTCCGGTTTTGTGCGGGATTATACATGTAGCACTAAGTCTTAAGTAAATGTAGGTGAATAATAAAAGAAAAATCAGTTACTGTAAATAAAAGTTTTTTATGAAAAACATAAAAAACAAAATCAAAATATGGCATGTTATGAGTATCGTCCAGACTAGCTCTGGAGTATTGAAAAAGGCAAATGAAACAGCTTGTAATCAATATAAAAATGAACTGAAGATATAAAGTATATCTTTTAATTCTCATTGGTGTTTTGTAATTATATATAGTGTACAGGTTATACATTTAGGCTAAAAATGTCGTCCACGCAAAATCTCCCCTCAGTTGTCATAGCTGAGGGGGAGATCTACCTCATTGAATGTTTCAGAGGTTGGCAGGTATGCAATGACAAAGCTGCGCTCGCTTCAAGGTAGTGCCTTAGTTTATATTATATTTCCTCTTAGATGTTTATGTTTTACAGTCTGTTTTATTAACTCAAAACCAATCAGTCAGCGGACGCTAAACAAAGAAAAAACTTGAAATGAAATAAAAATAAAGTAGCTAAAATACTCGATGAATCACTGAATGAAAGCCCATTCCCCGCACGCCGCTCGCTATCTCGAATTAATGTTGAATTTCAAAATAGGGAAGTGCTGACTAGTATTCTAAATCAATGTAAACTTACCCATCTTAAAATTTCTGTGTTTCCATGAAAATTGACAAGTTTCTGTCAAATAAAACCACAAAAATATGATCTGCGTCTGCAGACGCTACAGCTGCGGTTTGTTTACATGTGCAAACTGACAACCGATACAGAATTGATCAGTGACGTCATCAGCATTATCACGTCAAGCTTCTCGACGACAGAAAAACGTGGTCAATTGAGAGTTTGGAGAGAGAGAGAGAGAGAGGTCCAATTTTTATAAGACGAAAAGTTAATCATTTTACGAAAATATACAAAAACGCTCAGTTTTCAAAAATTTTCATCATTTTGAAAACTATCATTTGAAAAAATACTGATACTTCCCTTTGGAGGACATTAAATTTTATTGGAATTAATCATTTTAGTTGCTTTAACTTTATGTAAGGGACAACTTTGAGGACTAAAAGTATAAATTAAATTAAATTTTTTAATAGATAAATTCGAATATTTAATGTAATGTGAAATATACTTGACAACATATTCCCAAGTCAGTGCTTTCTGATCGACTTCGTTCATGGATGTGGAATTACTTGGATAAGAAAACTGATACATATAAAAAATCTCAGATACCAAAGTATAAATCATTTGGATGTCTGTGATAAAGTCACAAATCTGGTATAAAATGGACAAACAAACACGAACCTCTTGAAATCAAGAGGTGGGATCAGGTGCCATGGAGGAGTAGGCATCCCCCTTTCGAATCTTGACTTGGGAAGATGGCTCGACAAGAAAAACAGTACGGAGAATGTTAGGTATGAAGTAAAGTACTGGTTTGATTTTGATTCGATTTTTTTGTTTTACGCCATACTCAACAATCTTACAGAAAAACATATTAATGTTTTATAAGTTACTATGAAATATATATAATATTTTACCACTTGATCAAGGCCAAGGGGCCGAAAATTTGTGTTTTACCGTTTTTTCGCATTTTTCAAATGACAGTTTTCAAAATAATGAAAAATATGTTCATGTTTCATAAACTGTTCATTTTAGGGTTCTATATTTCCCCTAGATATTTGTGGGTTTTTTTTTCAGTCAGACTTAATATATCAAAACAAATCGGCCAGCGGACGACAAACAGAGAAAAAAAAATGGATTAGCTTTAGTCAAGTAGATATACTACTCAATATATATATATATATATATATATATATATATATATATATATATATATATATATATATATATATATATATATATACATAGGCGTCGGAACCGGGGGGGGGGGGGGGGGGGCTACTTTTTTGCAAATATAGACATAGGACATAGACGTTTCTGGCGTGTGTATGTGCTTTAAGTTGGTTTAGCCCCCCCACTTTCAATTTGCTTCCGACGCTGATGTGTGTATATATATATATATATATATATATTATATATATATATATATATATATATATATATTTATATATATATATATATATATATATATATATATACTCGCGTGCCAGAAGTAATTTAACTTTTTTCCTGGCTCAGTCTGTAGCGTCCTTCGGATGAGAAAGTAAAAACTGGGCCCGCCGCCTACAAATTTAAATAAGTAAAAGTTCAAGCTCAACACTAAGAAAATTACTCAACTTTCATTTCTCAAGCTCAGACGACGCCACCATCATTTTGTTTAGAAAAAAACTCAAGCTCGTCTTGAGTACGTACTCAAGATTTGAAATAGCAACGGAGCCGTCTTAACTACGTACTTAGCAAACAAAATGGTCATAAAACACAATATATCATAATATTCAGCCAAGAGTTGAAATAAAACCGATTTATCCTTCAGAAATGCTTGCATCGCTCCCGGTTTGAATATAGATCAGTTTCGAAGCACGTTATCACACGGATAGTGACTGTTCGCACGTTCGTTGCTTGGATGTGAATTATCGAGCGGGGTGACTACTTTCAGTCCTTGCCACAATTCCCTATTGGGGGACCTAGTACATTTAATCTTCTATCTAAGCATAAAAGGGGCAGTGATTGTTCCTTCACGGAATGCCATATATATTTTAAGACGTGAAAGCCATTGGTTTAGACTTTATTTAGACTTTAAAGCCCAGTTACTGTCCCATGGTCGGTATGAAATGGACAAAATCCCTCACTGCCGAGACCAATCCAAAGCAGACAATGTATTCATATAGGATATAAAGGGGGTATTCCAAAATCCACCCAGAAAGCATATTTAATTCACTGGAATTCGGTCGCTATTTTTCACATTTTATCACTTCTGAATCATCAAATATGAAGGTTAAACGGGTCATACATAAAAAAGAATTTTGAAAACGGCAATAAAATTTTCCGAGTCGCGGTGATTTCCGTGGGTCGGTCGGTAAACAGCAAACAAACTTAATTTTATTTTAGGGTTTTATTTTTGAGTGAAATATTTTTGAGTGGGATGTTAAACAACAATAAACATTGTTTGCTGAAAATTGCTGCGTGACGATATGATCGATTTGGAAAATCCATTTGTCAATCGTTGCTCCATATTTCTCAAACCAAAATATGATCACCCCCACTGGCGGATTCGGGGGGAGACGCCCCCTTTGGACGTCAAATTATAAACGTTTGCACAGTAAAAATCAACTCAAAAGCCCAGAAATTTACAAAAATGTTTAAAACCTATATAAATTTAATACATAGTTGGAAAATTAATAAAACCGAATTACCCAAATTTTCGCGATTCGCTACGCTCGGCCAGCGATATATCGTTGGGTCGGCCCAAAACAATTATACTCTTCATCCCTGTTGCCCATCATTTCGGTCAAGAAATTTTCGTTTTTGTTACCTCAGCTTGTATGAATATGAAAATTTATTTGTAAACTTGGCAAAATTTGCATTTTATCAAAATGTAAGTTATATCTTGCCAATTACTTTTATACATTCCATGTACAGGTACCGGACGGCCAGGAGGCGGCCCCTCCCCCGCACTTTCTGTCACATACCAATTTTGTATACATTATCAACACGTGTGGAATCCAGAAAAAGAATTCCCAGAACTTTTGGGAATAAAAAAAAAAAATCTGGACTCATTATTCTCATGCATTTGTGTTTGCTGATACTCAATTTATTTTGGTAAATGATACGCATGTCAATTTAATGCAATATTTGGACGGAATAAAAACGAGTCGCAATGTGATTATTAAGTCCTGGACTTTGATAATTGAACATTTCTGGGAAGCAAACCCTTGACCGCGTGAAAATGGCGATTTTTTGTGTCTGGAAGTTAGAGGATATCTCATCGGGCTTTCGAATTAATCCATTATTATTTTTTTCTCTCAATAATATTATTCCGTTCGCAGAGAATAAAATTATTCCATTTGCACGGAATATATTTTTAAAAAAATTATTCCGTTCGCGTGCAATTTCTTTTTCTTTCAATAATGAATCCGTTCGCACGGAATATTTGTTTTTACCACAATGTCACCCCGGGCTCCGTAGAGTAGTATTCTAAATCAATTTAAACTTACCCATCTTAAAATTTCCGTGCTTCCATAAAAATTCACAAGTTTCTGTCAGAAAAAATACAAAAATGTGCTCTGCTGAAAAACGATTCAGCTGTTTTGTTTACACGTCGTGCAAACTGACAACCGATACAGAAAATGATCAGTGACGTCATTGGTATTATTACGTCAAGCTCCCCGATGACAAACAAAATGGTCACTTGAGAGAGAGAGAGAGAGAGTCTAATAAATGCATGTAATCGACAACTTTAATGGATTTTTATTTTAAGATAATCCGTTGACATCCACCCTCACACACACACACACACACACACACACACTTGTCTCAAATGAGAATTTCTTAGCGTTATTACGAAGATTCATTATGACTAAAACATTATCCTTGTACACTCACTTCTGGACACTACAGGTTCGAGTCTCGCTGAAACCTAAGCTGATTCTGTGAGAAAGTTTGCCAGTTTTCTTGCCGAAGGCGGGTGATATATTCCCGGGTACATTGAAACCGGATTCTCTCCTGCACCATTAAGGCGATATGAACTGTCGTAGATGAAAACATTTACATGCCCATTTTATGTAATGGTTTTTCTTGTATATATCCAAAAAGAAACAAAGCAAATAGCCCCAAACTTGCCAAATGTAACCCGTAATATTAGTTTGATATCATTCTGGCCATTACATATTAACTTTCGGTAATTCTTACAAAGATTACCGAGTGTTCAACAACGACGTGCTATTTGAAGTTAATATATTCTCGTCTTATTAGCCTTTACGTTTTCTCTTGTATATCACCATTTCATATCTTAATCACGCAAAGTTGGTCTTTTCCAGCGTTTCAAAACACTCCCTGTTTCTGAAATTGTCCACATGCCGGGTATATCAGGTGATCTCGTTCCATTTTTAACTCGTATCATCGCATACTCGGCCTTATCATTCTTGACAAATTTGAACTGCCCAACTCCACCGGAGATGACGACACGATTGTAAAACATGAGATATGCATAATTTTCACAGTTATATTGTTAAGATTTTGGCAATGACAGCATTCATTCTAGGGTAATATTAAAGACTGGAAAAATATTTTTAGTGACCTGATATTTTTATTCATATGTTGATCCGATTTGTTAAAATAGTGTTGAAAAGAACACACTTTACATAATACATGTACTTTCCAATAAAAACCACGTCCTGTATTTTAAAAGTAAATATAAAACACATAAAAACCGACCGACTTTAACACACCAAATCGTGTCAAGAACCGAGGTTGCTGATCGATCGAGCGCGTAAAGGACCGAGATTCTCCTGACCGAATTACAAAGTACATTTGATATGGCGAAAGAGTTTATCTGAAAGGTCATTGCAAACGGAACTACAGCCGGATTTTTTAAAGTACAGGAAAACTTACATTCTAATAAAACAAATAACTCAGAAAAGATCTTTTACAATGTTTCACGTGGTTGATAATGCAATTGAACACACATTTTATCATATTCTCGTCTATATGTCAGGGGACAAACCATCATCATTGTGACACCTTTAACAAATGCCCGCCATCATATAACTAAAAAATTGTTGAGTGTGGCGTAGAACACTAATCAAAATAAAAATAAAAAAGAAACTGTGTTTCATTCTATGAATGACCCTCAGACACTCCCAGTAAGCCCAGCAATCTATAACAAATTTGATCCCGAGATTTCAGTTTTAACCCCTGTGTCTGCTTCCTGAGGGTCTTGGACATATGTGGCATAGTGAATGTGAGAGTTCATGCCCACCTCTACCTCCAATACCTTGGGCGTCGCTCAGAAACTCCCAGTAAGCCCAGCAGTCAATAACAAACTTGGTCCCAATATGTCAGTTTTAGCCCCTGTGTCCCCTTCCCGAGGGTCTTGGACATATGTGGCATAGTGAATGTGAGAGTTCATGCCCACCTCTACCTCCAATACCTTGGGCGTCGCTCGAACTCCCAGTAAGCCCAGCAGTCAATAACAAATTTGGTCCCGAAAATTCAGTTTTAACCCCTGTGTCTATTTCCTGAGGGTCTAGGACATATGTGGCATAGTGCATTTCAGAGATCATGCCTATCTCTAACTCCCATACTTTGGGCGTTGCGCAGAAGGTCACAGTAAGCCCAGCACTCAATAACGTATTTGGACCCGAAATGTCAGTTTTATCCACTATGCCCCCTTTCTGAGGATCTAGAGCATGTGTGGCAGAGTGCAAGTGAGAGGTCATGCCCTCTCTTCCCCCTATACCTTGGACAGAAACTCCCGGTAAGCTCAAAAGTCAATAACAAATAACGTTCAACCTAATCTCAGTGTCTATTAATCCGTTAATAATAGCCTTCAATAACGGCATATTTACTTTTTTTAAAACTGTAGGCCACGTACATGTACAACAAAACAAAAATCACGAATAATGCTATAAAAGTTATAAACTGAAACTGTACAACATAAAAAAACCATTTATAATAATAGAAAATAATAACTGAAATGTACGAAAGCCGATTAGTACCAAAGAAAAAATTAAAACTATCTCGTAATTACGAGAAAAGATCTCGTATTTACGAGATGATTATGTCGTAATAAGGAGAAAAGATCTCGTAATTACGAGAAACTTATCTCGTTATTACGAGAAAAAGATCTCATAACGAGAAAAGATCTCGTAATCACGATATAATTAGGAATAGGAAATTATAGTTAATTATCTCGTAATGTATGTATATAATAATAATAATAACTCGAAATTTCGGGATAATAATTCGAAATTTTCAGTATGTGTGTTTGTGCGCTTTATTATATGTAATGTTTTTATCATTTTGATAATGGAAACAACAGCATGAAATTTTATTATTCTAATAATGACCAAATTTGTCATGGTAATTGGCAACGATGGCTGACATAAGGGTTCTGTCGATATCTAATTAACCGTTATAATTGAGCAAATTAAATTCGACCATCGACTTAAAGAAAATCGCATCCACTATAAAAACCAGAAAAAACGAATATCGTTTCTGACCGCAATGCCACCTCTAGAGGCAATGAAGCACGGGTGCATGGTCGATGAAAAAAATATACGACATCGTCTCCAGTTTCGTCCGTGGGACGATGACGGAGGACCAGATTCAGGTGGAACTCGATCGAGCCTGCCCCCGATACGCCTGCGTCATGACCGAGCTGAAAGACCGATCCTACGAGGACTACCGCGCCTTCACCGCCCGACACTCAATCCATGACAGTCTTCTTGAAACAGCAGGTCGTCCTCTCGCCCGACAATCTCTACGAAGTCATTTGCGAGATGGAGCACGCGCATGGAGATCCGCAACTTTCTCTCCATTAACGTCAACAGCTGCGGTCGTCGATTAGCTCTCCAAGAATCCTGACGGTTTGACCTGTTTATGATCATGGTCGACGAAGCCGACAAATGGCACTACTGCCACATCCGCAACCTCTCGCACCTCCAACCGGAAACACCTCTACCATCGATGCCTCCAACCGTTTTTCAGTGAGGACCACCTGTTGACCCACCTTCACAATTGCATCAACGACTCTCCCATTCTCCCCGTCATGCCGCCCCCGGCCACACGTGCAAGTTCGAGGGACACGGGAAGAGGATGCCCATGCCGGTCATCATCTACGCCGATTTTGAGGCCATAATCAAACCAATCGACCGCACCGTCGGTGAGCGCACCCGACTCACGACGGTCCACGAGATCTGCAGTTATGCCTATCAAGCATTACTCGAGTGCCAACAACCCGTACCTCATGGACCACAACCCCGCCCTCCCCTCGAAGTATGTCATGTACTGGGACGCCAACAGTGTCTACGCGCATTCCATGGCCCAGTCCGTCCCCTAAGTCAATTTTGAGTGGGTCGAAGAACCCGTGGAGGATCCAATTGGCCATCCCCGACAAGGGCTACTTCCTGGAATCTACCTGACCTATCTGCTGGTGCACGAGCAGGTTCGTGTGCGTGCTGAGGACCTCTTTGACTACCAGAGGGAGCTAATGAAGAAGAGTGGGCAGCGAGACCCCGGCCCGCCCAAGCTCGTCCCAAACCTGCGAGACAAGAAGTCTTACGTTCTCCATCACCACGCCCTCGCCCTCTACCCCCATCAAAACTTCGCTTAAGCCGGGACGACCAGCAACTCCTCTCACGAAATTTCTTTGTAGGGCCGGTAAAGGTCGATGTTTTGCATTCTAGCGTGCTGGGTGACCTAGTGCTTGTCCTTGCTACAGGCGCTTCTTCTTTATGCCCCTCTGCCACCCGACCTCCAGCTCCCTGGGCTCGTAAAGGAGCCGCACGAGGGTCATCGGCGGGAACAGATCAAACCATGTCGGCCTCTCCATGACTACCTCGTTTGGCTTGCTTGTCTCCTCATTCAGCGCCTCCGTCACTGTGTGCAGCCACACCATCCATTCGACATTTCGCTCCGGGTCGCAGGGACGACGTGACCGGTTTCCATGTTTCTCTTGTACTGATGGATGAAGAGATGGTCATGGTGATAGCCTGGCCCTGCTTGAGGCCTTTCGCGGCACTCTGGCCAGCGTGCCATGCTGTTCCATCGCTAGTGTCACAGTACCTTGAACTCGGGCCTGGAATCGACCTGCAGGAACTGGGGGTTGTCAAGTGGCAACCGCATGTAGATTTGGTCACCATCCAGGAGTCGGTGCTTGATCTGCTAAACGATGACAAGTCGCTTTGGACGCGGCTGGCGAATCTCTTTCTGGAACAGATCGTCATAAACTTCTCGCTGCTCACGGCGATCGGGATGATGGTCGTGTTTTTGTGGAACTGCTGACGCCCGACGAGACGACGGTCGCTCCCACCGGGGGGTTGAACGAGTGGATGAAGCAGTTGCAGGCGATTGGGAGGCTCATAAAGCAGCTAGCAGACAAGTTCGCCGCGTCGATTCCAGGGATCCTGGGCTCGGTCATGTCGTGATTACTGTCTGTGTATGAAACGTGGTCCTTTGGATGGGTGAAAATCTCTGGGTCTTTGTGGTGATGATCGTGGGATTTTTACTAACTTACATTAAAGTTTGATGCATCGAAGCATTAAACACCATATCCACTTAATTCTGCGACTGAGATTGGCCAGTTATGGATATTGAGAATAGACAAGGGAGATAGTGGTTTCTCAAAAAGATTCTTGAACCTGTTATGAATAAACTGATTTCCATCATTTATGTAGCTTTGGATATCAGAATCGGTGGTATAATCAACTGAAGTAGTATTTGTAGTTATTGAAATGTCACCAATATTTTTATTCAGTGGGTGGTATTGTTCTGTAAATTTCCTCATGAATTTATCAGGTTGCTGCTTTAATGAATTCAGTTTCAGCATTGCCTCTTCATTTAACTGGGATATTTCAACAACCAACGGAACATCAGACTATAGTTATTTTTGAAAGTTCTGAGAGCACAGACTTGTAGTCTATTATGAAGTAAAGATGCTTCAGAAATGAGACAGATGTAAGGCTTTTGCGATATGATTTTGCTTTATTGCTGTCAGCAGCTTGATTTCCATCCACGTATCATATATGTACTCCAAATGTGTAATAACGGAAGCCAAATTGTGCTTAAAAGCCTTTATGGTACGAGTCTGTGATGCAAGCCATCTGACTTGGATGAGCTAAATCCTCCTCCAATACTAAGGTAATTTTTTTCAACCGTCTTCTACGTTTTGGTGAGTAGTGGTAATACTTGAAAACACCCTTAAGTGTGTCCTCAAATGTTTGCAGGTGTTTAGTACATTTGGAGTGTCAAGTGTAGACAATTCTAATTTATGAGCAACACAAAGCAAACCTAGGACATTGGGAACAGATTCCCTTATCTTAGCTACAAACCCTTCCTTACAACCCATGTTCAGAGATGCTCCATCAAAATTACAACATGTCAGACATGGAGTATTGCCAGGTTTAATGTTCTCAATGGACAAGATTTACCTTTGAAAGTGCATTTTTGATGGCAGGTTTGACCCCATCATTATTTGCAGACATTAAACTTTCAATTCAAATGAGTGAAGTTTTAGTTTTATTATTATTGATATAACGTATATATTCTATTTCTTGTTCAATTACAGCACAATATGTGCTACCATCAGCTAATATAGAAATGAACTGACTTCTACTGATCTCATCTGAAATCTTATTTACCAAACGTTGAACAATATTTGAGACAAAAGACCGACAACCATGGATGTTCCTGTAATTTTACCTAAGTCTACACCATTGTTCTCCTGCAAATCACAAAGTATTCCAAAGTCAGAATATGGTTTTTCCATTTTTTACATTTAAGGCGTAATTTGGTAACACCATCTAGTTTACGAAAAGCCTGTATAGTGGGCATCGCAGTAACAGCTTTATCAGGAAACTGGCCATCACTTGTGTGTTCTCTTGACCAATGTTGAGTACATGTCATATGCTCAGATCGACAATGATGAAGTTACATAGGGTCAATTTTAAAGTTAGAGGTACCCCTTGTTAATGCATGTTTTATCTGATTATGATAGCTGAGGGTAATATCTGCAAAATTTACAATATATTTCAGATTTGAAAATTTCCACGTTGACAACAACGTGAAGGGGTAAGATTAACAACATGTAGTTCAGAATTCAGGCTGCTACTGAAACAACGGATTCGTGTATAGATAATATGTGATTCTCTAACTTCAGTGAGCAAATATTTCGGCAAGATCTGCAGTTCTTATTTAGAGCTGAGAATTACTTTGAATTGAATGTAAGCTTGCTTTTGACTGATATCAAGTTCATTCCAAGAGCGTATTGATGATGAAAAGAAAGAATTACGAGTGGACATTAGTCTGTAGTTTGGAAGATACGGGTCAGTATTGTTGCGAAGGTTATATTGAATGGTCAGTTTATAGGTATCTACTCTATCTTTTAAGTATATGGGTGTGTTGATGCACTGTAGAAATATTTGGCAAAAGGTTACTTTGATATTTATAGAAAAAATCATTATAATGCAAAAATAATGAATGTTCGTCCGACACTTTCATACTTTATGCAGAATAAAGCAACAAGCACTATAGTGCGACCATGATAAAATGGCATATGTCGGAAAGCACTTCAAAACGAGACTAAATTAAACCATACCAATGTTGACAGATTAGCTTCGACACAAATATATTGGAGCAATCAGAGCATGGCATTAAAAAATAAGAAATTGGCAGCAATTTCCCAGTTATATGGTGGAGGACAGAACCCGGCTACAATGTGCTTGATCTTCCGCAAGTAAACTGGCGAACATTCTCACAAAAATCAGCTTAGGTTCCGGCGTATCTCGAACCTGTGCTGACAGGTAGTAAAAGAGTTAGTGGTTCACAGCGCGATGTTCTAACCACCTGCGCTGTTTTTAAAGAACTCGGGTTTGCCACTTAATGTTGTTAGAGCCACGAGCCTCCGAAGAAGGAGATTGAAGACAAATCATATACTCAACTCATCCATAACATACAAAATTTTAATTATAAACATACAAAAGCAAATTAAAATTTCTACTTGCATTTGTATTTTGTAAGAACGGAACAATATAAGTAATATTGTATAAATGATTCTACTTTGACTTTTTCCTGCGTATAATATCTGATAAAAATATCTCATATGTTTTCTTAATGGTAGACAAAGCAGCATACAATTAATCATCAAGTAAAACTTTTATACATTTATCATTCGTGAATACGAATATTTGGAAACTGTATAGGTCAGGTTATTATTTTGAACAGTATTCTACAACCGAATTGTCATTTACACATTAAAGGTTTCTTAAATTGTATCATTTTTGTTTTCCCTAGCTCAAGCTACAGCTTAGGCTGATAGTTTAAAGAAATATGAACAATTTCATCAAACTTTAAGCAAAATCGTCATCCATATTATTTCTTCGCCCACGTAGCATTTGCCGCATGTCCTCATCTGAATCCAACATTGGACAATTGTACTCACATGAGTCTATGTCGCTGTCTTCTCTCTTTTTGGGTTTCTCTGCCACATTATGAAGAACGGGTTTATGAGAAAACACATTATTTTTCTCCATTTTCAGTTGGCTTTTAATGCGAGTTTTCGCATCCTTACTTATAAAGCCACCATTTTTTTCATCCCGTGAGTTGTATACAGCCTCGTCTTCGAATACCTTTTCTGGACCTAACTTTTTGGCAAATCCAAATTTTGATTCTTTCTTTTTGTCTGGAAATCTTAAAATCATATTTGGAGTATTTTCCTTTTGTGGATTTTCCTTGTTGCAGAACTGACTTTCCCTTTTCAAAATGTTGAGCAATTGTTTTTCTAGGAATTTGGGGTCTTTCGTTTGTTTCAGCAGCACACACTTCATCCCATGAATGTATAGAAACTTCGTCTTTACAGGTATTAACATCGCCAATTCTAACTTTATTTTCTGCCTTCTTTTTAGACTTCTCCTCAAAATGGCCAGGAATCTGCTTTATTGCATTCAGTTTTGTCATCCTCTTTAATTCCTTTTTATCTTTCTTGTTTACTTTTTCTTTGCTTCCCATAGAATTAATTGGCTCCAGTCTTGTGGGAAGTGCATTGCTTTTCTTTTTTACCAAGCTTCCATACTTTGGTAAGCCCAAATCAACCTTCAAAAGATTAGCTTCCTCGGGTTTTAGTCTGAATTGTTTCCCGAAGTCTGCAGTTCCACCATCACTCTTCACAAAATTAGCTCCCTTGCGTTCTAATCCGAGATGTTTACCGAAGTCTGCAATACCACCATCATTCTTAAAAATATTAGCTTCTTTGCGGTCTAATCTGAGATTATGTCCTAAGTCTGCAATTCCACCATCACCCTTAAAAATATTAGCTTCCTTGCGTTCTAGTCCGAGATGTTTCCCGAAGTCTGTAATTCCACCATCACTCTTAAAAATATTAGCTTCTTTGCGGTCTAGACTGATATTTTTCCCGGAGTCTGGAATTCCACCATCACCCTTCAAAAGATTTGCTTCCTCGCGCTCTAGTCCGAGATGTTTCCCGAAGTCTGTAATTCCACCATCAGTTTGTCTCTTTAAATCTCCAGATTTTCTCTCCTTCAAAGATTCGTGTTCTTTCCTTTGCCTTTCTTCAAAAGATTTCATTTCCGTGGCAATGTTATCTAAAATTTCCGTTTTTCTTCTAGCTCTGTGCTCTTCTTCGAACGTTTTGAACTGAATGTCGACTTTATTTCTTATTCCCAACTCCATTTCTTTTCTAATAAAAGCTTCCATTTCTGACAACTTTCCATTTTCGTCTCTTAGAATATTTTCTCTAATTTCATTCATAATTCTGTCTTTGACTTCTTTTTCTATTTCAGCCATGTTGTTTAGCATGTCAGATTTTATGTCCTCCTCTAGTTCTTTCCGGGCTTTTTCTCGTAACTTTTGGTTTTCTTTGTTCATATCATTATGGATCAAATCCATCATCTCCTTTCTTATTTTCTTTCTGATTTCCTTTTCCTCATCTCTACATTTTTTTCGAATATCCTCTTTCATTTGATTCCGGATTTCTTGGCTCAGACTTTCTCTGGTTTTATCTTCAATAGCGTATCTTTCTTCACTATAAATTTTTTGTCTAAATTCAGTTTCCATTTCTCGTCTAACTCTCTCCTCTATTTCTCCTTTCTGTTTTTCTACTTCTTCAATTCTGTTCTCTATTTCTCTTTTCCGTTCCTCCACTTTTTCTTTCATTTTTTCCTCTTGTTCAACATTGAATGCTTCAAGTTTTCCCTGGTGTTATTCTGAATTTTTGCCCGTATTTCAATTTCCTTTTCAGTTTCTTGTCTAACTATCTCCTCTGTTTCTCTTTTCTGTTTCTCTTCTTCTTCTTCAATTCTCTTCACTATTTCTCTTTTTCGTTCCTCCACTTTTTCTCTCATTTCTTCCTCTAGTTCAATTTTGAATGCTTCAAGTTTTTTCCTCGTGTCATTCTGAAGTTTTGTCCGTATTTCAACCTCCTTTTCCATTTCTTGTCGAACTCTCTCCTCTGTTTCTCTTTTCTGTTTTTCTACTTCTTCTTCAATTCTCTTCTCAATTTCTCTTTTTCGTTCCTCTATTTTTTCTTTTATTTCTTCCTCTTGTTCAATTTTGAGTGTTTCAATTATTTTCCGCGTGTCTTTCTGGATTTTTGCTCGTATTTCAATTTCCTTTTCCGTTCTCATTTTGTTTTCTATTTCAGTTATTTCACTTTCGAGTTTTTTCCTTAACTTTTCTTCTGTCTCACATTTGATTTGATTTTCCATTTCCGGTAATTCTTCTCTTATTTTCATTCTTATTATCTTCTCCCTGTGTTCCTTGACCGGATTATAATATTTTCCATCTTCAAATTCTTTCTTAACATTCGAAGCCACGTCAGAAGCAGCAGACTCTCGGCATTGTTTTTCATAGTTTTTTACGTATTTTTGAACGCGGTGTTTAATATCATTCTTGCTTTTTTGTGTGAAGTTTTGTTCGAATTCTTTGAACGTTTCTTGTAATTTTAATCGTAATTCCTCCTCTTTTTCTTGCCGAAGTTTGCTTTCTATTTGCGGCGAATTGTTTTCTACTTGTTTCCTTATGTTGCTTACAACTTCACATCTAATTTTAATCTCAATAATTCTGGCTTCATTATTCATTTTTTCTCTGATTGAGGCTTCTACATCTTTTCGGATACGTTTGCGAATCGCTTCTTGTTCTCTTTCTACTTCATTTCGGAGTTCTCGCTCTTTTTCTTTTGATAAATTGTCCTTCTTCATACGAGCTTCAATCTCAATTTGTTTTCGTATTTCATTATCCACATCTCGCCGAAGCTTAGCCTCCAATTCATTCCTGTATTTTGACATTTTTTCCAAAATGTAATTCCTAGATTCTTCCAACTGGACATCAAGCAGTCCATTACTACTTTGGAATCTTTGATGCAGTTTTCTTGTCTTGGACATCCTCAGCATATCTGTTTGCTGAATAAGATAATCGTGGTCATTGAAATTAGATGCGGGAAATATAAAATCTGAGCCAGCGTATCTTGGTCTGCAATTTAAGTCGACATTTTGACTTCTTCTGTGCTGTTCGTCATATTCCTGTTTCCATTTTAGCTTTTCCTCCATGAGCCTCATTTCATATTCCCTTTCTAAATTTCGTTTCTTGTCTTCAAATTGTCTTTTCAATTCCAACTTCTGGTTTTCATTAGAGGTCCTCTGTGAATGATGGATAGGGAAAGAAATAGTAAATAAATAAATATGTAATCAAATACGATATCTATCTATCTATCTATCTTTATATCTATCTATCTATCTATCTATCTATCTACCTATCTATCTATGTGTGTGTAGGTGTGTGTGTAGGTGTGTGTGTGTGTTTACGAACTGCGGTGTAATTTGATGTAACGCATAGGGATATTTTATATACGTCTAGGTGTATGTGTTTTATACAACAAGAAAGTTTCAAGTAAATAGTCAGGCATTTCAATTATCTGCTTGTAATTGTACTCTAATTGGTCATCTTATCTGATTGTGAGTGTCACATTTTTGGATATATAGTCTTATGACCGCCAGATAAACTAAGTTTCTTACGTGATACACACAGGCTTCAGTGTGACTTATATGTAGGGTTAATTTATCGTCTAAAAGCTGGATCTGGGGCCCGTTTTATCATTAAGTAGTGAACCCTTAGTCGTAAATCTTAAATCATTTGATCTTAAATCAGGACAGTTTTATGAATGTTACTCCATGTCAAGTCTTAATGTATTTTACTATATTTGAATGTTTATTAATACTGTATACAAGGTTATTTTCACCGTGTGTTATTTTCGCCCTAATGCACTTGCAAACAGTTTCGCCACGTTTTAAATTCGCCCAGACTTTTATTATTAAAAATGGATGAAATTACCATTTCGCATACACCCAGTGTCGAATTTGCCCACTGACGATGAGGGCGAAAGGGGCGAAAATGAAACGGGGGGGGGGGGGGATTTCCTTGTATACAGTAATTTTAATTGCAACATTTACAAAGATAAATCATGATACTTTCAACTTCAGCTTAGGTTAACGCTCTGTATCTGGACTGTCAAAAAGTAAGTCACAGGATCTAAATCTTTGTAAAACGGTCGCAAGCTGTAAGTGTGGTCCTATAAATACCATGTCCATGACATGGGATCTTTCGTAAAACGGAACCCTGCTTCATATATGCGTTCATTTATTGTACCAAACCGGTTTGAAATAAGTTCACGTTTTCTCAATTATTGTAACAGTTAAAAACAAGTTCAGGAAACCGAACAAACTACCTCTGGGGTGGAATCAGCGGTATGCATGCAGTTCAAATCATGCAAAGATGGCGGTTTAGACGCATGAGTAATGCAACAGGTGAATAACTTGTATTTGCTGTGGTACTTTTGTTCTATTTATAAAGCTTTAACATAATCTTATATTCCCTATATATTTTGTGAAAATAAGATTGGGTCCAGTGTGGTATTCATATACAAATATGCCAAGATTAAGTAAATCAAACTTTGCTAATGAAAAAGTGCCAAACCTGGGTGTGCATCCCGAAAAAAAAGTTACGCGAAATTTATCGGATTTACAGTAAAAACGGGAGTTTTTTCACAGCTGATGCCCCTTTTAAATAATCAATGTTATATAATGTTTGAGATACAGTAAAACTGGACAAAATATACTGTTCGTCTATTACATGATTTCGGCTATAAAGAACAATCATTAGTTCTGAAACAGAAAATATATTGTCGTGATACATTCTAATGACGAAATGACACCATAGCCGGCTACTGGTCCTAGCTGGCTACTGGTCCCAAACCAGAAGTAACTAAACCCGGTTTGCAAAAGAGAACACAAGAGAACACAACACGTTCTAATGTGTAAGTCATCTTTAATGCAAACCTGTAATTTAATGCATAACTTTAAACCTAATGAAATTAGTTTTAAACCATTTTGCAACCCAAAATCAAAACCGAAAACATTTTTCTGTCAACATTTGCCATCTGTTAGCACTAACACTATATAACCATTATTAAAAAAAAATGGCTGTTCCAGTGATTGAATGTACAACGGATGGGTGTGCGGTCTTTGTGGAAATTTGAAAAATGAACAAAGAAAAGTCGGTTAGTAAAAGAAATAAGTAAATACATGCATTGAACTGCTTTCAGTGGGGATTCATGGCCTTTTGAATTTAAAATGAACAAAGCAAATGCATCATAAAGCGCTTATGCACTTTTTGCCTATTGTCCAATTGGCATTCATAAGCCATGGAGTCAAACTGACGGCAGTCCAATACTTGACTAAATTCATCCAGTATGATAGAGTGTTGATAAAGACCAATGAACAAGAACTCACCCAATGTCGATTGACATCCCGTACGATATCCTCCATTACGCGAGGGTCGATCGCCCTTGTTCTTGTAACAGCTAAATCTGCAAATAAAACAAATTTGTACTTGTATTTGTAATTTATATAGTCATAAGTTTCTCCTTTACTATCATAATCAAAGAATCATCATGCTTCTCAAACTGATGAAATTGAAACTTAATACAGGCTAACCTCAGTAGCCTGTACATGTGGTCACAATTATTATTTCGATTTTTCTACTTTTACTACTTGTAATTGAGGTACAATAACAAACAAGAGCTATACACATGCATAAAAAAATATTCCTATATATTTTGTGCAAATAAAGCCAGACCCATTATGGTATTCATGTAAGGCTGAGTCCATCAGTTGCAAGTGAAAAAGTGCCAAACTTGGGTTTCTCAAGCAATTTTCACAAAATATATAGGCATTTAAACATGCGCATGACTGTGTATATCTATTTTTTATTTGTGAAACAGGAAATCGAAATGTTTAAAAAAAAACACACACACAGCTAATGTCCCTTTAAGTGGTCGATTTTAATTCCTACCAAACTGCGGTATTTTTTTAATTAAATTGGACCCCAATAAACAGTCATCTTTGTAACGCGGTCAGAGGTTCCCTCCGTTCAACGTCCTTTTCTAACGTAATGGTCGCTTGACTTCCACACATGTACATGTATTTCCCAAATAATATTTACATTTACATAATACAATCCGGTTTCGATAAAACACAAAACACGCTTGCGTTTAAAATAAAAGAAAACTGAAATACTGAAGTATTGGTGTCAGTACTACAAACACTGCATTTCATCAAAATAACATCGGACCCAAAGATTAGGCTATTCCAAGTTTCTTTTTTTTATGTTGAGCGCTCACCCGAAAATAAAAAAATCTATATTTCTATCAGGAAAAAAAACTACAAAATGACATTTTTTATGGAGAATAAATGCAATTTAAAGCACATCTAAGTATTTCCCTGGTGTGTTAACACAATACAAACGAAATTAAACTTATAAAAATCATATATTTGGCACACATTTATGAATAACCAATGAAAAAAAATTATGTTTAACTGTTCATTTTTTGGCTTAATTTATATTTCCTCTTAGATGTTTTTGTTTTTCAGTGTGTTTTATTATCTCAAAACCAATCAGCCAGCGGACGCTAAACCGAGAAAAAAAAAACTCGGAACGACCTTAAAATAAAGGAGCTAAAATATTCGATGCATGACTGAATAAATAAACATTAAGAAAAACCATTCCCCGCACGCCGCTCACTGTCTCGAACTAAGGTTGAATTTCAAATCAAGGGAGTGCTAACTAGTATTCTAAATCAATTTAAACTTACCCATCTTAAAATATCTGTGTTTCCATAAAACTTGACAAGTTTCTGTCAAATAAAACCACAAAAATATGCCTTGCAGAAAAACTACAGCTGCGGTTTGTTTACACGCCGTGTAAACTGACAACCGATACAGAAAATGATCAGTGACGTCATAGGTTCTATCATGTCAAGCTTTTCGATGACAGAAAAAAACGTGGTCATTTGAGAGTTTGGAGAGAGAGAGAGAGAGAGAGAGAGAGAGAGAGAGAGAGAGAGAGAGAGAGAGAGAGAGAGAGAGAGAGAGTATTTTTCATAAGACGAAAAGTTAATCATATTATTTGCTTTAAATTCATGTAAGCGACAACTTCAACGATTTAATTATAAGATGATTAAATAGAATATGAAGTTCTAAGGCGTTGCCTTGAAGCGAGCGCAGCTTTGTCATTGTAACATCGTTATGTAACATTAAACCAAGTGGTACGTGTCAAATACTTGACTCGAACAACTAACGTGCGGCGTGACTACTCAAAGCTCTTGCCACACGCAGGCGCTACCCCTGTAGCTCTGGATAGGCTCCTTGTGTCTAAACGTGCAACCGTGATGGAGGTTATTACTCTTGCTAGCCCTTACGGAGTAGGCTCTAGCGGTGGATCTGCAGATGGAATTGGCCGCTTTTGGGTCCTCCTCTCTCTCTCTCTGTTGGTCGGCTCCCGGCTTCCGGATGGGAGGGGGCCTTCTGTCAGATCACCGGCCGGCTTTTCTGTATCTTGTGGCTCTGGTCCGATGCGTGTATAGACCCTGGGTCAGAGGTAGGGAATAAGGTGCAGCTTCAAAGTCACAACGGTTTTAAGAATATTGAATTTAGAAGATTCAGGGCCAAACATTTTGGATGGACTGCCGAAATGAGTTATTTATTTATAGGGAGATTCCATACAGAAAGAAGAAATGTATTAACCAAATGATATAGCTAATACATGCGTTTATTTAGATGTTAATGCATTTTGTGTTACTTTGAGAAGTATTTTGGGAGCTTAAGCTTATTTAAGGGAGCGTTGCTAGTCCGCTGATATGTAGGATAGATAAGGTAGTTTTAGTGAGTAGTGTGACTCTAGGTGTGGAGTCTGGAGTTCCGTGGGCCAGGGTTAGTAATTTATATACAACAGCCCTTTGTGGGAATTAGTATACAAAGTAAGGACACACTCTATGTTGTGGTGGTGATGGCCACTGTGTCCGTTACTTAACTGCCGGACCTTTACTGGTGACTGATACGATATTGTTCCGACTGTTAGTATGGGATTAATATTGCGGCCGTGACAGAAGACTTTCAGAAAAAATCTTGCTGCACAAACTTGTGGTCGTAATTTTCAATCCGATTTGGACAAAAGGGTTATTCACCCGTTACCGTTTACAAGCTATATATAAGGCTGAGAAATAGCTCTGATTTACATAACCATACCTACCTTATCGATTTGTGGCCATAGTTTTGTGAGACGTCTGGGATCCAGGAGATGCCACATAAGGGGTGTTGATGATGATGTGGCCGCGTTTGTCGGTTTAGATGGAGGAACTGTACGGTCTGTCCGTCCTAGGTACGAAGCGTCGCTGAAACGTTTGAACCCCGAGTGTGTGTATCTGCAGGTCGGTGGAAACGACAAATTCAGGCTCGCTTGATGCAGTCTCTCTGGTTGATCGATTATTGGCCTTGGCTAGGATTGCCGCCGATCAAGGTGTACGCCGGGTATGTACTGCTGGAGTGTTTCCCCGATACAGACCCAGAAGTTGCAACGCAAGGTGTTAGCAGCATATAGGGGTCCTGTCCTACCCTTTGAAATTTATGTTTTTGCTTATAACTTATAAACCGTTGATACCTCTACCCATAAACCATGTATGAGTAAGATTGGGTATTGTCGACCGTCGCCATTTATCGACCCCTTCATCATAAAATGCTTGTCGCAATATTTTATTTGTTTTATCTATGTTGTTAAACACCTTCAAATATCAGATTGTGTACTTCTTAATTCCTTTTGATATTACTACTGTCGATATAACAAAGTATGTAGACAACTTTTGAGTCTGAAGTCATTCTATCGGCATCCGCTGATGAAAAATCTTACGACATATCAATCAAGATATCAAGTACGTCTCCATAAACCTTTGTTGTACGGTATTAAGCGTCAATATTTTCCGTTTTGTTGCTTAATCTGACTAAATATAAACTGTTCTATCATTGATATAATTTATTTCTTTGCTAATTTCAATTGATTCTGACCCTGAAAACGAAGGGGTCGATAAACCCAGACGAAAATAATGAAATCGGCTATAAAGCAAATTAAGTTCGTAAGTTCGTATGGTTTATTTAAAGCATAAAATTTTACGGTCAAAGTGGTCGAAAGGTAAATTTCTTGGGTTCTTAAAACTGGGGATGCGACTTCGGTCCCGCTTAAATTCAAATTTTATTTGTTTGTTTTCATTTGAAACTTAGCTGTATCTAAAACTAGCGCTATTACCTGTTGTCACAGCTCGTCAAGTGCGGAGAACAATATACTAGAATAACATATCATAGGCAAATGTAAAAAATCATCATGCGCGTGAAAAGTATGATAGCTTAAGTTACTGATGTCCAAATTCACATTATGATCGATAATTCACTGCCTCGTGTAAATGAAATGGACTGATATATTTGGGCTATATAGAGTTCTAGTTGTTGAAACATACGTATAATATAAAAAAATATAAATATAAACGATAGTTGCCATTGTATTTATGATCATATTTCTAATAAAAATGGTTTTGAGGTGGCAATCAATTAATGCTTAAACGGTCGATAATACCTAATTTTGCTCTGATCTATTATTTATATTGGGAAAACGGATTCAGGGGTGCATGTAGGGGTTCTGCTCCCCCCCAAATATACATTTTTCCTTATAACTTATAAGCCATTCACGGCCCCACCTTTACATCATATATACTATTGATTGTTATGGGGAAAACACATGGTGTATGAGGCGGTGCTACCCACCATCTGAAATGTATATTTTTACTTATAACTAATTAAAAACTGTTCACAGCTCCACCCTTAAGCCATATATACTATTTATTGTTATGGGAAAACGCATTCAGTAAAGGATGTGGGGGCGCTGCCCAAACCCGCAGAAATACATATTTTTACTTTTAACTTAAAAACTGTTCACAGCCCCCCTCCCCTTAAACCATACATATTATTGATTGTTATGGAGGATACAAATTTAATGTTGCATATACAGGTCCTACCCTTATATTTAACATATAACTTGAAATACATTCACATCTCTGTTACTACAATCATCAATACTGCATGTTACAAGTATACTTAGCTACATATGATAGCAAAGCATGGGCCGGCGAGACATATAATTACGCGTAATTCTCGTTAAATATTGAAAAAAAAATTTTTTTATTTAATTAAAATATCAATTTCTAATATTAATCAAAGTACTGAAAGTACTGTAACGAGTTGATGGTAATCGTAAGTTTTAAAGTGGTATAACATACTCAGTAGATCTATACTGAAAAAATATACATTTTGTACGCATGCTTGAAATATATTGCAGGTTAATCTAAATAAAGGGTACCACTGTTATGTTGTAAATTTTGTCACAATGTCAGCTTTATTACTGAGAAAATGCGTGTTATTTCCAAATTAGCAAACACCTGCGATAATCACCTAATTTTATTTCAAATGTTTGTTTGCTTGTTTGTTTGTTTGTTTGTTTATTGTTGTTCAACGTCCCACTCAAGAATATTTCACTCATATGGAGACGTCACCAAATGCCGGTGAAGGGCATCAAATTTTGGCCTATGTTCGGCACTTACTTATTTCAAATAAGAACAACACTGACAAAGAAAACATCAATTTTTTACAATTTATATCACACGTGAGTAGCTTATAGGTCAAATTTTAGATTAGTTTTTTTTCGATAAAATTAGTTTTTACAAAAGTAACTTAAAGGTATGACTTGAAAGTATATACAGCGCCCCTTAGAGAAATGTAATAAGGTATTTTTTTTATTATATTGTGTGCACAGTGTAGTTATGTTGTGTGCAATTTAGTTATATTGTTCACATAGTTTAGCTATATTGTGCAGTTTACTTATATTGCGCAGTTTTGTTGAACTGTGATTTATGTAGTTAACCAAATCCCAACATTATTGATACTTTGAACCCCTCCCAACCCCACCCAACCCCGAATGAACAGTTAGACTTGTGAAAAAGAGGCCAACATTAAATGCATCGGGTTAGGACAACTACATGGTTTATATTGATGCAGACAGTGTTTTTCATCCGGTGTATGTACAGCTCATTTCTACCCCTTTACCATGAAGTGCTCTCTTTGCTCGCTTAAAGTCATGCTGAAATTATTGCTAAATTATAGGTAAGACATATTTGGCATTGTTGTTTGGAATAATAAGATGTCGGTAAGCCGTCATGATATATATATGGGCGCATACTAATCCGGATATTACGGGATCGCGCTGTTATATCTAGGCTGTTACTAATCCGGCCATTATGGGATCAGGCTGTCCACAAACCCAGTGTACTCAACCACGTGAAAAATTCAACCAATCAGATTAGACATTTAAGGCAGTCATGTTTGAAGGAACCCGTATGCTGGAGCCTCGCTGGGGATGTACCGGTTGAAAAAGTTTGAGACTAATAGTACACACAATTTGCAACCATCTTCCATCGTGTACCAATGGTAAATTTATTCCAACGATTACGAATATTCCGTTTGCTTTATTTTTTTATACCTATTGGTACCAATGGTAGCATTGGAAAATCTGCTTTATTTTTGTCACTAGGAAAACTACTCCGAACACACACATATATATGTGTGTGTGTGTGTAGGTGTGTGTGTGTGTGTGTGTGTGTGTGTGTTAAAAACAGTAAAACACTCTAAACTCACAAATTGTTGGCCACTTGGCCTTTATCAAGTGAAAGACGACAATACATATATAATATATTTTTTTTAAGAAAGAGAACATTTTGCATATCCAAACCCACAAGTCAAGCGAAAATTATCAGCTCTCATGTTTTCTTTGATATTTAGAAAGGGTACATTTTTCATATGTGAACAAAGATGTATTAATATACAGCTTGATGGACCGTGGCTTTACTTGGCAGTGAGTGGCTACAGAAATGAAAATATGGAGAAAGGTCTGAAAAAATTATACAGAGAAATCAAATGTCTTGGAACTCTGATATAACACATTTTAAATGAAACAGCCCAGTCAATATTTCAGGTGTATTTTTCCTGTCACATTTTACTCAAGCCGTAGATAATTACCTATAGACCGACGTTACCTGTACTGTACTAAATCATAAAAAGTTGGTTAAATGAGAATGAACCGGGTCAGGTACCATGGAGGAGTAAGCATCCTCTATCGACCGGTAAAACCCGCCGTGAGTCCACAGTCAAATTTAAATGAAATAAGTGCATGAGTAGATGAAAAACTAAATAAAATTTGCAATATAACAAAACAACCCCCCCCCCCCAAAAAAAAAAAAACATAATCGGCAACCAAACCATCTCAGAAACTCACAAACACGTGAATACTTTACAATTTTATAATTTTTATAGTCTTTATTCAGCTTCAAACATATATACATGTTTATAGCCATGGTTTGACATATCGACAGTATACAAGTTGATATAAGAAAATAACACATTTCGAAACAGGCATATGCACAAAATTATAAAATTTTACAACCATACATAATTCAGCACACAGACAACAATAATATCAATATTTATGTTCATAGCAATGATATAAATAACAACAATAAAACCATTAATCACATCATGACACACTTATTTTGAAATTTTATTTGATTTTTTGTTTTACGCCATACTCAACAATCTTTCAGTCATATGATGGCGTCCAATTTTTATTGGTGGGGGAGAAACCCCGGTTACCCGGGTAAAGACCAGCGACCTTCCGCAAGTAAATTGGCAAACTTTCCCACATAATTCGAAACGACCTTAGCCGGATTCGAACCAGAGGTTAGAGGCCTTGTGATTCAAAGCGCAATGCTCTAACCACTCGGCCACGGAGACCTCCATGATACACTTATATAGGCATAATTATATACATACACATATATTTATCATAATTATTATTACCAGTATTAATGGCACGCCAAAATCACATTAATGAGTTAAATTTAGTCGTTTTCAGATATATTATTTTTTCTGCAGTGAAACCTAGTTTTTCTCAGTTAAACCTAGTTTTTCTCAGTTAAACCTAGTTTTTCTTCAGTTAATGTGGGTTATGAGTTAAACCAAATTTTTCTCCAATTAATACTAATTTTTCTGGTAACCCAAATTAACCGGAGAAAAACTAAGTTTAAATGAGAAAAACTAGATTTAACTGCACGAAATACTTATTTATGTTATTGTGGCGCAGTTAAACCTAGTTTCTCTCAACTTATCTGAGTTTTTCTCCAGTTAATGTGGATTACTGAGAAAATATAGGTTTAATTGATGAAAAACTAGGTTTAACTGAGAAAATCTAGGTATAACTGATGAAGCACGCCGAAATTACAACAATGAGTTAATCCTAGTTTTTCTCGAGATAAACCTAGTTTTTCTCATATGTGGACTCTTTAACAGGTAAGAAAACTTCACTAAGCAAATCAAACAGTCAGTATAAAGAATTTATACCTTGTTCGCCAATTTTTTCAGAATCTGTTTCCAGAGACCATAGTTGTAATTTCATAACAAACCAAGATATGTAAATCTATCAAAAATCTCTAAATCAATATTATTACAAATAAAACGCAAATTCTGTATTCTATGACACTTTCTAAACTCCTTAACCTTTCTCTTATTAATATTCACTGTGACCCCAAAAAGGGAACAAAAATCATGTAATTTATTCAATAAACTTTGAAAAAGCATTTGGAGACTTAGCAAAAATAACCGTATCATCCGCATATAGATATATTATCGGAAACAATGATTCGTTTTTTTTCACACCCGAATGTGTAATTATTTGATCACTTATTCGTGAGTCAAATCTGATTCTTGCTCTAATGGGGCGTTGGCTGTGGTTTTCTTTAAAAACGTTTATTTTCCTCTGTCACTACTTAGATTGATAAACACTAACAAAAAAGAAATATGCATAGACAGGCACTTTACTTACTATAAGACACAGGCGGGAAATTGGCAACTAAGCAATACGACAAATGTGACGGTTTCGGCTTTCTCATCGTAAATTTTCCACATTTAAGTAGTAACATCCCACAGTCACCCGCAGATGGAGTTTATATTTCACGAATGATCCGATAAGAGCGTGTTCAACATATGAACATTCCCTATACATCTATAGAAGCTGTATAAAAGTGTTCACCCCTATATAAAACAGAAGACACTATATAATTTAAAAATACAGTCAACGGTTGACATATTTGATCTAAAGCCGAACTGATTTAAACATAATTTCTCTTCAACTTGTTCGCCGAAATAAATGTTATTATTATGCTATCAAAAAAGGCGGTTGAACAAAAATAATATATAAACTTATCGGTGCACCCTTAAAATATTTAAAAAAAAAAACCCACCAAAACTAGTATTTACATACATTACACCATTAACTATTGTGCTGCTGTGTGTCCTAGCGAACCTGGGAAGTGTTTTTATTTATTTTTTACTATTTTTTTTATTTTGTTTTCTTGAATTATAGTCGTATAGGAACAGTATCCATACAGTCATTTAATATTCATTGTTTACATTTCACCGTACAACAGATATTAAATAATTTCAAATTGATAAATTCTGGTCATTATCTTCTTATCAACGGAGGAGTCAATTCATGTGCAGGGGTGTTTCACCAGTATTTTCAATCCAGTGTCTATGATGACTTACGAGTGATGAGATGTATACAACATGATAAATAAATAGACACTTCCAAATCAACAGTAACAATGGCCGCCGAAATTAACGCTTATCAAGGTCAGAAAACCATAGAGGATTTAACTTGGATTTCGAGTACTGGAGGGACTCCTTCAAATTTGAATGCAGAAATGATTGCACTTTAAATAGAATACCAATTTTATTGATGTTTATTTGTTTCATGTATAGATCTACTTATAAAAACACTTTCCAGGTTTGCTGGGACACTCAGTAATATATAATTAGTCAAAAGCAAGTATATAAAGTGATAAAAACTAACATATAGTGATTACTATACAGTACATTTATTTTAATATAAAGTGATCAAACCTTTCAAAAACTATTACATTCTATATGAAATAAGATGTCAATAAATACCGAAACAAGTAAATAAGGTATTCTATTCTTCTATGGTTCAAAAATATTTCCTACTTTTTACTAGGAATGATTTCCTGGTCAACCGTTACGACATTGATATGCTGCATGCATTATGACGTCACAATACAATTTATGACGTAGAATTTCAGTAGTTTCAAGAATGCAGTTTATATATATATATATATATATATATATATATATATATATATATATATATATATATATATATATATATATATATATATATATATATGCATAGACATGTATTCCATGCCAAGGAGAAATATAAACAACCCATAAATTGAGGGCATGATACGCCTTTAGTTTGTCATTCAAAATTCTTACTATCGGATTGAAGTTCCTATGTCATACCCTCTAGGTAGGGAAACGTTTTATTAGTCGATACACACAATGAATGCGATACAATCTAGTCAGTACAAAACAAAAGTAGTAGACTGTATAAATTTGTCAATGCACACCAAAGCTTGTCTAAACAGTAGACAAAACATACCAAATATAACTACATAAATTAGACAGAACATACCGAAACTAATATATAAAATAGTCAGTTCATACAATAACTAACAAATAAAGTAGACTGTTCACGTCAAAATCAGTATATAAAGTAGTCAGTACATACCAAAACAAGTATATAAAGTAGTCTGAACACACCAAAAACAAGTATATAAAGTAGTCTGAACACACCAAAACAAGTATATAAAGTAGTCAGTACACACCAAAACAAGTATATAAAGTAATCTGAACACACCAAAACAAGTATATAAAGTAGTCTGAACACACCAAAACAAGTATATAAAGTAATCTGAGCACACCAAAACAAGTATATAAAGTAATCTGAACACACCAAAACAAGTATATAAAGTAGTCTGAACACACCAAAAAAGTATATAAAGTAGTCTGAACACACAAAACAAGTATATAAAGTAATCTGAACACACCAAAACAAGTATATAAAGTAATCTGAACACACCCAAAACAAGTATATAAAGTAGTCTGAACACACCAAAACAAGTATATAAAGTAATCTGAACACACCAAAAACTAGTATATATAAAGTAGTCTGAACACACCAAAACAAGTATATAAAGTAATCTGAACACACCAAAACAAGTATATAAAGTAATCTGAACACACCAAAACAAGTATATAAAGTAGTCTGAACACACCAAAACAAGTATATAAAGTAGTCTGAACACACCAAAACAAGTATATAAAGTAATCTGAACACACTAAAACAAATATATAAAGTAGTCTGAACACACCAAAACAAGTATATAAAGTAATCTGAACACACCAAAACAAGTATATAAAGTAGTCTGAACACACCAAAACAAGTATATAAAGTAGTCTGAACACACCAAAACAAGTATATAAAGTAATCTGAACACACCAAAACAAGTATATAAAGTAGTCTGAACACACCAAAACAAGTATATAAAGTAGTCTGAACACACCAAAACAAGTATATAAAGTAGTCTGAACACACCAAAACAAGTATATAAAGTAATCTGAACACACCAAAACAAGTATATAAAGTAATCTGAACACACAAAACAAGTATATAAAGTAATCTGAACACACCAAAACAAGTATATAATGTAATCTGAACACACTAAAACAAGTATATAAAGTAATCTGAACACACCAAAACAAGTATATAAAGTAATCTGAACACACCAAAACAAGTATATAAAGTAGTCAGCACATACCAAAACAAGTATATAAAGTAGTCTGAACACACCAAAACAAGTATATAAAGTAGTCTGAACACACCAAAACAAGTATATAAAGTAATCTGAACACACCAAAACAAGTATATAAAGTAGTCTGAACACACCAAAACAAGTATATAAAGTAGTCTGAACACACCAAAACAAGTATATAAAGTAGTCTGCACACACCAAAACAAATATATAAAGTAATCTAAAACAGTACTCACTAAAACGCTTACTTGTTTACTTGCATACTTGTAAATGTTTTTTTTCTATAATAATTGTCACAGATACTAAGTATTACGTAGGAGATACTAAGTCTTACGTATGAGGTAATAAGTCTTATGTAGGAGTTAACAAGTCTTATGGGGTCTAATGAAGCAAACATCTGTTCGCATTTCATTAACACCTCCAAACATGAAAACAGAATCTTAAATTTACACATTTGTAACATTCATATAGTTTATTTACATCAACACTCAATTGAAAACAATATAGAAATAAATCTACCCATACCCAAGCTCAGGAGATGGTAGAATCCTCTAGAGAATGACCACAGGTGTGCTCAGACGTTGTGGAGAATGTAGCATCTAGTCGATATTTTTTAAAGTCATTTATTTCATCATTTAAAGATTTTGATGTAAAATTGGTGGTAGTACGAGCAGTGTACAATTGTTTCTAATAATTATTCGCTTCGATACAAGAACGAGTTATGTATTTGATATTTTATGTCTGTATCAAATAATGAAATATCTAAAAAATAATTTGATTTAAATTTAGTATTGCTAATAATATTTCCAAAGATGGACAAACATAATCCCGTTTTAGTGTGTCGCCTAATTTCAACGTTAAAATTTTCCCATTGTGACGTCATAAAGCAAACGATCGTATTTATTACAGGATAGCTATTACAATTCTCAAAGACAATCACCGAAATGAGGTCATTTTAGAATTCCTTGTAAATTACTTGATAGCAATCAAGGAGCTGTGTCATTGGTGTTTTGTTAACTTCAAAATTACAATGAAATCCCATATACTATTTGATTATACATGCATTAGGTTTCAATAAATGATATCACAAATAAAGCGTCATTACGTTACAGACTCCAATTTATTCTTGATACTGCGACAATGTATTCAATCTGCATCAATATTTCTATGTTGATGATGGCAGGTATATATAGGAATGCAGATTGTATTATAAAATTTTGTTAATATTTCTAGACATATGAGAAATTCAGTTTGATTCCTCATTTCCAGGTTTCGGACAGTCTGCATCTGTCATAACGACTGGTATGCCTTCGACCTCTCTAACTGACGAAAGCTCCCCGACCGATGAACTAGGATGAACTCGTGCAAGCGCTTTTTCTTTCCCTGTTATATTCCGTAAAATTGCACTCGCATGTGTTTGAGAGATAGACAAAATATTTTGCAGACGTGGATCTTGGTATTGAGTTATCTCCCCTGGTAAAACCAAGTCGTTATGTTCATCTCCTGTACTGATATCGTCGTCATCACGATCTGAAATATGTTGTTGGACATTCGTCCGTTTTCCTTTCAACCAATATGTTTGCATATCTCCCTTTCCCTAAAGATAAAAATGTATATTTGTATATATTTTGCACAGAATTCAAATACGGTCAATTTACTGCCAATGTTTTATTTCATTTCTATGCGTTCACAAAAGCGTAAAATGGATTTTTCAAAATATCCAAATAAGGTGTTTCCTGTACTTAAGGATTGTTTTTCAGTTTTTGAAAAAGCATGGAATATATATGCAATGGATCATGGAAAAAACTCTGTGCAGTACGAAGAGAGTTTTTTCACATGACGTAACAGCTAAACAGCTGTTTGAGACGAAAAGTAGTTTCCTTTCCTGTCCGGAAATATTAAATTGAATTAAGGTTTATTTTGTTATTTTCATATCGTTTTGAAAGAAACTAGTGATATTGAAAATTTTGATTTTTTTTAATGCCAGATTTGGTTCGAAGTTATTAATATTCGACTGCTTGGTGTTAAATGTGTCAGAATAGAATTGCAAATGCAAATGGCCGTGCCCATAGCGATGTTGTCGAATGACAACTGGTTTATTTACAACGAATATGCGTTTGAATTCTGATATATTATAAATGGGATATGCCATAGAAAGTTTGAGTGTGATTTACGAGAAGAAACACAGCTAATATTCGTTCATGGCAACTGAAAGAACCATTTTGTTTGACATTTTTTACCAATCAGCTTGGAACCGTGATGATTGATTCGTACGTAACGTGTATTTTACACAACTTGATGTGAGTGACGAATTGTTTCTTACAGGACTATCCGGTGAAGGCAAATTTTCAGAGATGCTTGACATAGTTGCACTAGACCTAACTCTTTTTACTGTTCAACAGACAAGTTATAATTGTAACTACGAAGCAAACTTTCATTTCTGTGGTCTGTGGTTCCGGTCATAACATGACCTAGATATATCGCAATATGGGCTTGTAGCATGTACAGTGTGCCACAGATGTAGTTTTGTGCTTTCGATTTCCTTCTGTGATTTTTGTTTGTTTTGTGGTAATGTATGGCTTTTAAGATTAAATAAATAAATATATGATATTTTATTCTTTATTGATTCGTTCATGTATTCCTACGCCAAAAAGTAAAGCAGTTAACACTCGGGTCACGTGACTACAAATATTAACATATGCGTTACATCGCTCTTTATACTTGGAATGTACGGAAATGCAGTAAGAATGTAAATACAATATAAATGGAAGCAGTAAACATTTATGTAAGTGAAACTGGATACAACGTATAGGAAGGTAAACAAAATCATCAAAGTACAAAAAGTAATCAAAATCATAAAATCATAGAATAAATATTTTAATGTGTTTGGAATTGACAAAATCAACAAATCATGGAAGGTAAAAGAACTGGATACTAAACAAATAAGCCGTAAACGACGTTGATGTCAAGAATAAGATGCCTCTGTGACATTGTTAAAGAATCGTATGTATGTATGTATGTATGTATGTATATATGTATGTATAAATGTATGTATGTATGTATGTATGTATGTATGTATCTATAAATGTATAAATGTATGTATATATGTATGTATGTATGTATGTATGTATGTATGTATGTATGTATGTATGTATGTATCTATCTATCTGTCTATCTATATATCTATCTACAAGTACATGTACCTATCTATCGCTCAGTCCATCCGTCCGTCTATCTATCTATCTATCTATCTATTTATCTATCTATCTATCTATCTATCTATCTATCTATCTATCTATCTATCTATTTATATATCTATCTATCTATCTATTTATTTATCTATCTATCTATCTATCTATCTATCTATCTATCTATCTATCTATCTATCTATCTATCTATCTATCATGAGCTCGAGCTCTCTCTCTGTATGTCTGTGATATCGACATTTGTTTTAAAGACGTTACCTTGACAGTGATGATGCCTCTTTCCTTGATGACATATTTCCCAGTTTTCTTCAACAATGCGCATGTTGTGTTACTTATGTTAATTTTGTTAGCTGTTTAGGAAAAACATAAAAATGCTCGTTAATTGCTATAAAACGTTAAAACCAATGGTTATAAGATTAACAACAGATCATTAGATCGCAAGATACTGTAAGGTTAATACAAGCTGACAAAACTTTGAAGGAGGTATGGCGAAAACCCAATCCGAGGAATGCACAATTGTTTAGTCAAGGAAAAACAAAATATATTTACATACCGACTGTTATTTCCTTCATTGCAAGTATATACACCGGTTGCATTTATAATCAATGCTTGACACACTTCATATGAAAACCTCCCCCGAAAAGTCAATTATATAGAATAAATTTCGTATTCAGCTGACTACAGATTCACAGAAAATGGAAATATATTTAAATATAAGGATTGCTTTTCATTTTTTTTTTTGAAAAAAAACATGCAATATACATGTAATGGCTCATGAATAAAATTCAATGTGCAGCACAAAAAAAAAACAATCCTTAATTGCACGAGAATTGCGATTTCGCCATCCTGTATGTGATATTTTGCTTTTAAAATATTTTAGAATTAATGAGTTGTGTCATTTATATTTCAAAATTAAAAATATTCAAGACCTATTAAACGGAACGACGCCACACACATATCAGAGCAAAACATTTTATTTAGTTACCGCTTGTAGTCTATGAATGTTTAACGTTGTTGTCAAGACAGACAATTTGTCCTCAGTATGCTGAAATAATTTTAATTACTGCATACCTGCAAATTTTCGCCACTGGATATTTTTGCCCTGTTTACGACAGAAATCATATTCGCCCGTCTTAAATTCGCCCTAAATCACCAAAGTCTCATGTATGACATGCATGCCCATGCTTCAATGATTTAGCTCCAAAAATTCGGTTCATGTAAAATTTGCCCTCTCATCTAAGGGCGAACATGGCAAAATTTAAACAGCAACGAACATTTCCAGATATGCAGTATATGATGTTAATGTACAACTTACGTATGCTATGTGACTTCATTCTTGAGGCTGTGTTAACTGTGTCCCCGAATAAGCAGTACCTAGGCATTACGGCCCCAATCACTCCAGCCATGCATGGTCCTGAATGTCAGAGATATATACACGTAATGACATTTAATGTCTGAAGTGTCAACGATACTGCAACAAGGCATAAGATATGTAACATTAATTTTTAATGTACAAGATGATATCTTGATGTGTTGTCGGATATGGTACAGGGTGTTTCAAAAACATGTTTTGACTTTACCGTTCAATAGAATATATTATACCTCTTCATAAATTTTAGCGATTTCATTGGACAATAAGCGTTGAGTATTTTCCACTGTTTCGGTTAGTCCAGGGTGATATTCAGCCGGGTGATATTCAATAAAAATATCACATGCGCAGAAATGGATGTGCGTACGGTTTGTTTGTTTTTCTTGGATAATATATGCTTCAATACAGTGGATCGGTATAATAAATATAACATTCCTGATCGGGTGGTAGTGGAAATTGTCACCCTCGGTTGACAATGTATTTCCTCGGGATGACAATTTCCACTACCACCCTCTCAGGAATGTTACATTTATATAATGTTAAAAGCTAAGGGATATATCGTATGAAAGACTGTTTCATAACATTTCTGTTGGTATATAACTTTTAATAAATACACATTGTATATCATTTAAGTGAGCGACATTCTTCACTATTAACATTATGGTTATTTACCAGTTTAACGTCATATATCTGGATTCAGCTTAGCCTATCACGGTGCGATAAATAATCAAAATGTTTTCTGGTAAAATGTTGTTTTTCTTTTCTTTCATCCGAATAAATTAACACAATACGTGTATATATTATTTTATTTTTATCGCTTCTAACGTATAAAACAATTATATAAATAGTCCAAGACCAGATAGTTTGTAGAGAGTATTCTAAAACTTGAGTTGTTTAATTTCGAGGTTTCTACATTATTAACTTTTGACGGCAATATTATATATTCCATTTCATAAAAGTTGGCGGGATGATGTATCGTTAGCTTTAAATTGATCTGGACGAGTTTAGATATGATAATGCATCATACCAGCATGAAAATACACTGGCAAGATAAATCGTCCCTCTGACACCTGACTCTGTGAGAAAGTTTGTCAGTTTACTTGTTGTAACCTGGTTCTCTCCTCCGTCAATTAGACTGGCCGCCACACCATATAACTGACAAACTGTTAAGTATGGTAAAAAAAAACATTCACACTACCTGTATTTATACCGATGCGTAGCGTCACGTCCTTGGAATCCTTCGTTTTGAGGTTTTGCGATTTCATCATATTCAATAAATCTAAAGCAAAGTTTGCTATTTCAGTCGCGTGTTTATCTCGTGATCTGTTGGGCAAACCTGAAATGTAATAGGGAGATTGATATACTGAAGATTATATTTACAATTGTGGGTCTGCAATTTAAACTACATTATTGTTTTTCTGTCATTCAATTTTAACAATAGTTTAAACAAAATGCTTAGCATGAGTACAACGTTTATCTGTTAGCAAGTAAATTCAAAGAACTTTGCGTTATAAGGGCCATGGGCATGTATGTGTGAGAGAAAATGTATGTGGCTGTGTGTATGAAAATGTATGAGTGCGTATGTATGTGAATGTGTTTGTGCAATTTTGTTTGTGTTTGTATGTTTGTTTGTGTGTCTATTAGTGCGTGCGTGTGTGTGTATGTCGTTGAACCTATAGGTGTGTTGGTGTACATGTTTGTGTTTGTGTAAATGTGTTTGTGTATGTTTGTTTGTTTGTTTGCTTGTTTGTGTGAATATTTACAACAAAGATAAACAGGACAATAGGAATATATTACCTGACGCCACCATGTAGCAGTCATTTATGGTTTCCACCTTGTACACGTCGTAGCTGTCCAACATCTCATCCAGGAGTTCATAAAGGTTATTTAGCAGATTTATAACTTGCATGGGGCTTAGTTCATTGGTAATACGATTAAATCCGGAAACGTCCGAGAAAAATATTGTGACAGACTTGTAGTATTCCGCATCTGTGTGAATTTTTTTCTTGAGTCTCTCGGCAACCGGCTTCGGAACCATTTGATAAAGGAGTGAGTCGGTCCTCTTCTTCTCCTTATTCAATTCTTTAGTCTTATCAACAAGCGCATTCGCAAACCTCTGAATTCCTCGCGTAAGCGTCTCGGTGCAGAATACTATTAGAGGACACATAACAATCACGAGAGTGAGGCATATCGCAAAAACAGCTATGTCCCTTTGCTTGGTATCTATAATTTTGGTTAATTTATTTAAGGCGATGTCAGCCAGATTTGTCTGGAGTGTCAATAGTGTATCTAATATAATTGTCATGTTATCAAACCACATGCGGGCTGCTGTTAAATTCACCCCGGTTAAATTTTTCCCAGTAGTGAAATGTTGGATTTCAGATCTATACATATTGATGACATCGGATACATTGTTTTTTTCGTCTGCAGTATTGGCGTATTGATACATGTAATCTACGTCATCTGAATAAATTCTCGCGGACTTATAGAATGTTTTATATGTGGTTACCTCAAAATTGAAATTCTCCAGATATCTGTGATCTGAAAACCCACCACCTGCATAAAACATTGTTCCCAGAGCACGTTCCACCCCAGCAGATTCTTTAGCGATCGTTAATTTCTGGTAAGCTACTAATGTTTTCCACGTAAATGCAAATCTTGACTCCTTAATGGCATCATAGAACCAGTAAACCAAAGCATTTGTGATTTCAGAATAAAACTTGACTTCTTCGTCAATGGTATAGCGATCCGGACTAAGACTTTGACGCCGCTGTGCGATGTGTTGTCGAAGGGATTCCTTAGATTCGAAGTGAGGAGCATCATAGCGCCCCAGGTCAGTCGGCCATTTTGTTAACTCCGTAATGGCCTTGTCTGTTTCTATATACTCCGAGAGTAGAAATGTTTTCGTCTGAGGTCCAAGTGCGCTGAGGTAAAGCACACTCATGTCTCTTTCCTTCTGTACGTGATGTACCAGTCTTCCTAGTTCTATACTGTATTCCAACGCATTTTTTGTCTACAATGAATTATTTTTTAAATAATATCAAATCCTACTTTCTATTTATATAATTTATATATATATCTATATATCAATTTGCCTTTAATTTTTTTACGCAATACTTCGGAAGCTTGGGGAAGGAACATCAACTACATGTTTTTGGAAATAAATCATGTTTGCACCGGTAATCAAATCCATGGTTTCAAATTTCCTCGAAGTTGAACTGAAACAAGATATACTGAATATCGTCAATACAAATGTTACAAAATCGGAACTGACCTTGTCCGAATTTCTGCTGAGGTCACGTGATCAAGTACAAACTAATCTGACAAAATTGAACGGAATGGAACAACTCGAAACTGGTCTTTTCGATAAAATGTTTAGGTTTTTGTGTCAATATTTTATTTACCGCACTACAAATAATGTTATTGAAAAGCATTTTTTTCTTTTATATATATATATATATATATATACTTTTATAATACCTGTTTGTTTTCGTTCTGACCGATAATGCTCTCTGTCATTAGGAACATTGTGTAACACCAGAGTCCCAAAATGGGTAGAATTGTCAAACAGAGCATCTTTATCAACTGTATCTTGATTCCTCGTTTGGTTAATGCTCCACCGTTAGAGCACATACCTGAAATATTTATGTAAAACGGAATATCAAAAGTCACTTATTACAACAGTTTAGACATAATGATTATGCCATCATAATTTTATTTTCCAGAATTGTCGACACGGGATACGTTAAGGTCCTCTTTAATGAATAAATTGATTTAATTTTCGACGGTATTTTATTTGGCATCTGATTCCATCTCTGCATTTTCCAATATTGATGATATTTAACTCTTTCACCCCGGGTCTCATATTGGTATGCTCTTCCCTGTTGTATTAGACCAGTCTATTATGGCCTGCGGTGTTGAAAGGTATAAATATTGACATTTAGACTCCATAATTGTCGGTATTTTAGTCTCTTAACTTTTTATTGTCTTATCTCTTCGTCTCCCTGTATGTTCATAACTAACATTTCTTATAATTTTATACCAAGCAAATCATTTTTATGAAATCAAAGAAAATTACTTAGTTTATACTTTTGGAGAAGTATATTTCGTGCATATTGACAAATGTAAAAAATATAATAAACATGGCGGCCATTTTGTTTTATTTGCATGACGAAGGTCCCATAAAAATATATTATCGAGTAAAATGTTGACAAAAGTCATTAAGAGTTATTTCCCTTCATCATCAGTCTGCTGTCAAGAGAACATAATGCGGGCTCACATATCCAAATATATTTCTATCATAAGGCTAACACAAATATTCTTGCACGAAATTATTTTGATACAAACTGACCAAGAATCTAGATTAAATAATATAGGATATACCTTTTTGTTTTTCACTGGTATAAATGTTCTGATTTCAATGACTGATGACATTGCCAGTGTGCATTTAAATTTCTTATTAAATTGAACTCGTATTTCTGTCGAGTTTGAAACTTAAATACAGGGAACTGACGTTGCAAAAGTTGGCACAACGCGAAAAATGACACATGTTTAATTTTTTTAAAAAAAAAATTAAAAAGAGATTAAAAGATTTTATTTATCAACTGTACTATAACCAATTAAACGGTAAATATAAGTCTATGATAAGAAATGTTATAATTTGTATTATTTCGATTATCCTATATCTGGGTTTCACTATTTTAAATTCTAATTAATTTCGATTTTTCACGTCGTTTGACTAAAGGATGTCCAGCAGGTTTCAAAATACAATGATTATTTTGATGCAAGAATGGTTTAGCTTGTGGCAAATCTTACGATAAATAACTGAAATTCTTCGTCTCTGTCTTCGAGATACAACCGCCGGGCCAAAACATCTTTAATTATCTTATTCTGTCTGATTTATATTTATTTTTTCAGTGACATTTACAGTTTGATGACATATGCTATATTGTATACTGTATGTGTATTTAAATTAGCGCACTTATATTTTAGCGTTTTTAGTTGGTTTAGACTTATTAGCGCACTCTTGAATTCGCGCAAATACGGCAGACCATAATGTTATCATAACAGCACAAACTGAACTATGCACACATTAGAGATTATTTTGTAGTATAAATACCATTAGCTTTACCATATTTGCAGAATGATAAAATGGAGAAATTTTAGCGCTGCATTTGAATTAGCGAAATTAGAATATCGCTAAAATAAGTACACGTACAGTACCTTGAAAATTTTGCCACTGGTTACTTTCACCCTATATAACTTAAGTCTTATGTATAGCAAGTATGTACGTACTTTAAGTGTTTAACTTGAAATTTTCGTTTTGATGTTAAATTCGCCTTCTCAATTAACTCATTCACCCCTAAAGACACATTTAATTTGGACTGACTGAAATCGTTGATTCATAGAAGAGTTCATTGTTTCTCAGGGTTTGGTGAGTTGATAAGTGGCAAGCAATAAATCTCGAAATGATCAACATACCTCGTGACGTCGTTATATAAATTTCGTTGTCATCAATTTTACTAGAACTTGACAGAGTTTTCACAGATTCTTGTGATTTGTGATGATCCATGGTTACTTTTTATCTGAAATTAAAACAAAGGATCATGAAAATGATAATATTAACCATGATGATGTATGCGGCTTACATTTTTATCTTTAAATTATTGGCACGTTCCAAAACAAACAGTATTGAATAAATGAATGAATATCAGATGAATAAATAGATGAATACAAGTATTCATTTTTGACAATAGTTTTCAATCTTACCTGTAGATATTTATAAAGCTTTTTTAAAAACAAATACGTAAAATGAAATACAACATAACATTCAAAACACTAAATTAACTTTTGTTTAGACTTTCTTCGTCAGCTAAGACTGAAGAATGATTACTGTCAACACCTTTTTCTTGTCAAAGTTTCAGAAACCCACAGGTGTTTCATTTCAGTTGCCATGGCACACTTTACTTTAAAGTAATTGATTTCTTCAGGATTTACTTCTTTTGATTGAAAATGACTTCATATCCATAGGTGATATCAGAATATTTTGTTGTCATTTTAATCACCAATAGATATTAACATATGTCTTATCTCAAATGATGTTGTTTGCAAAAATAAAAAGTAACAAAGTAACACAGACATGCTTAAATTGAGAGAGAGAGAGAGAGAGAGAGAGAGAGAGACAGACAGACAGACAGACAGACAGACAGACAGACAGACAGACAGAGAGAGATTGACATTTTATGCAAATATGTATAAGTAAAACAAACAAATTGCCTTAATTTAAATCTTACAGATATCTATTATCTATAGATTTTCTATAATAATAATAATAATAATAATAATAATAATAATAATTTAATAATAATAATAATAATAATAATAATAATAATAATAATAATAATAATAATAATGATAATCACATCGGGTTACATAATATTACGGGAATCAATCTCGGAAACATTTCCCTTTTTCAGTTCTTTTTTTTAAAAAGTGACCAAATGAATGATCCACCGGACATTTAAGTCTTGAAATTACAGTGTATCATAGACCGCTCTTCAATTTCTATTTAAAACCACTCTAACGTCATTATTTTCTGAAATCAAGAGATGTCTTTGTTTTTTATATAACGAAAGGTCAAACAATTATATGTATTTAATGTCGGCTTATTTTCCGTTGCTAAGCGCTGATTAACAAATTTAATTGAAAGCACGTTACAAGTTCGTTATTGTCATATGTTTCATGTGGATGGCATTTCAATATCGTGTACGAGCGTCCTGCCAATCCCTGGTAATTGATTACATTCCCTTACCGTTTCACTATTTTTATTGATTACGAAATACCCTACATATCTCTCACTGTGGTCCGTATTTTATACTTTCATTAATGATCGAAGTGTAAAAAATGTATCGACCAAGTTCCAATATTGCCTAAAACAAGCAGATAATGTTGACTAAGAAATGCGTTCTTTTCAAATATAGGGTCGCGATTGGATAACTGAAAACACAAAGACACACACAAAAATAACATGATCACGAAATATTACTGTGTTTGTCTTTTCTCTTCAGCTTTGAACAACAATTGAATGTTTAATGTTTGTTACATTAAATTGCCAGTATCCCCGTACCTTATTTTACGTGCATTTAAAGTATAAAAATTTCAGATACCAAAGTATAAATCAATAGAATGTCCAGGACATAGATACAAATCCGGTAAAAATGGACAAACACGGACCTCTGGAAACCAAGAGGTGGGATCAGGTGCCATGGAGGAGTAAGCATCCCCTGTCGACCGGTCACACCCGCCGTGAATCCACAGTCAAGTTCAATAAAACAAGTGAGGAGTGTATCCTCGTCACAATTGGTACAGACGTCTCAACAACCGCCAACGAAAAGGCAAATCAACATTTCACTTAGTGAAACAGAGTAGTCGCAAACAAGACTATTATACCGACCGTAAAATTTGCGGAACGTTGACATTAAACGCGGTTTTCGATATCCCTGTGTCAATAATTTGTCAGTGAGTAGTTTACCTCTGTATATGAAATCTTCATATGTTGTGCACGCCCTGGCATATCGGATCATTTGTGAAATATAAACTCCATATGCGGGTGACTGAGGGATATTACTACTTAGATGTGGAAAATTTACGATGGGAAAGCCGAAATCGTCGCGTTTATCGTATAGCTTCGTTGCTAATTTCCCGTCTGTGTTTATATTAAGTAAAATGTCTAAGTATGAAGCGTGTGTGCTTGATTCTGTTGTATCTTTAATTTCTTGTTCGCTGGGATATATCGCATTGACATATGTATGAAAATTGTCATTATTAATTGACAAAACGTCGTCGATATATCTAAATGTCAAATTAAAGGACACCGCTAACTTTTTCTTCTTTTGATTCAGCAGTTTCTGAATGAAGTCTGCTTCGTATGAATAAAGGTCGGCCAATAAAGGAGCACAATTGGTTCCCATAGGAATGCCGATAGTTTGTTGAAAGACCACGTCTCCGAACATTACAAATATATTGTCTATTAGAAATTCCAGCATGTTTTTTATATCACCTTCAGTATATTTATGTGTAGAATCAGAGTGGTGTTTGACGAAAGAAGTATCCTGAAAGCCAATCACTAGATATTTAAATTTTCGGGTACCACCTTTAGTGAAAAAGCAGTTGTCTATGATGCTGAAAAGTCTTTCTTTTAATTTTTTATGTGGAATAGTAGTGTAAAGAGTAGAGAAGTCATAAGTTTTGATACAGTGAATTCGAGAAAAATTGTGTGCCTTCAAATTTTCTAAAAGCTGTTTAGAATTTTTAAGTATCCACATCTGATTTACACCGCTTCTGGAATAAGCAACTGTACAGTATTGTTGAAGTTTCTCCTTAATGGCTGTCAATATCTTGGTAAGGAGTAAAGATAAAGGTTTGGTAGAACATTTGCTGGATCCTGCTATGTATCTTTGCTTATATGGGGTTTTATGAATTTTAGGTATCCAGTATAAATGTGGTAGCTCGAAATCGGTATCCGCTGTAGGATAGAGAGAAAAAGTATAATGCAAAAGAACCAATCGATATTCGAACTCCAAATCCTTCAGAATACGACAAATTAGATACTCAAATGATCTCAACATTTGCGAACAATGTAACAACTAAGCTATACAACAAACGCGACGATTTCGGCTTTCCCATCGTAAATTTTCTACATTATATAGTTATATCCCACAATCTCATGCATATGAAGTTTATATTTCACAAATGACCTGATATGCCAGGGCGTGTTCAACATATGAGCATTTCATATACAGAGGAAAACTACTCACTGACAACTTATTGACACGTGGATATCGAAAACCGCCTTTGATGTCAACATTCCTAAAATTTTACGGTCGGTATAATAGTCTTGTTTGCGATTGCTCTATTTCACTATGTGATATTTGAGTCGCCTGTTCGATAGCTGTTGTTGAGACGTCTGTACCAGTTGTGTCTAGGATTTGTTTTTCACGGATTACATTTTGATTTGACTGTGGACTCACGGCGGGTGTGACCGGTCACCAGGTAAGCTTACTCCTCCATTGCACCTGATCCCACTTCTTTATTTCCAGAGGTCCGTGTATGTCCAAGTTTTACCAGATTTGTATCTATATCATGGATATCCTAGATATTTATACTTTGGTATCTGAATTTTTTTTTTATATTTCGAATCTCAAACGGGATGGGATAAGGTGTTAGTACCTATCCATTATACACTGCTTACCGACAGACCGTTTGCTGTGGACAAACGGTTATGACATGACTTGTACAATGAATTATGACATACCGATGTAACCGAGATCAATGTTTTGTAGTAAATTTAATTTAACGTAAATTTGGCATTAGTTGTGTTTTCCAGAAATATAATATCTTTTTCCTACTTAGATTGATTTACAATAGCAAATAACTACACAGGTATAAAAATTCGTATATTCCTACATACAAAAATGTTTTTTTTTTGTGATGTTTGTTTTATTGTTGTTTAACGTCCCACTCAAGAATCTCTCACTCATATAAGACGTCACAAATTGCCGGTGAAGGGTTTCAAATCTTGGCCTATGCTAGGCACTTACGGTCATTGAGTGAGGGTTCTTTAACGTGCCGACACCTACTGTGATACGGGACCTCGGTTTTTACTGTCTCATCCGAAGAACAGGAAACCAACCTGCCGCTGGCTGGACTCGAACTCACGACCTCACGATCAAGAGTCGAGCGCGCTACCGACTGAGCCAAGTCGGCTCCGTTTTTTGTGAAAATAAGGTCAGAATTTGATCATGTGTCGTATGTATATTCAAATAGTAAGTCGAATTTATCATTTAGAATCGAATAATGGCCAGACTGGGTTTCTCAAGCAATTTTCACAAAGCGTGTAGGAGTTTATAAGAATGTTTAAACCTGTGTAATTTTCTTGGTAATAAAAAAGAAACAATTTATTTTAAAAAAAGCACAGCTATTGCCCCTTTACATTTTTTTTTCTTTCCTTCTGATTCCACTTTTGAACTTGTCGCTAACGTCGTTTTTTTACATATGATTCGGTTATTGATTTTGATGATATTTTTGGTCTTTATGTTGCTTGTCAGAAAGTAAGAATTACCGTACGCGATTGGCTGTAAAATATCATTAACAATACCAAAGATAGTTTTACAAATGAGTCCAAAACAAATACTCAAAGTTATCGTTTCTGTCAATAAGACTTCATCAACTGAGCTCCAATCAATTGTCTTCATTAATACCACACGTGAAGGGAAATACATACCTTTAAATGGTGACCTAACTTATTACCTTTCTTTTTCTCTTTGAGTTTGATATTTCCCTTCAATATTTGGAAAAACTTATTTACATTTAGAAACACATTTAGATTTATTATTTAGCCTTGTAGTATATTTTTCTATTTCATATTTCGTACAACTCCCAATATATAATATGTGGTCTGCTAGTCTCCTATATAACTAGGTCTTGAAAATAGTGTCAGATGTTCTAAACTTGTTCTGCTCTACAGACTTGACCATACCCTAGTGCAATTCTAGAAATCACTAGATATCAGGAATAATCTAGAGAATGGTCTATCTAGTACATGCAGGAAATTCCGTATGGCTAAATATAGAAACATGATGACAGAGTTCAAACAGAAAAACAACTGATCTTCAAGAAAGGTCCAGATGCTTTAAGTTCAACAAGTACAAATAACTATAAACAAACACCCATCAACCCTCATAACCCTCCATTTCCATTAACCGGTTAACGGAATGTTTTTACGATCGAGTACTCAGTCACTTTTATAAAATTGCAGTTGCAGACCAAGTTATTATTCAAAGTGGGAGGTTCTGGGAGATTATTTTACATTTATTTGCCCGAGAAGGTCTTATATCCGGGAAAACATTTAATCTTACAATGCTCTGTGGGTCATTCTATAGATTTCAAACACTACATAAAGAGACACCTTTTTTATCTAACCACATACCACATTGATAGCTAATTTAGTATTAAAAATCGAAGATTCAGCGGACGTAAGTCGATCAAGAGCCAATTCTAGAAGATTTGGTAATATGCTCCCCGGTAATATTTTAATGCTTTGTTGTTTATGTGATGAAGCTAAATCTACACCAATTATGGAAATAAATGTATGAGTGACTTTTTGCGATGTTTCCGAATGCACGAAGTATAATCGTTACTGAATCACCTTGCTGCACCGTGTTTATAAGCTGCATTAAGAATATCTGAGGCACCTGGTGCTAATTAGCAGGGATTGGCAATAGTTCTTCATAAAAACGTCCATGTCACTATTACGATATTTTGTCATTAATAAATCAACAGTCAACACGCGTGTGTGAACTGGATCCTGGGTACATTTATATGCATTATCCACTAAGGTGTGAAATTTGATTCAGAAATTAACAGATAACATGTGTGTGAAATATATCTCGAATATTCTACTTATCTATTTGCTTCTTAATCATTTCTTTAACTATTAATTATTTTATCTCTAAATTTATTTCTTTGATTAATTACTTTCAAAAACTCCCGATAACCCCAGTTTTAATGGCATAATACTCATTGATCATTATAAATGAAAATCCGTTAACTTAATTAAAAACTGACGAAAAACAAGATATGGAAAGCTATTCTGTATGATATTTTGCAACACTCCGGAAGATATTCACGTAAATTGTAATACGTGTACACAAGTGTAGTGGTCTATATATAAATAAAATTGTAAATACTGATGATCTATTACGTCTTTCTATCTAAAATCATGCATACGATTATCTCTCCGCCATTATCATTCATATCATGAAATTAGCCGCGACCAATAATGGCTAAATCACTCTATACATGTATACCGCTATACATTACTCATCAAGGTATTTAAGAAGGAGCACGTTACATACTCGCATTCGAATTTGATCATGACTTGATTTGATTTGATCTGATTTGATTTTTTGTTTTACGCCATACTCAACAATCTTTCAATCATATGATGGCGTCCAGTTTTTATTGGTGGGGGAGAAACCCCGGTTACCCGGGTAAAGACCACCGACCTTCCGCAAGTAAACTGGCAAACTTCCCCACATAATTCGAAACGACTCTAGCGGGATTCGAAGCAGAGGTGAGAGGCCTTGTGATTTAAAGCGCAATGCTCTAACCACTCGGCCACGGAGGCCCAATTTGATCATGAAATTGTATATACAACAATATTTTTAAAATAGCGCTACGATACATTGAACATTTACGAGACACGGACATTATCATGAATGGTCATCCTTGCAGTAATTCTTATAGTTGGAGAGTAGAGTTTAAAAATAAAGGTAATAAAAAAATATATAACCAATTCTCAATAAAAATAATAATAAAGATTTCCAAGTGGAAATATTAAAGTGATCGAAGTGGTGACCAAAGAAAGTTCCGATGTGACGTCATGGAAATGTTAAACAGGATGAATTGAACATAAATTCTGTCCCGTATATCAATAATTGATTTGAGGTCATACTCAAAGGTAATTTTTTGTCTTTTCTCATTCCTGTACCCCGTCGGTGACCCAAACTCCCCCTGTCAAGTCACGTGTCCCCACTTCCGATCCGATTGTCACTCCTACTTTCTCCATTCTCATTGGATGAGACCTTTCAAAAGGGGCGGGGTTTCACTTCGGTACGTTATTTTAAAGAACGCTTATGGACGAAGGTCAAACTTTTATGGGGCAAACCTTGATAACATGACTAAATTCCCTAACACTATACTACTGACGGTCAACTTAATACCTCCCCTTATAACAAACGCGACGATTTCAATCTCCATATTACAAACTTCCCGTTTCTGAGTAGTACTATTTCATCTTCTCCTGCCTATGGCGTTTTCATTTCACAACTTATACGTTATGCCAGGACATACTATTCTTATTAATGTTTTGTTCCGAGAGCGAGGCGGCTCGCCAATAAACTACTTACACAAGGTTACGTTGTTGAACGCTTGGCATCGTTGTTTTAGAAGTTTTATGGTCTATACAGGGATCTTGTTAAACATTATGGAGTCTCCCTCTCAGGAATATTAAACAGCATTCTGGAGAACGACCACATACAGTGACTCCATTTCGCCAATCGTCCTTTTCTTGAAATTTTCACCAAACTTGCCCTTTTCACCAAATGTGTCCCGTCCATCGAACTAGAAAGGTTTCCATGCAACGTTTGCGACAGGTGAGGCATGCTAGCAGGGGACACCTGGTGCTATCCCATTTGGGATTCGCAATTGTCCTTCATGTTGCGACCATTTGAATAGCTAATTCATCGTGTTCTAATGGACTTGAGTTTCGATTGTCAACTGGTACTTCTTCATTTTTACTTTCTATTGGATCCAGATTGTTAGAGGTCTGACAATTTGCAAAAGTAATTATTTTAAAGGTGCGTTAGCTGTGTTTTTTTTTCCAATTTTCAATTCTATTTCCCCTTTTTAATACTTGATTGATATACAATAGCAAAAAAGAGATATACATAGACATACAAATTATTATATATCTATATATTTTGTGAAAATTGTTTGAGAAATCAACGTTTGGCACATTTTCATTTGCAATTGATTAACTCAACTTTACAATTTGTATATGGATACCACGCTGGACCAGCACTTTTTCGCTCCATACAATGTATATAGAAATACAAGACTTTTATGTCTGTGTATAGCTCTTATTTGTTATTGTACATCAAGTACAAGCAGTAAAAACAGAAACAATCGATTTTTTTTTTGGGGGGGGGTGTTTATTGTTGTTTAACGTCCCACTCAAGAATATTTCACTCATATGGGGACGTCACCAAATGCCGGTGAAGGGCTTCAAATTTTGGTCTATGCTCGGCACTTACGGCCATTGAGCAGTGAGGGTTCTTTAACGTGCCGACACCTACTGTGACACGGGACCTCGGTTTTTACTGTCCCATCCGACAGACAGGAAACAAACCTGCCGGCGGCCGGACTCGAACTCACGACCTCACGATCAAGAGTCGAGCGCGCTACCGACTGATCCAGGGCGGCATTTGGGGGGGGGGGGGGGTAAACACAGCTTATGGCCCTTTAAGTACATAGATCACAGCTTCTACAAAATATAATGAATTTGAATATCAAGTAAAACCTATTACATTATATTTGATGTTAGTCCAGCATTAATATATCACCGCGGTTTGGCGATCGAAGGAATTAGCTCTCTGTTGCTTGTGTACTCGTTTGATTGCAGCGTAAGTTACCCTGTGTTCCGCTATATTTTAAATTGAACACCACGCCTTGCATTTCATATAGCTAGCTGGATATACACCTAGCATCGCATCCAAGCTATTACAAACGGGTTTTGCAGTGCCGAGACATCAACCATCTTCTACACAACACAAACCGTCACATGTTCATGTGTTTCATCCCCCTTCAAATATAATCCAATTGTTGAAAATGAAAACCTAGAAAATCTTATTTTAAGAGGTCCTAAATACCGCGAAGCTCTTTCCTTTAATTGGCGACAGAATTTAAGTTTAGTTATGAATTCTGTCGACATTTATGCCAGACGATGGGCCAAACATCAAGACGTGGAACCAGACACTTTGTCTGGATGGCTAAAAGCTATACGATGGCTGATCTCGTATTGGAAAACTTAAAGGAACGATGAAAACGCGTTATCCCTTTGTATTTAGTGATCCAGAAGTAGTAACCAAGATAGATTTCATGACCAATATGTACTGGTCCCAGCAGACAAATCCTCAAATAATATAGTTTTTATTTGTAAGGCACATTATTATAATTGTTTATTAGAGGAACTAGGGTTTAATACGAATTCTGGTAATCCTACAAAAACACGTATCTCACTTTCAAAGGACGAGTTCCTTCAAAATCACGCGTCTGTATAACGCTTTTTTGATGTACCTACAACCGATACTGATTTTGAGCGACCATATTTATATTGAATACCAAAACTTCATAAAACCTCATATAAGCAGAGATACATAGCAGTATCCAGCAAATGTTCTACCAAACTTTTATCTTTAGTCCTTACCAAGATATTGAAGATTCATACTTTGATATCTGAGATTTTTATGTTTAGAAATATAATCTCAACCATTGTAAAGTAAAACCTTGAGATCAATGGTCAAGGTCAAATGAAGATATGGTGGTAGGTCACTGCCTCTTGGTTACACACCTAAATACCAAATGACATAAACCTATGTCTAAAGACAAAAGACAAGAAAGTTACAACCCATAAAAGAAAATACTATTTTAGTATAAGTTGACATTGAGTCAAAGGTCAAGGTAACATGGAGGTCATGATGGAATGTCACACACTGCATCATGGTGATACCCCTATATACCAAAGGGTATAAGCCTAGGTACAAAGACATTAATACCTCCAAACACAAAAACAGATTATATTAACACATTTGTAACATTCATATAGTTTATTGACATTAACACTCGATTGAAAACAATATAAAAATACATCTACATATAAACAAGGCCAGGAGTGGTAGAAAAGCTGTTAATGTGGGTCATCCAGAAAAACTAGGTTTGACTGAGAAAAGCCAGTTTTGACTTATAAATCTGATTTTGGCGTACTATACACACTAAGTAAACTCATTATCTATATTATATACATGCATTTGCCAAACGTTTTACGAGGATTCTTCCCTCACGTATTTCATTTGGACTTGACTGTGGACTCACGGCGGGTGTCACCGGTCAATAGGGGATGCTTACTCCTCTATGGCACCTGATCCCTTTTATGATTTCCAAAGCTCCGTGTTTGTCCAATTTTTACCAGATTCGTATGTATATCCTTGACATCTTAGAGATTTGTGCTTTGGTATCCGAGTTTTTTTTACATTAAAAAGATTTATTGGATAAGATGCAAACATATAGAATGTAAATACGGCGGTCGTGTAAGCAATGTACAATTGTTTATACCGGGAAACTACTTTAACGATTTATGCTTTTTTTATTATTATTATTTTTTGTCTGTATCAAATAATTAAATACCTAAAATGCGTTTTACTTTAACTTTGATATTTGTAATAATACTTTTAAGATGGGAGACGGAACAATAATGTTGTATAAGTATGTCACCTAATTCATGACGTCATAAACCAAATAATTGTTTTTATTATAGGATAGCTATTACAATTCTCAAAGACAATCACCGATAGGTGATGTAAATTATTTGATAGCAATCATTAAGCTGTGTCATCGGTGTTTTGTTAATTTTAAAATAACAATAACACATACCGTATACATTTGATTATACATGATTTCAATAAATGATATTACAAATAAACGTCATTACGTTACAATCTCCAGTTTATTCTTGATCCTGCGACAATGTAGTTGATCTGCATAAATATGTCTATGTTGATGATGACAGGTATGTAAAGGAAATGCAGATTTTATAACAATATTTTGTTAACATTTCTAGACATATGAGAAATTCAGTTTGATTCCTCATTTCCAGTTTTCAGACAGTCTGCATCTGTCACAACGACTGGTATGCCTTCGACCTCTCTAACTGATGAAAGTCCCCCAACCGATGAACTAGGATGTACTCGTGCAAGCGCTTTTTCTTTCCCTGTTTTATTCCGTAAAAATGAACTCGCATGTGTTTGAGAAATAGACAAAATATTTTGTAGATGTGGATCTTGGTATTGAGTTATCTCCCCTGGTAAAACCAAGTCGTCATGTTCATCTCCTGTACTGATATCGTCGTCATCACGATCTGAAATATGTTGTTGGACATTCGTCCGTTTTCCTTTCAACCAATATGTTAGCATATCTCCCTTTCCCTAAAGATAAAAAATGTATGTTTGTATACATGTACATTTTTTATAAAAGTATATATTTTATATCATTCAAATACAGACAGTTTATTGTCATCAATTTATTTCATTTCCATTTGTTCACAAAATGCGTAAAAAGTATTAATACGATGTTCGCTGTATAGTATGTATGGAAACAGTAAACATTTTATATAAAAGAATCTGTGAACAACGTATAAGAAGTAAACAAAGTCATTTAAGTACATAAAGAAATCAAACATGTACCTACCTACCTACATACCGCTACATTCATCCATCCATCCATCTATCTATCTATCTATCTATCTATCTATCATAATCTCTCTCTCTCTCTCTCTCTCTCTCTCTCTCTCTCTCTCTCTCTCTCTGTATGTTTGTGATTTTGACGTTTGTTTTAAAGACGTTACCTTGACAGTGATGATGCCTCTTTTCTTGATGACATATTTCCCAGTTTTCTTCAACAATGCGCATGTGGTGTGACTTATGTTAATTTTGTTAGCTGTTTAGGAAAAATATAAAAATGCTCGTTAATTGCTAAATAAAACGGCTAAACGAGTTACAACATATCATTTGCCCCTTTATTGGCTGACTTGTGTGTTTCTTTATTCATACGAAGCAGACTTCATTCAGAAACTGTTAAATCAAAAGAAGAAAAAGCAGGAGGTGTCCTTTAATTTGACAGTTATATCGACGACGTTTTGTCAATTGGTAAATGATAATCTTAATACATATGTCAATGCGATATATCCCAGTAAACTAGAAATTAATGGTAGAACAGAATCAAGCACGCACGCTTCATACTAAGACATTTTACTTACTATAGACACAGACGGGACATTAACAACTACGCTATACGACAAACGCCACGATTTCGACTTTCCCAACGTAGTTTTCCCACATTTAAGTAGAAATATCCCACAATTAACTGCATATGGCGTTTATATTTCACACATTATTCCATATGGGAACGAACATTCAAAATATACAATATCTGATATCAATGTACAACTTACGTATGCTGTGTGACTTCATTCTTGAGGCCGTGTTAACGGTGTCCCCGAATAAGCAGTACCTAGGCATTACGGCTCCAATCACTCCAGCCATGCATGGTCCTGAATGTTAGAAATATATACACGTAAGGACATTTAATGTCTGAATTGTCAACGATACTACAATAGGGAATAAGATATATAACATTATTTATTATGTACATTGATGTATATATTGATGTGTTGTAGAATATAGTAAATGGTGTTTAAAAAAAACATGTCCTGACTTTACCGTTCAATAAAATATGTTACAAGCTAAGGGACATATCGTATGAAAGATTGTTTCATAACAATTCTGTTGGTATATAACTTTTAACATTATGGTAATTTACCAGTTTAACGTCATATATCTGGATTCAGCTTAGCCTATCACGGTGCGATAAATAATCAAAATGTTTTCTGGTAAAATGTTGTTTTTCTTATCCTTCATCCAAATAAATTAACAAAATACATGTATATACTATTTTATTATTATCGCTTCTCAAGTATAAAACAATTATATAAATATCCCAAGACCAGATAGTTTGTAAAAATTATTCTAAATCTTGATTTGTTTAACTTCGAGATTTCTACAATATTAACTTTGGACGGCAATGTTATACAGTACATTTCATAAAAGTTGGCGGGATGATGTATCGTTAGCTTTAACTTGATCTGGAAGAGTTTAAGCAATGCATCATACCAGCATTAAAATACACTGGCTAGATAAATCGTCGCTCTGGCACCTAAGCTGATATTGTGAGAAAGTTTGCCAGTTTACTTGCAGAAACCAGTTGTAACCGGGTTCTCTCCACCTTTACTTAGACTGGCCGCAACTTCATATGACTGACGGTCAAATGGTAAAAAAAACATTCAAAATTGTACACTACCTGTATTTATACCGATGCGTAGCGTCACGTCCTTGGAATCCTTTGTTTTGAGGTTTTGCGATTTCATCATATTCAATAAATCTAAAGCAAAGTTTGCTATTTCAGTCGCGTGTTTATCTCGTGATCTGTTGGGCAAACCTGAAATGTAAAAGGGAGATTGATATACTGAATATCAAACTTACAATAGTGTGTGTGTGTGTGTGTGTGTGTGTGTGTGTGTGTGTGTGTGTGTGTGTGTGTGTGAAATGTAACAGGGAGATTGACATACTGGAGATTATATTTACAATTGCAATTTAAACTACATTATTGTTTTTCTCTCATTCCATTTTAACAATAGTTTAAACAAAATGCTTAAAAAGAGGAAAAGTACCCAAATACTAACCAATAAACAATTTAGAATTTAGACCAAATGTTATTTAGTAAAGCATTATCACATCGTTTATCTGTTAAAAAGGAAAATGAAAAAATATTGCTTTATAAGTGGCCATGTGTATGTATGTGTAAGAGAAAATGTGTGTGTTTGTGTATGAAACTTTGTATGAGTGTGTATGTATGTGAATGTATTTGTGCAATTTTGTTTTTGTTTGTATGATTGTATGTGTGTCTGAGAGAGAGAGAGAGAGAGAGAGAGAGAGAGAGAGAGAGTGTGTGTGTGTGTGTGTCGTTGAACCTGTAGGTGTGTTGGTGTTAATGTTTGCTTTTGTGTAAATGTGTTTGTGTTTGTTTGTTTGTTTGTTTGTTTGTGCACTTATGACCATTTATTTATAAGATATAAGATAAACAGGACAATAGGAATATATTACCTGACGCCACCATGTAGCAGTCATTTATGGTTTCCACCTTGTACACGTCGTAGCTGTCCAACATCTCATCCAGGAGTTCATAAAGGTTATTTAGCAGATTTATAACTTGCAAAGGGCTTAGTTCTATGGTAATACGATTAAATCCGGAAACGTCCGAGAAAAATATTGTGACAGACTTGTAGTATTCCGCATCTGTGTGAATTTTTTTCTTGAGTCTCTCGGCAACTGGCTTCGGAACCATTTGATAAAGGAGCGAGTCGGTCTTCTTTTTCTCCTTTTTTAATTCTTTAGTCTTATCAACAAGCACATTCGCAAACCTCTGAATTCCCCGCGTAAGCGTCTCGGTGCAGAATACTATTAGAGGACACATAACAATCACGAATGCGAGGCAAATTGCAAAAACTGTTATGTCCCTTTGCTTGGTATCTATAATTTTGCTTAATTTATTCAAGGCGATGTCAGCTAGATTTGCCTGGAGAGTCAATAGTGTATCTAATATAATTGTCATGTTATCAAACCACATGCGGGCTGCTGTTAAATTCACCCCGGTTAAACTTTTCCCGGTAGTGAAATGTTGTATTTCGGATCTATATGTATTGATGACATCGGATACATTGTTTTTTTCGTCTGGAGTATTAGCGTATCGATACATGTAATCGACTTCATCTGAGTAAATTCTCGCGGATTTATAAAATGCTTTGAATGTAGTAACTTCAAAATTGAAATTTTCCAAATACCTGTGATCTGAAAACCCACCGCGTGCATAAAACATTGTTCCCAGAGCACGTTCCACCCCAGCAGATTCTTTAGCGATAGTTAATTTCTGGTAAGCTACTAATGTTTTCCACGTAAATGTAAATCTTGACTCCTTAATGGCATCATAGAACCAGTAAACCAAAGCATTTGTGATTTCAGAATAAAACTTGACTTCTTCGTCAATGGTATAGCGATCCGGACTAAGACTTTGACGCCGCTGTGCGATGTGTTGTCGAAGTGATTCCTTAGATTCGAAGTGAGGAGCATCATAGCGCCCCAGGTCAGTCGGCCATTTTGTTAACTCCGTAATGGCCTTGTCTGTCTCTATATACTCCGAGAGTAGAAATGTTTTCGTCTCCGGCCCAAGTGCGCTGAGGTAAAGCACACTCATGTCTCTTTCCTTCTGTACGTGATGTACCAGTCTTCCTAGTTCTATACTGTATTCCAGCGCAGTTTTTGTCTACAATGAAATAATTTTCTATAAGATATCAAATCCTCCTATCTATTTATATATATATATATATATATATATATATATATATATATTATATATATATATATATATATATATATATATATATATATATATATATATTTTTAATCTTTTACACGTAATTCTTCGGAAGCTTGGGGAAGGAACATCAACTATATGTTTTTGGAAATAAATCATGTTTGCACCGGTAATCAAATTCATGGTTTCAAATTATCTGGAAGGTCAACTGAAACAAAATATCACTGAATATTGTCAATAAAAATGTAACGAAATCGGAACTGACCTTGCCCGAATTTCAGTTGTGGTCACCTGATCTGAGTTGAGTATATATATATATATATATATATATATATATATATATATATATATATATATATATATATATATATATATATATATATATATATATATATATATATATATATATAAACGTTTATAATACCTGTTTGTTTTCGTCCTGGCCGATAATGCTCTCAGCCATTAGGAAAATTGTGTAACACCAGAGCCCCAGTATTGGTAAAATTGTCAAACAGAGCATCTTTATCAACTGTATCTTAATTCCTCTCTTGGTTAATGCTTCACCTTTAGAGCACACGCCTGAAATATTAATGTAAGATTGAATATCAAAAGACAATTTAAGTTTATTACAACATTTCAGATATAATAATAATAATAATAATAATAATAATAATAATAATAATAATAATAAAAATAATAATTCCATTATTATTTTGTTTCCAAGAATCAACAACATGGGTCAGTTTCGAAGCTCTTTAATGAATACATTCTTTATCGACGATATTCTAGTAGCCCAATTTTGCCGCTAAATTCTGTATAGATTTGCAGCAAAACTACATTAAAGAGAACATTGAATCAATTTAACTGGCACCTGATTCCATTTCTTATTTATCCAAAAATCTACGCTTGCCCAATATATACATTGGCCTTGTGTGATACCACTTTTTCTTTAGGAAATAAATCTATATTAAATTCGAGGTAAACTGACAAACACGATCGTCGTTTTTAATTCGTTAAACTAAAACTATGGTTATTTTTAATAATATTTAACCCTTTCACCCCGAGGACATTTGTATTAGACCAGTCTACTATGGTCTGAAGTATTGAAAGGTGTAAATACGGACATTTAGACTTCCTAATGGTCGGTACTTTAGTCTCTTTTTTATATTTTTTTGTCTTAAAAATTTATACGTTATTTATTTAGATGTGTCAACTTATATTAATGTCTCTCGTTGGTCCTGATGTTGGCGTACGAGGGTCCTTGCTGTGGGGGGAAACCGCAGAACCAGGAGAAAACTCGAGAAGTGTCCGACTTGGCGACCACCATACTATTCTAATACTCCCTTGTCAAGTCCATGCATCGAACCCGGGTCGCATTGGTTTGAAGCGAGTGAGCTAACCACTGCGGTACTCGGACACCTTATTATCTTATCTCTCCTTGTCTATCTTGTCTCACTATATATTCATGATTATAACATTCCTAATGATTTTATTTCAAACAAATCATTTTCTTTTCCAGTCAAAGAAGAGTGCTTGGTTTAAACGCATGGAAAAGTAGGCCTATATCTCGTGCATATTGACAAAAATACATGGCGGCCATTTTATTTGCATAACGAAAGACCAGAACAGAAGCATATACTGATCAGACTTAGCAGGACAACATATTACGAAATACATGTTTCCGAGTATGTCGGGTAATATAGTAATGTATACATACAGTCAAACCTGCCTTAAAGGCCACCTGTTTTCAACAACCACTCGTCTTCAACAGCCAGTTTTTGTTTCCCCCAATCAATTTCACTATATAAACACACCTAAACCAGCAGCCACCTGTCTAATGCGGCCAAAGGTCAGTGATATACAAGACAAAATGTTTGGTCACTCTGTTTTAAGCAGTCATTTTTGGAGGATGTTTGATCGTATGATCTAATTGTAGAAAATCTATAAACAGGTTATCTGTGCAGCACTGTAATGTACACGATTTTGACACATGATCATCTTAACATCAAACTATCATGTATTGGTATATGAATATACATGTGTTGCTATACACTGCATAATAGACACAAATTTTCTTGTGTTTTTTGTCAACCTGGAATCAAAGGCCACCTGTCTTATGCAGCCAATTTTTCAATTTCCCTTGAGTGACTGCTGAAAACAAGTTTGACTGTTGTATATATAAATTAAATTATCGTGTAAAAAAGTCATTAAGAGTTATTTCCTTTCATCATCCCTCTGATGTAGGGGAAACATAATGTGGGCTCACATATCCAAATTTATATCTATCATAATGCTAACACTAATATACGTGTATGAAATTATTTTGATACAAAATGACCAAGAATTTAGATATTCAAGATATAGGATATACCTTTTTGTTTTTCATTTGTGTTAATGTTCTGATTTCGATGATTTTCGGCTTTGCCAGTGTGCATTTAAATTTTTTTTGTCAAATTTCACTCGGATCTCTGTCGAGTTTGAAATTTAAATATAGGGAACTGAAATTGATATGTAGGCACAACGCCAAAAATGGCATTATAAGTTTTAACATTTAAATATAGGGAACTGAAATTGAAATGTAGGCGCAACGCCAAAACTGGCATTATTTCATTTATCAAATGCACTTTAACCAATTAAAAGGTAGATATAAGTCTATAATAAGAAATATTATAATTTGTATTATTTCGGGTATCGTAGATCTGGGTTTCATTATTTTAATTTCCAATTAATTTCAATTTCTTACGTCTTTTGACTAAAGGATGTCCAGCAGGTTTTAAAATACAATGATTCTTTTGATGCAAGAATGGTTAAGCTTGTGGCAAAACTTACTATTAAAAACTGAAATCCCTCGTCTCTGTCTTCGAGATATAATCCAAACATCAGATACATATCTCAACAAAAGTATGAAAAAGGTGATGTACATCTTTGATTATGTTATTCCGACTGATTTATATTCATTTTTTCAGTGACATTTAATGTTTGATAACATATGCAATACTGAATACATTGAAATTTTCGCCACTTTTTGCACATTTACAACGGAAAACATATTTACGCCGTCTTAAATTCGCCCTAAATCTCATATGTTTTACGGATGGCATCTATGTCCGTACTTCAGGTTTTTAACTTGACATTTTCGTTACGATGTTAAATTCGCCTTCTCAATTAAGGGCGAAAATTACGAAAACTAAGTGAGAGCGAAAATATCCAGATATACAGTATAACTATTGCCAAGAAAATAAATCTAGAAATGATCAACATACCTCGAGACGTCGTTATATAAATTTCGTTGTCCTCACTTTTACTGGAACTTCCCTGAGTGTTCACAGATTCCTGTGATTTGTGATGATCCATGGTTACTATTTATCTGAAATTTAAAAAAGGAAATGCTGATGACAATGATAATATTAAGCATGATGATGTATGCGACTTGCATTTTTATCTTAAAGTATTGAATTATTGTCACATTCCAAAAAATTCAAAATGATTGAATAAATGAATGTCAGATGAATAAATAAATGAAAACATGTATTCATTTAAGACAACATTTTTCAATTTAACATGTGGATATAAATAAAAACTAAACTAACGTTTGTTAAGACTTTCTTTCTCAGCTAAGACTCAAGAATGATTATTGATAGTCACGCCTGTCAACACATTTTCTTGCCAATGTTTTTGAAACCGCCAGGTGTTCCATTTCAGTTGCCATGACAAACATTAATTTAAAGTGATTGATTTTTTTCAGGATTTTCTCCTTAACTGTCTTTTGATGTTTACCAACATACCACATATTTAACGTGTCTTAGCTCAATAGGGATCTTTTGAGTTATCCCGGATTACCGTTATGATCCTGCATTTATTCGCGCCTTTTCGATTTTGTTCCTCATATGTTCTTCCGGTTTTCATATTTACCTTTGCACCGTATATAAAGTAAATGGAAATATTCTTATTCTTTTGCGCATTAACTTTATCTTGTATAATTAACACAACTCTTTAAACATACCACAGTGGGTAATTTAGTTGAACGCCAAATTACGGAAATGTGACAGGCGAGGAAAAATGTGTAGATAGACCGGGAATCGAACCGGCTATCTATATATTAATCGGAAAATAAGTTCAAGAACATTTTATAGAATCACATAACTGGCGATAGTGAAAGCATCATTATAATAATAATCCGGGCTAACTCGGAAATTTCCCTGAAATGTCCGTGAAAAGTAACAACGTAACGCAAACATGCATTAATTGAGAGAGAGAGAGAGAGAGAGAGAGAGAGAGAGAGAGAGAGAGAGAGAGAGAGAATTTTATGCAAATACCTTATAGGAAAAACAAAAAAAATACCTAAATTTAATTTTTAAAGATATCTATAGATTTTCTATAATAATAATAATAATAATAATAATAATAATAATAATAATAAAAATAAATAATAATAATAATAATAATAATAATAATAATAATAATAATAATAATAATAATAATAATAATTATAATAAAAATAAATAATAATAATAATAATAATAATAATAATAATAATAATAGTAATAATAATAAAAATACGAGAATCAATCTCAGGAACATTTCTTTTTTCAGTTCCTTTTTCTGAAAAGAATGATCAAACGTATGGTCCACCTACCTTTAACATTTAAGTTTTGTAATTACAGTGTATAATATACAACACGCTTTTTTCTATTTAAAACCAGAATAACGTCATTTGTTTCCTAAAATCTAAAAATGTCACTGTTTTGTAATACAGCGAAAGGTCAATCAACATGATAACACAATTATATGTATATAATGTTGGCTTAGCTTTCGTTTCTAAGCGCTGATTAATAAATTTAATTGAAAGTACGTTACAAGTTCGTCATTGTCAATAATATATTTGTTTCATATGGTTGGCATTTCAATATCGTGCACGAGAGCCCTGTCAATCCCTTGTCATTGATTACATGTTCTTACCTATTTACAATTTTTATTAATTTCGAAATACCCTGCAGGTCTCTCATTGTGGTCCGTATTTTAAAACTTTCATTAATGATCGAAGTGTAAAAAAAGTAATCACCAAGTTCCAATATTACCTAAAACAAACAGATAATGTTGGCTGTTTTCAAATATGATAATTTGTCACTCAAATATAAGGTCGTGATTGGATAACTGAAAACACAAAGACACACAAAAACAATATGATCACGATCTTTTCAGCTTTGAATATCAACTGAAGGTTTAATATTTGTTACATCAAATTGTCCGTATCCCCGTACCTTATCTTATGTTCATTTAAATAAAGTGAGATATCGTATTATGCAAAAGTACCAATGGATATTCGAATTCCAAGTCCTTTAGAATACGACAAATTCGACACTCGAATGATCTGAACATGAAGAACAATGTAACAACTAATCTATATGACAAACGCGACGATCTGGACTTTTAAATGGTAAATTTTCACATTTAAGTAGTAATATCCCCACAATCGTTTGCATATGCAGTTTATATTTCAGATCTTATATGCCAGGGCGTGTTCAACATATGAACATTTGATATTCAGAGGAAAACCACACGCTGACAAATTATTGACGCTAGGAAATCGAAAATTGCGTTTGATGTCAACGTTCCGCAAATTTTACGATCTGTATAATAGTCTTGTTTGCAATTACTCTATTCATTTCACTAAATGAAATGTTGAGTTACTTGTTCTATACTTGTTCTGACGTCTGTATCAATTATCACGAGGATTTGTTTTTTTTTAATTGTTAATCTAAATGAGTTTTCCATATTATTGCAGAGAAATATTAAATGAAGTGAGAGAAAAAAGAGAGGTAACTGCTGAGGTCACCATTTAGAGGTGTTGGCATGTAAGTCCCTTCACGTGTGGTATTATTGATTACATAAGTGTATATACCGCACGCAGAGGTTCGAGAAAGACACTTATACTTGTGGCGAGGTGAATGTTACACAACATTTATCTATCTATTCATCCATCTATCTATCTATCAATTTATCTATCTATCTGTCTATCTATCTATCTATCTATCTATCTATCTATCTATCTATCGATCTATCTATCTATCTATCCTTTGCTCTGATTTGTCGTTTACAATGTTAACTTGACCCCCATTAAAATTGGTAGCTCTATATTTCAAATGTAGAGAGTACGCTGTGTACGTTTTCATTTGCACATTTTCGCAATAATTAAATATAGATATATGTCTTTTGAGACAAAGGATTAAACCCCCATATCACACTGACTGTGCACATTGAAATGGTGAACTTAACCCTTTCAACCCTACAGACCATAATAGATTGGTCCTAAACAAGGAAAGAAAGCATACCATTAGGATATTCAGGGTGAAAAGGTTAATAGTTTGGCTATTATCATTTATAAATTAGAGTTGTCAAATCGGTCCATTTCGGTTAATTGGTTAACCGAATGTTTTACGATCGGTAACTTGGTCACTTTTGTAAGATTGCAATTGCAAACCAAGATATTACTAGTATTCAAAGTGGGGGTGTACGGAGATTATTTCGCTCGGAAAGGATACACTCCTCGCGTGTTTCATTGGACTTGACTGTGGACTCACGGCGGGTGTGACCGGTCGACAGGAGATGCTTACTCATTCATGGCACCTGATCCCATCCCTGGTTTCTAGAGGTCCGTGTTTGTCCATTTTTTCTGGATTTGTATCTATGTCCTGGACATTCCATTGATTTATACTTTGGTATCTGAATCTTTTTATATCATATCCGTAAAAAACGTTTAATCTTGCACTGTTCTTTGGGTTTATAGATTTCGGCACTACATAAAGAGATACCTTTTTGTCTTACCACATTGGTAGCTTTATTAGTATTAAAATGATATATTCAAAGGGCGTAAAACGATCAAGAGCCAATTCGGTAATATCCTCCCCGGTAATATTTCAATGCTTTGCTTTTACTTAATGCAGTCAAATCTACTTATATAACACTATTTATAGAAATAAATGTATACGTGACTTTTGCGATCTTTCCGAGTGCACGAAGTATAATCGTTACTGAATCATCTTACTGCACGGTGTTTATCAGCTTTATTAAGAATATCTGAGGCACCTGGTGCTAATTAGCAGGGATTGGAAATAATACTTCATAAAAACGTCTATGTGTCCATTACAAATATTGATTGGATATTTAGCGTCAACATACTTTTTATTTAGCACCAGCCCATCAAACATTGTTATTCCCTCCAACCTCCACCTTTCTTAAGATGCTGGAACACAGGATTCCCCTCCTCCACCTTTCTTAGAATGGTGGTACAAAGAATTCGAATAGTGCAGATTCTGGTGGTTGTCCGTTAACGCCTTTATAAATTAAAAAGATTAAAAGCACAGGTGAGCAGTCCGCGTTGGTATTTTGAGTCGACTCTGATCACAGGTATAGTTTTAATTAAAATGAAGAAATACTATTGGATATTTGAAACTCCCTGTCCATTAGAATACCACACATTAGCTATAATGCCGGTCTCAAAAGGAAAAACAATTACGAATCCGAAATAGGAAGGGACCAGGTGTCCGGAAGTAGTCAGCTGCCAAACCCATCGCAACAGTTTGTTTTAGATATAATTGGCGATGTAAATTGCAAAACTGTTAACAAACGTATTTTCTAGTTGAAGATCTTAACATTAAACTCAAGAAATAATCTAAGAATGAATTTAAGACAGTATCTAGATTTTTGTGAAATTTGGCGATGAGCAATTTTGCTAATTGAACATATAAATGAAAAAAAAAAACATATTACAACTTTTAATTTTTGTTTTCATTGCGTTTGCAAAACTATAATTTTAATATAATCTTTAAAACTTTTATTATGGAAAATAAAAGATTTATTGAAAGTTTGATCTTGAAGTCGCCCTCTCAGAAATATTAGATAGTATTCTGGAGCACGGCCGCAGACAATGACTCCCTTACACCAATTGTGCTTTTCACCGAACTTGACCTTATCATCAGACTTGACCTTTTCATCGAACTTGACCTTATTATCAGACTTGCTCTTTTCACCGAATTTGACTAGAAAGGTTTCCATGGAACGTTTGCGAAGGGTGTGGCATGCCATCAGAAGACACTGACGCCTTTCAGACACCTGGTCTTATCCCATTTGGAATTAGCAATTGTTCTTCATGTTGAGACCATTTACACATCTAATTCGTCGTGTTATAATGGAATGAGTTTTGATTATCGATTGGTACTATTTCAATTTTACTTATAATATTGTTTTGTATTGGATACAGACTGTTACAGGTCTGAAAAACTGTAATTATTTCAAAGGGGAATTAACTGTGTTTTATTTTTAATCTTGTTTCCCCTTTTTTACAAATTGATGGATATACAATAGCAAAAAAGAGATATACATAGACATAAAAAATTATTAAATCCCTGTATATGTTGGAAATATTGTTTGAGAAATCCAGGTTTGACACTTTTTCATTTAACCTTACTATTTGTATATTAACCCTTTCACCCCTAAATATCTAGATGCACTGCTCTTATTTCATTGTTTAGACCAGTTTATTGTGCTGTGTAGGGTTGAAATGGTTAATAATACCACATTGGACCCAACCTTATATCCAGTCCAATACAATGTAGACAGAAATATTTTTATGACTATCTATAGCTCTTATACAACAAATAGAAGTAGCAAAAGTAGAAACAATCAAAATATTTTTTTTTTGTGTGTTTCTTATTTTTTATTTTTTTTATTTCATTTTTTGTTATTTTAGTAAACACAACTCATGGCCCTTTAAGTACATAGTCAACAACTTCTGTGCATCTACAAAATATAATGAATTTTTTTATCAAATGAATCCTATTACATTATATTTAATGTTAGTTCACCATTAATATATCATATGTAGGGATTCAGCTCCGTGGAGTATTTGTTTGACTGCAGCCGAAGTAACCCAAGTTGCACATTTGAATGAGGTACAAACTATCATATAGCTTTCATATATTGTATTTAGATCGCCATATTTACATTATATTTACAAACAAGTGAAATTATAAAGTCAATTTGTATCAATGTATAACAATTATTTCAATGGTGTATGAAAAAAGTCCTTAAAACAGTTACATACAAAAATGTGTATAAAATTCAATTCACTAATATAATATTGAATTTGTAAACACAAATCTAAAACCATTAAGATTCATTCTAACCGTCCTTTTTAATATCAAATAAAGTAAGTAATTAAAGTAATTGCTGATCAACCAAAATTATATTTGTTTAACCGGAAGTGATGCAGCCGACATTTTTTCTTTTAAGCTGCATAATATCATGACAAACGGGTACTCAGTAATACGTATGTGGAATAAATATACTTCAGTAAACGTATTTAGATATACATGTATCAAATTACATTTCATTTTTCTTCAATGGTGCTTGAAAGTTTGCAAAGCCGATAAAGTGTGAAACCAGACTGTGGAATAGGCAGTTAAAAGGGGTATTAGGTGTATTTTTAAAAAACATTTTTCATTCTTTTTTGCAACTTAGATTGATTTACAATAACAAAAGATAGATATACATGGACATAAAAATATATTATGTTCCTATATATTTTGTGAAAATTTATAGACACATACAGAAATCCTGGTTTGGCATTTTTTCAATTGCAATTGATCAACTCAACATTGTTTTTGTACATTGTATATGAATAACACATCGGACCAGCCCTCATTTTTGTAAATTATATAAGATTATAAGATTTTGTATGCTTGTGTATATCCCTTATTTGTTACTGTACATCAAGTACAAGTAGTAAAGGTAAAAAATGAAAACAAAATATTTGGTAAACACAGTTAATGCCTCTTTTTTAGCTCACCTGGCTATGCCAGGGTGAGCTTTTGCAATCACTTTGCGTCCGTCGTCCGTCCGTCGTCCGTCCGTCCGTCCGTCGTTAACTCACTTTCAAAAATCTTCTCCTACTGAAACCACTGGGCCAAATTGAACCAAACTTGAACTGATTCGTCACTAGGGTATTTAGTTTCAAATTTGTTATTTTCTATGTCGCAAGTCAAACAACATGGCCGCTGTTGCTAAAAATAGAACATAGGGGGTAAATTGCAGTTTTTGGCCAATAACTCAAAAACCATTACAGATATCAAAAATCTGACAAACTAAAAGTGATCAGCTTGATGAGATCTACCTGCCATGCAATTTTGAAGAAAATCGGAAAACTCATCTCGGAGTTATAGCCCTTTTTTTGTAAAATTTAAAAATGTTGGCATTTTTAATTTTTTATTTCAAAAATGTAGCAGATAGAGGTCAAGTGTAAATTGCAAAAATATTCAGCATATCAAGATCTACCCACCCTGAAAATTTGAAGACAATCCAAAAATCTGTGTAGGAGTTATTGCCCTTTTTTCAGAATTTTTTCAATTTTTATGTTTTTCGTCTTCTAACTCCAAAACTATGAAAGATAGAGGTCGAATGTAATTGATAAAATGTTTGCCATGATGTGGCGACTTCAAAACCGGTGTTGAAAATTTTTTGTTGACCGCCATTTTCAAAATGGCCGACAAAAAAGGCGGGAAAAATTCAACATTGTTTGATTTCAATGAAATTTGGTTTCCAAATAGATATTGATGTTGCGACTTCAAAACCGTTGTTGAAAATTGTTCCTTGACCGCCATTTTTAGCTCACCTGGATTTTGGAATCACTTTGCGTCAACAAACATGGCCGCTATGGCGAGGCTTAGTTTAACATTGGATCCTATAGGAAAATCATCTTCTCCTCTGAAACCACTGACACAGATTTAACCAAACTTTACAGGAATGATGTATGCAAGGTCCTTTACAAAGACTGCTCATTTTGTTCTGATCCGTCAAAAATCATGGCCACTAGAACGGGGCTTAGTTTAACATTATATAGCCAAAAGAAGACTGCTGTGCTGCACACACTGCAAAGTTTTCGCAGAACCTTATTCATTCATTCATGAATCCGGTTCCTGACTTGGAAGAAGAACATTGGATCCTGTGGGAAAATTACATTTTCATCTTCTCCTCTGAAAACGTTGAAGCAAATATAACCAAACTTTAGAAGAATGATGTATTGAAGGTCCTTTACAAAGATTGCTCATTTCGTTCCAATCTGTCAAAACCATGGCCGCCAGGGCTGGGCTTAGTTTATCATTGGACCCTATGGGAAAAATCACATTTTCATTTTCTCCTCTGAAACCACTGAAGCAAATTCAACCAAACTTTACAGGATTTATGTATGGAGGGTCCTTTACAAAAATTGCTCGGTTCGTCTGATCTTCTCAAGCAAATAACCAGGTGAGCGATACAGGCTCTTGAGAGCCTCTTGTTTTTTTTTTTTACTTTTCTGTATTTCACAGAAATATGAGTGACATTAATAAGAAATATCGATCCATACATGTTCCTACCTAAATACTAATTAATGTGTTGCCATAACAACTTAAGAATTATTTTAGAAATTTTCACCAATGAGATAAACCATGACAAAGCTGAACTATTCTTTAAAGTTGAAATTTTATTTCACTGTCCGACATTTACTGATTTAAGTATCATCCTTTTAATTGCTATAGATATTAGTCGTATTCTGTTTCTTAATAATATGCGAACTAGAAATTATTTCAAAATTTGCCTTCCTATCTGATGCACATTTTAAAAAATTTACGAGGATTGATAATTAGTGATCGTCATCATCATCGTCGTCGTCGTCGTCATTATCATCGCCACCATCACCATCATCATTAACATTTTCATCTTCATCATCGTCGTCACCATTATCATCACCATCATCTACAAAACAGCATCGTTGTCAACGTCATCATCATTATCATCACCGCCTTCATCCTTCTCCTTATATCCACGATCTTCATTATCATCATTTCCTCTTGGTTTTCTTCATTACATGATCATCGCCAACAGCAGCAACAGCAGGAGCAGAAGCAGCATTATTATAATGTTCTAATACCTTTATTAATTGTTTCAGTGTAATCAGTGATGGCAAGAAGAAATCATAGTGGAAGCACTTTCAAAAGTAATGACGGTCGTCAGGATTCACAACGTGAGTAAATATATTTACTTAAAGTATAAATGACCTCCTCCTATTTTAAAGCGACTGCTTACAATGTTCGTGTTGTAGGGTGTTCTACTCACAAGCAGAACATCCCTGGTTATATTCTCAGTACTGGGTATTACCAAAATGGTAAAATGGTAATAACTGTTCGCTCGCCGAACGCTCGGCATAGTGAATTTCAAGGGTCTTTCGTACGAGACTTAAAACCGAGAACCTGTGTCATGGTAGCCATGACAGGTTAAAGAATAGTCCTCTGCGTTGGCATCAGTCCATCTTACAATTCTTGATAATAAAACGAAAGAAACTACTTATACTCATGTCAAGTCCATTTCACATTTTCTGACATTAAAATGCTGTATGTGTATTTAAAATAGCGCACTCATATTTTTGCGCTCTCAGGGGGTATAGACTTATTATTTCAGTAATTCATTTCATTAGCTTTGTTGTGTATACAGAATGACAAGATGGAGAAATTTTAGCACTGTCCATTAATTAACGCAATGACTTGAGCGCGAAAAGCACTAATATTAGAATATCGCTAAAATAAATACACGTAGAGTATTAAAATGCAAATGCCTAGATAATAGATAACACATCCACAAAAACACACATTAAAACACACACACAGATATATATATATATATATATATATATATATATATATATATATATATATATATATATATATATATATATATATATATATATATAAATCTCAGATATCAAAGTATAAATCAATAGAATGTCCAGGGCATAGATACAAATCCGGTATAAATGGACAAACACGGACCTCTGGAAACCAAGAGGTGGGATCAGGTGCCATGGAGGAGTAAGCATCCCCTGTCGACCGGTCACACCCGCCGTGAGTCCACAGTCAAGTCCAATGAAATACGTGAGGAGTGTATCCTCGTCACAATTGGTACAGACGTCTCAACAACCGGTAACCAAAATGCAACTCAACATTTCACATAGTGAAACAGAGTAATCGTAAACAAGTAAAATTTGCGGAACGTTGACATTAAACGCGGTTTTCGATATCCCTGTGTCAATAATTTGTAGGTGAGTAGTATAATTCTGTATATGAAATCTTCATATCGCCCTGGCATATCGGATTATTTGTGAAATATAAACTCCATTTGCGGGTGACTGAGAGATATTACTACTTAAATGTGGAAAATTTACGATGGGAAAGCCGAAGTCGTCGCGTTTGTCGTACAGCTTAGTTGCTAATTTCCCGTCTGTGTCTGTATTAAGTAAAATGTCTAAGTATGATGCGTATGTGCTTGATTCTGTTGTATCTTTAATTTCCAGTTCGCTGGGATATATCGCATTGACATATGTATGAAAGTTGTCATTATTAATTGACAAAAATGCGTCGATATATCTTAATGTCAAATTAAGACATATGGGGTTTTATGAAGTTTAGGTATCCAATATAAATATGGTAGCTCAAAATCGGTATCCGTTGTTGGTGTATCAAATGAGTGTAATACGGACACGTGATTTTGAAGGATCTCGTCCTTTGAAAGTGAGCTACGTGTGTATGTAGGATTTCCAGAATTTGTATTAAACCCAAGTTTTTCTAATAAACAATTATAGCAATGTGCCTTACAAATAAAAACTACATTATTTGGGGCTTTGTCTGCTGGTACCAGTACATATTGGTCATGTAATCTATCCAGTTCAGTTACTACTTCTGGATCACTAAATACAGAGGGATAACGTGTTTTCATAGTCCCTTAAAGTTTTCGAATACAAAATTTTATCAAACATCGTATGGCTTTTAGCCATTCAGACGAAGTGTCTGGTTCTACGTCTTCATGTTTGGCCCATCGTCTTGCATAATCATAATCAGAATTCATAACTAAACTGAAATTCTGGCGCCAATTAAAGGAACGGACTTCTTGGTATTTAGGGCCCCTTAAAATAAGATTTTTGAGGCTTTTATTTTCAACAATAGAAACGTCGCCGGTGATGACATGCCCTATAGGATTGTATTTGAAAGGAGATGAAGCACATGAACATGTGAAAGTGTTGTGTAGAAGATGGTTGATGTCTAGGCACTACAAAACCTGCTTGTAATTGAATAGCTTGGATGCGATACTAGGTATATAGCTATATGAAGTGCAAGGCGTGGTCTTCAATTTAAAATATGATGGGACACAGGACTGAACTTTTTTGTGATTTACAACATTGTCAATGTTTAAATCGTCTATGCCTTTATTTGTAAATTTAAGTTTAGGGAAAAGACGTGTCTGTTCAGAACAGTCATTGTTTGTAACGCGTGCAGGCTTACACAGTCTGTGATAAGTGATGTCCATTATAACGGAGTTCAGTATGTATTCTGGGGTTGAAGAATCCGTGTAGGGGTTCATTTTTGCTTCCTGAAAAAGTTTATTAAGAATTGTAAAAGGAACGCAATAAAGTTTGCTGCGAATGTTATGAAAACAAAATTTTTTGTTAACGTAAGGTAAAAGTGACATCATGTATGTACGGTCGGTTGTATGAACGATGTCCGTGACTTCGTTTACGTCTTACGTTATAATTAAAAAAGTTCCATCACATTAACACCATTACACAGTGGGCTTGATAAATTGCCTACACTTTGGATATTATCATTACATCCAAAGGGATATGCAGTGTCAAGCTGTTTAATCCAAAATTCTTCACGTTGTCTACGGAAGAGGGTACTTAAGGTGGCATAATTGGTCCAGTGGTATATCTTTTTCAATTATATGCACTCTCATAGACAAGATGGAATGATCAGGGGAGTTTAAATGTCGATAGAGTATCTGGTTACCCCATTATTAATCTCGAATCGATGACCAGATAGTCTTTTATTTAAGGGTCCCTTAGTCTCATCAACATAAATCAAACCACACAAGGTACACTCAATTCCGTAAACAACGTTAGATGATTTGCAATCTAGATGATCCCAGCTTCTGGTGTTGTAATGCTTATTTGTCAGATTGCTGGTGAACCCTTGATCAGTTATTAATATATTTAAAATTTACAATTTTTGACAGAACATTTTGAAATTGTTGGTATATTATTTGAAAATTAACTATCAAAATGTCATCAAGTTGAACTGAAGATTTCATATACAGAGGTATATATATATATATATATATGTTTACGGTGCAGGTGCCAATAAGAGGAAAGTTAATATGCAGTTGTCCAAGATGCTGTGTTTAACAATTATACCGATAATGGGGCTCTGGAGTTACACAATCTACCTGATGATGGATAGCATTAGTGGATACAGGGAGCATATCAAGGTATCAGAAATATACGAATTTTCACAATACAGAATCAAAAGTCGTGTTTCTTGTCGCAATGGCAGAACACTGCATGTGTTAGTTTTCCATCAGAAATACCATACTGTTATTAGTAGATATTATAAATATTATACAAAAAGGTATAGTTTTAGAAAAAGAAGTCCAAATAAATGCAGATGATAGATTCTTTTAATAAGACGTCGTCAGGTGAGATCAAATTTTAAATAAAAAGAGGGGTATCAGACAAGGACAAATACTTACCCTAATAGCATTTTGAAATTCTCCTAATGTTAGTTTCCCAATAGGTTTCCCTCAACTCATCACCAAACCCCTTTAAAATGTCAAATTTGGGTTGCACAAATACTGATAGTATTAAGAGGTTTTACTATATTTAGCTTTTGATTAGTTTAGGATTTAAACAACAGTACTGTTGAAAGGAAATATATGTAGCTGATTATGTTCGCAAGAAAAGGTACAAAAACTTAAAGGGTACAGAAACATTTGAAAACTCGGAAACGAGATGGTATCAGGTGTTCTTGGCAGATACAGTGGAACCCTCAGTATTAAGACCACATAACTGACTGAGTAAAAGTGGTCTTATTAGTGAGGTGGTCACATTAGGGAGGGTCTGATCTTATTGAATATTTATTAGGAAATTCTCAAGAGGCTGAATATCTGTGGTCTAAAAATCCGAAGTGGTCACCTAAGCGAGGTGGTCTTCAGGTGAGGTTTCACTGTAGTCACCAATGCACTTAAGGCCGACATTGGAGCTAATACATGTATGTTGTTGTTTTACATTGATATCATTATTAATATCATCTTAGTCATCATCATCAGCAGCAGCAGTAGTAGTAGTTTGTTTGTTTGTTGTTGTCTCATTCAAGAATCTTTCACTCATATGGAGACGTCACCAAATGCCGGTGAAGGGCTTCAAATTTTGGCCTATGCTCGGCATTTACGGCCATTGAGCAGTGAGGGTTCTTTAACGTGCTGACACCTACTGAGACACGGGACCTCGGTTTTTACTGTCTCAGTCCGAAGGACAGGAAATCAACCTGCTGCCGCCTGGGCTCGAACTTACGACTTCATGATCAAGAATCGAGCGTGCTACCGACTGAGCCAAGCCGGCTCAGTAGTAGTAGTAGTAGTAGTAGTAGTAGTAGTAGTAGTAGTAGTAGTAGTAGTAGTAGTAGTAGTAGTAGTAGTAGTAGTAGTAGTAGTAGTAGTAGTAGTAGTAGTAGGGTAATTGGTAGCAGTTGTGGGAGTATAAATCATTGTTTATGTCTTTACTTGTAGACTAAGACTGCTCTGGAATATAGCATAGAGCTTGGGAATCTCATCCATCACATTCAGAAAGAAAGGGACATGAGTGTGCTGTACTTCAGTGCATTAGCACCAGAGACGAAAACATTTCTACTTTCAGAATACATTGAATCTGACAAAGCCATATCGAAGATAAGAAAATGGCCGACTGACTTGGGAACATATGACGTCATGTATGTCAAATCCAAGGAAATGCTCCGGAGACACTTAGCGCAACACCGTCAGCAACTTAATCCAGGTATTCAAACTATCGATGAAGAGTTGAAATTTTACTCTGAAATTACAAAGGCTTTGATGAATTGGTTTTTCGACGCTGTTACTGAATCGAAATTTGCATTTTCATGGAAAACTTTAGTAGCGTATCAAAAAATCACAACCGCGAAAGAAGCCATTGGTGTAGAGCGTGCGCTTGGAGCAATGTTTTTTGCAAAAGGAGGATTCCAAGATCACCGGTATTTGGAATATTTCAACTTGCAAGTCAATACCTTCAAAACGTTATACAAGTCCGCGCGCATTTACTCAGATGACGTGCACTACATGTATCAATACGCCAATACTCCAGACGATAAAACGAATGTACCTGATGTCATAAATGAATATAGATTTGAAATACAGCATTACAGTCTTCAAAATTTATCAAAAACAAATCTCGATCAAGCCCGGATGTGGTTCGATAATATGACAATTATAATAGACACACTCTTGGCTCTCCAAACAAAGCTAGGCAACGTTGCCCTTAGTAAATTAAACATTTTCATCAGTAAAAAACAAAAGGATATAGCAATATATGCAACGTGTTTGGTGATCGTTGTCGTTATGTGTCCCTTTATAGTGATCTCCTCTAAAATGATAACAGTCGGTATTCAGCGATTTGCAAACATGCTAAATGATAAAACAAACGAATTAGATGAAGAAAAACAGAAAACAGACTCGCTTCTTTATCAGATGGTTCCGAAACCTGTAGCAGATCAACTGAAGAAAAGGGTCCATACGGATGCAGAATATTTCAAATCTGTGACCATATTTTTCTCTGATGTTTATGATTTCAGTCGTTTAACCACTGTGCTGACTCCGATGCAGGTCGTTGAATTTCTACACACCCTATATGAATTGATTGATGGGATGTTGGATAACTATGATGTATACAAAGTTGAAACTATTTCCGATTCTTACATGGTTGCTTCAGGTAATATTTAACTTCTCTTGCATTTATGGATATTGGATACGAAAAATAGACAGATAGATAGATAGATAGATAGATAGATAGATAGATAGATTTAACTTCTCTTGCATTTATGGTTTTGTTTGTTTGTTTGTTTATTGTTGTTTAACGTCCCACTCAAGAATATTTCACTCATATGGAGACGTCACCAAATGCCGGTGAAGGGCTTCAAATGTTGGCCTATGCTCGGCACTTACGGCCATTGAGCAGTGAGGGTTCTTTAACGTGCCGACACTTACTGTGACACTGGACCTCCAGTTTTTAACTGTCTCATCCGAACGACAGGAAACCAACCTGTCGCCGGCGGACTCGAACTCACGATCTCACGACCCAGAGTCGAGCGCGCTACCGACTGAGCCAGGCCGGCTCATTGCATTTATGGATATTGGATTCGATAGATAGATAGATAGATAGATAGATAGATAGATAGATAGATAGATAGATAAATAAATAGATAGATAGATAGATAGATAGATCGATCGATCGGTCGGTCGGTCGGTCGGTCGGTCGGTCGGGAGACCGTCAGACTGAAAGACAGACAGAGAGAAAGATAGATGAATAGATAGATAGATTGAATAGATTGATAGATTTAATTTTATAACCGAGCGGAAATTTATTTCCAGTAAAATAAATCATGTCGGGAGTCCTTTGAGTGAATGGTAAACAATTACATGACGTTATCTTAAACTTTAACCAGACGGACGAAGTGGGGAGACTAGTTAACATATAAAACGGTTTGTTTGATCTTCTGCGTGTTTATTCCAGGTTTGCCAAATCGAACAAGAACCCAACATGCCACCGAAATAGCACATTTGTCTTTGGATATATTAAAAATAATGAAATTGAAGCAGATAAAAACGAGTGAATCAAGATCCGTCACTTTACGCATTGGAATAAATTCAGGTAAATTAGCTATCTAAAGTAATTACGCTAACTCTATCTCAATTGGGTGTTTGTGATATTCTTTCTTTCATTAATACAAGTAATACATTGTATATGGAAACATCAAAACTAATGTGTTTCTACTAATAAATTTCAGGTCCCTGTATGGCTGGAGTGATTGGGTCTGTGATGCCTCGCTACTGTTTGTTTGGCGATACTGTGAACACGGCTTCCAGAATGAAAACCTGCAGTCTGCGTAAATTTTAATTTTGTTTTATAACGACATCTTGTTTTGGTATCATTTCTGTTTGCTTGTTTGTTTTTGTTTGGTTTTATTGTTGTTTAAAGTGCCACTCAAGAATATTTCACTCATATGGAGACGTCACCAAATACCGGTGAAGGGCTTCAAATTTTGGCCTATCTTCGGTACTTATGACCATTGAGCAGTGAGGGTTCTTTAACGTGCCTTCACCTACTGTGATTGCATTACTCGGTTTCACTAAATGAAATGTTGAGTTACCTGATCGAGGTAGCGATTTTTGAGTGGTCAGTATCAATTATTACGAGGATTTGTTCCTCGCTTACTTCATTTGAATTTGACTGTGGATTGACGACGGCTTGTGACCGGTCAACAGGGGATGCTTACTTCTCCATGGCACCTGATCCAATTACTTGCTTTTCAAAGGTCTGTGTCTGTCCGATTTTTAACTGATTTGTATATTGTTTCATAAAACTTCTTTCGCTTAATATTGTGGTATCTGTGAATTTTATAGGTTTTATACCTACATACTTTGATACGGTTTGTGTTATATCGACGTGGATGCAAATTTACATAGTAAAAACGTACCACTTTGCTGTACATTTTAGCAAACAGAATCAACATCAGCCATGCTACCTATACTTTGTTAAAGAGGACGGGACAATTTACTTTTCAGAAAAGAGGACCTATTAGAATCAAGGTAAATATATATTTGACCGTTTTGTCAGCATTTGACATTAATCAATGGACCGTCACCCTTAAATCAACCTGATGCCTGGAATCATGCATTAAACCTTGGTCAATTCAATTGAATACAATAACAGATGTGAATGAATAATCTTGAAGCTCAACTAATGAAGTCTAATTGACAGAAACGATCGTCTTGAGCATTTATCACTATGGTATTATGTTTATAATATTTTTAACAATAGAAAGTTTGAGAGGGTATAGTTTAACGTATTTTAATAGTTCGAGATTTTCCCATGATAACCAGAATTCAGATCTGATCGGATATGATTATAAGGGAAATCATATATGACACAGGAAGTAATTCAAGCTCTCTCTTTCTGTCTCAAATTGGAAACTCTAGCGGATAAACCGTTGTACATGTTTATAACAATGTTTCTAATGAAATTCAATATCTGATAAAAGAAAAGTTGTTGACGCTGACAAATTGTTAATTCTTGTGTCTTAATATTACGATCATATCTTGACTTTGGACTCGAGGCAGGTGTGACATTCAACGATACATATATAGATTCATAATATATACAGTCATCCATCCACGAGTAGTGATAATCACATCTCTATGGCAACTCTTTTTCTCCAGACCTCCTATTGTGATTATTATTCAGCACGTTTACATTTTGCCGTCCAGATTTTACTTCTTGCAACATTCGGAAATTTTTTTTTTCGTAATTAAAATAAAGCAATCTGGTTTAAGGTTTCATTTGAAAGTGTAACGAATAAAGAACTTATTGGATTATTTCGTGTAAACCCAAAATAAACCATTTAATATATATCTATCTATCTGTTTGTCAGTTTGTCTGTCTGTCTGTCTGTCTGTCTGTCCAGAACGTCGAAAAGCAAGATTTCTCTAATCTAATTCCAAATTGTCACAATGTTCCTAATTTAACAATTTTCCAAATTTTTAATATTTTCAACAATTTATAAATCCAAAATTGTGAGACAATTTCCTAGATATTTCGATTTAAACACATTTGCAAATCTTGTGCTTTGAAAATCCAAGGAAGCAACTGACCTGTTAACGAAACCAAGGGTATGAAAGTACAACGTAATTTTACCTCTAAGAATATCCACATACCGAAAATAAATATGACAACTAACAGAAACGGTTTGAAGGATTCGAGTATAGTATACGCAGACACTCTAATTATGTGTTTTAAGTGAGATGTCTATGGTATTAATTGAATTCTTCAGATATACTTACCAATCCCATGATTCATCAGATTTGTATGATGTCTCTTAAACATCCCGAAGATTAATGTTTTCCGATTCACATAAGATGGCGGATCGGAGTAACCTTTTGATTATCATACGGATGATTCTACTGACTTTTCGGTAATGACAAGCTGCACGAGAAAAACGTTTTATTCCTCACTGGATACTCTTCTATGTACTCTCTTCAAGTACGAACGATTACTCTAGTCCGTGTAATTTTAATGTTATGCTTTATCACCTAAAATTTAAATTCGCCCGCGTCCAAAAAGGGTTCACAAGACTCCACCCCGTCAGGTTATATGAGTTTTACAATACTTAGGTATCTGTGATTCTATAATCTATATACAATCAGATTCTTGGTTGTCTTAATAATTACAACTGCGGAATGTTTGTCAATATCTTATGAACATCGCCCGTTATTATCTATTTTCCTTATAAACACAAATTAACAGTAGTCAGTGAACACCAGATATTATAAATGAAGTCTTATAATAGATAATAACCTAACTGTGTGACTGAGTACAATAGACCCTTTTAGTAATACATTGCTGATGTTCCTCTTTTTCAGGGAAAAGGTGAAATGCGTGCTTACTGGCTGGTAGGGCAAGCGTCCGACACTGGCTATCCATGTACCGATATTGAGGAAAACACTCTCCGAGGCCGCAGTATCAGCATGCCAGGGGAGATAACGCAGTATCAATAATCTCATTTGCAACCACTTGACCATTTCGACAGTCAAAAACGATCATGACTGTATGTGTCGTTTAAAAACATGTCAATAGATAATTCGCCGGAAAGACTAGCCTACTTTATAAAAACATTTACCCCGGAAATATTTCTACAGTGATAATCTTTCCCCAGAATGACTTCTATATTCCCTCGTGATAAGTTGTTCAATATACAAAATGTTCCCCTTTTATAGTAAATGTCCCCCCGGAATTTTTTCTTTATAGAAAATTAAACATTCGTCCTCAATCCGGAAATTATTTTATGATATAAATTTTATGTCGTTTAAACATGCTAGGTCTTAATAAGACATACTGAGCAAATGAATCCATGTCAAATAAATATGTATTGACGTATCTTATACGATTTCGAATAATTTTATTTTTAAATGTCGACACCACCTAAAAAATCAGCTGGTTAAAAAAATCAATACTATAAACTGCCAAAATGATCGACTCTATAACAGACAGATGGGAATGTTTTCTATACAGGGAAGGCGTGATGAGTTCTATATCGTAAAATTTCTCCCTACGGCGAAACTTTTCTACATGGTTTATTTTCCGGGAGTTTTATATGACACCGTGACTCTTAAATATCCATAACAGTAAGTCTGGACGTAAGCACAGGTTGATGAATTGAAAATACTTTAGAAAAAAGTTGCTATAAATCGGTTAATTCGCGAGAACAAAATTTAATATATATTTAGTGCAACACATGATAATTTCTAGGAATGCCATTGGATAACGTCATCGATACTGACAGTCACTGTTGTGCCGAGAGTCGGGATTATGAGAGTTCGCTTGACAGACTTATCTTTCATATACTCATATTTTGATATATATAGAAAGGCAGTGTATTGTTGACAGACGATAAAAATGTCTATTCGCAATTAAATTATTGTACTGTCGGGAACCAGACACCGGCTAGGACCCGAAGCCAGCTATTGCATTATTTCGGCTATACAGAAGAGGATTTTTAGAGATTTCTTTAGATCAATCATGAGTTGATGGACATTTTTCTTCAACAGAAGACAAAAATATTGTCGTGGTACATCACAAGGAAATCGCACCACAGCCGACTACTGGTCCCCGACCAGTGTGCAGTCAAATGCAATTTCCAGTATAATTGACAACGCCTAATTTCATTTTCGATTAACTGCGTTGTAAATATCTACAACAAATTAACTTTTTTCTGATAAACAAAGAAGACGAACTCATTATATTTTAATTAAATTTCAATTGTTGAATTTTAACTCTTATTTTTTGCTTTCGGAAGTTTACGGATTGTTATCTTGTTATTACTGTAATTAAAATCAAATGTACAAATGGGGAAGTTTCCAGTTAGCCCGGATTACCGTTATGATCCTGCATTCTCGATTTTGTTCCTCATATGTTCTTCCAGGTTTCATATTGACCTTGTAAAGTGAAGTAAATGGAAACATTTTTACTTTTTAGCGCATTAAATTTAGTTTGTATAAAGAAACACAAGAACATCTTAAAACATACCACAGCGGGTTATTTAGTTAATTCTAGAAAAATGTTCCTCTATGTTATTTCCGGTTTCGATAATATATACATAGCCTCCATAGCACAATTGGTAAGAGCGCCCTGCAAGTGTTCGGAAGATTCTGGGTTCGATTCTCGGTCTGTCCACACATTTTTCTCTGCCTAATACATTCATGCAACTGGCGATAATAAAACCAGGGTTATAACGCTAGTCCGGGCTAACTCGAAACCCTATTGTCATATTTTCCATAAAAATCATAAATTGTATATCACAAGACATGTAGCCTACCTTACCTACCTGAAGACATGTAATGCACTAAACCCATCAATGACCATGGGTAGTATGCTCTCATGATGACCATGCTCTCATAGTGATGCTTTGGAACGATAGCCATTAAGAGTGTCCTTTTCTAATTTATAATTTGTAATAAATTAGAATTAACTACAGGACAATATTTTATTACTTTAATTTGTATTTTATTTCTTTCGTGACAAAAGTGAAGTCGTATCTTTACGTTTCCATATACCGTATTCGACCCTTCTAACGCCTAGGATGCTACAAAAATCAAGCAAAAAGGGACCAATGAATAGTCAAATGGACGTAAAAAAGTTATTTTTATAATGCACGGTGTTAAAGCTGTTGTAGTTAGTATCATGATACCAATCGACATTCTTCTATTGTTGGAGGGGGGGGGGGGGGGGGGGCTACAGATAAACTGTTACTTAATTACGATTTTTCCAGGTCCACATCTCCTTGTCAAGTAGCTAGACAATATTCTTGATCGTATGTCAAAAGGTTAGATGCACTTATTGGGATATGGGCGCTTAATGGGTGGAATATACTATGTCCATGTATCTTTTAAAAATTCATAATTTACATTTAATGGAGTAAAACTTTAATGAAGAATTAAGATAGACATAGGGACATTTTCAACTAGTTCCTAGGCGTTTGAACGTATATCTTGGAAATAATATCTCCGATAATAATATTGTGATATATGTTTCTTTCAGAACAAGTCTTAAGAGAGTTAATCTATTTATAGATATAAAAACTTTATCGTTGTGATGCAGAATATGTAATACCTGATTGTGAACGTATACAAATCTAGAAACCTGCAATCCTCAATAAACAGATCTGTAGGGTGTGTAGATAAATTCAATATATGTATGTATGTACTCAAGTATGTACTCATGTATGCACTCATGTATGTACTCATGTATGTATGTATATATATATATATGTTTTTGTCAATGAACACTAATTTCAAAAAACGTCTTGTCTTTGTAGTTTCACTATTTAATTGTTGCTAAAAATAACAATTTTATTGTATCTGAATATTTATTATTATTATTATTATTATTATATATATATATATATATATATATATATATATATATATATATATATATATATATATATATATATATATATATATATATATATATATATATATATATATATGAATGAATTTTTTTGCCTAATTATCTTTTGCTAATTCTCTCTACAAATTATCACCTAAACAAATAAAGTCAGCAAAAGATGTAAATTAGATTGAAAACAATATATATATATGAAAGACGCATAAAGCAAATAATAGACCTTTGTGACATATTTGACCAAATTTGGGTTTTCTTCAATTTTTTTATCTATAACGTTTACCGATTAGAATGATACCAAAATAATATTTCAGTATACCGGAGAGGTAAAATAAATTAAATATGAAATAAGCCGATTAGCATGTATGTGCTGATTATGCGGTAACTTTATCTGCTCAATTCTGGTTTACGAGGTCAGTGTCACTAAGGTTCCATTTCACTAAACGCACCTCATATATATATATATATATATATATATATATATATATATATATATATATATATATATATATATATATATATATATATGGAAATTACATTAATCAGTGATGTATTTCAGATCATTTAAAGGAAAAAAGTTGTTTTTACATTTTCATATAACTAGACCCTATGCAGTTGATCATGGAAATGATGGCGGAAAACTGAAATGTATTTAATCATGAATCTTTTCAAAATAAAAAGTTTTGCTTGCTCATCCAGTGATATTTTTTATGTTCAATTACTGTTTTGTCTGTGTCGTTCGTGCCATCTGCAATCTTCCATTGAACTAATATCCGAAGTTTGCTTGTTTCATTTTGACAGCTAATTGTTGAGTAATTAGTGTATTTATCAGCCATACTATAGGTCTTTCAATATAATGAACGGTATCCTCTCACTTAGAAAAATAACGTGCATTATTGCCCTTCTTATTCGTTATCGAAACTACGCTGCTCCACACAAAATCACCAACTAACCAAAATTAACCTTTCTATTTTCATCACGTTTGTGTCACCAATATCCTTGATATCACCATTATGAATGACATTTACAATCGGCAGTAATAAAAAGAAATGCGAAATCCGGTACATTGACTCGGAACAAAAATACTTTATTCAGAAGACAGATATCAAATCAATATAGCACTACGTACTAATTGTGACGAAGAATTCTTCCTCACCTATTTCATTTGAATTTGACTGTGGAATCACTTCGGATGTGACTGATCAGCAGGGGATGTTTACTCCTGCATGACACCTGATCCCGCCTCTGGATTTCCAGTGGTCCGTGTTCGTCTAACATCACCAGATTTGTATCTACATCTTGGACATCCTGGAGATTTATACTTTGTTATCCGAGGTTTTATACTATAAAATGGATGTACTCTTTTGCTTTTTAGAAACATATTTGTATCAATAAAATTATTTTAGTATATTTCCTTTCAAATACTTGTTGATGTATGAATGTTTTGATATATTGTTGCCCTTTATTTTTCGATTACTTTGTAAGTAATCCTTGTTTTTAGCTCGATAAGAAATTCACAGATTGACGCCATGTGTACTGCGAGGTTTTCGTGTTCAACGATCCAATTATATCACCTTTACATATTTATTATATTTATTTATGCTATTTATGTATACAAAACAAAGGCAATTTTATTTCCAATTGCATTTATAAATTTTATTTTGTAAGTGTGTACATGATTTGGAGTAAACAAACATAAATCTCTTTACATTCTTAACTTCCACAAAAATGGAACGTTAAACCAAAACATCCATGTCTCTGATTGTCGAAACTGACTGTAAATTTATTGTCAAAGAAATCTGTCTAGACCTATATTAATCACTTCATTTCCCTGTTTAAAAGTGTCAATAACAAATGGTCCTTAATCATTCTTCCTGTTGAATGTTGTCGATAACGTTTGTGGATGTTTCCCGTCTCATACATCGATATTCCCAAGTTACGAACGATGATGTAGGTTCTGAATATTCTGTTATCTTGCATTCGTGAAGGGGTGGGCATGAACAGCTGTAAACATGAAAATTGTAATGTAAAATCATCTTCGTGTGGGCCTACAGAACATCACCAACTCAAGGTATCCGATTTCTCGTATTTTAATGGACATGAAGTTTCGATAATCCATTCGGACCTCTTCATTTTTATTTGACCAAATGAAATTTTGAGTTCCTAAGTAATAGTGGTTCTTCAATTGCGTATAGGGATTTTGACCAGGGTTTAAATTCTCACTAATTTCATTTAAATTTGTGAACTCGTGGCGGGCGTGACCGGTCAACAGGGAATGCATCCTCCTCCATGACACCTGTTACCACCTCTATATTTTCAGAGTCTCGTATTTGTTTATTTGTTCACGAGATTAGTATAATGCTTCTTTGATCTTACGAATTTTATTAACAATACCAAAGTTGTAGTTTTACAAAAGAAGTAAAGACGAACATTTATGTCTATAAAACTTCATCAGTTGAACTCAAATTTAGAATAAATGTAAAGAAAACGTTGTATCATATAAGGCCAAATAATAATCTTAATGTGTGGGCAAATTCGTCTTGCTTTTGAGATGTTTAGCGGTGGCATATGAGCGAAATATTACTTTAGTATAAAATGATCGGCGAGTACCGATATACCAGATACTGGGTTTATGTGTACCCTCGCGTACTCATACAGTCCACAAACAGTGGCAACGACGAGGAATGTGTTGGTATCTGTGAGTTATATACGATTAAAAAATCCACAATGAAAACGAGCATTACTTTTTGTTCCATTGTTGTTTTAGATTCTGCCAAAAATGTTTTATTTACATTGCCCTATAGATGAAGTACCGTTGCGATAGAATAAGCCTGTATATCTGAAAATGTTCGCCCCTGGTTATTTTCGTTCAAATGACCATGCTAATGGATGACATGCATGTCCACGATTCAATTGTTTAACTTAAAATGTTCGATTTCATACTACATGTGTAAATGTGTCATCTCAGCTGAAGGCGAAAAGGGGAAAATTAATACAGTACTAATGAATTGAGGGTACCAATTAGTAAAAAAAAAATGAGAGGGACTAACTAGTGGAAAAAAGTAGATATAAATATAAAAATGAAATAACTTACATAAACGTCTCTCGTTGGCTCTGATGTTGGCGCTATGGAGTGCTTGCTGTGGGGGGGGGGGGCGGAGTACCCGGAGAAAACCCACGTGTCCGACCTGGCGACTGCCATACCATCTCACATACTCCCCTGTTCAATCCGGAGATCGAACCTGGGCCGCATTGGTGAGAAGCGGGTGCGCTAACCGGATACCCTAAACACAGTACTGATACTTACTGGTTATTATAATGCTGACAATATTCTTCATCATCTATTGTTGTCAGATCCTGGCTCCACAAACAAACAGCAAACCTGCATGGCATGTTTCTGCTACAGATTCCAAAATATGGTGACAGCTCAATGGGCTGAAAGTAAGCACAATTTATTGTTATGAAATATCATATTTTAATGTAAATGAGAAAAGATGTCACAAACAAAAATCATTGCAAGTTCTAGAGACGAGTCCAGACAAAAAGCATCTTACGCATTTCATACGATTGGACTTTGAATTTGAACTATTCTTTTACGTCACATTCAACCGTTTTTTTCAGTAATGTGGCGGCGGTCAGATTTCAATGATGAATGTGACGTAAGACACTTTTTAAAATAGAAATTCAAATTCCAATGAAAATAAGGTCAGGTCCAGTGTGATATTTATATACAAATAATAAGTTTGAGTTATCAATTGCAAGTGAAAAAGTGCCAAACTTGCATTTCTCAAGCAATTTTCACAAAATATATAGGAATTTATGCCTGTGTATATCCATTTTTTGTTATTGTATATCAATCTAAGTAATAAAAAAGGAAGACAACTTTTTTAACAAAACAAAGCTAATGCCCCTTTAATGTATGTGGCCAATGTTGATAGATTTTGCTGTTAAGGAGCTTCTTAATCAGGAGAAGAAACAGCTAGCCGTGGCATTTTACTAGACATTTAAATATATCGCTGACGTATTGTCAATCATTGATATTCTGGTGTAATGGAAATTACGTAAAACAATTAATTGAATTGATAAAATAAAATAAAAAACATTTGCGCTAGCATTTAATATGATTGACGTTTTATTTCCACTAACTGTGAATGAATAATTCCCGAGAATGACGTCATAGATGCAATTAATCACTGTGACGATGTTTATGTTTTGGGAGAATGTATATAATTTTGCCGTCGTGAGAAAAAGATTTATCAATATCCAAGAATGGATTTAAAGAATCTATCCCTATATTGAGGGTACGACAAAGGGATCTCAGTACGAGGATATGCTTCTTGATTGACAAACCAATTTTTACGAGTTGATGGAACATCAACGCAGTTATGTTATACTAAGTTGTTTATTAGGAACAAGTCAAAGCACATTTTGCAGTATGGGGTTAATACCACATTATATTGCCGCAAAATTACACATGTATGTGCATTTCAGCAACATATATCCAACTTCAAGATTGAAATTTCCAAATCACACTTTAATTCGTATATTTTTGCTTTTTAAAATAACGAAAATATAGTAACAATTCGCTGAAAAATATAGGTCTATAAGACTTGTTGGAATATATGCTATTAAAGGTCAGTTCGGCGTCCTAAATGAATTTTAAGATATTATAAATTTGCTTTAGAATTATTTCAATTATTTTTACCATTATACTCTTGTGATAGAATTGACATTAAAAGCGATAGACTGGACTCTTAACAATTCTTACGCACGATATATATGCAAATGAGTTTTGGTCAAGTTTCCATTACTGTGTATTGCCAAGATCTGTCTGAGAAATTGGACATAGAGGTTGCGTCATTCCTCATTCACATGATCTTAACTGATGAGAAACTCGCGGCAGTCTTTGAAGTTGGGAAAATGTTTTACATGTACACGTATTGACCTGGATATTTAAGGCTACTTACTGATAGGAAGTATAGCGTAAAGGTATGATACTGCCCTGTCGCAAATTTAAATATCGATGAAACGATATTGATAAGCACAAGATTTTATAATCATATCGCTGATCTATGTAGTTTGTTGCATAATAAATAAGCCATCAGTATTCACGTAAGGCCAAATGTCTGACCCGATTTTTAGTTACTTTTTTTGTAAAACCTAATTTTACCGAATTAAAAAGTATTCAGTATACTGAGTGTATTATACCTCATTAAAACTTACGATTGCCATCAACTCGTTTCAGTACTTTCAGTACTTTGACTTAAAACATGTCTATGTTAATCTACGCATATAAAATCTTGCAAAACTAAGCACTGCATTCTAGACGCCACATAAATTCTACGATATAAATTGTATTGTGACGTCATAACGCATGTATCTTGTGAATTCCCTAGGGGTTGACAAGGAAATCATTTCCGGTATAAAATAAGGGAAAATCTGTGAACCATGAAAGAAAAAATCTTTAACACTGTATATCACAAATTCCTGACAGGCTATATACAAATCCTGTAAAGTATAAATCGACCCTGTAAATGACAAGTCACAATTGCATTGATCAGTTAAACCTAGGTTGTCTTAGTTAAATCATTTTTTTTTAATCAAGGCTATCGAAAAAAAAAACTAGTATTACAGGAGAATAATAAGGTTTACCTCATTAATATGACATTGGCGAGTCATATCTGTACATAAAAGGAAGTTAAACTTATTCATCTGAACTCGAGACGTTTCATTGCGTTTACATTTGCGACGGGTGTGGTATGCTGGCAGAGGACGCTGATTCCTTACAGACACCAGGTCCGTTTGAGATTTGCATCTTCATGTTGAGACCATTAACGTATTTATCGTAATCTAATGGACTAGAGTTTCGATTATCCATCGGTGCTTCTTCGATCATTTTTAATTTAGCTACCTCGGAATCATAATATCATTAAAATATAACTGTAACAGTGACATTGTTAATTTCATAATTTAGTCTTACTCTTAATACATACAAATTGTTGCTTCGATACGAAATTTCTTTTATGATTTCAGTGTAATCAAGTAAAAACCTAATGAGTGAAACTAAAATAATTATTCAGTTGTGTTAGAATATTTAAAAAATCATCAAAACAGACTTACCTTCAAGGCATACGGTGATGAAATAGGATTTGTAAGCGCCAAAGAAAATAACACAAAAAGTGTGAAACAAATAAAACAAAGTTTTTCCGTGGTTGGAATCTTTGACGACATATCTAAGCTTGTTACAAAGGCTACAAGTTTATTTACTTGATTTGACAGATATCAACAAAGCTGGTACATATTTATATAAAATATTGGCAGTGAGAGGAGTTTCAAAAGACGCGCATCACAGTTTTCAATTACAGTTCACAGCAGTGCTTAATATAGAATATAATTTGAAGCTGAATTGCCAACATCATGTTTCCCTTAATTTTATATCCTAATACGGATATTGGATACGTAACACGGAGATAGAAGCTAATATATATATATATATATATATATATATATATATATATATATATATATATATATATATATACAATCTCAGTATAAATCATTTGGATGTCCAGGATATACATATATATATATATATATATATATATATATATATATATATATATAGAGAGAGAGAGAGAGAGAGAGAGAGAGAGAGAGAGAGAGAGAGAGAGAGATTCAAAGGTAGCCGACATTTTAGATCATGCGGGAAGTTCAGTGTTTTACGTGCAGTTCAAAGCATGCAAAGATGACCGTTAAGACACAGAGGTGATGAGATATATAGATTAATGTGACGCTCTTGTTTTATTAATAAAGTTTCATGCTTCAATCAGAATTAGATAATATTTACATACTGTATATTAAACTCTGTTTAAGCAGGGGTACACAGCAATTTCTAATATGTCCGTCATTTGAAGGCACACGCTGTTTCTCGAATTCACAGTATCAAAACTTATGACTTCTCTACTCTTTACACTACTATTCCACATGAAAAATGAAAAGAAAGACTTTTCAGCATCATATACAACTGTTTTTTCACTAAAGGTGGTACCCGAAAATTTAAATATCTAGTGATTGGCTATCAGGATACTTATTTCGTCAAACACCACTCTGATTCTACACATAAATATACTGAAGTTGATATAAAAAACATGCTGGAATTTCTAATAGACAATATATTTGTAATGTTCGGAGACGTGGTCTTTCAACAAACTGTCGGCATTCCCATGGGAACCGATTGTGCTCCTTTATTGGCCGACCTGTTCCTTTATTCATACGAAGCAGACTTCATTCAGAAACTGCTGAATCAAAAGAAGAAAAAGTTAGCAGTGTCCTTTAATTTGACATTTAGATATATCGAAGACGTTTTGTCAATTAATAATGACAATTTTCATACATATGTCAATGCGATATATCCCAGCGAACTAGAAATTAAAGATACGACAGAATCAAGCTCACACACTTCATACTTAGACATTTTACTGAATATAAACACAGACGGGAAATTAGCAACTAAGCTATACGATAAACGTGACGATTTCGGTTTTCCCATCGTAAATTTTCCACATTTAAGTAGTAATATCCCTCAGTCACCCGCATATGGAGTTTATATTTCACAAATGATCCGATATGCCAGGGCGTGCACAACATATGAAGATTTCATATACAGAGGTAAACTACTCACTGACAAATTATTGACACAGGGATTTCAAAAACCGCATTTAATGTCAACGTTCCGCAAATTTTTTGGTCGGTATAATAGTCTTGTTTGCGACTACTCTGTTTCACTAAGTGAAATGTTGATTTGCCTTTCCGTTTGCGGTTGTTGAGACGTCTGTACCAATTGTGACGAGGATACACTCCTCACTTGTTTCATTGGACTTGACTGTAGACTCACGGCGGGTGTGACCGGTCGACAGGGGATGCTTACTCCTCCATGGCACCTGATCCCACCTCTTGGTTTCCAGAGGTCCGTGTTTGTCCATTTTTACCGGATTTGTATCTATGTCCTGGACATTCTATTGATTTATACTTTGGTATCTGAAATTTTTATATATTAAAGATGCAAACCTATCTTTTACTGCATAACGTCATACTAAATGGAATTAGTTTCATACCATACTAAAACCAGAACCTAAAATGGAATCCTATTTTCTGGAATGTACAGTCAGACATCGTTATTCTGCCACCATTTGACCATTTGCGCAGGCTAAATTTAGCATTACAAAGGGGTTGACGATAGCTTGAGGGAAACTTGTAATGAACTTATAGGGAAAATTGTGGTGAAAACCGATCTGGCATACGAAACGAGGGGAAAAGAGGGGATACTGTACAAGATAATATATATCTATTGCTTTATTTACAAGCACACACTCTAACGTATATATACTGACGGGTAACAGAAACTGTGTATACTTTTAAGTTAAATAAAAACATAATAAATATTCTTTGATCGCTTTTTATTCCTAAAGGCATTGTTAAATACCGCGTTCGAATCGCCTTGATGGCTACGACACGCTTTTCTCAAGTTTCGAGCTTAAGCGACACATGGTTCGTAATCGATTATAATTTCTTGTCTTCATTGACAGTATTCAATGTATTGAAACAAAAAAAAAACCATTAGTTGTTGGAATAAAGTTCTGATTGAGAGATGCCTCGCGTGATTGAAAATTATCGTTTGCGTGTTATTAGGATGCTGGAAGCTGGGGTGTCTCAAAGCAATGTGGCATGGCAGTTTGGAGTTCACGTCACGTCGACAAGATACGTATATACGGACGTCACATTTGCGTAATCGATTCCAATCGGCTTCTTTGGCCTCTAGAAGCATCCCTAATCGTCCTCGTATCATAGGGAACGGATTGCGAGAGACCAACATCCGTCCTCGACGTCCTTCTATCCGTCCTGTTCTTCTCTGGCGTCACCGTGTTGCGAGATTAGCGTGGGGTAGGGGGAATCGTCATTTCAATAGCAGATATTGGGCGGAAGTTCTGTTTACAGACGAGCCAAGATTTCTTCTCGATAGGAGTGACGGTCGTGTTCGGGCTTACGTCGATCCTGAGAATACATTGACGCCTGCATTATTCAGCGGCGCCAATTCGGCGGAGGGAACGTTATGGTCTGGGGGTGGAATTACACTACATGGAAGGACCCCTTGGGTGATTGTGGAGAGCAATGTAACCGGCGTACGATACCTTGATGAGATTGTACATCGGCACTCATTCCATTCATTCACAATGACCAGCGTAACGTCTTTCTGCAACAGGACAACGCACGACCGCACATCGCGGTCGACAAAAATTGTGAGTGATCATTCCACTTTTCTCGTCATTAAACTGCTTTATTCGAAATTCTACTTTTTGTAGATCGCGTTCGAGATGGATGTCACACTCTCTTTCTAATTTCTATAGCTCGCAATCATTGACGAAAATAATAATGAGTCACCAATGGATAATTGAAACTCAAAGTCCATAAGAAAACGACAAATCAGATATACACATTGTATCAACATGAAGAACAAAAAAATTGCGAATCCCAAACGGGATGGGATCAGGTGTCTGGAAGTAGTTAGCAACCCCTGCCAGCATGTCACATCCGTCGCAATTGCTACATGAGAACCTCTCAAGTTCGGTTAAAAGGTCAAGTTCAGTGGAAATGTCATCAGATAGTTTTAACAATGACGGTATACAATGACTTTGTTATAGACCGAACACCTTCGAGAAATTAAGGAAAATCCCACTGCGAATACGAAGTTCCTTGTACTTCAGAGTATGACTCAGATTCTAACTTGACAATATCGTCTTTGTACTTACTTTGTTTCCACTTATTGGATATTCTATAAAAGTCACGAAAGTTCTTTCACCGCAATCAGTATAAATGTCTGTCACACGTATGTGTAATTATAGAGTTATAACTCAATAGATCAATACGCCCATGCAATAAATGCCGTATTGCACTGTAGTTGGATTCCGAAATTGCACTGGAACTACTTTTCAAAATTGTATACCATTCCGCCAGAATATTGGATGACGTCAATTCCATTCAGAAAAAATATTTGATGACGTAATAGCGTTTGGCATGAGTATATATTGCCCTGTCGGATGAATGTTAAAAGAGGATTGGATTTAAAATTTGTGTACATAACTAGATAGATAAACGCATGTGATAAATACAAAACTACACATCTGTTTCTATCCGTATCATCATCGTACATTTGTTCGTTTTTGCAGAAGGATTAAAACACACCCACGCGCGCGCTCGCGCTTACACACTTAGGCGAGTTCCATATGTTATTAATGTACGAGTTTAATAATTCTAATATTACAGGAACACGCACGTAAGGAGGAACTAGATAAAAATTAGTTTTAACTCGTAACCCACTTTAATCTGATATAAATATATATATATATATATATATATATATATATATATATATATATATATATATATATATATATATATATATATATATATATATATATATATATATATATATATATATATATATATATATATGTTGTATATATATATAACATAAGAACACTTTGATGTACCAGAATTCTGTTACACACTATGAACACGATATAAACTCAGGCTAATCTGGAAATAAGATCAAAAGATCTTAAATTTCCATCAGGTATAATTCTAGGAAAATCTTTTTCAAATGCATAATGTCAATGGTAAAATGAAACTGTTTTCTGGTGAAGCGCTGTGTGGGTGGGTGAATGTTTAATATACTTTGATGATATCTAGATTGAAAGTAATAATAGCATCCAATCCCGATATACCGGAAAACATCTGCTGAAGATGTATGAAGAATCCTTTCCAATTACAATTCCATTGCCTTTAATTGATTTCCAACAGATGTTTTTTCCACTAGTTATTTTCAAGAATTGATTTGGAATAATTCATTTCCTCCTTACCAAATCCAGTAAGAGTTTGTATTGAAAATCCGTATCATGTGTACATATTTTAGGAGGTAGAAGGTTAATTATATGCAAATGATATGCGACGAACTCATGAATTATACGTATACTGTAGATTTCATACATACCGTTATCTAAAGGGAATTCATTCTGAATGTACAAATCCCTTTTTAATGTCGTAAATTTTGAATTCCAAAACAATGATTTGTACAAACTGTATCACTACTGACAAAAACCAAATAAGTTTTTGAACAGATTAACTAAATTTAAATTTAACATTAATAATATGTTTGGGTCATTTGTTATCTCTGTATAGCTAGCGGTTACTTTGACAAATTTCAAATGAAAGAGAACTTTTCAAGCTACATAGTTGAATAATGGACACACATGACGTCCATGAGATTGCAATGATTCAGGGCGAATTAAAGACGGTCGAAAATATTTCCTGTCGTAAAATGGCAAGAATAATCAATATATATATAGCCTCTCTCTCTCTCTGTCTCTCTCCCTAGTTTGAGCTCGTATTTCTATGTGCATGTAGCTCTCTCTCTCTCTCTCTCTCTCTCTCTCTCTCTCTCTCTCTCTCTCTCTCTCTCTCTCTATATATATATATATATATATATATATATATATATATACAAATAAGGCTATAAGTGTTCTTTCAAGAAAATTCATACAATGTCATTCATCAAACAACTGTTTCAATCATAGATTATTCGCATTAACGTGAAAAAGATATACAATGCATTGCTTTAAAAACTGCATCCCCAATTAAGACTCGCTGGGTGTGAAAAGAGCTAATCCGTGATATTTTGTTTGTTTGTTTGCTTTATAAGTGCATTATACTGCAGTCAGTATCTTTTAGTTATACGCTGGTGGCCAGTTCTTCATTGTAGAAGAGAGAACCCGGTTACAAGGTGCCCAGTTACGGACCATTGACCTTCCGGAAGTAAACAGGTTAACTTTTTTGCAATACCAGCTTAAGTACCAGAGGAACGCGATCGTGCGTGGAGTAAAGTGAGAGATTCCAGTTTAAAGCGTGAAGCTCTTTCCTTATGGTCCATTGATACCTCAAATTTTGTATCCTATGTTTACTGTAGTTTCTGAAAGTTTTATAACCCCAGTATATTAGGTTTTTATCATGAAATTATTAAGTTAATGTAAAGTAATGGTTAAAACTTTGTTTGACTGGGGAAACAATATATTTAATTTATTTCGGTTTCGACGAGTAATACTAAGGTTATTGATTGACAAAATATTATCCACACACGTTGTCACATATGTAAATGTATTCGAAAAAATGCTATCTTTTTTAAACAACAGATAAAAAGTCAATCAAAAATAATTTTATTTCGTAAAGACCGCTCAAAGATGTTACGAGTTTCAACGAGTGCGAGTAAAGTAACACCTCGTTAAACTGACACCACTTGCTTAGTCAAAATTTGGCATTATAAAGGAGTTTGAAGGAAACCTATATTAAAATTATAGGGAAAATTAGAAAAGTGGACTTTCGAAAATCGTGGCGTTAAGCGAGGTGAATACGAAACGGGGAATTATAAAAAGTTAATAAAAAACCATCAATATCAATAACAATTTTCTAAAACCTTTTGACAAATGTAAATCAATGTAATACATTTGGTGTTTGCTCTACAGTGTTTAATAGTAGAAAATGTTAAGCACACAGATAAACAACATAACAACAACAAAAAACAACGAAATAACAACAGAATCAGAAAACAAATAGCGACAAAAACATCCACCTAAAAGATGTGAACGAACGAAAACAAACAAAGCTGAATCATTGCAATGACAAATATTATATACAGAACATCACAAATCATTAATTATCGACTCCACATTTGTATGCGCATGCGTGTTTCACTTAAATACATTGTTTTGAACAAACACAATAACATATTGTTTACATCATACGTAATTACTGTTAACATCAAAACACATTGGGGATGACGCTTGTCATTCACACTGAGCATTCAGATTTGCACAATTCTTAAATATAAAAAAGTCAGATACTAAAGTACACACCTTCAGGATAAACAGTATATATAAAGGAAATTTAAAATAGAACTGAAATACTAAAATATTTTAAAAAGTATTAAGACTTTTGTTTTAATCAGACAGTAATCTAATTTCATTTAAAAGTCACATTTCTTGTCACAACAGTTCTTATATCACCGTACACAATTCCAATATACATACATATATATATATATATATATATATATATATATATATATATATATATATATATATATATATATATATATCGGAATTTTGTACGTTTGTTTACGCCACACTCACAACTTTTTCAGTTATATGGTAGCGTCCAGTTTTTATTGGTGGAGGAGAGAACCTGGTTACAATGTACCCGGGAAGAGACCATCGGCCTTCCATAAATAAACTTTCTCACAAAAATCATCTTAGGTTCCAGTGGGACTCGCTATAACGTTTATAATCTTGCTGTGGCAACATCACACGAATTATTTGTTGTGACGTAATTATTGCCGTATTAAACACCTCAATGATATTTCATGCAACCTTGAAGCCATGGGGAAGAATATTTACAATAATCAGTTAGTCAACAGCTTTGATTTTTGCACAATTTTGAATCAAACATCATAGAGCATCAATATTATATTGACACTATGGAAGTGCTTTCAGTGGTCTCTCCTTCCTAAAAATGCAACCATGAGCTCTGGGTCCGACGCCGTAAGACTTGACAATCTACACAAGTGGTTGTGAGTTAATGTTCATTGTTATAAAAACGTTCAAGGATATTTTGTGTCACCAAGATGGAGTATACTGGGACAACTTTCAGCGTCTCTCAATTTTGGAATCCAACGGGGTAACACGTTTATACAACATAAAAGTTGTTTCAATGGTTTCCCTTTTAAAATATCATACAGGAATTCTGAGCTCGAAGAGCACTCAATACCCAGGATGAACTTACCTTTTATCATCAATTTTGGACTATATAGTCATTTGTTGGACCTGAGCGTTGGGTATGAGGTTAAATATTTTGTTTAATATTTATTAAGTTTTTTAGCGCAATATTTAAATATCATTTTTTACAATCATATGCCATCAATATACAAGCATGTCCAAGTGCAGCATAATCATTTTGCTTTTACTGTAACACAGTTAGATTTTAGTTGCGCTTGTGTACCTAGCAAATATTAGGATATAAATAATCTGAGATACCTCATATATAAAAATCTATAGGATGTCCAGGATAAAGATACAAATCTGGTAACGATGGACAAACTTGGACCTCTGGAAACCAAGAGGTGGGATCAGGTGACATGGAGGAGTAAGCATTCCCGGTCGACCGGTCACACCCGCCGTGAGTCCACAGTCAAATCCAAATAAAATACGCGAGGAACGAATCTGCGTCACAATTGATACAGGCGTCTGAACAACCGCCAACGAAAATGCAACTCAACATTTCACTTAGTGAAACAGAGTAATCGCAAACAAGACTATTATACCGACCGAAAATTTGCGGAACGTTGACATCAAACGCAGTTTTCGATATCCCTGCGTGAATAATTTGTCGGTGAGTAGTTTACATATATGAAATGTGTTGAACACGCCATGGCATATCGGATATATATATATATATATATATATATATATATATATATATATATATATATATATATATATATATATATATATATATATATATATATATATATATGAAATATAAACTCCACATGCGGGTGTCTGTGGGATATTACTACTTAAATGTCGAAAATTTACAATGGGAAAGCCGAAATCGCCGCGTTTAATTTCCAATATCCCGTCTGTGTCTATAATAAGTAAAATGTCTAAGTACGAAGCGTGTGTGCTTGATTCTGTTGTATCTTTAATTTCCAGTTCGCTGGGATATATCGTATTGACATATGTTCCGCAAATTTTATGCTTGGTATAATAGTCTTGTTTGCGATTAATCTGTTTCACTGAGTGAAATGTTGAGTTACTCGTTCGACAGCTGTTGTTGATACTTCTGTACCAACTCTGACGAGGAGTATTTCATTTTTGATTTGCCTGTGAACTCACGGTGGTTGTGGCCGGTCGACAGGGGGGTGCTTACTTCTCCATGGCACTTCGGGTGTTGCCGGTTCACAGGGAATGTTTACTCCTCCATGACACCTGATCCCAACTCTTGATTTCCAGAAGTTCGTGTCTATCTATTTTTTTTACCAGATTTGTACCTATATCCTGGACATGCTATAGATTTGCACTTTCTAATCTGAGAGTTTTTTTTATATTTGCAAAGGTCTATCATTAAAAGAAAATATTGCCGGAGGGAACTTTTGAGCGTATGGATAAAAGTAAACAAATCAAGAATCACAAATTTATTTTCAATCTGAACAGGTGTGTACCTCGTAACTGTAGTTCTCTTTCATGCTTCGATGAGAGATAGTTTGTAGTATTCACTATATTCAAGAAAACTAATATTGAAAAATGTAGTTATTCGGCAGTCAGTCATCTTGGTTTTGATCCCAACTAAACGAGAGTGACATACATACGTCACCTCGCAACCAGATGAGCGTAAATAAAATTTCCTGACAACCAGCGGCCTGGCCAAGTAATTTAATTATAAAGTTAAACGAGACTTACCTGTAAGGTGAAGTTTGACTGTAATTTCAGTTGGGAGACTGAGGGATCAAATGAGATGATAATTGTGTTTTGAGCTCGATATCCAATGTATTTCAGGGTGGGCAAATCCCTCGAGAAGAAATTGTCAAACTTCATACAGGTAGTCTCGTTTAACTTTATAATTTCTTCTCCCTGTTGGGAGCCTTTCGTTATCAAATGAGACCAGATGAGTTAATTACTAAAAAATGAGTAATAAAAATATAAATAAATACTTAATTAGAAAAAAAACTGTATCTGAAAATGACTAATGTATTATAAAACACTACACCAGTTAATAGGCTATCACCAAAAGAATGGTCTATAGTGATTGACTTTTGATAGAATTTTCTAAATACACAGTCTTGCGACCATCCAACTGGTCAATTCCTGATTTCATTAATATACTTTTAATCCATCTAGCGATGGTGTCTCGAGAGGCCGCTTTATGGGGTTGTTGTGTTGTAATGAGTAGTTGCGTTTCTGTTTGCCCAATTTTCAGCACGCATAAATCATGATCTGGCGTGAACGCAGAAAAATTTCAATTCTCCCAAATGAGTTTTAGGCGTTGAATTTTTTAGTAAATCTCCTATTACAATTTTTACGCATTCATCTCCAATGTGAATATTCCGGATGTCCAGAAATTGTAATGTCTGTCCGCGTTGTCCTGATAATAATGCTAACAACAGTTTCTGAGATAGCTGCAATAATGTTAATGATTCCAAAGGTGACAATGATTTTAAGTACTTGAGTACTATATCAAACATTCCATGTAATATTATATCTGGGTAATGTTGGTCGATTTACAAATACTCCCTTCATTAATTTCAAGTGGATCAGCTTGTTTTTCACTACAAAATTGCAACCATTTGCGGAGATAGTTCCAATATTGTATTTTCGTTGACTCTCTTCAAGATGACATGATAATGTTAAGAGTGTCGTCTGATAAGTTTGAACCTTTGAGTGATTCCCTGACAAGCGAAAAGCACCCAGTCTCATTTTCTTTAGGGGGTGAGATTGATGTTGTTTGTGTGGCAGAATTAATAGATACGTTTCTGACACCATCTGTAGAAGTTTTGGAAACTATGGTTGCGTTGGCCATATCGGAACAATCATCAAAACTTCCACCTGTTCCTTTTGAATTTTTTTGAAGAACAGATCCTATGACACTGAAAGGACAGAAAATGTAGCATCTCAAATGTGACCAATCGATAGAGAAAGCATCTATATAATTTGCGTGTTTATCAGGATTAAATGAAACACAGTTTCTTAATTGCTTGTTGTCGTTAGACGCGAAAAGGTCAATATCGAATGGACCGTAACGATTTTTTTAACTTTATTAAACACTTGTTTATTCAACATCCATTCGGTATCTGACCTATTTTTTCTGGATAAGAGCCTCTGTGTTATCCACACGGGAATATGACATGCGGACAACCAGATGTTTTTAATATCTGACAGAGAAATTTTTGCTTCGAAATTTCCGAAATGTTGTTTTAAATAAAAATCTTTCTCTATTTCTAACAATTTATAGTGTAATGGGGGCGAATGTTACACCTGGTTCGCTAGCAACCAACTTCCCAATAAATTGAGAAAGTTCGCGAATTGTTATTTTCTGTTTTTGGAGAATTTTGTTCCCGTGTTCGATAATCCTAGTAAATTCTAAATTGTAACCCGATATGTATTTTAAAATATTTAAATCGGATGTCAAGAATTTCCATTGATTGTTGTATTGTGAAATTTTTCCTGCGGTAAAATTATCTGGCGTATTTTGTAAAACTACGCTGGTGCTCACCTGGTTACTCACACAATTTATTTCCTGTTCTTGAGACTGAATTTGGAAACCTGATTTTTCCTTTATTTCTGGAACTGAGGATACCTGTATCCCCGTCCTATCCCTTGTCCTAAAAAATAATTTTGTTTCCTGCTATTATTGTCTTGACTAGACTGTGGAGTACCCGAAAGAAGGTTTTCGAGTTAAAGGTTTCCTTTTTTTCCTGATATCTGGGATCCTACTTTGTTGCCCTTTACAATATCCTCCACAACCTTGCCGAGATCATCACCCAAACATGTTTTCGCTTATTGGATGATCATTGGAGCATAGAGAACGGAATTCGTTGTTTTTGTCAGGTTGGATTATGAGCTCACGTCTTCTGTAAGCCAGATCACAATACACGAATTCAGACAATTTGAGTCCGTCAAGCGCTAATTTAAGAATTTCTGTCGGGATTATTTTCTCCTTCTTTGAGTTTGCTTCCAACATTTTGTCAATCATTTGTAGTTGTGGTACAATCGCTTTGTATATCAACGCATGTGTTCTTTGCAGCCTTAGATCTTGATTTTTTGTGTTTTTATCTAAATGAGACCAAATCTCACTATTAACTTTAGGAGGAACAAGATTAGGTACGTTTATAGGCCGTAAATAATTTTCAGTGGCCTCTTTGATTTTTTCTGATACTAATTTACAACGTACACCGTTGTTTGCCACATCAGCTAGCTTATCATTAATTTTTCCCCGCATTTTTCCTCTGATCCGAAACACTCTTTGATCTCTTTAAGCAGACTGTCTGTGTCTACTTTTCTGGTATCTGAATCAGATACCCGTGTTTCAGTGTGTGCAGCTTTTAATAAATTACTGAAATCGTCAGATTCTTCCTCGTCAGAAATATCTGATACATTGGTCATGTGCATGATTTGGGGTATCGAACCCGAAGTGGACGGTTGTTCATCTAAGGTAGATAATTTTCTTTTCTTCCCCTTTTTTGAATTCGGGGTTGTACCTGTTTGTGCAACTAAATGGCTGACAAGCGATTGCATTGTTCTTTGACTTTGCAGCATGATTTCAACAAGTGTTGAGTTGTCTGTTATATTGACAAATGACTTCTCGCCGAACTCGCGAGCGAGAGTAGTCTTATTATGTTCATTGTCCATATCAGTTTCAGCTTCCCTGCTGTTATGAGTGTCTTCTTCAGCTGCCATTGTTGCTTTGTTTTGAGACTTCTTTAATGGAAATCGTAAAACTACGACGATTTGCCTTTATGTCTCAACTTTGTGCAATTCGTAAAACTACGACGAAATTGCCTTTGATATGTTTATGTATATATAAAGATGTTATATACAAAAACAGTTTAATAGAAAGAAGTTTGAACTGTTTACGTTCTCCGTCTTAGTTAATTCCGAAAACAAAAATTACATAACAAGAAAGTTTGTGATGAAATAAGTATAAACACTACAACGAAATAAAGAAACTTTTAAATCCAGAAAACTTGAAAGTCACAATCCTTTGTATATAATGTCTAAAAATTATGAAAATTACTAAAATTAATCGCATATAGAAATGTAATTCACATATTAATTATCCCAAAAGTAATTGCGTCTGAATCAGAATCTATTCGCTTTATCTATGAATCACGTGACCGCATTATCATCTCATTTGATAACGAAAGGCTCCCAACAGGGAGAAGAAATTTATATCTGACTAATATCTCCCGTAATGCTATCCAACTGCCGCACTGGTCTCAAGTTTACATTTTACTTCTATTTAGCTTAATTGGTGTTCGATCTTTGTCTGTGTCGTTTCCGTGCCAAATTAATCAATTTAAGCTTCCGGTCGGGTTTCTCTGACATTTTGTCAGTATCAACAATTCTTTAAACATATACGATGAGGGTTCTCCGAGTATTTATCCCAGAAGTCACGATGTCGATTGTGTAGGAGAATTATTTCCTTTCTTGCAAAACTGCTTTAAAAAAATGATTAGGTAGTTTATATATTTATTGACTTTCTATTCAGTTCATTATTAAGAATTCCCATGGGAATTAAACTAAACAGAAGGTACAAATCCACAAATTTGTAGCGAATTTTTGGATTTTAAGAAAGTTTAGATTCTAAACCTTAGTTTTCGTTCATAAACATGTCTGTGGGGAATATCAAAGTTTGAACCACGTGCCTAAGTCGCTTTACATGACAAAATGAAGTATGTTCAGATTTGCAAACAACTTTTTCATTGCGAGAGGTATCCGTTGTACATTACAGGTGGGTGTGGCGTGCTGGTAGGAGATGCTGTCTCCTTCCGGGCATCTGGTCCCACGCCGTTTGAGATTTGCAATTGATTTTCGTGTTGAGACCGTTATTTTATCTACCTTTTCACCGAACGTGGTCTTTTCACCAACTCGAAAGGTTTCCATGGAACATTTGCGACCGATGTTGCATGCTGGCAGGGGACACCGACTCCTTCCGATTACCTTATCCCATTCCATTCGGGATTAGTAATTTTTCTTCATATTGAGGCCATTTATATATCCAATGTGTCATTTTAAAATGGACGTGTAGTCACGATTATCCATTTTAATTTAAAAAAAAATAAGTACTAAAAATGCATGACTTTCATTGAAAGTCCATCTATTCATAACCATTTCGAATTTCATTTACAAAACTATAACTTTGGTATTATGTATATTCATTTTAACATGTTATTACATTGACAATTGATGTTGTGATTTTTGCGCAGTTACACTAAGTTTTTCTCATTTAAACATAGTTTTTTTCAGTTAATCTGGGTCATTCAGAAAATCTAGATTTAACTGAAAAAAATAGTTTTAAATAAGAAAAACTGGGTTTAACTCATTAATGTGATTTCTGCGTGCCATAGTTAGTTTTGTCATCAAATTTCATTTCTCTCATAATTTCGAATCCAACATCAAATAGTATATATTAAAATAATACCAATGTTATAGTTTTGCTAAAAAAGGGGGAATACAAATGTACAAAAGGATTATTTCTGCCAATAAGACTTTATCAGTTGAGCTCGAATTAACAAAAATGTACATAGAGTTTCTATATGTGCAGAATGGTATCATAATTGTAATAGCCTAAATGTGTTCCTAAATCTATCTTAGAGTGACCACTGTAAAAAGTTGACTATCTTAGCTTTTCAGATGTTAGATCGTATAAACTAACATGGCTTTATGGATACACATTGTCGTACACAATGTTCATAAATCTTCAGCATGTGGTCAATTATCGAGATGATTTGTGCAAATCTCACATCCACTCCTTCAATTATGATCTGTAAATTTCTCGTTTAATTACCGCACGCCAAGGAGGTCAATCGTCTGTGATAATTGAGTATCCTCTTCAATACAATGCAGTGGTCATCGCCCGTTAATACTATAATTGAATATTATCAACTGTCCAGGAAAAACACCAGCTTACAACATAATTTTGGACACCCAAAGAATGATCTGATTGGTCATTAAATGAAAAAATAGTTTTGCCATTAATAAGTGAAATAAAGGTGATAAAAAAGATACATGAATATTGGTAGTACTTTGGAAATTATAGGGTTGACGGTTGAAAATTTAACAGGAGGGGGTCATATGAGAATAGATATTTTCCTGTCTACGAGTTTATAAACAAGTGAAAATTTGAAGTGAAAATGCAACGGCAACCTATACTTTTGATTGCATATTTTGTTATCAAAAATATTGATCTTTCAGCACAGGGTACTAATTTGACCCAGATTTAATAAACATGGGAGTGACAGTGACCTGAAGTTTTGTAAATTAGCATTGAGGCCTATGAAAAATATTTGGTGGTGTCTGTCCTCCAATGTGCCCTGTCACTCCACACATTTATTTTTTTAGCATGACCTAAATAGACGGATCATGCATATTGTTGCTTATTGGGTTAAATAAGTACAATGCTCTTCTTTCAGTAGTGATGAAAAAGTGACTTTTTGTTGACACCTAGTCCCACCTGTGTGGGATTCGCAATTGTTCTTGTTGATACGCCTTTATTTTCGTTCAAAATATTCTTGAGGTGGATACCAAAGTTTAAACCACATGTCTAAGTCGCTTTACATGGCAAACTGAAGTATACACAGATCTGCAAACAAAAACTTCATCTAAAAACTATAAGTACTTAAAATAGCGTGGTTTTCATTGAAATCCCATCTATTCACTAACATAACAGATTTCATTAACTTATTAATTATAGATCACGTGATTAGTGAACAAATTTGCATACAATCCGCTGTACATATACGCCCTTATATTTGTTATTTGCCAAAAAATAGCAGCCTCCGTTGCGGAGTGATTAGAGCATTGCGCTTTGAGAGAAAATTTGCTAGTTTACATACAGAAGGCCGAATGTCTCTTGCTGGGTAATTTGTAACCCGGTTATCTCCTCCACTATTAAAAATTGGTCACCACCATATAACTAATAAATTGTTGAGAGTCGGGTAAAACAAAAACTCATAATCAAATATTTGTCTGTGTAACATTAAAATCGTTATTTAATTCGCGTATATCTGGAAAGGTGAATATAAAATATTAAATATTCGCAAAATATCAGCCATTTGCAGCATTCCCATGAGGACTTGGTCAACATTATATTTTTACGAATAATTCCTATAAAAGTTAAAGCACTTATACATGTATGCAAAATAACGCTTGTAGTTGACAAAATAACATTGATGAGTTTGTAACGTCGATGTTTCTTCTGTTCAAAGATATTTCATGCCACAAAAATTGGCACAAGTTGGTCTGTCAACAACAAATTCTCTCATAATTTTGGAATCCATCAAATCAGAGTATCAGTTTTGTATCGGAAAATATGAAAGTATTTTGAGTAATTTCTCCTTTTTATAACTTATACATGGATTCTGGGGCCGTTTTACGAAAAGTCCCAAATCTTAGACTAGCTCCGTCCAAGGACCACATTTTCGACTTGCGATCGTTTTATCAAAAAAAAAAAGAAGACTTTTGACTTACGACCAAGTCAGGTCTTTGTGAGTACTCAGAAGCTTTGCATAGACCTAAGATATTGTTGTGTGAGGCATAATTTATCTTTGTAAATGCAGGAGGTATAAGTATTCATAGACATTATATCTTATTTCAAACAATGCTTATATGCTTTAACCATTTCAACCCTACAGACTAAAATAGTATAAAAAATTTCAGATACCAAAGTATAAATCAATAGAATGTCCAGGACATAGATACAAATCCGATAAAAATGGACAAACACGGACCTCTGGAAACCAAGAGGTGGGATCTGGTGCCATGGAGGAGTAAGCATCCCCTGTCGACCGGTCACAACCGCCGTGAGTCCACAGCCAAGTCCAGTGAAATATGTGTATCCACGTCACAATTGGTACAGACGTCTCAACAACCGCCAACGAAAAGGAAACTCAACATTTCACTTAGTGAAACAGAGTAGTCGCAAACAAGATTATTATACCGACCGTAAAATTTGCGGAACGTTGACATTAAATGCGGTTTTCGATATCCCTGTGTCAGTAATTTGTCAGTGAGTAGTTAACCTCTGTATATGAAATCTTCATATGTTGTACACGCCCTGGCATATCGGATCATTTGTGAAATATAAACTCCATATGCGGGTGACTGAGGGATATTACTACTTAAATGTGGAAAATTTACGACTGATATTAATATATAGTAATGTGCATACCATACAGAAGTTTAGAGATGAAAACGTTAAAACTGGTGTTAGGGTAAGGTTGTAAAAACGGTTCCAAGTTTTGTCTTAGGATCAAATAACTGAAGGCTTACAATTTAGGACTTACGTCTTAGGACTTAAGACTTCTTGATAAAACAGGGACCTGGTCGTCATTAAAAATCAGTTTACAAAGTGTACAAATTGACTTTATTTACCGACACTTGTTCAAAGACAAAGTATAGCCACCTAAAGGACAAAATTCCTTTCACAAACTGAAGTTATCGATATACTTAGTATTTTTTCAGTTATTTTAGAGTTTTTAGCATGAGGTCAGTTATCAAGACGTGGTATGCAAATACGTGATCCGCTCCTTTAATCAAGGATTGTAATTCCACCCGTCAAATACCTACTCACGTAGGTACATTCTTTAATATACATTATTTTAATATCACAATATATATCATGCAGCGGTAATTCCCGCGATGTGATATAGAAACCAATAATAACGTCACTGAAATTGTTTCTTTAACCACAAGTCATTAAATTTATTTGAATAATCTAACTAGGAGTCAAAGTAAAATGGTAATATAATTACCACTTTAAAAATTCATTATAGTTCTGTTATCTCCTTTCAGTCAATATTGTGAAAAAGTTACTTTATTGTTATTATTGTTTAATACAGACAATAATTTGATCCTGAAATAAATGTGTGAATACCCGGTTGTTGTTGTTGTTGTTGTTGATAATATCATGCCGATTGAAGTCATTCCTGCTGTAATCAACACCTTCAAGGACATTTTAATCCACAAATCTGGTTTAGGATGGGATCTGTTAACAACTCTCAACTTCTCTCTCAATTTTCAAGCCAGGGGGGGTTGAACGTTATACTAAGTCAAGTCTTAATGTATATTCCGATATTTGTTTTGGCCAATCTTGTAAATATTATAACTTTGGTATTGTTATTTCTTACAATTGTATGTCATCAATATACAAACAAGTCCATTTGCAGCATAATTATTTGTGTATGTACCTGAAACTATAAAAAATACTTTCCTCGTTTAAAATCAAATCAGAACCAATACAAGTGGATTTTCTTTCTAAATATCTTGTTTAAAACAAAGAACTTCTAAATGGGAATTTGACATTTTCAATCCCTTTTTTCTTTAAGGACATTGCCTTTTTTTTTAAGTTGCCTTTCCCTTTTTACTACTTAGATTGTTATACAATAACAAAAGGGGATATACACAGGCATATAAATTCATAAATCCCTATATATTTTCTGGAAATTGTTTGAGAAACTTTATTTTGCAATTATTCACTTGCAATTATTCAACACAACATTTTTTTGTATATGCATACGACACTGGACGTGACCTTATTCTCACAAAATATGTAAAAACATAAGATTTTATAGCTCTTATTTGTTATTGTACATCAAGCACAAGTAGTAAAAAGTAGAAAAAATCGAACATTTTTTTTATTATTGATTAATTATTATAAATGTTATTATCATTATTATTAATATTATTAATATTATTATTATTATCATCATTATTATTATTATTATTATTATCAATTTTATTATTATTATTATTATTATTATTATTATTATTATTATTATTATTATTATGACCATACAGCTAGATCTGCCAAACAAAATCATCAGATATTTTGTGTATTCACATTATATTTAGACTATTGTGATAAAAACATTTTATTCTCATGGAGAGAAACAAAATAATGGTAATATTTCCTGAGAACTTGACATTTTTAAAAGTTTCCCTGTAGTGAACATTTTATGATATAAGAAAATATGCTAGCTTTCCTATACTTTAATGCAATATTCCACATGAATTTTTCCCTAGAGGCAGTCCGCGAGGAAACCATGCAAAAAGGTTCGAAAGTCATTTTTAGCTATTGAATCCATACTTTGTATAGGAAATCCTTCTGTCACAACAAAATTACATGCAAAATATTTATCATGATTACTGAAGCAGTATTGAATTACTGAGTATATTTCTATGTTTAGACAATTTTGGCGTGAAGAGTACCAAATTACTCTCATTTTAATAATGTCTCCTATGAATTCACCTGTACTACAGGGATATATTTTTCATGATGAATTTAATAATATAACATTTTCACTTTATAAGAAAGTAATATATATATATATATATATATCAAAAGTCTATTACACTGTTAAAAATATTATCGTAAATATGTGATAAAGTAATTAAAACTGCAATAAATATGTGGTGCTTCACTGATTAACGTGACGATGATTTGAATTCTAAAGAGATGAAATCCTTTGACTATGCCATGCGTTGGTAATCCCCCGTTGCTATATGATTAAATATGACCGATTTTCAAATTGGAAGAATGTAATTTCATATCTTTATTAAATATTTATTGATTAACAAATCCGACTAGGGTGTGTTTCCGAACCTGTTCAAGACTAGCACAATATCCACGTATGTGAAGCTAGGGAAGGAATTATGTAGGGAATTTATGGTTATATGTACGTAGTTTCAAATTACCTTCCATTTTAACTCATGCACTCCTAGTGACACATTAAGACGGGTCTAAGTAATTGATTTACAGAAGAACCCTATCCTCACAAAATGATATTTGTAGAAATTTAAAACTCCCTTTTGCATAATACCAGATTACCTTATGATAAAATCAAGATAGCAGCAGTTGTCGGCAATAACTATTATTTTGCATAATTTTTTTTCGTTCTCTGTGTGTTTTTTGTTATTTGGTTTTTTTTTTTATAGTTGTGTATGGCGTAAAACAAAAAATCAAATCAAAATCATTATCAATTTACGCAGGAGTCATATTTTAAAAACTGTTTGTGATGTTTCATTGTGAGCATTCTGTTTCCATGTGAACACAAGGAATTAGTCAGGTACTGCCCATTATTAGTGACAAGAGCTGACCATAAAAGTCACAAGTTTAACGTAGACCGAAATCTGGACCTGACAATACAATGAGTTGACGGTTTTGAGAAAAAATACACATGAACACCTTTGATTTGGTGTCCTTTTGACCTTGGTATCATTTCCTAAACATAAACCGTATGCCAGGTAAAAAAGTGGCAATAACTGAATTGAAATAATTGGCATTTGATTAATATATCACCACCGTATGATTTTGTTCTAACCCTGGATGCTGAACAATACACAAGAAACAATAACATGTACAATTTTGGTAGAGCAACGCCTGGATAATACAAAAATATAAAGCATTTGTTTCGATATGGTCTAAAAAGTAGATAAGAATCTTCAAACTATAACAAGTTTTCACTGTTTTGGCTCGATCACTCTCTATGCCGCAAAAGAGATGTGAACTACGAAATTTACATTTGTTGATGATTTTTCAATCATTGAAACTAGTCATTTAAGGTTTATGGAAGTATCCGAACACTGTTATCTTAGATCTGGCTGCCTGGGAAAATTGCAAGCATACAATTTGCTTCATACCCAATACTTTCAACCGCATATACATGTTTAGGCCTATATTTAAAAGTTGCGTTTTTCTGATAATTGACAGTTGTTTGGGTCGTCAGATGATTATTGTAAAAAAAAATTTGCTTCACTCCATTAAACTTTCAAATTTATATGTATTAACAAAATTTTTATCGGAAAATAATTGATATTTTAGCAATAGGAAGTGTCAATGACCTTTGAAACGGTCATTTTCAAAGTTATAAACTTTCTATCATTTCCTAAAATTAAAATGCAAAAGCTGCCAATATGCAAAAGCTGCCAATTATTGACAGCATAAATACTTTATTGTTTTACAGAATTTGCCCCCCTCCCCCACATACGCAACGCCCCAACCCATGAGGTTGAACGGTAACCACTTGGACCTTCAATGAATATAAATTATTTTTAAAATGGTTTGGTCCCACCAATTTTGATACCCCTTTTAAGTGATGAAGCTAGTGCCAAGTTTATTTAGAATTGGTCAAGTTTGTTTGTTTGTTTTTTCATTGTTGTTTAACGTCCCACTCAAGAATATTTTACTCATATGGAAACATCACCATATACCGGTGAAAGGCTCGGCACTTACGGCCATTGAACAGTGAGGATTCTTTAACGTGCCGACACCTACTGTGACACTGGACCTCGATTTTACTCTCTCATCCGAAAGACAGGAATCCAACCTGCCGCCGGCGGGACTCGAACTCACGACCTCGCGATCCAGAGTCGAGCGCGCTACCGACTGAGCCAGACCCGCTCGAATTGGTCAAGTAGTTCTCGACAAGAAGTCGAAAATATGCTAAGTTCACGGACAACAAAATTACAGACAATATACGGCAAGAGGTCAACATAAGTGAACCTCAGTTTACCTAAAAAGGTATCACAAATCAATTAGTTTTGTATAACGAAGAGGCCAAATGAGATCTAATGATTAAGTAAAGAATTTATCTTTTATTATGTTAATCGCACGCTTTATTGAGGAAATATTCAGAGTTATCATTTCGGATTTAGGCTATACTTTTAGATTTATTATTTGACCTTGTATGATACCACTTTCTCTTTAGAAAATACATATATATTTTTAATTGGTGCTCAACTGATGAAGTCTAATTGACAGAAACGATCGTCTTGAGCATTATAACTTCGGTTTTATGTTTATAATACCCATCATGTCTTCTGGACACACAATATGTAAAATTAATTCAAATGGAATACCAGTAGTACAAAGAACAAAAAGGCTCTGAAACAACGAACTGTACTGAACACCCACATTTTCCAGTTCTCTAACCCAAATATTCACAAAAACGTAAACATATCTATTTCTAGCCATTGTTGATTGATATATAAAAAATCTCAGATACTAAAGAATAAATCATTAGGATGTCCAGGATATAGGTACATATCTGGTAAAAAATGGAAAAACACGGACCTATTGAAATCAAGAGGTTGGTATCGGAAATAAAATGATTTGTAATTACTGTTTATAATTGTGTATCACTTGGAAAGCGGACGGAAACAAGAGTCAACTACAGTTAATTCGTTCAGAACTCTGCTGCTGCCACGAACAGACTTAAAATCGTTTTACTTTAACCATAGGCAATAACAAACCGTAATAGCAGAATCAACTCACGTTAGTACAGGCTCCAAGATTGTTAACCATTATCATGATTGTGTTAGAAATAATTTCAATTTGACGATCAGAATTGCCGTTTCTAATGAAGCTGTAGTTGTTATTGGATGCTAAATTATTATGCTTTCATAGTGACGAAAAACTCTTCTGTAGCAATGTACCTTTTCGTTTATTTTTGACAACTGCATCCGATTCTGGACAATCTGAAATCACTGTAAAAATACTTTTATACGATTATCCATTGGTATTTCATTTTAACTTCAAATACCATTAAAACACACACACACACACACGATTGTCAGTGTTACGATGGTTGGAATTATCCAATGCCAGTAGACTCAGTATGGAACCGTCTTTGAATTGAGATTTTGTTGTAGAATACAAACATATTTATTTGTTAAACTGAATACTCATTTTCATGTATTATAAAATCAGAAAATAAACACTATTAACCTATATTTAAAGCATAACTCGAAAATGGCAACAAAACCAATCAAATTTGAAATTAATCCTGTGTTTAATGATATATAATCATTAATCAATTACTAAAGCTATAATCAGGAAACAAATTATTAACATCTGCCCATACCTTCATCCTTGATCTGATTAACATGTCTTCCAATCTTTGAGTTAATTAAGGCCCCATATCATAAAAAGGTCTTTGACTTGTGTCAAATCCTCAGTCTTCACTAGAACATTGATTTCCCACAATATTAACTTGGGATTTTGTTGTTAGAATTTAATATATATACATCGTATTTGGGAGTATCGCTTGTAAAACTTTTGGGTTTTACTAATTAGGAAACATCATTTTTCTTCATTCACATATAAATGTTTTTGTCAGACATATGATTTTCCTATCAAATATGAATAAATACGTTTAGTATGGTACTCAAAATTTGAGTATGTTCTCAATCAATTTTTTAATATTTCTGAAGTTCTTCAAATGAGCAATCATTTTGATCATTATTTACAATTGTATGCTGTCAATATACAAACATGTCCAGTTACAAAATAAATTTTGCATATTTTACTTTAAAATAATAAAAACTTATTTGATATTGAGTACTGAGTAAATTTGTTGACTTTGGCCCCAGAGTTCGATGTCATCAAAATTTACTCATTTCTTTTAAAAATCTCAACTGACTTTTTATGACTTTATGTTGAAGTCAATGATAGTTAGCAGGCTACTGGAGACTCTTTGTTCGGGACACTTTCAGAGTACAATCTCATAAGCCCAAATATATCAATATAGAACCTTAATACGACTCCCTGCTTATAACCTGCCTTGGATAATGTAATTTAGTATCATCCATGCTTCAGTAAATGACCTGTTTATTGATAAGATAAAAGTAATTATATAAACCAACAACTAAGAGCAATCAGAATAATTTTAATTGAAATATATTACCAAATACATGTAGCGATAAAATAATAAATCTGTGCATGTTATGAATAACAAATGTTATTTTAAAAAAAGGAAATCACTGACAGTATTAAAAATACTTTTAATGCCTTCATCTCCCCTAAAGACTCTTTTGGACTGGTCTAAATCATTGATTTACAGAAGATTCAATTATTTTTCAGGGCTTGATGAGTTAGAGACCATAACACAAAAATTAAGCTATGGATAAGTAAAAAGATTTCAAATTTGCTAAAATTCCAATGTATTTACTGAATGGTAAAATCAACACGACATGTTTCAGAATCACCTCAACATGCTCCAAAAGCACGCCATTTTTGAAGAATGTAAAATCCCATAACTGGCAAATACTACCATATATAATTCAGGTTTGATCACATCATGAATGACTTCAAACCAAATCTGGTTACAATTTTATCAAAGAAACTTTGGTTATTCAACAAAAACAGAAATGTGAAAAACAGATGGACGGAAAACAAACGTTACACAAAAGATGGAGATAAATTCTAAGATTGATATTATGCAGAATCAGTACTATTTCAAGGCAACAACCTGTTGGATGTGAAATCAAATCCAGTAAAACATCTGCCTTAATCTTTAATCATTACAAAGATCGGAAATTAATTATTTTCACAAACTGTGAAATCAAATATCTGCTGTATGTTTATACAGTATCACAAATTGTCTTTTAAATGGCAAACCTCCGTAAATCATATACTCATTTGTCTACATCTGATTCTTGGAATGCAGCCAAATCTGTTTCATCTTGGTTATCACTTCTAGGACTTCTGTATGCTAGAGGTCCATAAACCATCTGGTAATGGTCCATACACATTCGTGTTCTAGGAGATAACTGTGGTGAAACATTTGGACTTGCTGATTGGATGTCATCAGTGTCCATAACTAATTCATTATTTTCAAAAGATTGTTCTCCTGGATTAGTTTTAGTAGTATGCAGTCTTTGTTCAGTATTCTTGTCTCCAATAACCCCACTAAATTCCTGGGAATGTTCTGTATGAACAGGATCGTTGGCATTGTCCAATAAATCTCCAAGATTAAGTGAATATGGTGATCCAATTTCTGAATAACTGTTGATATCAGCTGTTTCACCACGTCTGGTGATACCTAAATATAAAATTAACACATAGGTAAATTTATATATATATATATATATATATATATATATATATATATATATATATATATATATATTATCATTACATATAAACAGTGTCAAAATCTTTGTAGTAAGCCTAGATAAAATCCCACAAAATATTTTCCTCTTTAAATGACCTAATTTTAACATTTACCACCCTAACGGCCATTATCTTTACTTCAGAAGTTTGAAACCATCTTAATTATGGTCATTTTTACAACTACGTATTTAACTGTGTACTCTTATATTGCATATTGATATCAAAATGGTGCCATAGAGGTTGAGAGTGTTAACAAGAACAAATGAAACATAATTATACAGTGGAATCTCTTTATTGGACCCTCCCATTTACTTCAAGATATCTGGAATTCAATTTTACCCAAATTTTAATTTCACACAGGCTACTACTTAATTTAAAAATGATCAATGTTATTAATGACCCCGGTCCTTCACCTTTACTCAGTTATGGGAGTTGATTGTCCTGCGTTTTGCAGGATACAAAAAAAGTAATCATCTGTGAGTTATGCAGCTTCATAACAGATTACACAAATATTTTGTATGTAACATGTATAACAAAGCCTAACGGCGATTTGATAGGCTAATGTGCAGCAAACTGAGCTACCTTTATTTACTACATAGACAGACTTCATTCATCTGTCAATGTGTCTTGGTGTTTGTGACATCACTTACTTGAATGGGGACAATCGAATAAAACATATTGTGTAGATCTTATTAATTTTGTTGTATTCAAATTGGTAATTTTGCGAAAATCAATATCTGATATTCACTGTATGCCCAGAATGTATACTCTTGACAGATCATATATATATATATATATATATATATATATATATACATATATATATATATGTATATAATATATATATATGTATATATATATATATACATATATATATGTATGTATATATATATATATATATATATATATATATATATATATATATATATATATAATGTTTTTGCTTACATAAAATAAATTAAAAATAAATAAATAAATAAATAAATTTTTTTTTTTTAAAATAGATTAAAAAAAATAAATTGCAGAAGGACATTTCAACATGTTCAAGAAAAGAAAACTTTTTTTCTGTAATATTTCAATACTTTGAATTGCAAATATATTTGAATATAAGCAAAATTTCTAGATAAAAACTTTGAGAAAACAAGTTAATACAAGTATGGTCAGTAGTAATGATTCTTTCATAGAAATAAACCAGAAAGATTTTATTTGGAAAATGAACGCTATATTTTTTAAATGTATAAGAACAATGGCATTCATGCTCACACCGTGGCCCAGTAATTTCTACTGTAAAACCATCCAACAACTGTAGAAAAGAAGACATTTTTGGTATAGCTGAATGCCAAAAGTGAGTCAACAAAAATAATTTTCCCCATAGCTTTCTATGCTAAATCAACTTTTTGAAAATAGTTGGTCTGACTTATATACTCAATGAAATCTTTTGCACATTTGAAGTCTATGGACTATCTTTCTAAATTGGTTTGGAATGTTTCAGTTTCTTTTCATGCAGTGAGTGTAAGTGTAAGTGACATTTCCTTCTTTGTTGATAATGCAATGTTGTAAGCGGTGTCAACAAAATACTTGTTGCTTCTCAGAAATATAGGTTCAAAGGAGTTTTAAACTAATATCAGATGATTTTTTTTATAACTACATGTATGCACATTTTGACAAGAATTGACGCAAGCATTACTCTGTGGCATGTATTTGAAAAACATTGAATTAACATAGAAAACTATGGGAATATGAAGTTAGGTGGTTTAATCATGGGACTGTACAACATCCACAAAAGTCCAGGAATAAAAGTAGTATGAATATACAGTATGATATTTTAATCATTCACCCCTAAAAAACACATTTGGACTGGTCTAAATAACTGATTCACAGAAGAGTCCATTGTTTTTCAGGGGGTGATGAGTTAAAATGTCAGGTGATAAATAGAATACAGACTAAAAACAAGCAGATGAAATAAATTACTGTTCTTAAAAAGCAGTACAAGTCTGTTGTTACAAGACAGTCAGTTCTTTCGAAGGTCAATTCTACTATTTTTCAACTATAAAAACATCCATAAATTTGAATATCGATCTTTTATTTAATCAGTACCTTCATTATATCACCATTTTCTTGTAAATCGAAAATCTATACTGCATATAGAAATTTTGAAAGATAAAAAATGTTATTCAGACATTGGATGGTACATATATCACACTTAACTATATTGCAACCAAAGCTGACAAATGAATTATCCTTGACATTTTTTTTTTCTAAATCTTTCTCGTTATTCCATGCACAGTGTAAAATTATTTTGTATAACAAAGATGTTGATGATGTTAGTTACCTTGGTGATAACTTCCACTTCTGTCATTCTCAGCCGAATAATTATTTTGGTTAAATGATGTGGCATGTGGCATTTGTTGTGGGGTGGAGTCTGTGCCACCATGACCTATCTGACTAGAATGCTGAGATCTGTGTACCACTTGAAAATCTTCATATATCTGTGGTTCATTTGCTTGGTCTCTCTTTATTACGTCTCGGTCAGTGATGGCAACTATTCTACTGTTCGGTGTTGAAGTTTCTGCCCTGTACTGCTGTGCATTCATGGTATGATACAACTCAAAATCTCTGTCAGAAAAACTAACTTTAGAATCTTTTTGCTGTTTAGAAGATGACCTCATATTCGAGGCAAATGCTGCATCTCTGCTTACATGAGGCTGTTCTACATTTTCATAAATTGGATCACGTGAAATATAGCCACTTTTGTCTTTTGAAGTACTGCTTGACCTTTTTGATTTGCTTTTTGAAAGTGAAGTGACAACATCCTCGTAGAGCTCCATATCTGACTCTAACTGCTTCCCTTTAATCTTTTTTTGGGAAGAATTTGAAGCATTCCTCATTTTTGAAGACTTCTTTGATCTGGATTTTTGTGGATGCTGTACAGAATGATCCTCTGGGATCCTGTCAAACATAGAAAATGTCCTTTTCTCTACAGTTTCTGAAGGCTTTGCAGTAGAAAAAACTGGGGCACTGTTGGCATGAATACCCTTGTTCTTATACTTGTCAAAAAGATACTGTTCATTTTCAAAATCTTTCTGGTTTATTTCTATGAAGGAATCGTCACTGCTGACCACACTTGTATTAACTTGTTTACAGACAGTTTCCGTAGGACGGAGAAGAGGATCGATTTCATCATTTGGAACATTGTTATTTTTAGACTTTTTACAACTGCTCTTAGAGGAACCTCGAGCTAAAATGCAAAGAAAAAAAAAACCAGATACAATAGCACAATGCAACTGTATATCAAATGATTCACAAATTGATCTAAAAATTGTGAAGTTTGATGAGAGAGAACAAGCTGATAATGTTATTTCCAAACAAGGGACCTCCGTTGCCAAATTGTTAGAGCACTGCGCTTCGAACTATCACAGTCCAAAATGTGATATTAATAACTTTTTGGACAATCTTTATATCTAACGTTCATTATATTTTATATCTTAAATGAATGAACTCGCCCTAAAAGTACAAATGGCGGAAGCAGAAAACTAAGCAGTAAAACAACAGTATGATCATCTTCAGCCTATGTCATCTAAAGAATTTACACGAATTCAAAACCAAATACAAATTCACAATCCAGATTCTAGATATACAGACACGTAAATGCATTACAATGATCAAAGCAGAGAACTAAATGACGGATTTAAAAATACATCACATCATTTCATGACTATGATATCTCAGGAACACCAGGATACTTGTCGGAAACACTACCAGCTACAAATTGAAAAAGATCTCCTTGCAGAAGAAAGAGAATCAAAAACAGATTTGGCTCAACAGATTAAATCCAGAACTTTTAAATGAAATTCAGTCTTTAAATCAAATTATACAACAAAATCATTATCATGCTCCTAATCAACAAGCTAATGGATTCTTTCATGGAAATCATCATCAAAACAGAAGACAGTTTTATTACCATTAATTTAAACACGAGGACGCGTTTTACCGGAGGAGGGAGAATATATCACAGGCAAAATGTGATATTAATAACTTTTTGGACAATCTTTATATATAAAATTCATTATACTTTATATCTTAATAAAAATTTCAGTATTTTAGATATTATACTTTTGCTCATTTTAAATATAATAAGAGACAACATTTCTTGATATCTAATTCTATATTTTACTTCATAGCTTTAAGCTAATGTCGCTTAATTGATCTATTTAAAGAAATCTTCTTCACTAAAATATTTGCCTTAGGATTAATTATATTGTGTCATAAATCTTAATTAATGTCCGACACCTTACTTGAACGAAAGTTCCTACACTATAAATATACTTATCTAAAATTTTTGTTGGTTAGTTGAAGTCAGATTTTTGTACTGACAAGATCCATCTCTTGTAGAAATTGCATTGTTAAAGCAAGAATAAATTGTTAAATCTTATGGCTGAATTTATCAGGACATTTTATTAGTGTTTGGGAATAAGAGTACAGAGCAGTCTATTACACAGTGTACATAATTGCAACCAGAGCAACACGGAACTGATCACTGCGACATATAATTGATGACCACAGAGTCAACACAGATCAATATAACTTACAACATTATTTAATTTTTACTTATTACCGAAATTCCCCCAGTGATAGAACAATGAAGTCATTCACTTCTGGTCAGTGCAGATCTGAGTCCCGCTGGAACCTAAGCTGATATTTGTGAGAAAGTTTACCAGTTTACTTGTGGAAGGCTGGAGATCTCTCCTCCACCATTAAAAACTGGCCACCACCATATAACTGAAAAATTGTTGAGTGCATGTGCTGGTGTAAAACAAAAGTCAAAATCAAATCAAATTATTTCCTAGCAAAAACCAAATTGTTTGAAAAACAATGTGACCCTAAAAGTAAGCATTTTATGAAGAGTGTAAGTCCCATCACTCTGATAAAAATTGTCAAATCTTTTTAAAAATACTGTCCCACTTACGTCTGATAACTTACCTTTTTGAATATTTGGAACGGCAGACCAATACCATCTTATAGTATGCATGGACCCAGCCAAGTTGGCGACAATTTTTTTAATATTGCAATCGTCCATCTCCATGAAATGCAACAACTTGAGTAACTTATTAGAGCTTTATTCATAACCAATGAATCAAACTAAAATTAAGTAATCGTCAGTTTTCCAATTTTTGAAGTGTGTCATGTGAACAGTAAGCTATATTTTTGATTGGAGTAAATTGTTGTAATTACATGACATCTGAAACTTACCATTTTTCTTGTTAGAAATTTTGGTTTTGGAATCGGAAAATTCAGCCTGTATAATCTTATTTGACTTGTTCCATCTTTGTCTGAAAAATTCAATAAATAAAAATTTATCTCTTCCAAATAGAAAAATAAAACAGTGTAGAGTTATATTTCCAAAATCATTTTTCTAAATAAATGTAAAAATGGCTACAAAGACTAAATGGATAAAACTAACAAAAGTAAATCTGTAAGTCACATACTGCTTATTAATGTAATATGGGTAAAATAATGGATTCCATCTATGACCTTGACCCTTGCCATACATACATGGGTGTAGAAGATGACAGTAGGAATGATATGTTAGATGAATAGAATCAACCCTTACCATGAGGGTATGACAAAGGAATCTCAATCTGAGGGTAATTAAGATTCTTGAATGACAAACCCGAGGCTTGCCGTTTTATGGCCCCAGGCCTAGTACATAGTAAAGTTCTTCAAATCATACTCTTGAAGGGGCATTAGCCATTTACCAAAAATAAATATTTTGATTTTTTCTACTTTTACTACTTGTACTTGATGTAGAACAACAAATAAGAGCTATACACAGCTCAGGCATAAAAACAATAGTCACTGATTTATCAATATGGATTTGTTAATTTCAATACTGATTTAGTGATACAATACATATTTTTATGTTTCGTATTTTAAACAAGGAACTATAGACTTTTTTTTCGATATACATTAAAATTCAAAAAGTACATCAAATTTGGTCAACAAAACTATGTGTGTGAAGTTATATAAAAAGTAGCAGTGTAATGTGAATCCCCTGATAGTTTTCAACCTCACCAACCAATGAAATAACATGAAGCAATGTGCATTAGAATAAGAGTTTCATTTTGCATACAAGGTGTTTCAAAAAACATGTCCCCAATTCAAATGTCTGTAACTTTGCAGAGACAGATGACAATTTACAAATTTCAATAGAAAAAGAATTTAATTGAAAATTCATAATTAAATAAACCTATGAAGTCAGAACTTATTTCATGGCATCATTGATGGCATCATCATAAATAAGAATTATTTGGTTTTACTACCAAAATTGATGATAAGAACAATTAACCTTCATTTTGATGTTGTTAAATTTTATTTTGTCTATGCCAAACATGTCCAATTGATTTTGATTACTTAAAACAGGCAATAAGGATAAAATTAGAAGGATTCCATCGGATATACATGAAAATATGACCAAAAACTTTCTGGACAAGTTACAGTTAGTGGTAAAATTTAAGGTATATGCAGTAAAAGTCATATACCAACAAAATTGGTATGAAACACTCTTTCATATGATATATCAATGTATCCCTTACTTTGATAAATAGCTTGTAACATGTTCTATTGAATGGTAAATTTGGGACAAGTTTTTTTAAACATCCTGTGCATTCACTTACCTGTAGCACAGAAAACATATGATAACTCCAAGTATGATCAAAATACATCCTGCTACAGACAGACTTATGATCAGAGCTAGATCAGCTGACATACTTGTACCTAAAAGACAAAAAATTTGTTTGAGAAATTTGATGCCCAAGAGCTAAATAGCAGCCATCAACAAGGACCTCCAAGTCCCATAACTCTGGCAAATATTAAGCAATGTTGGACATAATCAAAAGTATCCTATACTTCATTGATATATTCATTTATACCAAATTTAGTTGAAACATGAAGAAAAAAAGAAACTGGTTCTTTGACATAAAATTGCAAATAGGTAGATCAACCCCCACCCCCACCCACCCATATCTTCCAACCTCTGGGGCATTGAAGTTAATTGTAAAAATGAGCACCGTTAACAATTGTCAGGAAACAGTGAATTTATTTGATCAATTTTTTCACAAGGTACATCATGGTGTATTTGGCAGGACCATGATAAAGTATTAGGATTACAATACATTTAAAAAGTGGTCAATCCTATACACACAAAAAGATCTCTGACACAGGACGAAATTAACAAAAAATAATAACTCTAAACAGGCTATATACAGCCACTTGCCAAATGTTTGCAGACACAATCATTTTTACTATATATTTCACATAAAACTACACTTTTTCAAAAAAAAATATCATGAAGCCATTTCTGGCAAGTGGCTGTATACAGGTTTGAAGAGAGTCTGTGTATAGTCTTGTCTGAGATTCAGTATCACATGATGACACTGACAACTGCTATAGGATGCAATTGACACCTTTAATGGCTCAGGTAAACTAAAATATATAACTATATGTCTATAGGTCTATATACTACGCTTCAAGTTCTTGGCATGGCGAAAGACAGAGCTTGCATGTACATCCAATAACATTTTTTATTATATATCTTTATCAATGATGTAATGCATGGTTATCATTGAAAATATTTTCTTTCATTTATGACAAATCATAATAATATAAAAAAAATTTGCATAATGTGCCATCGTTATAGCACTTATGAATATTTGGCTACATGACAGTAGTCCCGTTCCCCCAAAACCAATCCCGGGCATATATGTTATGATACTGCTCCTTTTCATCTAATGTAAAGGAAATGGAAAATGAAAGTAGGATTTAGATATTCTAGAATTGGTTCATATATAGCTTACTCTTCATCATCAATTGGATTCAGTGTCATTTTACTGAAGATTGATATTTCACCAAACAAAACAGCTTGGCTAAACCTGGTTTTCCAACAATTATAGGAAAACAGAGAATTATATACAGCCAGAACAGAAACAGAATATACCTGTTTACTTCACTGGACAGCAAAATGATAATTTTCCCCCTAAAAGGGCATTAGCTGTGGGTCCCCCCCCCCCCCCCAAAAAAAAAAAGAAAAAAAAAGAAAATGTTCTTTAATACTTAGAGGAATGTACAAAAACAAATTAGGGATATACACGAGCATAAATTTTTTATGTTCCTTATATATATTTTGTGAAAAATAATGTCAGGTCTAGTGTCATATGCTTATATACAAATAGTGAGGTCAAATTAATCATTTGCAAATAAATAATTGCCAAACTGAGTTTCTCAAGCAATCTTCACAAAATATAAAGGCATTTAAGAATGTTTGTCTATGTTTATCTCTCATTACTGTACATCAATCTAAGCAATAAAAACTGAAAGACAGTTTTTTTTGGAAAAAACACTGCTAGTACCCTTGTACTAAGATTGACAACATTGTCACAGATACTGATTATCCCTTTAACCCATCAACCCCTGAGAAACAATGAACTTTTCTATAAATCAATGACTTAGGCAAGTCTAAATGTGCCTTTAGGTGTGAATAATTTAAGTCATTTTAGGGGGGTGGGATCTGCATTTCTTTTATGTCCAATGTTACAGGATCTATATATTAATTAAGTGAATTGGGTCTGCTACTTGAAACTGATGCAGAGTAAAATATGTAAACTTACTTTGTTCACAAAGAAGGCCTTGAAAGCCTGATTGACAGATACACTGAATGTGATGATGATGGGGATCATCTGGAAATCTGTCCTCCATGCATGTTGCACCATTCTGACAGGGATTGGAACTACAGGTTGTCACTTCTGCAAGAAAGTTTACAAACTTATTCAAAAACTGAAAAACTAATTCCAAATGTTAATAAACAATTCCTGAGCACTATTGAAAATTCAAAACTTTCATGGGACTGCAATTTTGCAAAACACCTACTCTAAATTTATGCGACCTTAAACCAATTCTATGGTTCATGTCCTTGCCCTCGTATGTTCTGAAAGAATTCTTGAAATTGAAAAACAAACAAACAAAAATTTCTTAAAATCTTTACATAGAGGTTGATTTGTACACAAATAGTACAAATGAGTAAATTCCCAAGTTTTATGGTGCCGGGCCCAATATTCTCAACCTGGCCTGCTCAGCCAATCAGATTTCAGGATTAGCCAGAGTTGAGTAAAAGTTTTAGAATCTAGTAATTCTTAAGTCTAATGGTCTAATGACAAGGCCATGGTCATGTCATGCAATAAACATACAAAACAATTTACTCATTAGTTTCTATCCATATCATCAGACTGCATGCCATGTTCAGTCTGCTGATATGGATAGAAACATTAAAAATGCTTGGTTTTGTATTTATTATATGCCCAATACTTATTTACATATCTAGACAAAGTTAAAATTTATTCCGCTTTTAACAATGCAATCAGATATTTTGGATATTAACTTGATTCTCATCTACAAAAGTAGCTCCTGATACTAATCTGTATCCAATTGCAGTGTAATACAGTTTTGTGTATTTCACAGGTGTATTGAACACTGTACAATATTTGTATGATTGCACATGCATGTAATAAAGGCCTGTATGACTGTGACACACATGACCCATCATATAAGTACTAACATTGACATGACTAGAAATATAATGTACCAGAGCCAAAATATATAGTATTTTAAAAATCAATAGAATCTTATATCGGTGTGTTGAGTAGAATAAGGAAATCTCTACCAAACAGTAAAAATCTGATTTTTCCAATCTGTGGGTCTCTCAAGTACAGGATTTTCTTATTTTACCACAAAGGTTGATATTTCTGTTTCCACTGAACAAATTCATATTGGATTATTTTTCTCCCAGGCTTTAAATACAGTGAAATTTGTATATAACTACCTCTTTAGGGACACAAAAAAAACTGGTCTTTATAGGGAGGTGGTCTTTATATTAAGGTTGATTTGTACACAAATGGTACTATTGGGGACAGCAAAAAACAGTCTTTGTGACCAGGTGGTCTTTATACACAGGTGGTCGTTAAAGCTGGTTTTATTGTACATGTTTATATGTATAGTTCACATAAATAAGATCTGTCCTAATTATAACTGTCATTACATAGAATTAGAATCCATAGAATCTTTGCGTCATGAAAAATGTATTGTGACATCATAACATGTATTGCTTGTCAATACCCTTAGATGACTAACAACAAAATCATTCCTCGTAAAAAAGAAGAAAAAGTCTGTTAACTGTCTGAAAAAGATATATAGTATGAGATGAGATTACAAGATGATGAGAGTGGAGAAAAATGAAAATTTGAAACCCTTAAAGTTTTTTACCATTTTGTTGTAGAAAATTACAAATTAGCTGGGGACATACCAATCATTGAGTCTGCTGTCATTTCCTGGTCCTGGGAACTTGACACTACACAGTGGTAAACACCTTTATCATAACGCTGGGCATTTTTAATGGTCAAAAATCCATTCTCTAAATCATATCTGTGAATAAAAAGTGTCTTGATAAAATCATCTATATAAAATAGAAATCACTAGAACAGAAATTTTTGTTAGAGTTATCTCCCTCTATTCTACAAACTCTGCATCACCATTAAAACAATTGAAACATTGCTCAACAACATCTGAACAATTCAGAGAATTGTACATGTATTTCCATATGTCTTTGATTATCTTTCAAAGATAAACTCTACCTAAATACATGTAGTCGAATTTGCTTTTGGTATAAAAGAGATCTTTTCTTAAAAATAAGTAAAATGAAATAGATAAAATGTTCTTTACAAATATGAAAATATGCAATATTCAGACATGTTAAAGAGGCATTAGCTGTGTTTACCAAAAAAAAAAATTATTTTGATTTTTTCTCCTTTTTCTACTTGACATGTACATGATGTATAATAACAAAAAAGAGCTACACACAGGCAACAGAAACCTTATATTCCTATACATTTTGTGGAAATAAAGTAAGGTCTAGCATGGTATGCATATAGAAATAGTAAGTTGAATTAGTCAATTGCAATTTAAAAAGTGCCAAACCTGGGTTTCTCAATCAATTTTCACAAAATATATAGGGTTTTCAGAATTCTTATGCCCGTGTATAAAAAAAGGGGGAGGGGGAATTGGGGGGAAAACACAGCTAATGCCCCTTTATAGCAAGTTCTATTGTGGCGTCAAATAGACAGCAAAACAACTTTTTAGCATAATTATGGAAGTGCAGTCATTTGAAATAGATAAGTTTTCTGTATCAACACTTTGTCAATTGAAATATAATACATCAAGTTTAAAATAAAAAATAGTAGTGTGAATTGCTTGCCCATCTTATGACTAACTGAAAAAGAATTGTTAATCAGGCCACTGTTAAAAAATTGTTCAGTTGATGTTGCCTGTCCATGCCTTCCAGGTGTGGGTTGGTAGGTAGGCAAATTATTTTTTCTTTCAAGAAAAAGAAATCAAACAAAGTAAGAAAGGTATGCTTTAATAATGGCCTCATTCTCTGTATACATTTTTAATACAATGTAAAAATTGGCATATGCAGTTAATGTGAAGAAAGATTGATATGTGTATTCATGTAAATATTATTAGCTCACCTGGTCTTGGAAGGAGCTTTGAGTTTGTGACTGATGCTTGTAAGAAATATTTTAAAGAAATAAATAAGGATTGGTTGATGGAACTGGATACAAAAAAAAAATTTTAAATACAAAAAATGTGAAAAAAATAATTTGGGCGGCAGCATTTTGGGTGGGTAGGCAGGCAACATCAAACAATTAAAATTTTATTTTAGGCCCCATGGACAAAAAATGATTAATGAAATTCTGTGTGAAATGTGCACTTTTTATAATCTAGTGATTTAGATAAAAAGTAAAAAAAAAGTAAAAATTTAAATAAGAGGAAAAAATTGTCACCTTTTGAAATTTGATAGTTGTGTAATCTTTCTTCCATGTGGTGTGACCCAGTAGATTTGTTCAGGCTCTGAACCTCCCTCAATAGCACATCTCAAAACAGCATCATGACCCTCTAGAACCTCGTGAACCTCAGGTGCAGAATCTAGAAAGCAATACTGATTTAAGAAATCTCAATAAAATATCATCTAACATTACAAGCCACAAAAAAAGAGATTTGTAACATATTTTCATGGTTACAATACATATAAAAAGCTAAAAAGCTCAAATGTTTTTTGATTCAAAAATACTTCAAATTCTAATATGTCTTTCAAATTAACTTTTATGAGCAATTTTGAAGATTGGAAGGTAATGTTGATTTTATAGAATATATGATACATTTCAATGTCATTTTTCTCCATTTTTTATGTAAATAAATCAGAATCTTTTTATTGTGACTTATTCAGCTTATGGTTAAGAAGGGGGGTGGGTGGGCCTAGCCGGGGGTGAACACAACTATTTGAAAGTGGACCACATCTATTACTGATTTGGATTTCATTAAAATTGTATTATCTGAAACTAAGTTACTCACTGGTACAACACAAACTAGAATTTACACCCTGTGATTCAATACAGCCTAAAAATGTTCACCAAGCTATATACACTTGGCAAAAAATTTGTATTTTATTGTGATAAACAAAGTCATTAAAAAAGTTCTCCTTTCTATAATGTCAAAAATCCTCAAATTATTTCCCAGGCTAAATACAAGGGTAAAAAGTAACTATTGGGTTCTGATCAATTGACCTATCGCCAAGTGTATGACACATGGCTGTCCATGTGTTTTTTCTATGTCATTCTATTGTGATGTCGTAATCACACAAGGGCTTGACAGGCCATTCAATTGTGACGTCATAATGGAAAGTGTGACAAAAGGTACCGTGTCGGGCATTTAGCGAAAGGTCATTTAAGTCATTTAAAAATGACGAAAATAAAGATCTATTCTAGATTTGCAGAGCATTTTTTGCAAAAAAAAAAAAAAAAAAAAGAAAGAAAAAAGTAAAAAAAAAAAAAAAACCCTCTTTACCCAATAATATTTTCTCCTACTATATACAATCTGCAGCTAAAGTTTACTTATTAAAACAAACAAACAAAAAAGAACAAACAAAATACATTTACCACAGGAAGACATAATACATGGCCTTTCAGAGGTACTTTTTCCGGCGCAGTGTAATTTTCTGGTAGGATAATTCATTGCTTTTAATGGGCGTTGACAAGTTCTCTTTCTGATTTCTTGTCCTAATCCACATGTTACTGGGCAGTGAGTCCAGGTACCCCAGCTTGACCAGTATCCTAGAGATGATAAGTCTGCTTATAATAAATACATTTACAATGCACAAACTATCATGCTGAAAACAGACATCAATACAAAAAGGCATCTATATGTACATGTGTATGTGTACAGTCGAGCCTGTCTTAAATGACTTCTAAAGGGTCTTGCCGAATTTGGTCACATAAGACAAGTAATTTAGTCACTTAACATAGACCAGACTTGACATCATGACTAACTGTACTTATTTGCATATATATATATATATATATATATATATATATATATATATATATATATATATACACAGTGAACCCTCTTTACAATGACCATGTTTTGTTCCCATATAGAAATGGCGTTATATCGAATTTGCCACTGTAATGAATTTGATGTGGTGGGCATTTCATAGTTAGCTCCCTTGAGTATCATTTACACATATGTGCAGCAATAAACTTACAACAACAATAATATCTCAATGAAAATATTTAACGCTTCTTTTTTTCACTTCTTACAATTATCATCTAGCCCAGTCTTTCTAGGGAGGTGGTTTTTATATAGAGGTTGATTTCTACAAAAATGATACTTTTGGGGACAGCAAAAAAAAAAAAAAAAAAAAAAAAGCAGTCTTTGTGACCTTAGTGTCTTTATACACAGGTGGTCGCTAAAGCGAGTTTTACTGTATACCTGTACCAAATATGGGGAGCCAAGGTGGCGAAAAAACTTATATATATGATCTGGACAAAAAAAATCAACAAAAGGGAATAACTCTAAATATAAGGGTGTTAGGTTCAGGCAGACAATTTTTGTATGTGAAGACACACAGCCTTCTTTTATGATGTTTGATTGTACCAAATATGAGGGGGTAGTTGTTGAAGAAATGCATGAGGAAGATATGATCTGAGAAAGCAAAAGGAAGGATGGACAGAAAGACAGACAGACGCAGTACAAAACTATAGTACCTCCACCAGTGACTAGTGGGGGACTAATTAAGGTAAAAGTAAAATTTATGAAATTAATGGCTAAAAATTATATGTGCCAATTTTAAACATGTTATTTTGATACCTCTAATAACCATTGGTACAGCTACAGGTGATTGGCACATTTTCACTTTACATGCCTTGAACTCTGAACCCTTGCCAACACACGTCTCATTTGATTTTCCACTTATTATGCAAGAGCGACTTCTGGTGGAATATGCATGACCGCAGGTTGCAGAGCATTTTGTCCAGGCTCCCCAAGTTGACCATTTAACAGTTCCTTCAAATAAAACAAAGATTCAAAATTACAATAATGTGTATATGCTACTATGCCTCAACAGTAGCTATGCCATAAAAACAAAGTTTTCAATTATGGACTTTACAACCACTTTCAATGGCAAAATATAAATTAAACCTTGAAAACCATCAATACAGTTGATAATATTGTAAAGGAATAGATGTAACACATAATATAATTCATTAAATATTTCAGGAATAAAAAAAACAAACAATCTAAAGATAGAGATGTGACAAAAATGTCCCCTTCATTTCAAAGATAGATGTAAAATAAATAATGTCTTTTAAAGGAATTTTACTTGTATCCTATTTGCAAACATCATTCCTGTAAATGTATAAGGTCGTTTTTCATATTTACACATAGATTTGAAATAGTTTAATCAAGAACTTTTCAAAAACTTTTATCTTAAAACACACACATAATTTTTACCATACATATAGGATTTTTTTTCTTTTAAACGAAATATTCTACAAAAAATACAGAAACTTACCAGGGCATTCTTTGTAGGGACATGGTGACATCTCTTTATCTTTGCCTTTGCATTGTAATGCCTTGCTGGACCCAAGACAAATTCTAGCTCTCTGACGTGTTCCTCCTATACCACAAGAGAGAGAACAGGACATCCATGGATTCCACGTTCCCCAGTGTGGAACAATAACATGCGATATTGGTGTTTTCTCCGAAGTTTGATTTTTTTTATGTAGAGCACTGGCATGATGATGGTGACTTTCGTTCAGAGCCCGTTTTGTTGCCAAATAACTGTTTTCATATAGCTTCCGTAGAACATCAGCAGTTAGCTGACCCACCTTGGCTGGAAGGTAGCCGCCATCTTGTGACATTTTTCTCGTGGCAATTAGGTGGTGTAGAAGCAACAAAGCCGATTTTTTGGATGCAGCCTGAAGCTGTTTTAGGTCTTGTTGCGTAACATTAAATTCTTTCATAAGCAGAAGAACACTTTGTTTGATCTCTTTAAGTAATTTCTCATCTTCTTTTTGCTTGTTGATGACAGTAATCTGTGTGACATTGTTGACACTCCAGCATTTAAACATTTCGTGCAATGACAGTGGTGTCTTTGCCTTGCTCAATGAAGAATTTGTTATCTCGCAAATCAAATTTCCCATCTGAAGTTTGTTTTGATTTCTCAGCAAGGAGAGAAGAAGTTTTGCTTTAAGTAAATACCTGGAAATTTCTTTATCCTGGTGTACTTGATGCTTTGCTCCAGACGGATGGAAATGACCTTGAACTTCATGAGATTTTATATTCAGACCAACAAATGCATCATTCAGATTTGAAGTGGATTTTGAATTTGCTGAGGCAGTATCTATGGGACACAACTGAAAACGTTTCTGTCCATTTTTATCCAATACAATGCAATATTTTGCCAACCAGTTCTTGGACGAAGAAAATAAATGTACAACTTGCTTTTGTCCATCTCCTTTCTTAACATGGGGAGAAAAACCATTTCCCCTACTATCGTCAAACTTTTGATTCATAACATTTTTCATTTTGCTTTTTACTTGCAGATCACCCCCAATATCTTTAGATCCTACAAGAGTTGTAGCCTGTAGAGATACAGAACTATTTACAGAATTTCTCAGCAGTGGTGCCTGTGCCTTTGCCTGCGTAGTGGTGGTATTAGTGGTTTCACTTGTTTTATTTACTTTACTCTTTCCTAATTTATCTTTTACAGAATTCAAAAGACTCTCTTGAGAAATGATTTTGACAAAATTGTTACTTCCTTCCTTACCAAACATTTTGATATAAGAAGTAGCTGTTGAAGATTCAGTTGGTTTTTCTACTTTACCCCATAAAGTGTCAATTTCTTTCTTGTCTTTCTTCTTCTTTGCTTTTTTATTTTTCAGCAGTTTCATGACCTTGGACTTAAAAGTGTTTTTGGACTGAGCTACAAATAAAGGTAAATACTTTTTATTAAATTTATCATATTGATCCTATTAATGAAAATAAGATGTGTTTGTGAAACACAAATGCCCCCGGTCCCAACAAATTTCTATGCTGGCAAATAATATGTACACTTTAAATATTGCAATGTCCTACATTTTGAGTCCACCCCACCCCCAGAGGCATGTGATGTCAGTGAAATGTGAGCAACCCTTAGATGAACTTATAGTCTAAGTTTGGTTACTGTATCACAATCCAAACTTGAAATATTGCACTTTATATGTAAGCAGGACAGAAATATGGACAGACACACAAACAGACAGACACACAGACAGACAGATGGACAATCCGAACACTAGATGCCCCCCAGAGGACCTTTCAAGCAAGGGGGAATAAAAATGTATTTTTATCTCCCCGGCCTGAAAGGTCCGCCGGGGCATCTAGTGTTTGGATCGTCCGTCTGTCTGTCTGCGTGTCTGTCTTTCAGGCCGGGGACATAAAAATACAATATACTTTACTATGAAATTCTTTGAAAAAGCACTTTAGCTTTGAGTCATTCACCCCTAAAAATATATTTTTAGTGGCCTAAATGTTTGATTTACAGAAGAGTGCATTGTTTTTAAGGGGTTGATGAGTTAGAATACAAATCAGATGAAACATACAGATTTATGAACTAAATTGTTTACATTACTGTTGGGGTGGCCAGACCACATGAAAAAAATGTCAATTACTGATACTTTCAAATTTTTACAGATACGACCACAAAGTGGTTTGCATAAACATGTATATCAAAATGTATATATAGATTAATAATTATGTGAATCAATTACAATAATACAAATTGTGATTAATTTAGATATCATACATGTATCCAACAGTAATTAATAGACATGAGTGTCAGGGGTGGATCCAGAATTTCAAGTTAGAGGGGGCACAATTCTGAAGTATCTTAACCAAGCATAGCGAGGTGCAAAATTTTATTAATCAATTATCAATTTTGCACTTTTATCTAGAAAACATAAGAAAGGTTTTACACATTTGTGTCAACTTTAGGGGCTTGAGCCTGCTAAAACTTGTCTGAATTCACCCCCAGAGTGAAGACAACTGATTCCATTTGATCAGTAAACATCAGTTGTATTTATCACAGAACTTACTAGGAAGACTTTGAACTGTCAATTTTACAGGCATTTTTATCACTTTATGTAAATCTGTCAAGCGAATCCATATCCCAATGATATGAACTGGTTCCTGTTGCAACCAAGACTTCTTAAACGAGCACGACTTCTTGTTTCTGTAAATAATCATTTAAGCAGTAAATTAACCTATAGCGATATCTTCATTCTAACATCCATAACAAAGAATCACACACATTTCATTGCTTTTTCATACACCTGTATATAACTTTAGTACATAATTTGGTTTGTTTACACAGTTTGTCAGCTATTTTAAAAAGCATTTTATTTTACTCAAAATTCCTCTAGACCAGGGTCTGGCATCATAAAACTTTTTGAATTACTTAAGTCTGAATTTTTTTATCAGCTTTGATTAATTCTGAAATCTGATTGGCTGAGCAGCCTAAATTAAGAATATTCTCAGACTTGAGTAAATTCTCAAGTTTTATGGTGGTGGGCCCTGAACAGTGCACAGTAGTCTGTAGCATAATTACATGAGGTCATATAGCACAAGTTGAATGAATTGCACTAGTGTGGGATAGAGAAGTCTCACATTAGTTAAAAAAAAAAAAAAAAAAGAACAGGGGAAAAAATGCAACACGTGTTTTCACTCAGCTTAGGGATCCCAGTAAACCACTGACCAATCAACTCTAAACAATATCAGTTTCAATTGATAGTAATTGTTGCTAATATAACAAGCAGTTATGTTTAAATAAAAAAACATTGCTGTCAGTCTGACAATACATTAATTTCTTTTATGGAGAAAATTCAATAAAAATATGATAAATCTCTATGAGCCAGCTGCTGAGACAATAAAGAATCCTTACGGCACATAGCTAATGAAATGAGAGAAAACAAAGAATTCCGTCCGTCGTGATATTTCTAATTTTGCAAATTTTTCATGCTTCTGACACCAGAAACAAGAATTCTTCTTGCCTGCACTCATTCTCAAATCATATTTTTCAATTCCACATATATATTTTCTAGTTTCAGAAAACAGAAATAACAATTTCCCCAAAATTATTTCTGTTTTCAGGTGCTTAAAACTTTCTGCTTGAAATCCAATGACCTCTTTTACTGTTAGTCAACATCAGAATTCCAGTCTGTCTGGGACCTAGGTTGGTTATGTGGATAAGTTTGCCTGTTTCTTTTCAGTAGGTTGGTGGTTTGCCCCATGTAGGTTTTCTCTTCCACTATTCGTTAGTCAAGAGTTATCTCCCATATCAGCAGGTATAGATTGTGATGTCATGTCTTTACGTGAAAAAACAAGGTCATTTTCACGCAAACAAATGACGTCACAATTGATAATTTTCTCATTTTATGCACAAACAAATAACACCACAATCGTTACCTGCTACGAGGGGTGGTACCTCTGAATAATGAAAATACCTACAGGTAATACAAAGTTGGATGCCATCATCTATTACTTAAAAATTGTTGAGCAAGAGGTAAAACACCTGTAACCATAGAAACAATTTTAAATGAAATTTCAAAAGTAATTTCAAATTTAATCTTTTCGTTTTAAAAAAAATGTTCCTTTCAATTAATGTTTTTTTGTTTTATGGCCATAATGGTCACCTTTGTTTTATGATCACCTCTGTTTTATGACCATAATAGACACCTTACCGACACTCCTCAAACTCCACATCCTCATTATTCTCCAGTGTTTCGTGCCAAGCTATATGGATGTCATTTTTGTTCTTTCCTTTACAACCTTTGATGAGAAGTTCAACAGTGTAATCATTACTTTTGTAACTTATGGTCCCATTTCCACACTTTGGGTTTTTTACCATCAGGGAATAACATCCTACTCTTGTAGCACCTGTAATATTAAAAACAACTTATTTTTATAAAATGAACAAACTCAAACAAAAACAAGGAATTGCTACAGGTATATAGCAGCTGAATTGAAATGGGACTAATTTATTAACACATGTTTCCCGATAAAGTCTGTGCGGTACTATTTTTTCTATTAGTAATGGAATGAGGTTAGAAGATGATATCCCACACTAACTTCAATTTAGCGGGAAGATTACGTAGAGTTATGTTTCATCACCATTGGAGATACTAGTAAGTAAATGTTATCATTTATCACATGGTACATGAATCAGTCCATGTATTTCAAAGCCATTGTATAATGTAACTTTATACATCTGGATTATGGTGGTCAAGGAAGGAATAAAGGTCGACCAATGTCATCATCTTCTAAATCTATCATCATGTCAAGAATGTGAAACTTTAATCTCACTGGTAGCAAAACACCATTTAAACATTGAAGAAGGTATATATCCAGGCAGGCTTTGGGCAACATAGACCATAAAGCTTAATTTGTTATATGGAGTTGCTTTTTCTACAGAATAGAAAAAAGATCATAAAGATTGGACATAAAATACTCACCAGAAACACTTGTTAAAAATTCATGGGCATCTCTCAAAATTAAATAGAATGTCAGATACTTCTTATTAACTCATTCGCCCCTAAAGACACATTTGAAGTGGTCCAAGTCATAGATTTACAGAAGAGTCCAATGTTTTTCAAGGGTTGACGAGATAACCATTCATGCAGACTAGCTTCCATAAATCTGCATGTATCCAAGAAACCTATGGCCATATCTAAGGAAACTTACATTTCAAGGAATGTCCAGCTCCAGTTAGATCATCCATTAGCCATTTTAATAGGCAGAGTCTACTAGGCAATTCTAAATTGCAATTTCATTTTATAGGTACCCTGATTTTTGCAAATATCAGGTGTATCTAACTACCAGACACATCAGACATACCAAGTATCTTAGTGATAAACTGTCACAAGTCCACAAGTCACTCATCATTTGCTGTTCTGTTTTTCTTCTCTTTTTTTTTTTTTTTTTGTTATAGAGGGCAAATCCCTCATATATATGTAAAAAGGTCACATTTTCCCTATTACATTGAGTACCCATTCTACTAATAAATAAAAATCTGCTTAGTGACACATTGGGAAATCGCATGTGGCATTAAAAAAATGTCGAAACTACAGCAACTTCAACCTGAAGCTTGACTAGTAATCCTTATTGTGAACGTATTCAAATCAAGCGTTTTGGAGACAAGTATTTCTGGTCAAATATTTTCTGGAAGTACTAGTGTTCTAAATATTTTACATCACAACTAAACTTTGATGTCATTTCGTGGAAAAGGTGTTGCCCTTGTGCAATCGGATAGACTCCCAAAGAATGCTTTTTCCCGCATTTTTAAAACAGGAGCCGAATTTGCTTTCAAAGCAATACCATAGTTCATATCATTTTATGTAAAGCAATTGAACATTTACATGTTAAACAGAACATGTAAAACTGCTGGTGAATGTTTTTGCTTTCTTGGCATAGGTAGTCTTAACTCAAATTGTCAGAAGCTGTACTCTGTAGATCCGTAAAAAAATTCTCAGCCAAGGTGGCCGACAATGGACCATGTCAATCTGATACTTCACCAGTTACTCTATTCTAATCAAACATTTTTTTGAGACTTTTTGTGGTCATATTTTGCGGATGTGCTCATGTTCTAAATATTCAACGTCACAATTAAACTGCGACGTCATTTTGCCAGACAGATGTTGCAAAGAGAGCGAATAGACTCCAAATGAATGCTTTTTCCTGCATTTGTAAAACATGTGTGCTCGGTTCCAAGGCATTACCTTAGGTCATGCTATTAGCTGTGACACCTCTGCATAATTTGCAGAGTCTACAGGATTGATGTATCACAAATCAAAGAAATCCGATTTGAAGTGCCGACTACTAGTGCACAGAAAAAATTAATCTGCATTTCTGACTCTACTGCAGTATTTTTACTTTTCTTTTTGTTGTATGGCCCCATCAATGGCATCATACAGTGGGGTAACAAAAGTGAGTATAATTTTTAGTTTCTCTATATGTTTCATATAAAACTGCATTTTTTTTTTCAAAAATATATTGGATCTACACATTCATTTCCTGTTCAATTTCAATAAAATTTTCACAATCAACCATTAATGTTTTTGAGTTTCTGTGTTTGTTTTAACGTAAATTTCCATTGTTTCATTTTAAAGTACTCACAAATTTTACAGGATAAAAAAAATTAATGTCTCTTTTCAATATGTGTAAATAGGGAATTATGACATATATATGGAATATAATTTTTCTGTTAAAATCCCTGAATCTTCAAAACAGAAAATTTGAACATTATGAGCCAATACACATACACAATGGAACTCTTAAATATTTCTAGTTTCACGGTACAAGTTTGACCAAAATTGGTTTAGAAACAGCCTAACATAAATGTTTTGAAAAATTACAGATCTATATGAAATATATAGAGGAATCTAAATATTATGTTCACTTTTGTCATTATAGTTTATACTGTACAGTACATTCATGCCATGCCCCATGACCATGTAAATTTGTAATGACAGAAAATCTATCTTATTTGTCTGATTCTCAAGGACTATATCACTTACATGATGCGACCTTACTCTCACAAGGTCTACAGAAAATTGTCAGGATGCATATGAACAATATACATTTTTTAAATGGGGCTACAATAGGTTTGATGTCAATAAAATCTATCATGGTTATCTAAACTTTGTTGCAGCGGTCGCCATTTTGAAACGTCGGTGCAATATAGATGTGACGTCAGTACATGACGTTATGCACGTGACTGTTAGAAAATTTCCTTTGCGTGGTGCACATATGCCATGCTGACGTTAGGCCTACTTGTGGAAGTTGAGCCATGGGCATGGCGTGTGGTCGTCAACTCGGCAATGAAAGGCGATGTTATCTGGCATGCTTTTGTATTCATGTGTATAAAATAAACAAGATAAGAATAACAATAGTCCCTCTAACATATCGATGGAGTCCTTGAAACGTAGACTATGTTTAACAACAAGACGTCATCCCATCAATGTGAATTTAAATCACCCGCCATTGAACTTTGAATTTGCACGGTTCACGTCGGTTGTCGTTCTCTTTAATAGGCATGTTTGATAAATACAATAAATAGCCTATATTTTAAAATAAACCATTTCCATTACATCTTGAACACCTAAAAGATCTATTTGAAGTAGATCTAGAATATAAACAAACTGTCCTTTGACCGTGGATTTGGTTTTAGCGACTTATCAGGAAGACTGGTTTCTGATACCCGGAAGTATTTACATTGCCATTGGCGCCCTTAGTAACAAAGTTAATAAATTGTTAATTTCGTTTTTTATTACATCTCATACTGCTTCCCTATATTTCATTTTACTGTAGAAATGCCTAGATCTGCAAATGTTGGAAAGAAATGCAACTAAGACGTTTTAATTATTTAGGTATATCACATCCTTCCTTGACACGAAACGGAAGTAGAGACGTCAAACGGAACACGTGGAAATATTTACTAAATGTAAACAATCCCAATATCCTATTGTGATTTCAATGTCCATTTGCACTTTTGTAATATATTTACAAAACGTGTATTATACAACCAACCAGTGATAAATTCCGTGGCAATGGAAAAGTATTTGACTAGGACGATACGGATTTCATTTCTTTTACTGTTCATTTATACAACATTTAGCATACACCTTACATGGCATTCATTCGTGACTTTCATTTTATTTGTAGGTAAGATATAGCTTGTTATATTTGCTTAGCTTTGGATCAACTGGATTCGTGTACTGTAGCGTAATTATGCTGATATAGGTTTTGTTTGCAGTATTTATCTCCATTGATCCACATTCTCTCACATTATATCGTTGTACATATATTGAGTCAGACTTGATTTATTTTAATGCTATCTATATTTTCCTCAGGTCTTCAGGAATTTTTCGACTACTTGAAGATGTCAACATGGATATGAAAAATGACATGAATTTTAACTATGATCTGTATAGTTAAATGAATGATGGTTCGATCTAGCTTGTTTTGTTTACTAGTGTTGTACACTTTTTAGACAAAAACTCAAAGTTTGAGCACTAACAGGATTAAAATTAACTTTTTAAACCAGTGGCATATTATATTACTACTAGATACAAATGTTGTTTTGTTGTTTGTAAGGCTCTTCCCTTGGGTAGCAACAAGAATCAAGGTCAAAATACTTTAGGGATTTCCTTTTATATGCTAGCCTTAATTTTTCTGCCAAGTCTGGGAAAATGACATTGGAATCACTATTTGGAATTTTAATGTGAGTTTGTGTCAAAATAATTTTTCTGCCAATATTGGTAAAATGTCATTGGAATCACTTGGGAATTTTAGTGTGAATTTTGTGTCAAATTATGTAAAACAGTTTGCATATAAATTTAAAAGTTATTAATATGATTCTCTTTTAATACATGTATGCATTTCCCCCTTTTTTTATTGCATTTTTCATTTTGGTCATGGTCTGTACACTAAATTATTTTCACCAAATTGGGAAAAAACACAAAAACTTTGCATTGGGAAAGGGGTTGAATATATTGACCCTGTGAAAACTATAGAAAAAGGTCTCATATGACTTGTCATTGTAAAATTTTCCTTAAAATTATAACGGGCCTTTTTCTATATTCTCGACAGGACTTATTTTTGGTCCCATTCCCAATGCAAAATACATACAGTATTCGACCCATTAAGTGCCCATGTCCCTATAAGTGTTCCTACCCTTTTAACATACGATAGAAAATCATTTCTATCCAGTTGACAAGGAGATGTGGACCTGAAAAACCATAAGTAAGAGTTTATCTGTAGCCTCCAAGCAACAGAATTATGTTGATAAGTGTCCTCAGTAATAACTACGCCAACTTTACCATTGTGCTTTATAAAAATTAACTATTTTACATCAATTTGACTATTGATTGTTCCCATTAAGCGCCCACCCCTTTTTCCTGATTTTTGTACCGCCCTGGGCGCTGGGTTGATTATGGTATGTTTTTTCTTAATTTGATGAAAAAAATTCCAAATATTCACTACTGACCGCAATGGTAATGCAAATTGAATTAATGCAGGGGGGAAATTTGACACCAATTTACAATAAAATTCTTAATTTTGTCTCAAATGGCATTTTTTTCAAAATTTATAGCAAAAAAGGCCTGGTACTAACTCAATTTTTTTCCATAGATTTGATATTTGACTAGTATAATGTAGCCTATAAGTTGCTATTAGACACTTGTGCAATGTAGACATACAATATACAATGATATTAGTCCCTTTTTCTTTTGCTGATATTAGTCCCTTTTTCTTTTGCTACTGTCTGACATTTTCTGATTCTGAAATTAGCTGTTAGCAAAACAAAAATTAATTAGTTAAATGTTCTACTTCATGTAGGCCTACTTGCTACCCTTAATTTTTAACCCTGCATGACTAGTTTAACCCAACAGCAGAAATCACATTTATATATACATAGGCATCGGAACCGGGGGGGGGGGCTTAGCCCCCCAACTTTTTTGCAAAGATAGACATAGGTGTTAAAAATTGGGGCTTAGCCCCCAGACGTTTCTGGCGTGTGTATGTGTTTTAAGTTGGTTTAGCCCCCCACTTTCAATTTGCTTCCGACGCTGGTGATATATATACAGTCCAAATCAAATGTCAAAATTCCAGTTATTGATCAGCTGGCCTGATTTTGATTGATAGATATTGCTTATACATATATAGATAGATAGATAGATGTACATGTATATATTTGTTACATTTTTTATTAAATTTATCAACTAAATATAACTATATTTTTCACTGATATTTGTAACTGATTGAAAATACAACTTAATGCAAAGTTAATTGAAAATGCTGTATTTCAATTTTTGACAATCAAAACGCTTTTAAATTTTTTTCCCATTAGGGACTACTTTTTCATCTTTTACTAGACATCGGGTAACAAAACCTGGCTGGAAAATGTAATAAATAGAGTATTTGACAATTCTTTTTGAATAAGCTAAGATGGTTATTACATCTCATGAGGCAGAAGATTACAAATTTAACACTTGTGCTACGCACTCCTGTTAAATGTTGTATTCTCTTGCCTCACTAGATGTAATAACCATGTTATTCAAAAACCAATTGTCAAATATCCTCTATATATGTTAATTAATATTTTGGTTTGCTAGAATTCTGAATATCCAAGTAATAGAGAGGTATCCCCTTGCACTTCAATACAATGATATTCCACTGTGTGTGTATATATATATATATATAAATTAATATTTGATTGTTTGTTTTGTTTTTTTATTGTTTTTTAACATCCCACTCAAGAATATTTCACTTATATGGAGACATCACCAAATGCCTGTGAAGGGCTTCCAATTTTAGCCTATGCTGAATTCTGAATATCCAAGTAATAGGGAGGTATCCCCTTGAACTTCAATACAATGATATTCCACTGTGTATATATATATATATATATATATACATATATATATAAATTAATATTTGATTGTTTTGTTTTTTTATTGTTTTTTAACATCCCACTCAAGAATATTTCACTTATATGGAGACATCACCAAATGCCTGTGAAGGGCTTCCAATTTTGGCCTATGCTCGGCATTTACGGCCATTGAGCAGTGAGGGTTCTTTAACGTGCCGACACCTACTGTGACATGGAACTTCGGTTTTTACTGTCTCATCCGAAGGACAGGAAACCAACCTGTCACCGGTTGGACTTGAACTCACGACCTCACAATCAAGAGTCAAGCGTGCTACCGACTGAGCCAGGCCGGCTCTAGTATTTGATAATTCATGTTGTTGTATTCTTTCAGGATCAGTATATTTATTCTATGGAGGCAAAAAAGAAAAGAAAAAGGAGGACAATCCAGATAGTATGTCCACAAAACAGATTTTAGATAAACTATATCCACGGGTGGACAAGGAGACTCTTGAGCTTGATGTCAACAAATGTGTGACAGATTTTGTGACCTATGACCCGGTAAATGTGTCATCAGTAAACAATTTCCTGCAGATCAAAAACAATACAGAATGCATCTTTGCACGAAAAGCCAAAATTTGGGGAAACAAGGATTGGAATGACCATCTATCACTAGGTATTTCATGAAATTCTATTATTTATTTATTGTAAAATTCAATTTATATGTATATTTTTTTTTATCATAAAACAACATTAAACTGAAAAAGTGTCATTCATTGCATTGTTTTAGCTTATCAACCCCTGAAAAAAACAATGGAAATCAATGTCTTAGACTAGTCCAATCTGTCTTTAGGAGTGAAATGAGTTAAGAAGTTGGATCCAAAGTTGCATGTAGCATGAATCATTTTTAGAATTTTGAATGTTTTTTTGTTTTTTGCGACACAATACTCTAATTTTTGTGTTATTTGGTGGTGGCCAGTTTTTTATGGTGGAGGCGAGAACCCAAATACAGTTAACTGGGAAGAGCTCACCGGCCTTCTGCAAGTAAACTAGCCAACTTTCTCACAAAAATCAGTTTAGGTTTCAGCAGGGCTCAAACCTGCGCTGACCAGAAGTGAGAGACTTCATGGTTCAAAACGTGATGATGTAACCACTTGGCCACAGAGACCCCCTGCATGTGGCATTAAAAAAACCTATAACCATATGATAACCTCTAAGATGTTTTATGAGTTCATTATGTAAACTTCATTAATCTCTGCCCAAAAGACATAGTTATATGTAAATATAAGTTGACGTGAAAATAAAATTTTTACACTATTGTACAGTCTAACCTGTATGAAACCGTCACACAGCGGAAATCATAATCACAATGACCTTGTAACAGAGGTTGCCTCTCAATTTTGATGATCGCAAAATTGTCAAGTTATAATTGTAATGTGTAGATATATATGTACAGAGGATCCTTGCCTAAAGACCTTCTGCCTAAGGAGACCACCTCACAATTAAGACCACACATATTCAGTCTTAAGAAAATTTCCTAATTAAAAAAATATTTGTTAAAATCTGACCCTCCTTAAAGAGACCACCTTGCTGTTTTGACCACTTTCAGTCAGTCGGCTATGTTGTCTGAGTAGTGAGGTTCCCCTGCACATATATTTAACTTACCAACCCTTGAAAAACAATGGACTCTTCTGTAGATCAATGACTTAAACCAGTTTAAATGTATCTTTAGGGGTAAATGGGTTAACATCAGATACTGGTGTCATTATTGAGTCTTCATACTTCTGATAAAATTAATTATTGATGTGTACGTTATGCATATCAGTTACTGCTAAATGTATTTTAAACATATGCAATGATAATTTTTAAAAATGGAAACTGTCTTGATAGACCACTGTCATGAAAGATCACCTGTCTTTTGAGACCGTGTTATGAAAACCAAGTGGTTAAATAATCCTTTAGATAAGACTTCTTTTGAGAGACCACCTGTCTTGAGAGACCACATATCAGTGGCAGATAAGACACCTTTGATGATCTCTCAAGACAGGTTCCACTCTGCTATCATTAATTGTAGGATGTGTAATGTTATATGTTTGGATCCCAAGCAACCGGCACATTGAAATTAGAATGACTCTTCAGTTTGTGACATTGGGTTATCCAATCCTGGTAACTTTCAATGGGGAAAGGTGTGACTGTTGACTGTGTTAGGAAGGTGACTGTTTATTGGGGTTTAGTTTTATAAGGGGTCCGGACTTGTTTGGGAGGAAATAAAACTGACTGCATAAAGGAGGTGACTACTTAATGATGGTGACAGCATCTTCAGGTTAAACTGTAAATGTTCTTGAAAATCTGTAATGAAAGCAACATCTTTTATTCATGTTATTCCTTTAGGCTGCACTAACTAAATTCAATGTTAAATGTCCAGTTTGAATCTTCAAATCTAAGAGGGAGGGAGGAAAAAAAAAACAAAAACATTTTTCAAACAATTTTTGATAAAGTATTGTGCTAACTTGGCATAACAAAAACTGAAATAAAAACAAATTGATATAAAAGTGAGAAAAATCTGACAAAATAATATTGTACTTTATCTGAATGTCCCTTCAAAGTCCCACTGGAAAGGTTTGGGATTTTTTGTTTATGATTTGTTGGATTATCATAGAATTGGGAAATGGTTATTGTAACAGAAAATGAAAATGGACTCATAATAATTATTCTGGATTTTAGGAGATTTTTTGTTTGTTTGTTTTTAATTTCGAGAATTCTTTCAATACCTATGAGGGTATTGGACATTAAACATAGAAACATATGGGCCCGAAGTCACCAAATTTACTCAATACTCAAGGAGATAACTTTTGGCGATTTTGTTTGTTTTTTTATTCTGATTGGAATGTTTGTATCTTTGGCATACAAATGTAAGTAATGATAAAAATTATTGTCCATTTAAAGAAAACTTCAGAAATATTAAAACTATGCTTGAGTACGTACTCAAATCTTGAGTCTTTAACACAGACAATATTGCACAATCATGATTTGTGTTAAAAGATGTCTCATAACTAACTATCCTAAAACTCTGTCCAAATACATGGGAGTCTATACTGCTAGCCAGCTGTTAAATATGAATTAACCCATTCAATGACCACTGAAAAACATTGGACTCTTCTGTAAATCAATAACGTAGGTCAGTCCAAATGTGCCTAGAGGGATGAATGAGTTAAAGACCATTTTATTTTTAACCATGGAGATTATACATTGGGGAACATATTGTTCTTGTTGGCCCATCTGGTTTTTTTTTTGGTTTTTTTGTTTGTTTGTTTTTTTGTCCTGTTGCAATAATTTGGTTTCCCTAAGACAAAAATATGAGTTTCTTTTCTCATATCTTACCCAAAATAGAAGTAAGACATTGGATGTATTTGACAGACTAGGCCTATTGTTAAAACATGTAAAATTGCACAATATTTGCCAGAGTTATGGGACTTTCCAACCTTCAGAAATGGCTTACTCCTTGGGGCATAGTTTTTCTGAAACACATCTTTTTTTAGTGTTCAAATGAAAACTGTACATGTGTATATAAAAAAGATCAAAGTTTTTCTATTAATTTTATTTATTTTTCTTTTCCATGTAACTATGAATAGAAGAAAATGTTTTCAGGTAAGTCTTTATTAGATACTTGGTCTTGCTTTCAGTCATATACAAAATGGCGGTAAATGACAAATATTTGTACTCATTACATTAAAGTACTTTGTGACCTATGACCCGGTAAATGTGTCATCAGTTTTTGTACTTATTAACTTCATTTTTTATGCCGTACTGTAACAGTCATGGATATAGGCAGATTAACTATATAGTCCAATTGCTAGCTTTCGTGGCTGGACGATCAGTGTTTATATCCATGTACTGAAGTTAAGCAACAGCGAGCACTGTCAGCATCTGGATGGGTGACTATTTGATGTGATGCACTCGAATACTCATTAACTTCATTTTTTATGCCGTACTGTAACAGTCATGGATATAGGCAGATTAACTGTATAGTCCAATTGCTAGCATTTGTGGCTGGACAATCAGTGTTTATATTTATGTACTGAAGTTTAGCTACGCGAGCACTGTCAGCATCTGGATAGGTGACAATCTGATGTGATGCACTTGGAGAACCCCCCCTGGTGCATGTTACAATATAACATACCAGGTGACAATATTCTGTTTATAATTATTTGCAATTAATTTATATTCATGTGCAGTACATTCCAGCAAAAAGTGTGTGTGTGTGTGTGTGTTTGAAATTGTGTGTGCATATCTGCATGCATGTTTGTAATAATAAAATATATCATACCACTTTATAAATTCTTGCGATTTCATTGGACAATGAGTGTTGAGTTTTCAATTTTTTGATGTGATTTTATCTTTATTTTTTTTAAATCAATTTCTAGTATTTATTGCAGAATTTTGAATGATTTACCTTTTTCTTTCTTCTGCAGATCGGTTGCTACATTTCTAAAATTTACCTTGCTGTGTAGACAAATGAAGCTTGATGGTTTTGTATTTGAAATACCCAAACAACAGTACAGCAGAAGTATCCTGGTATGTCATAAAACCCTTAACTTTTAAGTTCTAAACAAACAAATAAATATCAGATTGAATGATGGCAGTGATAAAAATTTCGAAAGTATCTACAGAAGGGGGCTTTGTTGGTGATATTATCATTATATTATCGTAATGATGCAGGTGCCAGTTCTGATGCTTAAAGTAATGTGTTGCCATTGGCTCTGTGATGATTATGGTACAGGTGTATAAAGCCAAAATGTTCAGCATGTAAATATCTACAAAAGGTCAAAGTGATGTGATTCTAAATGAATTCCCTTCATTTAAGTATCAATGACAGATAATTAGAAAGGTCTTTGATAGCTGGATAGAGTGTACATTTTGTACAAAATATGAAAATTTATAAATTCCATGTTTTGTGTGTGCATATGTAGTGAGGTGAGCGACACAGACTAACTGATTACACAAGTCTTGAACTGCCATTGTTTTGGTGTTCTGCTGTAGGAACCCGATACGGTAAAATACCATGTGTATGGATGGTCCACAGTTCATAGGTTGTAAGGAGGGGTCTGCATTTGATATGCTCTAAGGTTTGTCAACAGTTTATATGTTCTAACGAAGGGCCGGTGAGCTTTAATGATACAAGATAAAATCTCAGATACTAAAGTATAAATATGTAATAATACATATACAAATCTGGTGATATTGGACAACATGGACCTCTGGATATCCAGAGTTGGGATCAGGTGCCATGGAGGAGTAAGCTGTTGCAACCCCTGTTGACGGGTCACATTTGCTGTGAATCCACAGTCAAATTCAAATAAAAAGGTAAGGAAGAAATCCTCGTAATAATTGGAATAGACAACTCAATAACCCCCTTATCGAACAGGTAACTCAACATTTCTTATGGTGAAACAGAGTAATCATAGGCATAAGGCTATTATACCGACCCAAAAATTTGCGGAACGTTAGTGATTTTTTATAACCCTGTACCAGTAATTTGTCAGTAAGTAGTTTACCTCTGTATATGAAATGTTCATATGTTGAACAAGCCCTGAACATGTTTCACAATTTATATGTTGTTTGTATGTCCATGGCAAGGTACACATAAGTATTAGCTATTTGTACTATCAAAGACTTGAGTTTTCAAAAGCATTTGCCCATTCTTCATTTTTTGCTTTTGCTTAAAAACATCTTTCTGTCACAAACATTGGTATCATTCTAATTAGTGACAAATCAGTTTAATCCTTATTTGAAAATTTGAGCTAATGTTTTTGTAACTGATTTGATAGATATGATTCAAAATGGATCCGTTCATCTGAATAGTATTTGACTCATCACCCCCTGAGAAACAATGGACTTTTCTGTAAATCAAAGTCTTAGATGGTGACCAGTCTAAATGTGTCTATAGGGGTGAATGAGTTAATGTTGTATCCAAGTTAGATCTACTTCTATATTCCGTAAACAATCTCCAGTCTGGTGTCTTTTCCATATGAACATTGACTTTGATTAATCATGCAATAGGTACTTTATTTACCTGCAAATTTTGGCCCCTTGTTATTTGGCCCTTTATGACAGAATACCTATTCTCCTCGTCTTGTATTGACCCTTTATCACCATAATCTCATTGATTGCAGGCTTGTTCATGCTCGAATTATTCAGATTGAAGATTTCGTTTTCATTTTAAATTTGCCCTTTCATCAAAGGCGAAAATGGCAAAAAATAAACATCAGCAAAAATTATGAAGTACATGGTATGTTAATCCTACATGTTATGGATCTCCAATTGGGACAATTATCAGTTTCAACAATGATGTAGTCTACAAATAGGTGCAAATTGAATGTCTTCTAACAATATTTCTATAAAGCAACCATTTTATAATAAAGTAAATACATTTTGTAATGGCATGATTATGAATATAACAAAAGTATTTACACTGCATTTGTTTGTAACATTTTTTAGGAGTTTGGACAGAGTTTCAAGCGTATTTTGAAAACACTATCAGATTTGGATCCTACAGAAGCTAGATGCATGGATAAATCATACATAGGGAAAAGAGGATGGGTGTTTCAGTTTAATAAATACACATTTTTCATAACAACATTTGCTCATTTTTACCCTGAGAATCACTGTCGACACTCATTCGGTTGTGAGAATTCTTTCATCCTTTTCCAACCAGAATTAAGTTTCGCATTACATGACTTATCTCCAGACACAAAAGATACCAACTACAGTGATCCTAAAACAGAAAGGGATCGCATTAGGTTGGCTTATAGGAATGCTGGAAGAGGATATAAAGTTCCAGAAGATACAGGTCTACCAATGGCCTGGGAGATGATAAAGCCGATCAATGAAAATGATCCTGTTATTGAGTGGTGGAAGTAGAAGTAGCAGTGGACACTGCACATTATTTCATTTGTCCTGAAACAGATAAAGATTGAATATGGTTGTAGCAGAGGAGCTTTCAAAGGCCCAGGACATGATAAAATCTATCAAAGAAGATGGTCCAGTTATTAAGCGGTGGATTCAGGAAACAAAGCTCTATCTGTAAACTTAATGATCCTAAACAGAGAAAGATCGTAAACGGTAGGCTTATAGGAATGCTGGGATAGAATATAATGTTCGAGATGATACATGGGGCTCCCAATCGACCAGGACCCGTGATAAAAGTCTATCAAAGAAGATGATCAAATTATTGAGCAGTGGAAATAAACATAGTGAGTATAAACAGCAGTACAATGTATTTTCAATAATCCTAAAATAGCAAGAGATCACAGGGCTTTGGATAAGATTGACTTATAGTAGTGCTGGAGGAGAATAAATTCCAGGAGTAACAGGGTTACCAATGGCATGGCACGAGATAAAGCCTATATAAAGATGACATTTCAGTTACTGATTGGTGGAAATAAGTGTAATTGGGAACACTAGCAATCATCAAGTGTATCTATTATTCGTGTAGGTCATCTATATGTCATATGTTGGCAATTCAATTGCGAAGATAAATCTTCCTGTACAGTGGTAAGAAGTTATGTTTTACAAAAATATAAGGAATTGTTTAATTCTTTTCCATTACATCAACAACATTAAACTGGGAAATATTTTACTAAATGAAATAACAAATATTGCTCATAATATTCAAGAAAGAGCACAAATATGATTTTTCACCCATGAAAATGAAACAAAATGATAACTACAATATGAGTCAAATATAAATTTTCAGTCAACAGATGTAAAAACAATAAACACAAGAATCAGAGCTTCTTTTTCACCATATACATGTACATGTAATTTCATTTTTGTGGCAAATTTCACAAAGTGACCAAAGTTCTCAAACAATCACAAATTGTTAACTAATTGCCCGACCATGCTGTTGCCTATATAAATCGTTCTATAATGTTCTATAAATTGTCTGTAAAGTCAATTTTTGGCAGATATTTTAAAATAAATACAAATGTTGTTCAATTTTATTCATATTGATTACCAGAACTAATCCCAATCACCAATAGTCCATATTGTCGTTTTTCACTCCCTTGATTTATATAATGAAACAAAATTTTGTCATGTTGACCTGTAATTTGTTATTGATAATAAAGTTATTTTTTTTTACACATTTAACCTGTCCTAATATCACTATATTTTCAAATTTATAATTATTTCTTAACACCTGCAATTTACCTGTCGCTAAATATCTGACTCATGGCTGTCCATGTGCGTTTTGACGTCATTCAATTGTTACGACAAAATCATACATGTTTAAAGGGCCATTTAATTTTGATGTCATTATGGAAAAAGTGCTGTGTTGGGCATATGACGATACGTCAATTGTCATATTTATTTTTATTTTCAACAATGACTCATAATTGCTTTGAAGATTATACCTAATTATAGTGCGTTTGGGTACATATAGGACAGAGTTTTTCGCGATATTCTTAAAAGTCTTCATATTTGGAATAATCATCGTACGAAAAATGAGTTTGCTTGTACAGTACATAACTACAATGAATCTAATACATAAATCCATCCACAAGAGAGAAGGTTTGTCAGTGGTCTCTTCATTAGTCCATTTAGTTTGAAATTCTGCTCTGATTTTGAGTTACCTTTTTTTTCACAAAATTAAAATCGGTTGTAACATTGTAACTGGGTTATTTTTGTCTTATATGTATTCAAACGCATTATACAGTAGCATGCCAAAAGTGAGTCAACTATTTCCATTTTCCCACAGCTTTCTATGTTCAACATTTTTTAAATATCTGTCACAAATAAATGTCAAAATTCACATATTTATAATAAAATAGTATTCATCATCATCTGATATAAGTTTTAAGCTCTTTTGAAACATTATTTCTGAAAAACAACATAATTTTTCTTTGCTGTTAGTTTGTATTGAAAACACTTACTGGACAAAGAAGGAACTGTCGCCGCAAATTTCACTTCTTACTTACAGATACTTGCCATTTTATTTAAACTGACACATTCCAAACCCTTTTAGAAAGATAGTTCTAGACTTAAACACAAATGTGCATAAGTCGGGCCAATTATTTTTAAAAGTTGATTTAGCATAGAAAGCTATGGGAAAATGAATTTAGTTGACTCACTTTTGGCATGGGACTGCATGCACATTTTGTGTCAGAAGATTACAACCTTGAACCAAGTTTATTTTGGACTGGACGGAAATCAATATTATTTAACAGTTGTGGACACAATAAATTTTAAAAAGATGATATAAGTTGCAAATTCACGTGCATTTCTATACAGCCATAAGAGAAAATTTTGGTTGATTCTATGATTATCATTACATTTTGTTCAATAGTTACAAACATTTTAAAGTTCCGATAAAGACTTATATTCTTGGATTGAAATTTCCATATATTTTATTCATTTGAATGCAATCGTTTACGTTCTCCCTAAATAAATTGGCACATGTTTCAAAACAAAAAGTCTCTAAATGAAATCATAAGATAGGTGATAGTCGCAAATACCATAAATATGTCAACTAATGCCATTTTCCCATTGTTTTCTATGTTAAATGAACTTTTTCCCAATAACTCACGAATTAATGATTTCATTAATTCATGCGATATTTGATATAGACCTAATTAGAAGAAAGTCTATTTATTTTCATCTGGTTTTTGGTTTAAATTTCATTAAAGCTGAACTTCGGAGAAGCAACAATTTTTGTTAGCAATAATTATTTTGTGACACCACTTACTATGAACAAACTATGACACAATTTCGCTTTGTCATTGATAAATACTTGCATTTTTCATTAAAAGAAATCGACACAAGAGTCCACAGACTTCCACACGAATGTAAAAAAATGTGCATGATTTCATGGAATGTATAAACAATGATAATTATGTAGAAAGAAATTATTTTACATAGAAAGCTAGGGGAATTGAAATTAGTTGACACTTTTGGCACGTGATTGTAGGTTAAAATTTGTTTCAAAATTATGGATAATTTGTACATCATGCTTTTAGTAATGGAGAGTATTGTTTTTATTTTTTGATAGATTCCGGATGTTCCACTTTATGTGTTTGTCTCACTATATACCTTCAATTTTCATCACTGATAGACAAGTGAATGAAGTTTACGGTAGATAAACATCTAACTGGAATTTACGGTATCTTCAAAACCAAGCGATATTTGAAGCGTTTTCAAAGAATCAAAATAGAAATATACACATTAGAAGTGTTAGAACACTGTCATTTTTTACTATATATTTCATATAAAACCACACTTTTAACAATTGCAAAGCCATTTCAGATTCCATTTTAATAGTATTTTCACCGTTAAACAACGACTTAAATTCAGTTTCATTATTATATTTTTATTTCTTAAACTAGAAATTTAAATATTTATCTATTCAAACAGAAAGTTGAAGTTTTGTGATAAAAACTCTCTGTATGGGTAGTTATAATTGTGATGTCATGTCTAGTATTTCACTTTCTGTTTGAATTGTCAAATCTCAGAAATAACAAGCAAGATAATCAATGGGACTTTGAAACATTCTTTGTTTAAGGATGAAAATTCTATTGAAGCGTGATAAGAAATGACAATATATTTTTTAATGTGATGTATATGAAATATATATTAATAAATTATACTGTTCCAATGCGTTTGTCCCCTTTCTGTAGATCATGTGAAAATATTCACAGCGTTTTTAAAATATTACCTGTATTTGGTACCTTAATTGTTACTTAATGCACACAGTACAATTTGTGTTTTACAAAATTTTCATTTAAGGTATGAAAGACTGGAAACATACAAACGTACATGTAGTTGCAAAATAATTAAATATTTCGGTATACTTTTTTAGTAAATGTGTTGAAAGTTTAAACTTTATTTATTCCACAATGATTAACAACAAGTTATGTCAACTTATAATAATCTTTCTTGTTGGCCAAGATGTTGCCGTGCGGGGGTCCTTGCTGTGGGAGGAAATCGGAGTACCCGGAGAAAACACACGTGTCGGACTTGGCGACCACCATACCATCTCAAATACCCCCTGTCAAATCCAAGAATCGAACCCGTTTATTATTTGCGAGAAGCGTATGCGCTACCTGGACACAGTAAATGTGCCTGAAACATACATCACGTAACACGTATCAATTTCTGAAAAAGGAGATAAAACTTAGAAGATCCATTTTTATTCATATGTGGAAAATACATTTGCCATGGAAATGCTTGAAAATAAACAAGAATTCTGAGAATATTGATGTATCAATACATGTACCCTATCGTCCCCCTATGTTAACACCAGCATTGGCTTGATTGGTGATGGCAAAGGACATTTGTAGGTTTTGTGTAACACTAATGGGTTGGATGGTCAATAATGCCCAAATTCAAACGACAAAAACCCCGTTGATAGTCCATCATAATGTGAAACCGTGTCTGAAATTTCAAGTCATTATCATGTCCAGAACATGTCAAAAAGAAGAAAATAATTAAAATATTTTTCCAATTTTACTCTCCAACATTAATGTTCGACCCCTAAAGAAACTATATGCAAAGTATCAACATCCAAATACTATTATTAAATGAATAGTGAACCATTGAAAAACCAAATGTTTCGGACGGACGGACGGACGCAGACAAAAACCTATAGTTCCCCCCCCCCCCCCCCCCCCCCCCCCCCCCCCCCCGGCTTTCACCGGTAGGGGATAAATAATGATAGTAGTTCTGCAAATCTTTCGACACAAAAGTGGTGTTTTCGAGGAAGACTTAAAACTGTGGAACTGAAGCAGGTGAATTATAACTCTCTTTACATTGACCTAATTCTCCATCAGGTAAAATTTGCGGCGCTTCACCTGAACCTAGTGACGACACTTTTTCAGCGAAAAATACTCGTATTGACACAAGGAGCTGGCAGCTCGATAAAGATACCGTCAAGCTTGCATTAAGGGTCACCTTTCTATCAAGGACACCTGTCTATAAAAGCCATTCAAACATAACTTTGTTTGCTTTTTATTTAATGAATAAACCTCTCTATAAAAGCCACCTGTATATAACGGCTACTTTTGCTAGCTTCATTGAGTAGCTTTTATAGACAAGTTTGATTGTAATCACTTCCACGTCTGAATAAGTTACTTATTAAGTACCAGATGTTGTTATCAACGAAATTATTCATGATATACGTTGACAAACAACCTGTAACCAACCAGATGGTCTCAGTTTCTCTTCAGATTTGGTATCTAAACATACAAATACTACAAACTACGTTATTTTACTCTAAATGATTTGATTATATGCGTGCCTCCGGCTTTTATCGATTTATCTTCTGTTATGGGAAAACTTGCAGACGACACATATATACACCGTTAACAATACGTGTACAACATGGCCGTTACGTGTAATAAGATACTTGCAGTGTTGCTTTATATCTCCCACCTGAAATTTACCTGTCAAGAGAGAATATTAGGTAAAGAAGATGACGAATTCGATTTTGATGGTTTACCAGGTGCCCATCATGAGTTCAAAATTGATGTGGCTGCCGGAAAAGAAGACTGTTTTGTCCAAAAGGTGGCACTCGGGGCTTCATTGCACGTTTCATTTGAGGTATGTTTGTAAACAATGCATCTCGTTTACGAGTCATCGCAATTTGCATCAATGATAATTTGCAATATATGTTTCTTTCTTGTATTTCACACTTTTTCATTAGCATTCACATGCAGTCGTGCGTTTTACCGGGATGATGGATCTTTCTCACATTATGCAAAACATAAGGTCGATACACACATATTCATGATAGTATAAATTGTCATTGTCATTATTAATCATCAGTATCATCATCATCATCATCATCGTTATTAATATAAAACCAGACAATGATATTGATCATCCTTTAACAGTCATACAAATTCATTGAGTTACTAAAGTATTTTGAACATTTAGTTTGGATAAGTATATAAATCCTACTTAAAAGTTCATTATATATATATATATATATATATATATACATATACACATATATACTTATCCCTACTTAAAAGTTCATTGTATATATATATAGTGTCTTTGTCCTCATTCCTATACCCGTACCTGATTAGTCTTCACATATTTAAGTCTTGATGTCCATATGATAAAAGCTTTAATCATACCCGGTGCTTTAGCTTTTTCCTGTTTTATCGGCTTTCATTCATAGAAACAAAACCATTTATAAATAGAATGAGCACGTGTGACAAATACCTTTATCTCGGGATAAATTCTTGTTTATCTTCGAAGTCGTTCGATAGCTTCAGACGCGCAATAGTTTTAGATAAATGCCATGTATTGTCAATATTACAGAAATTATGCCTAGTCGCATGTAGCATAATACTGTGTACGAGTAAATTTACGCGTTGGGGGTAATACCTATTTTACACTAAATACATGATGACGAGTTTTTCGTGTAAATTACCCTCGCACACTAGCCCACAATTGTGCTAAGAATCATCGTTTAATACAGAGTTGTTAACGTCGCCTAAAAGCCCCATGCGTATGATTTAAACGAGGAAATCGCGTACTTAACGTTAACAGTACTATATACGGGCTTAATTCAACTGGCTGTAATTTTCACATTTTGCTCATTCATGATACGATTGCGTTTTGTTAAATTCGCGGACCAGATACAGCATAAAATAACAGAAGTTCCTGCAAATGGAGCCCGTAACATATTTTGTACAAAATATTGTATCAAAACTTTGCTCGATGTTTCTTAATTTTACGGATGTATGAACACCGTGAATATAGCGAATATTACAACCCTGAGTTATTTTCTCTCTTTACAGTACTACAGTTCATCATTAGCACTTAAAAGTATAATTGAGAAAATGAAAACATGAAACATTTATTTTGTAAAGTATTTTGGACTCCCTTTAGTTTTTCTGCATTGATAATATAAATGAAAAATACCTCTGTGACCGAATTGTTTGATCTAAAGAAAATTCCGTCGTGTGTATCTCTGGCGCAGTTGTTGGATTCGCCTTTAGTCAGCAGGTTTAGTGCCACGCTTAAACATAAACTCTCTGTGTGTGTGTGTGTGTGTGTGTGTGTGTGTGTGTGTGTGTGTGTGTGTGTGTGTGTGTGTGTGTGTGTGTGTGTGTGTGTGTGTTTGAATTTACGTTATATTATTTACCCCGGTTACGTTGTGTGAATTTCGTGTTTTTTCACCCTGACCATTATGAAAAAGAAGTGTTCTCACAATTTAACTGAACATTTAAAAAGAAAATGATTTTACAACGGCGGTAAAATAAAAACAAGAACACATATTGATTGCTAGTGCTTGTCCTACATCAATATTTTAAATATCACAAATAAAATGTACAAAAAATATCCGTCGTAATAGAAATAAACTTCATTTTAAACACGCGTAAATATAATACTATGCGATCTTTCATTGCGACATCCTAGATACAGATTACAATCAATTACCTCACTTATTGATGTGATCTGTTACATTTTTTAAGTCACTGAGCCCCAATGTAATTTTACGCAAGCTGTGCCATTAACATTTACTGACATTTACAGAAAATTTGAAATATAACAACCGGAAAATCAAAGTTGCCATTTAAATGAAACTAATGCAATTAAATACGCTGGTAAACCATTCGCCAATTTATCGCCTCGGACCCGTAATTATTACATTATTTGCTCGTCTAAAGAAACATTTTAGAATAGTTTTTTTTAACAACACTTGTCAAAACGAGTTTTACACATTATATATACATGTATTTTATTTTGTTAAAACGAGATAGACAATGTGTTTAAGATACTTTATAAACATTTTGTTTTCCTTTATTACTGCTTGCATTGATATACAATAACACAAATGAGCTATAAACAGGCATAACAATTCTTAAATTCCTATATATTTTGTGGAAATTGCTTTAGAAACAAGTCAGTTTGGCAATTATTCACATGCAATTTATTTATTCAGTCTTACTATTTGTATATGCACACCACACTGGACCTGACCTTATTTTCACAAAATATGAAGGAATATAATATTTTTATGTCTGTGTTATTGTACACCGAGTAAAAGTGGTAAAAGTAGACAAAAATCGATACATTTATTGGTAAACACAGCTTATTTAAGCTCCCTTTAAGTATTACGTCCCCTAAAGAAGATGATCATTTAGAAGAAATAGGAAGCTTAAGCTTTAGTGATCTCGTTGTCTTGCGTGCAAAATGAAATGTCATTGACTTACTTTTGTGTCGACAAATCATAGTGACTCCCTGATTTTTTGAAACAATAGCCCGAACTAGTATTTGAACCCAGAACCTTCATGTGTCGGATATCTCCCATATCTCTGAACATTCGCGAGAGGTTCATTTCAAGTTACAGTCAAACCTGCAGTAAATAACACCACTGTTTAATGGTCACCTGTCTATAACGGCCACCTTTCTCTGTTCTCTTGAGCGGCCTTTATAGACAAATGTGACTGTTAAATATTAAACATTTTTACCACTCACGTGTACCTCTATAAGACGACACCTCTTTCGCTCACGAATACCAATTTGTTGCTCATCTAACATAAAAACGATATAAACCAGGTTAAGCCTCATCTATTAGAAATACTATATCAAAACCAAAAGTCAATATATAGAGTAAATATTGAGAAACATGTTTTGTAACAGTTGGTTTCGGATTTTACACCTCACTTGCTTATATCCTTCTAGGTACTCCGTGGTGGTGATAGATTAGTCCACGCGACTCTTAGAAATCCATACTTTCAGGTGATTAGCGAGCATGTGTCACAATCAGTCGGAAACTTCGAGCATAAAGCTGAACTAGAGGGTAAAGGGTTTTATTGCTTTTCATACCATTTTTCTTTGATTGTATCATTTAAGTATATGTACACAATACTATAATTTCATATATAATTTCGCATGAAGAGTTTATATATATATATATATATATATATATATATATATATATATATATATATATATATATATATATATATATATATATATTAATGATAAATATATATGAACTGAGAATGTGTTTTATTTTTATTGTTTTGCCATATTGGATTGGTCTTATAAAATTGTTCATCTATGCCAATAAATGGCAGTTGTTTTGCACTAATAACTTTTTTTGGTTTCTTCAACATATATCAAACCCTTTAGCAACCTTATTTACAACATTATTATTCTTCCATGAATAACATTTCATGCGCATTCATCTTGATAATATGACACAACCATTAAAGGCAATTGTAGTAATGGAGTTACAAAATTATGGTAACTCTTCAACTTATACATGTGTAAAACCGATGTGTTGATTTAATGTGTGTGTGTGTGTGTGTGTGTGTGTGTGTGTGTGTGTGTGTGTGTGTGTGTGTGATTGTTGATATTTAAGGCATTGCAAACAAATGTATTGTTTAAAGCAGGTTTGAGAAGAAGAATTGCTAACTCAATTAACTGTTGATTTTCATACCCCTCCATCGAAAATATGTCCATGATGTGTACGGGAAAGGAGAAGTATCAACCATGTTAGTGTCAATACTTAATCGTTTTGTTCTGTATCTTTAAAATTGATCTCAATACTGGTCAGGGACTTGGTTTCACCACTGAATCTTCTCAGTCTCTTTACTCATTTGATCTTATCACAGACCAAGTTATTGGCCCCACTTCTGAATTTCAGCTGTTCCTGTATTCAGTTGATCTAAATGCAGGCCAGGGTTTTGGTCTCACTTCAGAATCTCACCTGATTTTTACTGAGGTGATCAACTACATACAAGGTTCTTGGTCTCACTTCAGAATCTCTCCTGATTCTTTACTGAGGTGATCAACTACAGGCCAGTGTTTTAGTTTCACTACTGAATCTCTTCTGTTCCCGTATTCAGTTATCTCAATAAAGGTCAGGTTCTTGGCCTTACTACTGAATCTCTTCTGTTCCTGAATCCGGTTGATATCAATACAAGCCAGTGCCGTGGTTTCACTACTGAATCTCTTCTGTTCCTGTATCCGGTTGATATCAATACAGGCCATTGTCGTGGTTTCACTACTGAATCTCTTCTGTTCCTGAATCCGGTTGATATCAATACAAGCCAGTGTCGTGGTTTCACTACTGAATCTCTTCTCTTCCTGTATTCAGTTATCTCAATACAAACTAGTGTCTTTGTCACTGATTCTCCTCTGCTTCTGTTTTAATATAAATTTTGTTATCTTATTTGGTATTTCAAATCCTCGTTTTACTTCCAATTTTCCACACATTAAATCTTCCAGCCCAACTTCGTTGATATATAACTATCAACATGTGTATCAGAATATTTGACAAAAAAATGTCTGATGGAATAAATTGAGCTGGTTAAGATATATATATATATATATATAACGAATTTCGAGGGATGTTATTGATCAATGCAGGAATTGATTTCGTTAAGAAAAGATCATTATAAGTACAGGTTAAAATTTCCTGAAGTCAAAAGAAAACAAATGTTTTTGTTACTTTTTATTTAAACAACTTATATAAAAAGAGAGTAGGCCTACTTATGCTTGGTAAAAAAGTCAAGAATTGATATTTGTTTAAATGATATTGAACACTATTATTATGCTATAACTCTGTGTGTGTGTGTGTGTGTGTGTGTGTGTGTGTGTGTGTGTGTGTGTGTGTGTGTGTGTGTGTGTCAGTTCAATATATCCCGTCAGTTCAGTTAATGATTTTATGTATGATATACAACCGTATGTTGAAAGAAATCCACTAAATGAAGGTGAAAAGTAATCATAAAAGTCTGTGTGGAAAAATAACCATACAAACATTATTATAATTAGCATACGTTTTCCTTATTCTAGATTTTAAATGGAGATGAAAAAACGTGTGATTTTTATCTGAAAGACGAGGAAGGGGGCATTATAGAGTATGCTTCACAATCAACTAATGCAAATTTTGAGCAACAAATAGAAAAACAAGGTACAAATACTCAGTAGATTTTTAAAAAATATTTTTCCTCTTTTTTAATGGTCGTTAATAGGTTTGTTAAATCCTTTCCTCCTTTCCTATGGAACTTTGGATTAATCAAATTTGGGATATATGGGTCATTATTATTATTATTATTATTATTATTATTATTATTTACTTCTGTTTAAATTTTGTTTTTAACTCTCCATTTACATTGTATAGTGATTTATTTGACGATTGGTTTTGACATTGTTTTTAATCAATAAACGGCATTTTTTCTCAGTTGAATATGGTGTCATATTTTCATCCAAATTTTGGTTGCTTTGAAGTTTCATTTCATTCCTACTTTTCATTTCTGTATGAATTTATTTTTCTCTATATGTTCATAACTGAAACGTTGTAGTTTTTTTTAAATTATAAAAGTGGATTTTCTTCAGTTATTCGTGGCTTACGGGTTTTCTAATTGCTGAAACGCTTGTTTTCGTCTGGTTTAAATCTTTTACACTTAACCCTGCTCTGTACTATTCCCGTTTTTAGAGTCTATCACTGAACTGCCATATTTTTATTCCTTGTTAAGATCTATCCCCGCCATATTTTCATTGCTAACTTTTGTCCTCCACCAAATTTTCATTACTAACGATTAATCCTCGACATGTTTTTTGATCATTAACGTTTACCCTTCACCATATTTCATAGTTTACCGCCATATTTTCATTGCTAACGTTATTCGCCACCATAATGTCATCGCTTACGTTCGTTCCAGTCAGATTTTCATTGTTAATGTTTATCTTCTATCCATATTTATATTGCATACCTTTATCCCCACCTTTATTTCAATTGCTTATTTTCCCCCACCATATTTCCATTGCTAACGTTTATCCCCCGACCATATTTTAATGCATACCTTTATCCCCACCTTTATTTCAATTGCTAATCCTTTTCCCCACCACATTAACATTGCTAACGTTTATCCTCCACCACATTTCATAACTAAACGAAATATTTCCATTGGTAACGTTTATCCCCACCTTATTTTCAGTACTAACGTTCATCCCCACCATATTTTTACCGTTAACGTTCTTCCCCGCCACATTGTCATTGCGTATATTTTTATCCTGTTGTCGTAACATTTAAATTTTCAAATAGAGTTTTGGTCTTGTTTTCCTTCAAAATGTTAATTTCAAAGTATGTCTATATCCCGGATTCGACAAATGAGAACATGTTATTTGAATCCGTCTGTTTGGCAATATTCATGTTTCTTCCATTTTGATTCCATCAAATATCCCGAGATTTTGTCATTGTAAGCACGTGCACATTTAGTATGTCCCTATATCAATACCTATTAATGATACAATGTATCTGTGATAAATAGAAGTATTGTTTTCCTTAAATATTTCTAATTTTAATTGATTATGAATATCTTTTATATTTTTCCCCTCGGAATTTCACTTTCAAACCTTTTGATTGATTTTATGCATTTTTATTATTCCTTTAACTATACTATATTTGGGGTTTTGTTTCCCACTTAATTGTCATGACTATCAAATTATGAATAACTCCATGATTTCACATTTTTAACCTTCAAAGTTTATATCACCTGGTTTGACATGTTTAGGAAAATGCTTGGAAAGAATATATCATCTTCTAACCCAGGTTGGTGGTGACATTTGATAATATGGGGAAAAGGATCTCCCCATTTGTTTGTTAAAGCAACATTAATTTAGCCTGTGTCAAAAACTTAAAATATATTGAGTCAACGTTCTGTTCCAGATTTTCCTACGTCTGAAAGATGGGCATCATACAAAAATATCGCAGTTTTCATATGCGTAAATATACTCTGGGCGATTTTCTTTTTCAAACTCGCCGTCCTCAGTCAACTCATCAAAGAGTGTTAAAGAACTCGATATAGAACCCAATATAAATTTAAGGGCAACGAAATTTGAAATGTTTATAGCAAAGAAATGAAAAAGATGAGGAGAGTCAGGAAATATGAAAGCTAGTGGATTAAGGGTTGCTTTTGTCTCTGGGACATTATCTAAGAAATTAGATTTTAATTGTAAATGTAAAGAAAATGCATTTACAAATGTACTTTTTTTTCAATAATCTTTTAATACTTTCAAGGTGTCGCTCTAAATGTAATTCTGTTTCTATGTATTACTTTATGCTAGGTATAGTATAATCGATGTCAGTGGGAGTATTTAAGATACAGAATTAGCCAAAAAACATTGTTCTTAAAACATCATCCGTCAAAAGGCATTATCTCAGTTTTTGGATATGATTTCTAATATTTAAGTGTGACTAACAGATCCTTCGTTTTTCTCACGAAGACGCTAAATCTTATTTAACTGAGCTGATTATATTCATATCTTTGTCGGATTGCAAATCATGATGATTTAGAAAGCATAAGTCAATTATTATGGATGACGGTAATCTCGTCCAAAATGTCAGAAATTCAATTTAAGGCGCATTGCGTCTAGATCAGCAGAATGTTAGAGGTGCAGCTCTTGTTTGATGAATTGGATCAAAGCAAAAACTTCTAAGTCTTCCATTTAATAATGTGAAATAAATTCAAGACTGATTATTTAAGAATCAATATGGACAGATTGGAGATAATTGTGAATGTAGTAAACATGATTAAGGTTGAGGTAGATGCATGGCAATAATTCCAGTCATTATGATCTGGTCGAAAACAAAACCAATTTGGATACAAAAGATACGGATTGCGTGTATTTGACTGATAAAAATATCAAATACATGTAACTGAAAGTGTCAATTTCAAAATAAGTAGATAAAACAATGTATAGGTCTACCAAGGTAAAGTTGCACATCCGGGTTCTGTCAAAAACCAAAACAACATGCTCCGTTTTCCAAACATAGGTCGTATTGATAAAAATAGATCCCATGTATTACTTATTTTTGTTTCGAAAAGTAGCCGGTCACCCTTTTTTATGATTAAAGTCAGACTCCGACTCATTCCGTTTGTAAACATTTGCCACTTTACCGTGAAGTTGTTGGATAAAATCAAACATAAAGGTCGATTATAAACTGAAATTAAAGGATTCCTTAAAACAGAAAACAACAAAATTACTAAAATGTGGGTCTTGGAATTGGGGCAAAAGTCCCGATGCTGGCATAAATAAAGCATTGTCGAGAGCGGTAAGGAGTATATTGTCAGTTAGATAGTTATTCCGTAAGAGATTACCACAATATTATCCTATATTCTGTCTTGGGAAATATCTTTTATTCATTACTTATCAGTATAACTTCAGTTGTTTTGAATCTTTAATCCATCATAAATTGAAAATATGAAACATTTTACTTGGGAACTGTAGTTCTACCTAGCTAAACGGGTACATGTTTACAAATGGCAGATTTCACGTTGCTACCTGTTACATGAACGGAATATGTACCACTGAAATAATTCCTTCCATGTTTATGTTACACAAAGGTTATATGAAATAAAGAGGAAATCCGTTGCTAATGTTACACTGGTGCTAGTTTTACTATTGTTGGACCGAAAATTTTCAATATCAATGCTTACGATCAATGTTCCTTCAGCCATGAAATTAGCGTCTTTAATAGTCATCATTCGCAAATAGCACACTGCATTCTGGGTAAATGTGCGCAGATGTAGTAAAAACACGGTTAATTTCCGTTGTTAATGTTACAGGTTTTGAAGACGGAAGACGGATGTAACATTAGCAACGGAAAAAACTGTTTTCTGACATACTTGACTTGATATCTTTACAATCAATTTTGGATATAAAACATCTCAGATACCAAAGTATAAATCTTTAGGATGTCCAGGATATAGAGACAAATCTGGTAAAAATGGGCAAACACGGACCTCTGGAAACCGATAGAAATTTTAAAAAGTCATTCTGTTTTACATAATAAGTATTTTTCAACATCTGAGAAAAAGAATATCAGAATTGAAGGGAGTTCATTCCGTCCTATTTTGGGTTCAGTTGTTATATAAACAGTATTAATTTGATGTAATATAACACAAAATTCACATTCATGCAAATAAAACTGATTAATTAGTTAATTAATTTTAATATATCCGTCCATGTAACACTTACACTCGTGAAATCTGACAAATACAACGCGTCTAAATTAAATCATAACAGGGGTGGTATGCAAGTATGGGTATATTAAAACATGGAGTCATGTTATACCTATATATCCCCATTTTTTTTTTTTTAAATTGACAGTATTGTTCAGATTTTTGACAGAACCTGGATGTGTCACTTTATCCTGATAGACCTGTACATCGAATGGATCAGTATTCGCTGATGAAAGTGAAATCGATCAATATTGTGGTTGTTGATACAGAATCACATAAGGTGTCGATTTCATGACAGAACAATCAATTTACCGTTAGTGAAAAAAAAAAGGATATCAAGATCAAGATGATATCGTCGAATATACAAATTCGAATTAGATAGACTATTGTCTTGTATGCTATGGTGACGTATGACCAATATAAACAGTGTTTGAGTATTCTGATGGCTGGGACCAGCAGATTATTTCCAGATATCCCATTGTCGTTTCCTGTTTTTCTTTTATTATTATCATTTTTACTCAATATGATAATATTTTTTATCGTTGTTGTTATTTTTTCTGTAAAATTTTCTTGGGGAATTTCTATGTAGTCTTTTACATGTTTACAAAATAATAATCACTGCCAAATTACGTTAGTGAATCTGAAAGAATGACTTCATTTAATGGCTGTCGGTACACCACGCCATGCTGAGCTGTTAGCGCAATTGTGTATCGTGCAATGGTCATTTTACATCAACATCTTATTTTTTGTACTTTCAAATAACATACAAGACATAAGTGAAGTGTATGCATGCATCCCATTTCTAAATAAGAGACTAGTTCAAAACGCAAATCAACATTGCAAAAACCAAGATATTACATATGTGATAAAGTACTTCACTCTATCGGTCTCACAACAATATCACTAAGTAGAGGACGCCATGTCTGTCTGTTAGCATGTTGCATTGTATAATATACATTATTTCAAATACCGATGCCTCTCACCTCATTACGGATTCTAACCCGATGGAGACCAATCTGATATTGTCCTCTACAGATCAGATCAGCCCATCAACGTAATGTCATAAAATAATTGAGTCTGGCATAAAATATTAATAGGAAAGAAAAAAACACAAAAATGAACATATTTTCAAGTACCGTGTGGTACTTCCCGCAAACCAATCATTATCGGCCCTCTTCACGGAAATTTTAACTTGAATGTAGTATTATATTATGTTGGGAAAGTCTTCTCGTTTGAAACAAGTGTTAAAACAGCCTAAGGACTACTTTAAAATGGAAATAATGGTAACTTTGGAACTGATGATACTAGTGACCATACGAACTGATAATTCAAGACACACTTCTTGGTTTGGTTTGCATTTCATTCATCGATGATATAATTTTTGAGCTGCACAGTACACTCGTATTATAAATAAAGGTGATGATGGAATTACATATGGTATGCTCTCTCTCTCTCTCTCTCTCTCTCTCTCTCTCTCTCTCTCTCTCTCTCTCTCTCTCTCTATATATATATATATATATATATATATATATATATATATATATATATATATATTACCAAGGTTGTACTCGGACCTCATTTATCGATAACCACGCGTATTTATTATTCAGAGCGTTCTCTGGGTATCTATGTACCATGTTTTGAAATGTTTCATTTTGTATAAGTGGCTTACAAATGCAAAATGACGCTATGATTAAAGTGAAGTGTTTGATTTTGAGTTTATAAGTAAGTTTGTTAATCATTTTCTTTGTGTCTTTAACAAACTACAAGTGTCATAAAACCAAGAGTAGTTGCTCGAAATTGTTTTCATTCGCACAAAGCATCAAAACATTCAAATGTGATTGTGACGAACAGGATGAAATATACACATACATGCAAAATCTACTTAATATTTTTCGATTGATCAACTGTTGTATATTTTATGGAACTTTTAAGTTCACCAGGTAGAGGGAAAAATTAAACTAATTATTGTTATTGATTGACTTTTTTCAGTACATATTTTTTCATCATGGAATGTCTATTTCAGTGTACAACTGGACAATTAATTTCCTTAAAGTATCTCACATTAAAACAAAAAATTAGAAAAAGAAAGATCAAGTTACTAAAAAGCGTAACAGAAAGTATATCAACACATACATACATACATACATACATACATATACATACATACATACATTATATATATATATATATATATATATATATATATATATATATATATATATATATATATATATATATATATATATATATATATATATTCGTTTTTCAGGAAATTATCAAATATGTATAGATAACACATTCAGCAGATTTTCATCAAAATTAGTATATGTGTACATTGTAACGTTTGTTATGGACGAGTGGAGTAAATATGTACAAGAGATAACGGAAGTCAACACAGCAGTAGTTAATTTCACAGTAAGTAAGCGACAACCCCCCTCCCATTACATATACCAAATATTTTTATGCTGAGAAAGACTTTTGTTTTCAATCTAAAAATTGCAAAAATCTGGGGAGATTTATCTTAATATTCCATCATAAGTCATGTTGAATGTTTATATTGTTTGAAATACAAATATTTTAATACTACATATTGAAATGTTAATTATCACTTTCAAAGGGAGATTGATTAAATCACATAACATTAAATTGTATCGTCATTTATAAACAATAATCTGGCAGGTAATAATGACAATAATAAATTTGGCCACGGATTTAAAATAATTTCGAATTACGCGGAATTTCAATGTAACAGGGTTCAATATAAGCGAGTTCCACCAGTCTGTATCTCTCTACTTTTGCCAAAGATGGTTATATGTATATACATACTTTGTAGTATTCTAATTTCCATTTCAGACATCAATCTCTGAAGTACAGAGATCAATTGAGCAGATGATACTACATCAAACACAGAGTAGAATGATGGTGATTAAAGACTGGTATCTAATTGTAGGAAATAATGCTTACGTCATGTACTGGTCATTTGCACAAATTGCAATAATTCTTACAGCAACATGTTTTCAAGTGTATTTTGTAAGACGTTTGTTTAAAGTTCCTAATGTTACGCCTAGCTCAAAACCACGTGCATAATAAATTCATCCGTTTGTGTATTATCTGTTTTTCTTGGAATATATATATATATATATATATATATATATATATATATATATATATATATAATATATATATATATATATATATATATATATATATATATATATATATATATATATATATGATGAGTTAACTTCTAGCTTGAGGTCTGTTTGCTGTGACCCAGAGGTTGTGAAAGCCAACTCACAAGCAGATGGGTTATCTCTCGAATCCTGGTTGATTGAATACAGGTAGTGGTTACTTCGTCTGTAGACCAGTTTACAAATGGTTGTAAATCCTCGTCTAGGTATTAACTCATTCACCTCTAAAGAGACTTTGGTCTGGTCTAAGTGAAAGTCATTGATTTACAGAACAGTCCATTGTTTTTCAGGGGCTGATGAGTTAAAGCAATGAAATTTCGTCAGCGGAATATTACATGCAGGATTTATGCAATATTTTATCTCGTACATATCGGAAAGAGATTACCTGGTGGTTAGAATATAAAATACAGGTTTATCATAAAGATGATTTGTGAAATGTAACCTTCTGCTATCGTTAGTTTCAATCTGACTTTGCAAATTAACATGGTATTTTATACAAAGTTTACCAAGTGTCAAGGAAGTATATGTATTTTGCTCTTACTCAGATACCAAAGTATAAATCTACAGGATGTCAATAATACATATACGATCTGTTAATACTGGACAAACACGTACCTCTGGAGATCCAGGTGCCATGGAGGAGTAAGCACCCCCTGTTGACTGGTGACACCCGCCACAAGTCTATAGTCAAATGCAAATAAAAAAGGTGAGGAAGAAATCCTAGTCGCAATTAGGCAGACGACTCAACGGCCGCTATTTAACACGAAACTCAACATTTCATTTGCTGAACCAGAGTAATCGCAAACAAGGCTATTATACCGACCGTAAAATTTGCGAAACCTTGACGGGATCGATCATAAGTGCTTGTATTTATTTCATATTCACAAGAAATAGAATTATCATTTGTGAATAGGCACGGACACTTTACACCGCATATTTTCGACATTCCTTCAACTTCAAAAAAATATTTGAATACACGTGGCATATTACAGTTACTTCTGAGAAATGAGAGTAAATGTTGGTTAGTCCGTCTTCACATACATTTTCATTGTATCCAAATGTTTGAGAATTTAATTGACATTTTTAGAACAATGCAGTCCACAAAAGCTGATATTGCTTTAACGTGAGTCACTGATACTTACGACCATTTCACAAAGAATTAAGACTTGTGGCGTATGATTTCTACTCAGAGGCAGTTTGTAGTTGTTATGAATTATTGAGCAATTTTGCACCTAAAAAGATTAGTTTTATAGTACATATGTTCCAGTAAATGTATAACGAACCTTTCTATAGATACCTGTTAAAATGTGTGACCAAATCTGACAATTCTCGTACTACAAAATCAAACAAGCCAATTTCAAATTTGCTTATACGCCATCAAAATTCAAAGTCAGATAAGGTCCCATCAAGATGACTACCCAGAGGAAGTGTGTAGTTATTATTGATGATTAAGCAATTTTGCATCTCGCAAAATATACCTTTAATTTTCAATGTGTCCCATTAACTACACAATGTATCCTTGTATAGATGCCTGTCAATATGCGTGACCAAAACTGTTAATTTTCGTATTACAAAGTTGAACTAGACAATCAATATCATTATAATGTATAGAAAACAATTAAGTAAATCTATAATTATATGAATTAAAAATAAACAGCTTCTGATTTAAGAACACAGATTTTCAGGTCAATACTATACCATATTCATCCACACAAAAGTCTATACTTGTTTGATATTATGTGGTTAAACCCCTAGTTATAGAAAACATACAGCAGAAGCAAATTTGCTTGGTAGATGGTTTAAATGCGCACAAGACACCAATGTTGTGAAAATATTGTAGAATCATTACGTCCCCTAAATGTGAGACATTCTAAAAGATGAATCAACGCATATCCCCTACCTGTGATTCATCCGGGAGTACTGGTGAATCAATACATGTCCCCTGCTTGTAATCATTCTGAGGGTATTGATGAATCAATGCCATCCCCTACTTGTGATTCATTCTGAAAGTATTAATGAATCAATACACATCCCCTACCTGTGAAAAAGACCGAGAGTATCGAGGAATTAAAACACATCCCCTATTTGTGAAATAGTCCGAGAGTACCGATGAATCAATACAGGTCTTTTATCTATGAAACATTTTGGAAGTATTTATGAATCAACACACATCCCCTTTATGTGAAACAGTCTGGGAGTACTGAAGAATCAATACACATCCCTTACCTGTGAAACAGTTGGAGAGAATAGTTGAATCAATAAAAGTCCACTATCTCAGATACAGTCTGAGAGTACTGATGAATCAACATATGTCCCCTACCTGTGAAACAGTTTTAGAGAATATTTGAATCAATAAAAGATGAATCAATGCATATCCCCTACCTGTGATTCATTCCGGAAGTACTGATGAATCAATACCTGCTTGTGAATCATTCTGAGAGTACTATTGAATCCGTACACATCCCCTACCTGTGAAACAGTCTGAGAGTACCGATGAATCCGTACACACCCCCTACCTGTGAAACAGTCTGAGAGTACCGATGAATCCGTACACACCCCCTACCTGTGAAACAGTCTGAGAGTACCGATGAATCCGTATACACCCCCTACCTGTGAAACAGTCTGAGAGTACCGATGAATCCGTACACAACCCCTACCTGTGAAACAGTCTGAGAGTACCGATGAATCCGTACACACCCACTACCTGTGAAACAGTCTGAGAGTACTGATGAATCCGTACACCCCCTACCTGTGAAACAGTCCAAGAGTACTGATGAATCAATGCATATCCCCTACCTGTGAAACAGTCCAAGAGTACTGATGAATCAATGCATATCCCCTACCTATGAAACTATTATTAGGTGAATGGTCAGCAATTACAACAAGTAATCTAGATAGACAGAGACACACACACACACACACAAAGCATACTAGTCAAGGACCAGTAGCCAGCTATGGTTTTATTTTGTCTTTATTATGTAGCTTGACAATATTTTTTTCTTCTGTTGGGAGAAAATTGTCTATCATCTAATTATATAAAAATAAATCTCAAAAAACCTGTGTTCTAAATAGCCGAAATCATGCAATAGCTGGCTACTGGTCACTGAACAGTACTGTTTCTCCACCCCTAACTACTGGTTTCATCGATAGGGACTAATAAATAAGCTTTTGACACCTCTTCCGACAATCTGATTATTTTATTCAGACACAACTTTTAACATTGTGATATAACAGTATAAAGATATGGGACAACGTGTGTACCCTGTAGAAAACTCAGAAATCAACAACTAAAAATCACAGATCATGGATTTGGTGTAATTCATTTGGAAACGAAATGTGACCCACCATGAGAAAAATGGCTCAAGAAAGAAAACATTGAAAAGGAAATGTATTGATCCTAAAAGGGGCATTAGCTGTGTTGTTTTATGTTTTTACTGAAGCATTTTCTTTTCTTTTGTTACTACTTAGAATGATATACAATAGGAAAAATTAGATATTCACATACATAAGAATTCATTTGTTTTGAAAAATACACAGCTAATTCCCCACAGAAATGAAAAAAAAAATGTCCAATGAATTGTTTAAAATTTGTAATTTTGAAAAAAAAATCTAAAATGTAAACATGCAGCGTTTTACCCTAAAGCCAAATTTCTTATGATTAGTGACATTACTATTTATATTTTCCTCCCATTCACATGATTTATCCTCATCCAATTTTCTGGCATCATTTGTGTTGCTCATAAAATGTCTTATTTGCTGTACAAATTACTAATATCAAGAGGTAGTAAGATTCTAGAGGTTTATCTCTCTACATTTACCGTCACCACATCTCTTCAAAAAAAAATCTCAAGATTTTTCTATTACATGTATTATCAAAACAATCATGTAAATAAATAAAAATTGCAGCAGTTTCATTACTCCATTTTTTCCCCCAATATTCTGTGACATATCACTAACTAATATTAGTTGAAATCAATCTCTGCCTATGACTGAAACATTTTGATATTCAAAATTTCTAAAATTGCATTTTCCTGATTAAATACAAGAAATGTTCTTCATGTCGACTGTGGCATCATGAAAGTCCAGTCTACCATGATATCCTTTATTGCAAAATATCTGAAGTGGACACATGATGAATACAATCAACTACAAAAATTGGTTACAGTGGAAGTCCATAATTTTTCTGTCCCTTTGCTTAACCGTATGAATGTACATATTGCAAACATGTTTAAACTTGATGCAGCCCAAGTATGAAAAACAAACAGACTAGCCAAGTGGTTAGAGCTTCATCTTTTAAATCATGATGGCTCTCATCTCTTATCGGTGTGGGTCGATTCCCCTGGAACCTAAGTTGATTTTGTCAGTTTATTTGATCTTTTCCATGGTACATTGAAACGTGGCTCTCACCTCCACCATTAAAACTGACCTTTAATGTATAACTGAAACATTGCTGTGTGTGACGCACACAACATTAACTCATTCGCCCCTAGAGACATATATGGACTGGTCAAAGTTATTGATTTACAGCAGAGTCCATTGTTTTTCAGGGGGTTGAGTAACAAGCATTAAACATGAAACTAAAGCCTAGTCTTAGCACCTTTGTTAAAGTTTCAAATTCTTTGTTTATTTCATTCAATTTCAATATATTCAGATTGGAATTGCATTCTTATAGATTACACAACTGCCAAATGTGACCCATAGATTCTAAAGATCCCAAATTTTGTTAGAATACAAGAATTTGACATACAACACTCTTATAGACTCTGGACTCTTGCAGCTGCTGGAATGGAAAAGCTGAATATACAAAATAAAGGATCTTTAAAAGTGGGTGTGGTTAAAACATTGATTGGCATTGTCACTCACAAGTAACCTATTCAAAGGTCATGTCAACCCTGTATCTGAGTACATATCATACATTATAATGTATAATATACCAGGTACATGTATACTTAATATATACAATGATATATTATGGAAATCTGATTTTTGACACAAGTTTATCATCTATAAATTAGTGCAGGCATCTCTAACTAGTATCATCTCCTTTTATTTTTTTTTTAACTTGTAAAGTAATAAAAGCATGGCAATTATTAATACAGATAAAAATTCTGTAAAAAGCTCTGAGGCTCCCCACAGGTCAATGCATTAAAGATGGATAATATTCAAAATAATTTTCCTTTTTCAAAAGTAAAAAAATATATAAAATTCTACAAAAAAAGAAACATCATAAATTCACTTTTCAGACATACAAGATTGCTATTAAAGGAATACTAAATAATATTTTCTCACATACAATTTATCACACAAAATCCATTGTATAAAAGGTCAAAATTTGACCCCTTGTGAAGTACCATAATGATTATACTTTCTGATAAATAGGTAGGTCCCATGTACATATATAAGATTTATAAGGACTAAATAACAAAGGGGGAATAACTCTTGCAGATCAAAGTTGTCAATTACTTGTCAAAACACCTATCTCTGAGTTAATCTCGATGACAGATGCAAAACCTATTGATAGTAATTGTTTGACGATTCCTGTACAATAATCATTATCAACCCTTTCACCCCTAAATATCTAGATGATATCCTCTTTCCTATTGTTTAGACCAGTCTATTATGGCATGTAGGGTTGAAATGGAAAGGTTTAGAATAAAATATAGTCTTTTATGTAAAGAAAAATTAGTTTACAATATTACATGTATAGTCCATTTGCTCTGCATTGAAACTGGGGTTTTGTAAAATTTCACTCAATCATTAAATTTGAATTTTACAGCAATGCTTTTAATTTTACCAAACATATCTGAATTGTGAATAGGCAAATTTCTGGTTTGCTAACAAAAATTTTACCCATTTACTGCAATACAAAATTTTGTAAAAGTTTGTGAGGGGAAATGCAGAGTTGATAAAACAGCACCCATAATTCTTTCTGATTCATGCATACATAAGTAGGTTGTATGCAAATCAGAAACCCTGGGTCATATGACAGTAGACTGGCATGGAATTGCATCATAAATTCATAATTATTTTTTATGAAATGAAAAAAAATCAGAATTATAAGTCTGCATTATTTTTTTTATAATGCACAAAACTATGTTACTGAAATAATTTCATTTTATTAGTAGTATTCATGGTGCGCTGGATGTAAAACAACATAAAAACAAAGGAAAAATGTTAACTTGAAACTTATGTTGACTTGCAATTGTGAGATGAACCCTTATTGACCAGTCTGCACGAATTAAGTGAGAGAAAAGTTAGGCCTATTCATCTTATATGAATGGACAATAGCAAGCACATTGACTATTTTTAGGTATCTATGTGGTTTGAAAACTGTTTATACTTACAGTATTATGGCTGTTCAATGTATTGGATTTACACCCACGTAATTTTTCTTGAAATTTGAAAGAAACCTTACAGTATTAATAATGGGAAACTTTTTCCCATGAATTACATGATGCAATTAAAATTCCTTTTTAGTTATGTATAACCTTTAAAATAACAATGATGATCATTTAAAACATATAAATTATTTAGTTTTTGCCAAAAATGACTAAATGCTAGTTTCAATGGAGAGCAAACAGACTATACAGGTACACTTTTTTCAGACATTTTTCAAAGAGTGTAATGGAAAATCCAAATTTAACATACTGATTTATAAAATGGATACCTTAACAAAAGTTGTCATAAAACAGCATTTAATGCATATCATAATTTGACAGATTTTCAAGTATTCCTTGGTTATAAATAATAATTCATCACAAAAAACTTTTAACTAATTCAAAAATGTTCTGAAGTCAATATCACATAGTCCACGGTAAAACCAATGAAATCTTTCTGCAATGATACGAACAGATAATCAGTGAGGCAGAAATTTATATATAAAAAAAATGACAGATTGTTATCCATCATTTATCACACTGTAGCCCGGGGCCACCAAAAGCGATTTTAACCCCTGTGTGTATCGGTGTCAATGGTGCCAAACATGCAAGAAAATGAGTGAATTTTATCCGGGACATTTTCTATTTGGATGAAAACATCAGTTTCAAGCTTCCTGGCATTGGTGTAGAGTCTAGCAACTCTATCTCTTTCATTGAACAGAAATGTTTATTACTGCTGACACATTTTGTTGAATATCAGGAACTTGATCCGAATTCACTGTTTAGTTTATCTAGGTCCTGTTTATCACAAAAATCGTATAAATCGGGTCTACCCATAAGAGACACTGCCATTCGTAAAGTACTCCATATATTCTTTGACATCACACTTTGTGGGTCTTTTAAACCGTGACTCTGCCGCTGCATATTTAATGCGGCAAGAAAATGTTCCACAGCTTGTCTGAAATGAAAGAAGTATGATTTACATAAATTATGCAAATAAATAAGATAAATTAGCATATGTTTACAAACACAAAAAGACTACATTATATCATAACAGGGGTGACGGTCTAATCAGGGGTCAAATTTAGCATTTCTGTCTCACTAGTCAGTTGGACTAGTTGAAAACAAATTTTACTAGTCCTAGGACAAATTCAATAGCCCCATAGGGGTTAGGAACAATGACCAATTTGGCATGTATTTGCCAAATTAGTACCAGAATTTCTGAATTGGTAATTTTAGTAATTTTTTTTCTATTTTTTGTGTTTTTATATTGTCATGGGTTAAAGCAACTATTTATTAATATTTTAATTTGAGTTGAGAAAAAAAAGAAAAAAAATTAAGGGGCTGATTAGGTAATTCTGATGTTCACTGTACATACACACTTTCATTAATCATTGCTCGTGCTTATACCGCAATGTTTCTACACAGTTTCTACTAGTCAAACAAACTAACTGAAGCACAAGCTTGACTAGCCCACTGCAAATGTCACTAGTCAAGGACTGACGGACTACTGCTAATTTTGAACCTTACTATTTGTTGACAAGAAATATTTCGGAGCTACAGTAATGCATGGAATCTGTGCAATATGTTTTGCTTGTACACCTATTTCTGGAAAACAGACGTATTAATTTGGTTTCTGACAGAACCCAGATATGCCTCTTTACCTTGGTACACCTGTACTAATGTTCAAGTGAGCATACTCATACGATTATCAACATAAATTCTACACTTGCAATCTGCATGAAATAGATCATCCAAGAATAAGTATTTAATAGACGACTTGTCCATTTCATTGTCAAAACTAAAAGGTTTCTGTGTCAGATAGTCTCATCAAAATAACATATTGGAACACATGTAGAGAGACAGTCAATAAGTCACTGATGGTGATCTCTCAACAGAAATTTTATCTAATGTCTTAATCAAATATAAAGTGGTAATGGGAATGAGAACTCCGGAGACAGGTGGTCTTAAAAACAACATTCACTGTAATCAATACACGACTCATTCTACATGATTCCACTATATGACCAAACCATTTATATACAGTCATCGTTACACACCTTGTATATGACTTGCCTACATCTTAAGGAGTAAGACAACGGACCATCGTAAAGGAAATTGCCGAAGTTCCTTACATACTTTTTTGAGGATCCAATAAAGAAAGGCCAAAACTAGAACAAGAAGCAAGAGAGGCAACTCTCTATCTTCTGACTACAACAAGAGACAAGAGATGCTACTCTCTATCCTCTACTAAACAAGAGGCAAGAGAATCTACTCTCTATCCTCCTACTAAAACAAGAGACTTTAATCTCTATCCTCCAATCAGAAGCTAATGGTAGTATAATCTAAACTATATTGAAATATCACATTCTGTATATGACTAGGTTATCATAATTTACCTGTGTACCCCTAAATTGATACAAGCTATACCCAGATTGTATCTTGAGCGAATAAATCCTGGCGAGAGTTCCAGAGCATTGCGATATGCTTCCACTGCCTCCTCACTTCGGTTTCCATTAGCTAATGTGGCTCCAAGTTTATTCCAAAGTAAGGCGTCCTGAAAATTAACATAAAATTGTAAATCATTGCATATATTCAGACAAACACAGCTTGCAAAGGACCAGAGCAAAGAGAGTTAGCTGTGCGAGTAAAACATGCCAAAGGCCATTGGTTTTATCTTGATTGGATAATACCTATATCCTAGGACCTCATCATTTCTACAAATTGATACTCATTCTAAAAGCATTGGAAACAACATGACGTGTCTGTGAAACACAAATGCCCCCCGGTCCCAACAAATTTCTATGCTGGCAAATAATATGTATACTTTAAATATTGTAATGTCCTACATTTTGACCCCACACACCCCCAGGGGCATGTGATGTCAGTGAAGTGTGAGGAACCCTTAGATGAACTTACAGTCTAATTTTGGTTACTGTATCACACTCCAAACTTGAAATATTGCACTTTATATGTAAGCGGGATGGAATTATGGTCAGACAGATGGACCAACAGACGATCCAAACACTAGATGCCCCCATCGGACCTTTCAGGCCCGGGGCATAAAAAAAAGAATGTTATTGGTGTAATGAATTGGACAAATTGGGACACACTTGATCAAACCTTAAGCAGAATATTCTAACAACTGATAATGTTCCACATATCCCCTGCTAGGTCAATCAGATTTTGGAATTAGATTGAGTACATTTCTCCAATTTGAGTATTATATAAATTTTATAAAAGTTGTGAATCATACAACACTTGCATGTAACATACACTTTCAAATTGATATTTATATCAACTACCTATAAGTCCAAACTACAATCAACTGACAAAACTACACATCTTTTTATCTACATCATCAGACTTCATGCGATCGTTGTTGTGGATGAATTCAAGGAGAGCATAGCTTGAGTTGAATCCATCCGCTAAAACAATCAAGTGCAGTCTGATGATACAGATAAAATCATTTGTGTGGTTTTGTTTTTATTGCATGTCCCTTTATTTCTTTATATCAGTACAGAAATTTTAAATTAATTCCACTTTTAGAGACGCCATTTTATTTCTTGGATGACTTTTTAGAAAATTAGAAAAGTAGCGCCAGCGGAAACTCTATATCCAACTACCGTGCAATACAATGAGGCGTATTGCAAGGGCGAATTGAATTCTGTATCATATCTGTATGATTACACATACATGTAATACATCATATTAATACCAGCCTCGTGTAATTTGACAATGGTTGTGATGGACAGTATGGGAAAAGATTTATTTTGTTTGTTTATTGTTGTTTAACGTCCCACTCAAGAATATTTCACTCATATGGAGACGTCACCAAATGCCGGGGAAGGGCTTCAAATTTTGGCCTATGCTCGGCACTTATGGCCATTGAGCAGTGAGGGTTCTTTAACGTGCCGACACCTACTGTGACATGGGACCTCCAATTTTTACTATCTCATCTGAAAGACAGGAAACCCACCTGCTGCCAACAGGACTCGAACTCACGACCTCACGATCCAGAGTCAAGCAAGCTACCGACTGAGCCAGGCGGCTCGGAAAAGATTTAAAAGTTGTAAAACTTACTTTTGGTCGGGTTTGAAGTGCCGCTGAAAAACAGTCCACTGCTTTATCATATTCTGCGCTCAAATTAAATAAAACACCAAGCCCAGACTGAAATAACAATTACAGTTATCTATATACATGATATAAATCAAATTCATGAAATAAATAAAACATATTATAACAAATCTATAAAACAAATTAAAGGACTTAAATGGGTTTGTTATGTTGACAGATAAACCTGGGATTCAAACTAGATTCTGCTTCCATTCCAAAACATCTTTAAAATATCAAATTACAGTTAAAACAACAAAAAAACTTCCATTTCCAGCCTCTAAATTATCAACCTCCTATTATGTTATGTATCAATATATACTTATATTAAAACAAAAAAAAACTTATTAAAATTACAACCAACCATACACTGATGAAGTAGTAAGGCCTATAGTATAGCCTATACCACACCGACTAGAGTAATCATTCCTACTTGTCACCATACACAAGAGAGTATCCAAGTGCGGAATAAAAGGCATTTCCCGTGCAGCTTGTCATAACCCAAAATTAAGTAGAATCATACGTATGATAATCAAAAGTTTACAAAGGTTACTCTGCAAAGCCATCTTACGTGAAGTGGACAATATTTTGTGATGGGGGGGGGGGGTGTGTGTGTGAATTTGGGATTTTATTGCTGCAGGTAAAACTAATGTATCTTGCATGAACAGATAGAAATACAAACCTGGACATCAGCGTCTATGTCTTGTGGGGACATACGCGCTGCTTGTATATACAAATCTTTGACAACATTATGATCGCTACTGTAAATAGAAAATAAACAAAAATCATGTGACTATGTTTGTAAACAAAGAAAATGATCAACAATGCTATCAAAACATTTCCTTTTCTTTCTTACTTTTTCTTACTTTGCATTTTCAATTTTAGGTAAAAACTCTGAATACAGTTCTGATTGGTTCAATTGATTGGTCTTTATGGCACATTTCAACAACAGGCTACATACTTAATACATGAGCCGGCCTGGCTCAGTCGGTAGCGCGCTCGACTCTGGATCGTGAGTTCGAGTCCCGCGGGCGGCAGGTTGGTTTCCTGTCTTTCGGATGAGACAGTAAAAACTGGAGGTCCCATGTCACAGTAGGTGTCGGCACGTTAAAGAACCCTCACTGCTCAATGGCCGTAAGTGCCGAGCATAGGCCAAAATTTGAAGCCCTTCACCGGCATTTGGTGACGTCTCCATATGAGTGAAATATTCTTGAGTGGTACGTTAAACAACAATAAACAAACAAACAAACTTAATACATAAGGTGGGCAGCACTGGCAAAAAAAAAAAAATAAATTGAAATACTACAGATTTTAATTCAATTTGATAAAAACTAGTAAGCCCTGCTATGGTGGTCTTCAACAAAAAAACAACAAAGAATGCTAGGATGTTCTGAGCCAAAAAAGCAGATTAAATTGACATGTAGTATATCACGTATCTTACTAATTATGATTTATATCTAAACCACATTTTGCAAAAGCTGACCTGATCAACTGCAAATGTTCAATACATTAAAACTCGCTTATAAGGAATTTCAAGGGACCTTCTTGTTCACTTTGTCATAAGGAAAGTTTGTTATATACCTATAGTGAAGTGGGCTGAAGGGTTACAATACATTTCGTTAAGAACAAAATCACTCTAAATTTATGCTAAACGGGAACTTTCCAGGGAAGTAAAACAAAAACAGAAACTATTTGTTTCTTTTTACACAATTAAATTAATCGGAGAGTAAGCTGCCAACTTATGCTCGGCGAAAAAGTCAAGAATTTACTTTTACCTTTGATGATATTGATCACTACGTTATAATACAATAAAATACGTTGGTTGGGGCGTCAAGGGACAAATAAATTTGTTTGTTATAGACAAAAATTTGTTATATAAAATTCGTTACAAATTTGTTTTTTTGAACAACGAATATATAGAGGTGCAGTTCGGGATTATTTATTGATTCGTTATGTGCACAAATTCGTACAAACCAAGTTTGCTGTATTCATGTTTTACTGTATTATATCATAGCTATGACAGGGTTCCTACATCTTTTTCTCACCCTTTCCCCTGACCTATTGTGTTGCACCACATGTGCAAAATCATTCTAAGAAGGTCTGCATAGGAAACACATTTCTTTCATTCATATCAAAAACTTAAGATGAAATTTATCATTTTCCACAGTAAAACCAACACAACACAAAACTTTTTACAATTGTATGCAATAAATTCACAAGAATTACTAAACATACCATAATTTCAACTTGTTTTCACCTGAAAATCATCGTACATTTTAATTTATAATTAAAAGTTGTTCTTTTTCAACTACCATATTTTACAGCCTATAGGTCGATATTTTTTTCTCCAAAGTTGTGACCTCGACCTATTCACTGCATGGACTTATCTTAGTGAAATATTTAACTTGTATCTGCATTTCCCAATTTTAACATCGTATTTCAACATTCTTCATTGGATAATCTAGGGGCCTACTCCTAACACCCATTTGTATTTACACTTAATAGAACTGTTAAATGTGACCTTGTGTGTGCGTAATGCACTGTGTTTATAATCAAGTGACAAAATAATGATCTTTCAAGTTACAATATCATTGGGATTCAAGACTGTGTCAGAAACTGCGTAATAAAAATACATCGTTTACATTATATTTATACCGGACAGTTTATATTTTTGAATGATTCCCTTATCTCGGTACCCTGTTGTGAAGTTGAAGTCTTCATTCAGACTTTTAGGACACTACAAGCTGTGTTCACTGGAACGTGACCTTCAACTGATAAGGATCGAGTGGCAGTCTTTGAAGTTGGGAAAGTTTTGGAAAAAGTGTTACATAAATTAAATGACACTCAACTTTGAGTATTTGATTGTTTGACAATTGCAGCTACATAATAATTCAGGCCAAAGTAAGGATAAGACAAGGATTGAAGTCGCTTGTGTTAACGGCATAAAGAATTTAATGATGATTTGACAGGTAACAAAATAGCAATGTATGTATACATAATCAGTACACACGAGTAATATAAGTGATGTTAATATGATAAAATGCAACTTGTAGGTTTTTTAATCACAGTCCTATCTAATAATGTACAGTAAAAAAGGCCTATTACTCTGATTATTTTGGTAGGCTACCATCGTTTTAGCACCAGTTATTAAACATAAACGATATATTTTTGTGGTCTCTCATTCATGTTTCCATCTCTGCCGACATCGACCTGTCTTCCACTTCGACCTATCTAATACTTAAACCTGGATTTTTACCCAAAATCGACCATTTGACCTATTCCCCACATCAACCTATAGGCCATAAAATACAGCATTACCATATAAATCATGGCGTTTAAATTATTCACAAAATTCTCACGACTGTAAAGAATGAGTCAAGAGTCAAAATTAACCTTGATATATATGACGTGATTTTTGGTGCCGATTCTAGTTCCTCCGGCACAAGGTGAGCAAATTTGGGGTTGTGTTTTAACCAGGATTTCAATGCATGGCAAGCGTGTGATGCTAGTGATTCGTTGGTATAGCTCACAGCGAGTGACATCAGTGCAGTAAGGTTACCCTCATCTAACTCTAGACATCTGAAAATAACATAAAGACATAGAGTAATCAAAGATTACAGAGCTCAATTCAAAGCAACATTTTCACATTCAATTCCCCCCCCCTCCTCAAACTAAACTGACCTCGACCAATCTTAACAACAGCATTAAACATATTGAAAATAGACTAAGTCAAAATCATAAGTCTGTCGTAAGTCCTAAGTCTTAAGTTAATTGACCTTTAGACAAAACTTAGAAATGTTTTATAGCTACCATGAGTCAAATCTCAAGGTATCTACAGCAAGTAAACCGACAAACATTCTCACAAAATTAGCTTAGGTTCCAGTGGGGCTAGAAGCTGTGCTTACATGAAGTAAGAAAGTTCATAGTTCAAAGTATATGATGCTCTAACCACTCAGCCACAGAGAAACTCTTCAATAGCCATATTGTGCTGGTATATACTATGACAAAAATTTACAAACACTTAACCTGTCACATACTGTACGTGTACTTATTTTAGCGATATACTAATATTAACGCCTTTTGCGCTCAAGTCACTGCACAAATTCAAGGGCAGCGCTAAAATTTCTCCATCCCGTCAATCTTTATACACGAAAAAAACTGATAAAATAAATCACGCGAATTTTAACATTGCGCTAATATGTCTATACCCCTGAAAGCGCTAAAATATGAGTGCGCTAATTTAAATTCACATACAGTAATAATAGTGATTTACATTATTTTATCAAATATAAAGGCTCCATTTTGTTTGCTCCCACAGATTTCAGACCGGTAAACTGTTTAAATGGAGAAAAGACAGAGAGACAGATAAAACACAAATAATTTCCCTCCCCCGTAATTATTGACCTCTTCAGTGCAGCTATTGCAGCAGGTTCCTGCTCGTTTTCAGCTTGTGTTGTACCTAGATACTGCCAAGCCTGCAAGTACAGTAAGAACATGAAAATGTATGTAGTCTACATGTATACCAAAGGAAAAAGTGAATTTACATTATCGTGAATGCATACAATGGAAATTTACCATAATTATGTCTTTAGAAATTACCTTAAAACATTGAATTAAGAAATATTTGCTAATTGAACAATGTGAATTATGTATGTCTCAAGAAAAATTGGGTGCATGTGTACTTAAAAACCCATAACTATGTTAAGTAAACAAGGTCGACTTAACCATGCATATCTTGCATGTGTCAGGATTAATAATAAGCTTTAGGGTCTATATATTGTACACCTAAAAATTATTGCTCCTGTTTAATTTTCACGATTTTTCATTCTAAGATGAAAGGGCGAATTTAAAATAAAAGTGAAATTTTCGAGCTGAGTAACTGAAGCACAGTCATACAAGCCATCCTCAAGACAATGGTGATTCAGGAAGAAATTAAAATGCAGTGAATGTTTTCCGTCATAAAATAAGCAGGGACAAAAATTTCTAGGTATATCGTATTTTTATACACAGAACCTGTATAAAAAAGGTTTGATGCACACATACACTTAGAATGTGTATCATCTAGATCTGAAAATAAAATAGGGTAACTGTATTTCGCCAGGCTTATATATTATAGCATGGACTTGGTACGTAATACTTAACTATCAAGGGTTTGAAATAACCCCAAAGCATGTGCATCATGTTCATCTAAAGATATATAGGATGTTTCTGTTCTGCCTGGTCAATATATCATGGTTTGACAGGGATTTTCCACCCTATCATACAGGGCCAAAATATCGCCCTATCCTCAATGCACAAACAAGTCATTTTTACACAATTTGCAGTCAAAATTTTCCAAATGAAGTCAAATGACAATGAAATTGAAGAGATTCTTGTACTTTCACATAGTTTTGTGTATTTCTAGATTTCCCAATTTCAATAAAATGTTGCTAAAATTCTGAATTCAACATGTTCAAAAGGCCCAAGCCTCATTCCCAAAAGATTAAAGATTGGGAAAAGTCTGTTTGATGCACAGAACCTGACTAACATGAGTTCGCTGTACCTACCAAAGCATGTGTATCGTCTTTTTTCACTGCCGCTTCAAACAAAAGAACAGCATTGGGAATGTCTCCTTCTTTTAACTTGTCTAAGCCAGCTTGGAATGGATCTGGATGATCCAGTAAAGGATTTTCATCTTCAAACTGATATTCCTGTTGATAAATTGAGTAGATTGGATAAAAAAATAAAATAAAAGATGCCTGTTATAAAACAAAAGAGTCAACTGGCCACAGTAATCACCTAAACTCTGACAACTGAAATTAGCATTTTCTCAAATATATAGAAATATAGCTATTAATAGCTATACATTTAATTAGGGCAATGGCCAGGACAAAATAAAGTAGTTTGTGTAAAAAAAACAACTCACAATAAGTCTTATATGCTAAAACCCTTTTTATCCCTGTGCAAAAGGACAAGTGAAATTGTTGAAGATAAAAGTAAATTCAATAAAGATAATTCTTGTTTAAACACAAAATGATATCTTTGAATGTTATACTTGAATTTTGGACAAGTTATTTTCGCATTTGGACAAGTAGATTTAAATACCACTTGTCCTGCAAGACAAACGAAAATTTTCGTTATTGTTGCCCCCTGAAATTGCCCGATTTTTTTACGCAAACCATTCATATGGGGTTTTTTTTTTTACGCAATGCCATAACTTATTGTTGAGCAGACCTGTATTAAATGATGATAAGTCTAAGCACAACTGTGAGACTGGTATGCGGAGGCACTTTACACATAAATTTCTTCATCATCTGTTTAGTGTAAAAATACCCCACATGTAAATTTCCATATTTACGGTAAGTAAAGTTTTGATGTAACAATGCGACAAATGCAGTTTTCTTAGAAACATTTCATGAAAGAAAAAAATTACAACTAGAATATTTGATATTTTGTGAACAACTCACTATTGAGCAATCCTGTATTAAACAATAAGTCTAAGCACAACTGTGAGACTGGTATGCGGAGGTAATTTAAGCATAAATCTTGTCGTGTATTTAGTGTAAAAATACCCCACATTTATGGTACATAAAGTTTTGATGTAGCAATGTGACAAATGCAGTTATCTTAGAAACATTTTATGAAAGAAAAAAAAAAACAACTAGAATATTTGCTATTTTGTGAAAAAGCAAACAAAACCAATACATTGTAACTAAAGAGCCAGTGATTTGACATTTTCTGCTCTGATTTAAAGTTTTTTTCTATTACTATGTGACAGCACATCTTCAACATGTTAAAAAAAGTCTAAAGTATGAGTTGTATTAGGATTCAAACCCAAGGACCCTCCAGAGAAAGAAACTGACAACACAATACTGCTTTACATACTTTGTATGGATCGGATTGTTCAAATTCTGTCAGCCATGGTTGACCATCTTCTGTGTTTCTGTAACAAAAAAAGATACCTCAGTGCATATTTTCTTCACAGGTAATGGTGACATTGATAACATTTGTTTGTTTGATTGTTGTTTTACAGCCCATAAATCTAACAATCTACCACTAGATTACCGCAAGCGATGATTACATTCATCAGTCAGATTTGATTACTTTCTCCCTCACTTCGTTCATCCGAACATAAATCAATTATGTAACACAGAAAAGAGGGCTCAAAAACAGGACCTCTGCTTGCTGGTTAATTAAAATAGCATTTTTATTTTCTGCCATGGAGCCGGTTTTGAAAAACCACTCACATGAAAGACCACCTGTTTTTAAGACCACATTCTGAAAACCGTTTTTTTTTTTTAATTAATCCCTTAAATAAAACCTCTTTTGAGAGACCACTTGCATTGGGAGACCACATTTCAGTGGCAGATTAAGTGGTCTCTCAAGACAGTTCCACTGTACAGATAAGTATGATTAGTATATAAATAAATGTTTCCATTTCAATCACTATTCACCTGGCAAAAAAAAAAAAAATGATATACACTAGTGATTGAAAACACATTAGTGAAATCCCAACCAGATTTCGTGAACAACTCCATAAATTCTTATCTATGCTCAAACTCTAACCCCACATACAATAATAGACTGACCTAATACCGAGAAAAGAGTATACCATTTAGATTCCAGGGGAGGGGTGAAACGGTTAAGTTTCACAAAAATACTCACTTGTCAACATCCTCCCAATGTTTTTGTAATTTTTCCCAAAAATCTTCATCTGTAGCCTCTCTATTATTTCCCGTCATTTCTGCGAACTCTTCTTCCCACTGATCCACCAGTGTTTTCCCAGCTAAGTCCTGTTAAAACAAGAACAGACTCAATATAAAGCAGGAAACATTTCATACAAATATTTCTTTAGATATAATTATTAACTTTGATAACACTGCTGAGGAAGAGGTTGTCTCAAAGACAACACAAAATGAAATCTCTCTCAGCCAAGTGTAATGGTGTTCAAAATTGCTCTGTTTGATACGAGTGTAATTCAATATTTGAAACTCCTCTGTTTGATATGGGTGTAATAATATTTGAAACCCTTCTGTTTGATATGGGTGTAATAATATTTGAAACCCTTCTGTTTGATATGGGTGTAATAATGTTTGAAACCCATCTGTTTGATATGGGTGTATTATATTTGAAACTCCTCTGTTTGATAAGGGTGTAATAATATTTGAAATTCCTGTTTAATATAGTGTAATTTCTCTGTCTGAAATGGGTACAATAATGTTTCATGTTTCTCTGAAATGTTTTTTCAAAGCTGTCTGTTAGATGGCCAATCATCCAAATATTTAAGTCCCATAACTCTGAAAAACATTGCCATATGTTTTCCATTATTACCATCATCCTATGTTTCATTGAAGTAAATTAAAAATTGAGGAAAGAAATTAAAGTTATTTGACAGAAAACTGACAAACAAATGGACAGACAAACAAACAAATGGACAATCAGACAAACAAATGGACAAACCGATAACAAACTTATCTTTAATCTTAGAGCATAATATATGAAACAAAGTAAATGAAATACCATAAAGCATACAGCAGACTGCCGAGATGGGGAAAAAGACAGAAGCTAGAAGAAGGGGAGATAACTCCTATAACTAGTTGTAGGAAATGGACAGGAGGAACATTTATGACAAATCTAGGTGGCAGTGTAATTTATATAACTCATTTACCCCTAAAGATACATTTGGCCTGTTCTGTGACATTGATTTATAGAAGAGTACATTGTTTTTCAGGGGTTGATGAGTTAATGTTACAAATACATGTTATTGAACTATAAATTTGAAATCTATGCCTAAGCAAGGGAAATGGTTTGATAAAAGCATGATCAGATTTGACACTTGGATTCAGATGCAGGGTTTGAAATCAGCAGTAGTCCACCAGTCTGTGACTAGTACCTTTTGCAGCGGACTAGTCAAGGTTGTGCTTCAGCTAGTCCGGTTGACTAGTAGAAAATTTGCATAAATGTGAAAAATGAAAAATGAAAGTGTAGGCTACATACGTATAAGTGTTTGTACAATGTACATTGTATAGCAGATTCACCTAATCAATCCCTTAAATTTTTTTTCTCAACTTAAACCAAGATTATCGTAGTTGCTTTGACTCATGAGAATATAAAAACATGTGCCAATTTTGTGATTGGTTGTACCACTTCTGGGCTAGTGAATTTGTCACAAGACTAGTAAAATATGTTTCTAATTAGTCCAACTGACTAGTGAGACAGAAATGCTAAATTCGACCCCTGAGATGCATGTGAAACATGAACATGCTGTGCTGAAAAGTTATCCATGATCTCTTATAAAAAGCTTTGAGAATTTCTTATACAAACTACATGTGCAGTCAAACTTGTGTATATACAGGCCAGTCAAGGGAACAAGCAAAAACAGCCATTATAGACAGGTAGCCTTTATAAAAAGGTTTATGCATTATAAAAAGTTAACAAAAGGTTATGTTTGAATGGCTTTTGTACAGGTGCCCTTTATACAGGTGGTCTTTAATGCAAGTTTGACTGTATATGAAATTAATACAAGAGGAAAAAATGTAGCAATTTTACTGTAGAATCAGAAAATTTTGTTATGGTTTTAATTTTGTTTATTTCATTGTTTTCATTAAGTAAATACTAAAAGGTTCCTTTACAAACAGGTTTTATAGATCAACAGAATTTAATGTCAATGAATTTGTTTTATTTGTAAAACGACCAAATTTTAACCCCACAAAAATATCTGATTCTACAGTATATGTTTTCTTTTTTCTTTATATTGTTTTAAGTCTATCTATTTATGCTCAACTCTAGTTATTACCAAAAATCAAAAGTAAAACTATGACCCCTACACACGAGAACATGTCCAAGGACAACTTTGAAAGATCTGTAGAACTGTGACTCTAACTAGAAACTAATCTACCCTGAAATTAACTTTAGGATTATGACCCCAATTTTAAATTTTAGAATTTTTGTGCACTAACTTACGCAGGGTCCTTGGAATCGGCCTAGAATGACTTGTATCGAAGATGATATGAGTCCATGTATCATACATAAAAGTATCAATAAAAAGATCATTATAGAGAGGAATTAGGTCATAAGTATGAAATGTGATTAACTACAGAAGAAATATACATATATATCTATATCTATATCTATATATATATATATATATATATATATATACACATACACACACTATAAACAATGACGGCTAAACCTAAAACAAGTTCGTACCTGGGCGGAAGAAAATTCCTTAGAGACAGAGAATTCCTGGGCCCAATCCTCTGCTTTATCGGTTGGATTTTTTTCAATTACTTCGTTATCTTTAATGGTAATCTCCCCATCCCCAATTTTCTTCACAAACTTCATGAACTGCCAAAAGCAAAGACAAGAATGTGGCAGTGAGGCTTGAATTATGAACCATCACACAATTACTCTACAGATGTAAACTACTAGTACAGCAAGCACTCTGATTACGCTAATAGGTTTTGTTTTTGTTGTGTTGTAATTGGACAGATAGGAAACAGATGGAATCAAGGATGGCTATTCTCTCAAATTCAAAGTTTTGTCCAGATAAAAACAGGGAGAAATAGAGGTTGGTGCGATTTTGAATTACAAGCACGCCAAACATTTCTGTAATGATCATCTTTTATAGAAAATATTGAGAAAAGTCAGAAGCGACAATTACTTTTTGATCACTCACTGTACATCCTACTATTATCACTTGCTAATTGCAGTCAGGGCAGACAAGCTGGCGTGAAGGAATACTACAGTGCAACACAAAAGTAATCAGCCATAACCTTCATGATAGACAAATAATTACCTGCGAGTTTTGAAGAGTGGGATCGTCTACACTGTCAAGCAATTCTTTGGCTGTTTTTGAAAGCTCGTCCTGTGCTGAAACTTCCTCAGAATTAACCCATTTGTTGTCATCTAGTATTTCTCTTTCAAATTCTTCTGTCCTGTAGAACAAAAGTAATGATATTCTAACTGTGTATTAAATACATAAAATAAATACCCAGTGCTCCAGATAAGATGTGTTACAAATGTATTTGCATAAATACTCAGTGCTCCAGATAAGATGTGTTACAAATGTATTTGCATAAATACTCAGCGCTCCAGATAAGATGTGTTACAAATGTATTTGCATATTTTACGCATAAAAAATCAATGGATAAGCAATCAAATTAGAATCCATGCATAAGATACCCGACGCAATTTATATCTGATGTGTAAAATTAAACACATTGGATCTGAAACTTAGTGATAGATAAAAGATTGAGTGTACTTGTGTTCTGAATGGATCTTGGTCGTTAAATGATTAAGCCCTGTAGTGATAATGCATTCTGCTGACCCTCATCCAGATGTTAACGTGTGGACTTACACATTGTACAGACAGTTGAATATCTATAACGTAATTTAGCACCCAAGCTATTAACACAAGAAAAATCAATGGAAATCATAATTTGGCAACAGAACTGGAAAACACCATACTGATTTTAAGTTTTGTGGGTAAAAATACCCACTGCATTTGGAAAGTGGTGTGTATCGTACCTAGGTGCTCTGAAAAATATCTGGAGCAATGAATACTGGTGGCGTTCTATTTCTGTTTGATTTGGTCACATCAGGCTTCATTAGAAGTGTTCAATAGCTATACATTTGTTTGATTCACATTTGTGGCCTCCGTGGCCGAGTGGTTAGAGCATTGCGCTTTGAACCATGAAGCCTCTCACTTCTGGTCAGCGCAAGTTCAAGCCTCTCTAGAACCTAAGTTGATTTTTGTGAGAAAGTTTGCCAGTTTACTTGCGGAAGGCAGGTGGTCTCTTCCCAGGTTCTCTCCTCCACCAATAAAAACAGGCTGCCACTATATAACTGAGAAACTGCTGAGTGTGGCGTAAAACCCGATTCAAAATTCAAAAAAATTAATTCACAATTTCTATAACTAATTTTTGTACAGCCCAATAGATAATCCATAATTAATGACACTTTATGTATGCCTGGTGATATATTCCTGTAAAGATATATTAACTCATCAACCCCTGAAAAACAATGAACTCTTCTGTAAATCAATGACTAAGATCAGTCCAAATATGTCTTTAGGGGTGAACGAGTTAAAATATATATACAACAATATCACAACAAAACAGATTTCCTAACCAGTTTTTCTTTTTGTGATGTTTAAACTGAGGAAGAGAAAACCCATTTAAACAAGATAAAAAGTTTTATCTGTATAAGAACATTCACGTAACAAAAAGTACTGACGAACATTTACAATATAATTAACTTAAGACCCAGTGAGAATTGAACTCGTCTGATAACTGGTAAGAAACAAAAGTTACAAAGCCCCCCCACCACCACCACCACCACCACCACCCATGTCTACTGAAATTCCATGTAAATTATTACCATGGTCGGTGTTCTGAGTGATCTAAATATTCTTCCGCCCACTTAAGATCTGCTGGATTTGGCACCACTACACTGTTCGAGGCCAAGAAATCACCAGCCCAGTCAGGGCCATGAGGATCTTTATCCGCTGTAAGAAATTCATCTGCCCATTTTTCTGATGAAGCTAATTCAGCGATTGCTGGGCCTAAAGAAAAAAAAAAGATATTTAAAAGTTATGAAGCTAATAAATATGTATACAAATGTACATTGAACACCAGAATTACCTAATCAGTCCCTTAAATTTGTTCTCAACTTAAGCTAAGATAATCAGTGTTGCTTTGACTCATTAGAATATATAAAACACATGAATAGATGACTTTCAACAACTAAAATTTCGGTAATTCTGGTACCTACCAGATTCACCACTTTGGGGCTAGTGAATTTGTCATAGGACTAGTAAAATTTGTTTCCAACTTGTCCAAATGACCAGTGAGGCAGAATAGCTAAATTCGACCCCCCTGAGTTTAAATAAAACCTCTCTTTTAAAAGGGATCAACTGTCTTGAGAGATCTCATAAGAGTCAGCGTCAGATGCGGTTGTCTCTCAAGACGGGTTTCACTGTAGTGCATATACCGTTTAAGTGGAATTTTCCGCGAGACGCAAATTTAGCATTTTGTCCTAAAGAAATGCGTACATGTACAATGTATATGATTTTAGTGAAAAGTAAATTTTAGTGATTTTATCATTACAAACAACAAGCTAAACATTTATGAAATAACTTTCTATCAGGCTATACATCGTGGTTTATTTACATATCATAAATTATGGCAAATCACTACAGTCTGAAGAGTAAATCGTAACTAATTTTGTACAATCAGATGAATGTCATAGTTACACGACCGCTGATAACTATTGATAAATACCATCGATTCCACTATCTTTGAATCTGTTTTAAGGATATCTGCTTTGTTGAGGGTATAATCGTAGTTTCATGAGCCAATAACACCAAATGTCTTCATTCGTTTTCGACAGGAATTTTGTCGCTAACCTCAGCTGCAAACCACCCATGAATGACAACTCTTACCATGCTTACTTCTGATATGCAATGAATTGTTAGCAATATTCAATTTCAGCTTTCATTTCCATTTACAAATGTCTGCACATCAATTTCTATAAAACTAACCTCTTTGTGGTACGTATCTTATCTCATGTTCCTCAATCTCTCTCATCTCCTGGAGCAGTCCACCCATGTGAAAAGTCTGTGGGGCCATGTTGCTTCGGCGTCCAGTCAAGAATTCTTCAACTAGCTGAAAGAAATACTTCTTATTACCACTGTATCAGAGTTACTTCCCTTTGGTCACTCTTTTGACGATGCGAAGAACAAAAATACCACAAATCTCGCAAGATTACAGGGACAATGCGACAATATGTAAATAATAAAATCAAAGGAGCTTGATAGATTGACATGGGTGTCAAATATGCTCATGAAACACTGCATCACAGTAGACTGGACCTCGGATATTCTATTTTACCAGTTGCCAAAGGTTGGTAATAGTTGCAAAAACTGGCTAGATTTAGTAAGACGAGAAGGACCTAAAATAAATTCAATGCGTCGGCAATATCACATAGATCAACAATTCCATCTTTTTTTCTTGTTGGAATGTTGAATTCCTTTGGACTTCAATATTTAACCTAAAGCATATGTGAAATAGGGTAATTTGTACTTGCCGACGGCATGTTGAAGAACTACTAAAAGCGCCTTTGATATGAAGATTTCCACTAATGGAAATAATTCTAAAAACCTAGTCAAAGCACACCAAAAAAGCTCATTTTTTACTATCTAAAACAACCAGTATTTATATGTTTTTCACCTGTACCCATCTAACATTTTCTTTTAAAAAGTTTTAATTATTCTTCATTGATATCTAGGCCACATTCAATATCCAATTTTCATTTATAAATTACAAGCTTTTAATGGTGGAAAAAAAACCTGGTTATAATAAATTTCATTTTAAGAAATAGCAACTTATTTTTTCAAGAGTAATTTAAACTGTCAAACACACCCACTAGATGTAAGTCTTAGCAGATTAATGCCTAGCTGATACATACATTTGATTGATTTTTTTACACAATATTTTTCATTTTTCATTTTTACAAATTTTCTTTCAATATTTACCTCATGTTCTGTAGCTTGAGCAATTGGACGTCCTCCCTGCTACAATGTAAATAAGTAAATGCAAACAATATGAATATATAATGACATTCTGCGTACTAGATATCTTAACATAATGAGTGATATACATGTAATATATATATATATATATATATATATATCAATCACAAAAATATTTTTAAAAAAGTAAAACAAACACAGTAAAGATGTAATATTTTATTAATATACATATACATATAAAAGTACAAATAAGTATATTCAAGTCGTAAAATTTCTAAGACTTGAGTATATTTTTTTGTACTTTTATATATATATATATTTGTTAAAATGGTGGTATCTTCTGTCAAAATACACAGGACTGTTCTATTACATGTACTTTGATATATCTCTGGAATTCAAGTCAACATAAATTTTAATTAACATATTTTATATCCGTTAAAATCCAGACCAGTCATTCAACTTTTGATATACACATACATGTGTGCACATGTTACAAGAATTTCCACTCATCTGATTTCAACATAATTTCATTCCACTGTTGTATATTACATGTATGTTAAAGGCGCTCTTCACAAGGGCGTTAAATTTCATAAAATTCTTTTGTTCACATTTTTCTATTTTGAAATTTTTCAGTTCACTAAAATTGCATCATTCATTATATTTTTTTAAATCTGCATCCCAGGTTTATCCTACTAGTTTATTCTACTCCTAGTATAGGAACACAGCCTTCATTGAGCAACCACTTGTTTATAAAGACCACCTGGTCACAAAGACCGTTTTTTGTTGTCCCAAACAGTAACATCTGTGTACAAATTAACCTCTATATAAAGACCACCTCTCTATAAAGACCGATTTTCTCGTGCCCCTAAAGAGGTTGTTATATACAAGGTTCACTGTACATTTAAATGAAAGAATTATATAACCAAGTGAATTTCTGAATTGGGTCTTTTTATACATGTGGTCTTTCATGACAGAGGTCTCTTAAAGTTAAAGATAGGTTCCACTGTATATAAGTTTATAACACCTATGCAAAAGAAAAGCAAGTCATACAGGTAGGTTATCTCCGGTTCATCAAGTAGAGTAGAACCTCTAAAGACAGACCTGTGATTACTGAAAAGGGGTTTTATTTAAAGGAGGATTTTATCAAAGTGGATTTCAGAATACGGTCTCAGAAGACAGATGGTCTTTCATGAGAGTGATCCTTCAATACAAACTCTACTGTAATCTAAATTTTGTTCCAAAAACACATCTAAATATAATTTTACAAGTTTTATGCCAAAATTAAATTTTGGTCCCACAAAGGAATCTGGATAATCAGTGTAAGAGCACCTACAGACTGACAATTTGTAAGTCACATGAGATTTAATTCTAGATTTACATTTACCAAAATATCATCTATCTAGCATGTCTAGATCCAATTCAGACAATAAAAGAAAATATTTTGAAGAAATGTGTACAAGGTACACATGGCACACATGTGCATGTATAAAAAGGAAATCATAATTTTAAATTTGACCTTGTAAATCTCGCTTTTCATTGTACATAATGCTGCTACTCTGTGTGAGAGAAAATTATATTTTAAATGTTCTATTTCTACATGCATCATGGACTATGTCATATGAATGCAATACTATATCCTGAAAGCATCTTACATATATTTTCAGTTTTATCTTTCAGACTCATGGAACTGTAACATCTCAAAAACAAATAAAAAAAGAAAAGTAATTATAGTATGTGTCACAGTACGGCAACTGGCAAAACTTACAACTATACTATGTGGAGATCCTCTTCGTGGTAATCCTTCCTGTCAAAGAATAATACAGAAACATGAGTTTATGATGAAAGGTTTATAACTGAATAAAACAAACAAAAGAAAAATTCTTTAACACCGTAAGTTAAAATACCGAAACTATATGGTCTTTAAAGTTTTGATCTAGTACATGTGTTGTATTTTTGTAAGAATTTGTCACTCTTCATAACACAGACCAAAATTAGATCAAAGATGATTTTGAGGTGAATGAATGAATTTACCTGATGAAGAGCTTTGTCCTGGGTGAAATGTCCAGTCATCTTCATCAGAGAATTACTCCCTCCACATTCTGCATCAACAAGATTTCTCATCGCCATGGTTATTCTTTTCTTTCTAAATACTGTATGCCTGAAGTAAAATGTTTTATTTAAAATCAAATAATATATTTATGAAAACATGAAGGAAAACGTGATCAAAAACATTTTTTTATCTGGTTTTTTTTTTATATTGGTATGTGAACATGTATTTATTACAATTGTCCAAAATACAGTAAAACCTGCTTAAGCGATCACCTGTATATAAAGACCACCTGGTCACAAAGACTGTTTTTTACTGTTCCATAAACATAAAGTAGAAATTTTTATGATTGTTGACTTCTAAAGTTCTTTCTGTTTCAATCAACACTTCGAACATGCATGTACATACATGGCTGTGTCAACAAGTACAACTGACAATTGTGCAGTCAGTAAATTCTTATGAATCATGACTTCATGAGATGTTTAGTACATGACATCTACCAGAAATCTCTCTTGAAACAATCATTTTCTTGGGAAAATACTGAAAGTGAACTTGATTTATTTTACAGTTTTAAATTCCAAAAAGATTCAATAAAATGATATTTAATTAAAAGTGATACTGCAGTTAGACGTTGATCCCAAGTTTTAACACAAATTGTTTTGGTTTCTTTTTTTTACAGTATATAAGTAAAAAGCAAGTACATGTACATGTAAGTACATTGTATTTTAAAAAGTTTCAATTTCTGCTACATGTAAGTATTTGGTCACCACTCATGGTATTAATATTATTTAGATCTGTGGTTAGCATCATTTTTTTTTTATAATATTTCAAAATATAAATACATGTACATTGACATGTATTATCACTTTTATAATTGTTCCATTTATCATACTGCAAGTTTTGAAATCAAATAATCTTTAATGTAAATGCACATGTATTTATAAAGTTTCACTTTCTGCAACATGTACATGTAAGCATTTGGTCACAACTCATGGTATTGGTATTATTTAGATCTGTGTTTTAAGACCAGGGCTAGCATCAATTTTTTATAATACATTGTATTTCAAAATATAAATAAATGTACATTGACATGTATACATGTATTATCTGACACTTTTATAATTGTTCCATTTATCATACTACAAGTTTTGAAATCAAATATTTTTTTAATGTAAATGTACATGTATTTATAATACATGTATTTCAGGTCTGGTGAATAGATTCATCATTGTTTACATAGAAACGTTTGAGTTTTGAAAGCACTTATAAGAAGTACATGTTCTATACCAATACTGTCTCAGTTTCTTACTACATTGCACAACGCAAAGATAAGCTAGTAAACATTGAGAATCAGGAAATTTATGGCATCAATATTTCTTAAAAAATTATCTAAAATAATAGGATTTACAACAGATTTCAAAATGGAAATATCATAATGATAAATGAAACATATAATAAACAGAATATTAATCATATTACAGATCAATAAGCTACATGTAAATCTGCACTTATTTCTTTAAATCAAAATAAAGAATATATGTGAAACAAACCAACAATTTTTTTTTTAAGTTAAGATGTCAATCCTGCCAAGTACCTACAGTACATATATATTATTTCTTTTTTTTTGTAGATTAGTAAAACATACACTTTTAATTACTAGCTACAGGCCTAGGATAGGGCTACATGTACTAGTTGAAGTAGTTTCAGTCAGTAATGTAGATAATAAGATACTTGTGCTGCTGTGTGTCTGGTGTTATGTGTGTTCTATGATGTATAAAGTACATGTAACAAAAGCAATAAGAATGAATTTTTTGAATTACTGAATAGGGTACACATGTAGATTATTATCTTGCCATCAAACTAAACAATATTGCTCAAAGACATGTAAGCATATCTAAGCAGGGAATAAGGCTTACTGTTTTTATATAGTAGCCACCTGGGCTACTGAAGTTTAAAAACTAGTAGCTCAGCTAGAAAACCATTAGCCCAACTTTTGTTGAGGATGGTGAAAGCGGTCTGAATATGCTAGGGGGATATAGGGGCATGTCCCCTCCCCAAGAAATTTTTGAAACTTTCAAAGTCATTACTGCATTTTAGAGATCTTTTGATACAAATAAAACAGATTTTTTCCACTAATATTATTTATAAGTTTGGATAATTTTTTTTTCTTGATTTGAAAAAAACACATTTTTCAAATTCTGAAGAGAGGAAGAATAAAAAAAATGCACAATGATGTTGCTCAACGGAACTGGCCAGACTAATAATTTAGGGTTTCACAAAGTGAAATATTATTTTAAAAAATGACAGTTTATAATATTAAAAAAAACATGACAAAACAGAATAACTGATTTAATTTCTTTATATAAAATTCAACAAAATGACTGTTACTTCCAGACCTCAACCTTAACATTTTGAACAAAGTGCTACTGAAATTTTGTTTGGCCGCCATAAAAATCTGGTTGACCGCAAAGAATAAAAAAGTTTTTATTTAATTTTATAATTCATTAATTTATTGCTGTAATGATAGATACCCAATATATGTATATACAATATATGATGCATACTTGATAAGTCTCCTCCATAAATAGGGAGACTCCCTATTTTTTATGTAAAATTTAGATAATTTCTTCAAGACAAATGCATATCTCCCGCATAAAAATTAAAAAATTTCCTTTTAATTCTTACTAAAATTTAGTGTCTCTCCCATGAGATTGAAAAAATTCCCCCATGAAAATTGTTCACGGTTGGCATGTCTGATGTTGTCTCTAAATGATGTATGTACATTTAAATTAATTACTGATGCAGCATTATTATTGTCCATCAGTACAAAAGTAATTATAAGTTTTCACTTTTGTTAAATGGTTATAATAACCATCAATTTTTATGTATTTCATTAAAACTTCAGTAATTGCTTTTACTTTTACCATTCACCAACAATTTTCATTTTTACAACTTTCATGCAATGTATAATGTTTGCCTTATTTAAACTAATCCTGAAATTCAGTTCCGTTCTTTTCTTACAAACCCAACATCCATTTCCTGTCTCCATTAACAGCAAGTGATAGTAGTCAACACACGATGTGTTCTTTGACATTATTGGCCATGAGGTAAAGACTAACAAGTTTAATTGTCAATAAAATAATTATTTTAGTTTCTAATTGGTTTTTAGAAATGGATTTTGAACTACTGTGACAAATAATCGACTTTTATCTAAATTCTTTGGGTGAAGAATATTCTAACCGGTGTCTAGATACTTGGCCAAGATTCTGGCATGATAATAAACTTTTAACACTCGCCAGCTGGGCGATGATAATGACTATTTTATGTAGGAAGGCACAACCTTTACTCGCATAGGTGACTGGGCGACCGCTTATTTAATACCCTGCTAAGTACACCATAACTGGTCAGTCTTAAATATGCCTGCACAGAAAAGTATACACCTGCAACGTAATAGGTGGGTCATTCAAATAAAGTTTGACATATTCACATATATTTTCTAGTTGAATATGTCATTTTATTTCCCAAAAACACAATAATCTATAATTATCTTGATTATTTACTGATCTATGGCACAAGCACTTGATCTAGGGATGATTGAACTTTCATGATTATTACGTCTGCAAAGACGACAACAAGTGATTTGCTTTGCAGGTATATTTAGATCGTGATCACAGAAGACTGAAACTATGTCAGTTAAATAAAATCTAGTATAAACAAGTGTCTATATCATATTTTTTAATCCTGTGATCAAGATCTTAATATGCCTGCAAAATGTATCACTTATTTACCAGCAATCCGACAGCTGTCTTTGCAGGCGTAATTATCATAAAAGTCGTCTATAGATCAATAAATAGTCAAAATAAATATAGAATGTTGTACTTTGAAGGTATGAAAAGACATAATCAACTAGAATATATAAACTTTCATTTGAATTAACCACCAATTACGTTGCAGGCGTATACTTTTCTCTACGGGCGTATTTAAGGCCACCTCCCCCCCACAACAGCTTAGGTTTTTACACCTTTCAGATAACACGTACATTGTAGATCTACATCAATGTCTGTTATCAAAGTTTATTAAAAGCCTCATATTTGTTTACGTACAGTATAGACTACAGTATAGTATTAGTAGTATTACTATTAGTACATATCCAGGCAGGCAGCATGATTTACCCAAAATCACCCAAAAAGACCCAAAAACATCCAAAATGACCCAAAAAACATTTAAAACGTAACAATTTTAGCAATCTTATTATAATATGATGAATATTTTTTATGACTGTAGATATTTTTGACTTTGATAATGCTGTTTTATCCAATTTCACGATGTATTTCTGAAACCATGATATAGTCAGCATGACATTTTAAAATGTGCCAGAATGTTACTTATATTGGACGGTAAAGACGTTTAATACATATAAAAACATCATTTTCCACATTACGTAGAATTTTTATAATATAAATTTGACATAAAATATGAAAAATATTTCAGGAATCGTGAAAGCAAATAATTGAAGAAGACCGATTTGGCTCTTCATTTTACTAAATGACAGTGTCCGTAAGTTCCATGAGAAGTGATAAATGTTGATTTTTTTTATTATTTCTAGCTGTCTATGAAATATTTATACAGAAGAAAATGCATTTAAAATGATTATTGATGCAAACTTATTTCGATTTAATTGTTTTTAGGTGTTTTTTTGGGTCTTTTTGGGTGTTTTGGGTCTTTTTGGGTAGTTTTTGTCTTTTGGGTAAATCGTGCCGCCGTAGCAAGGCTATGGAGGAAACAGGCCACTGACATTTTGCATTAAAATAATACATCACTTATAAAACACACGTGTTCTTGATAAATAGCTTTCTTTTTTTATAAGGCTTTTTAACAAGAACACGTATATAAGTCAAATATTTACATAATGTCAACAGGGGGGGGGGGGCTATATAATATATTTGTACTACGTCTACTATCTTGAAGTTGAAAGGGTAAAAAATAGACCGAGTACTTTCCGCTACACTACGACTAAAAATTTGATACATATTATAAATGCGGTTATCCTGGTGGGAATATAACCAACTCACCTTTTTATCGCTGCAGAAACATAAACATTCAAGACATTTTATTTCAATCGAGCCTCATACGGTCTTAGTTCATGGTCCAAGTTTGACCGTGGAACGGCTTATAGTTCTAACTCCGACTTCCGGTTGTAATATCAAATAGTACAAAAAATTGTATTAAAAATTTATATCTAATGAATATTTTATAGCTTTAAACTTTCTTTCAATAAACATGTGATGATTTACCAATAAATTCCATACTTTTAGTTTCATTCTATATATCAAACGTTGTTTCTATTCTTTTCCTATGGCGGAGAAATACCCGGAACTAGTTAAACAGCCATCTTGGTTTGTTGACATTGGAGAAGTAAATTCCTATTTTGCTGGTGCACATATCATTACCATGCCTTCCAAAGCAGAAGACATTATGAATGGCTTTAAGCTGTATCCTTTACTTACTGTTGTAAATATGTCAATATACTTTCTCAATCTGCAGCATGACAAATAAATCACATATAGTTGTTAAACATGCAAAATATTGCTGGCATGCTAAAAAAACTAAAAGTGTACTCGCATGCCATGTAGTGCATGTTGATGTTATTCACGTCAGTAAGTAGTACCGACTTACCAAGTATAACCCGTTCCCATTGTATTACAATATTTTTTACTTTTGGAAACCCTCGTGCATGAAGTCAACTATATTGTCCAGTTCTTCGGCTCCTAGCAGTAAACACAATGGCATTGTTGTCGATTTGTAATTCAGATTGTCTATACTACTATAGTCTGAGACAATAACCATTTTCAAGTTCTTGAATTGACAATTAAAATAATAGAGGGCGAAGCCCTCATATATGTAGAGAAGCTCACATTTTTTTTATACCTACTACATCCGGGGACTCGTACTACTTATGGTAAAAATTTTGCTCACATCGGGAATTTGTGCGTGACATAAACAAAATGTTGGAAATGCAAAGTCATTACTTAAAAGCGCATTGCAAACGAAGTAATAAACTACCACACTAAGAAATGTTTTGTAGACAGAGACTTTCCCGTAACGACTAGGGTTGTACATTGAACCCGATCACGAAGCGCCTCCATTATTCTGGTAATGTGAACTGCACGAAATGATGGATACGCTGGGATAGAGAAAAATATACAACATAAAACATGTTTGTGCATTTAATTCTAACTAATACCACATAGATTCTATTTAAGTTTTAGCACCAAGGAAACAGTCTGCCACTCAATATTTTATTTAAAAGTAATAAAACAATGAGTGAATGACCGGGACATTTACGTGATAAAAATACTGAATGTTAATCTCTTTGGTGATTCTGTCGTGTTGCCCCAGCAGGGGGCAAAACAACGGAATGTCCAAAGGGATTAACTGAACATGTAAACTGTTGATGAATGCCTTCGCCCTTTCCATAGGTTTACCTATGTATTATTTATAAGATATAGGTACTACCTGTTTAGAGGGCAAAGTCATTCATCAGTAGTTTTACATCTTGTTTTCAACAAATGGTTCCATTGGTTTAAATAAAATAATCATAGGAACAACGACAATGCTTTGAAAGCAACCACACTACACAGCTGCTGATTTTAAAATGCGAGAAAAGTGTCTACCCTCTCACACATGGGCATGTCAAAATCTGGCATAGTGTTCATCTGTGGTAGGCTGAAACACACTAGAATTACTAAAACAGACATTAACAAGATTGAAACTAGGCTGAACTTTCTGCCCCGATTTTAAGAGATTTTTATTTTTGTAAAATCAGGGGCAGAAGTCCTCCCATATACTTTCTTTGTAGCAAGATGCTGTGATATTTTCACAGCAGTTTAGCAACCGTTTTAACCATGTATTTCTTATCGCTGATGTCTGATATTTGTTGATATGCTTATTTGATTTTTTAGATTTATAAATCCATGGTCACTAAGTTATGACATGGCTTTAACTGTATCAAATCTGTATCACTCCTCCATTGCCATCATCGATAGCATCATATTTTCCAGCATCAGCTTCCTCATCCAGATGTGTTATTCTATCATGGACAATTATCCCGCTTAGTTTATAATTGAATATATCAACTTAAAGAGTTGCAGAACTGTGTTTGACACTTACATAAGTCATTAAATGAAACTTGTATTTAAAGAACCCCTTACGAACACAACAAAACAAATTTTCATAAAGAGGTGGTCTTTATACAGAGGTTGATTTGTACACGCATTTACTATTGGGGACAACAAAAAAAGAGTCTTTATGACCAGCTGGTCTTTATACAATAGTTGTCACTATAGCAAGTTTTTCTGTACATGTAGTTATTATGACACGCCCTCTGGTTTGTCGGCTACCAATAATAATTTTGCTATGCCAACCTGCTGTGCAGGTTTGTTGGTAATCTTTACTTACTGGATGCTTCTTGTAGATAATGGATATGGAATTAATGCAACTTTCTAGTACAATTTGTTATTTATTTTACATGTTCCTTAACTAACCTTACCAGAAACTGGATGAATCTACGAGATGCTGACAACGGCAAAATACTCTGGCAGTCCAGTGACGATCTGTAAGTTTGTTATTGTGGAATCTGTCTTTAGAGACCACCCCATCACTTACTCATGGTCTCAAGATCAGATGGTCCCTTAAACGAATTTTTGTTTATTAAAGGATTATATATTTAGTCCTTCCCAAAATTATGTAAAAATTTCCAATTTAAAATTTCAAAATTTTCAAACAAATGTCTCAAATTAAGTTTTATTGTTTAAGTTAAAATATGGCATGTTTATTTAATTCCCTAAGTAAACATTAAAAGTAACAAATACTGAAAGTATATCAGGGGCTGAAAATTTTCTTTCAGCTGCTTGGGTCCAGGACTGTTTCGTTAAATTTTGCCTGGGTCCGGTTCTCTAACATATCGGTCCAATTACAATAAATCTAAGTCAGATTTTTAATATAATTAATACATATAATAAATATCAAAGGTGGGAACACAAAATTTTGTAAACCAAAAACTGCCATAAATTTATACTAGAAAATGATGACTGAACTTTACAAAGGAAACAGATAAAGTTTAGAAAGAGAGAAATTGACAGAATAATCATTCACTGATTCAGACTTGTTACGTCCTCGGACCCACATAGCAGGAAAATTGACCTGGTCCAAAAGTAAAATATGTAGGTCCCGGACCTCAGAATTTTCAGCCCCTGTATATTCTGAATTGCTTTTATGAGTTACCTGCATTGGAAATAATGTACATATGATATGATATTATATTTAGACTCTAGTTCTGTATAGCCATGAGAAAACTGTATGAGTCAGAAAACAAAATCAAAAGTTTAATTGTTTTTTTTTTTTAATTCTGTATTGTCACTGAAGTTTCATTTACATTTCAGATCAAAGCCAGAAACAGAACATGAAGGTAAATTTGTAATCATATAAAAGTCATCTGGCTAGGTCCTCTTGTCAATTACACAAACGTTTACTGATCTTCACACCCAAGTTATATTCATGTAAATTTCATGTCAAAACTCATTGAATGTCATTTTAACTGAAAAAAACTTTGATTTTTGTGACAGATATCTGTCAAAAATCATGAACTTTTTGTAAGATTTTAATTCCCTGAGAAAAACGATCGTCTAATAATCGAATCGGAAACTACTTATGTTAAAACTTTTGCAAAATTTATGTCTTTCTTTTTCAAAACGTAAAAAATCTTACTGTATAAATACAGATATTACTGATGGTATCTACATGAATTAAATGACCTACTTGAATAGAAAGTGCACTGTTTGTGTATTTCATTTTCCAATAAAACTTTATTATGGACACAAAACACAGATTTTTTTTATATGATTCGGTTAGCATCGGTTAACCCAAACCAATCGAGGATCGTCTAATAATCGAATCGGAAAACAGTTTGTTACAAAAATAAATCAAAAGATGTTAATTAACATTTAACGTGATGCAGAGTTTTCATTATATTAGTTTATTATGGACAAAAACACAGATTTTGTAGTACATAAGTAACAAAAGCTTGTTTGAAATTAAGAAAAAAAATAAAACCAATCATAATTGATTATGAAACCTCAAATCGATTGTCTAGAATCGACTACCTTTCCGACTGATGATCAATCAATAGGAGCTGACCTGGCTCAGCTGGTAGTGCGCTCGACTCTTGATTTTGAGTTGGAGTCCAGCCGACGACAGGTCAGATTCCTGTCCTTCAGATGAAACGGAGATGAAAACCGAGGTCCTGTGTCACAATAGGTGTCAGCACGTTAAAGAATTCTCAATTGAATGCTCAATGGCTGTAAGTGCTGAGCACAGGCCAAACTTCGAAGCCCTTCACCGGCATTGGTGACGTCTGCATATGAGTGAAAGATTCTTGAGTGAGATGTTAAACAACAATACAACTAAATAAATCAATCATTGTGACAACATTATAAACATGATCTAATATATATGATAAAAAAGGTGGAATTTATTTTTGATATTGATTGTTATACAGATTTCAGCATCTGGTATCTCTTTTCTTTTGCAGCCCGGGTACCAAAGAAAATATTAAAATGTCGAGCTGTTTCTAGAGAGATAAATTTTTCATCAACTGAAGAGATGAACAAATTTAGATTAGAACAAAAAGTTCTATTGAAAGGAAAATGCTTGGAAGGTAACAATGTCTTTTGTATCTATACAGCCTGTCATATTTTGATATATCAAAAATGAGTCTACAACATTATATCAAAAACTACTGTAAATGTTGAAATTCACTTGTGTGGATAATTTACACTAAATATGCAATGAAGAGTTTTCCACGTAAATTACCCCCACATTAGTCCCATCGTGATATCATGTAAGTACCCCCCATAATATGAATAAGAAAATCATGTTATGAACAACGCACAGAAACGTACACATTTAAAGTAACACCATAAACCTTAATTTCTGTTTATTTTGTAATCAAGTCCATAAATCAAATTTCATGATTATAGTAGATGATATATCTATGGATATGACACTGTATTTCAGAATGGTATTTTGAATTTGGTTTTGTAATTCCTGGTTCCACCAATACTTGGCAATCTGTTATAGAAGCAGCTCCTGAGGGACAAATGATGCCTGCAAGTGCACTCAGGTATGTGTTATATTATACTAGTGGTGTGTCTCGTGACTTTTAAATTGTGTCATGATACAGGACTTGAATTTAAGTTTTTATGCCTCCGGCCTGAAAGGTCCACCCACGGGCATATACCAGTAGTGTTTTGATCATCCGTCTGTCTGTTTGTCTGTCTGTTCATAATTCCGTCCTGTTTACATATAAAGTTGGGACCAGGGGCATTTGTGTTTCAAAAAACACATCCTGTTGCCCAACTGTTCCACGAGGCCGATATCATTAAAAATCTACTTGACCCATTAAATTACTGCTGGCCCTCAAATGACAAATAAGAAATGATTTTAATATATATTTAGATAAAGAATAACCAAATATAACATGTGAGGACAAAACAGGATATTTTCAGTTTGTGTTAAAGATGAGATATATTATTTTGTAAGATTTATATAAATGTTACAATAATTGAAGATTACTTACACGCTATCTTTATTTCTAGACAGTGGGGTCAGTACAGATGAGAAATTTACTAACCAATCCTTTTATTTATTGGCCAGCAGACGAGTGCTCGATTTGAGCCCTGATACACCATGTTATGATGTATCACAATATATCATATTGTTAGGAATGTTCAGTGTAACTTTAAAAATAGATGTGTGAAACAGAATTTCAGAAACAGTGACTGGAGAAATACTAATCATTCATTTTATACATTGGTAACTTATTTGAGGTAAAAAAAAAATAATTTGTTGATATAGCACTTAGGTCACACCGACACATACTGTTATACTTATAAGAGAAACAACATAATTTTAGATTTTCTTTCTTGCAAAATATTGATACATTTGAGCCAAAGGCTCAAGTGAGCTATAGTGATCACTTCCTGTCTGTCATCTGTCTGTCTATAAACTTTTCACATTTCCGTCGTCTTCTCTGAAATCACAGAAGGGATATTGGCAAAATTTGACAGGAAGCAAGTGCTCAACATCCTTGATCAAGTCTGTAGTTTTCAGCCAGATTGGCCCAGGGGTGAATCCAGGGTGGGACAGAATAGATCCCAGAAGGTACCCCTCTTTAACCCTTTCAATACTGCAACATCACAGATGCATAGTGACATTATACTCTGTAGCAGTTTACATTTTCTGCAGTCTGCTCACTGTAGCATATTTTCATCATGATGTTGTTTTGCTGTGCAGCTGATTTTTAATTCATGGGTGTGGAATGAATAAATTTGTGAGAGAAATTTTAAGAATATGATCTCATTTTAATAATATACAAATAGAACTTTTGAATGAAAAACTTTAATAAATCAATACATTCTAAATACATGTATAGATTTTATTGTATACACAATTTTCATTTGCGTTTCATATAAAAAATTGCATGTATACTCATCATGAAAAAGGAGATGAGAATATGCTAACTCATTTGTGACTTGATAAAATATCTAAGTTGTAAGTTGGACCAACATTTTCAGCTGTAAATGTGTTAAATTTAATGCTTTGATGTAAATTATTTGTTTACACATGTTCCGCAAAGGAGGTTTCTGCATTGAAATTATCTGTAAAATCATCATCATCGCTAACATCTTATTCAGAATGGATATCTATCTCAGATTCTGTTTCTGTAGAAACAGAGTTTACATGTTGTTCACGTGCAGAATCATCATTCAAATCAGATACTAAAAAGTCATTTTTAGAGTCGGAATTGGAGTTGAAAATATCTAAAACATCTTTGGGGGAATCTTAGATGCATAAGCGGCAGCCATTTTTCAACGACTTTCATTCACTGATTTCAAATTAATAGCACTTTTATATTTATCATAACTTGCTTATTTTCGCCGGCATCCATTACATGTAAAGTCTCATCTAACTCTCATTGTAATTATGATTTCCGGTCATAAACTGAAAGTGGGAAAAACCTGAATTGAAAGTGAAGCTACTGAAGGAGAAACGCGAGGCAGTTTACAATGTTCTCTTAATCAGCGGATGTACTTCTACCGGGCTTTCTTGGACATTATCATAAGTAGCGAACAATAAATTTAATGGGCCTTTTAAGACACTATAGTATTGAAATAGTTAAAAAAATCTTCTTCTCCAGAACCGCTGCATGAAATGTATTTTTTAGGTCTTTTCAGACTTTGTCATTTTCATTCATTTTTGCATGACTTCCTCAATTATCTCCCCTTACATTCACTATGATGCATTCTTTTCATGTGTTTTACTTGTATATAGGTGAAGAAATGTTTTTGTGTAAGAATTGTCCATTTTATTAAAATGATTGTGTTGATTTTGATGGAAGTTTTAAAAAATTAGTTATACTGTTCAAAGTCTATTTCTTCTCTTTTTCAGTGGCAATGTCATCATAGAAACAAATTTTTTTGATGGTGATCTTCTAGTCAGCAAATCAAGGGTCAAGATATTTTATGTGTAACAAAGATCATGTGATCACCTGAACTTCTAAACATTTCCGCATTTTAGCCACCAGCTGAACTGGTAATCATACAGTGATACACAACAACAGTCTGTACAACTCATTTTCCATTATCTGTCTCCCGTAGGAGGAATTCCATTTGTGAATTGAATATAATTTATGAGTAGTTGTCGCACACTTGCACAAACAAATCAATCAAGATCATTTTATGAATGAACTTTCTTTTGCACCCGTTTGCTGTTTCTATTTCTGTTATCTTTCCAGTTTGTAATGGCTACTTTGGCTTAGTTTCAAAGGAATAAGAAAGCTTTTGTGTGTGTGTGTGTGCGTGCAAGTGTGTTTCAGGGTATTGTGTGTATATATATATATATATATATATATATATATATATATATATATATATATATATATATATATATATATATATATATATATTTGTAAGAAAGAAATTGTCTGTTTGATAAATGACCATAGAATTAATGACTTGTTATTTAACACGCTCATTTAAATGTGGTGTACTGTATACCTTTATAATTACATGTCTTGTATTCGACAGAGATTATCTACAAGATGAATGTCTGTAGCATTGGAACTTTTTTGTGGATGATCACTTTTCCATATTTTTGTCAAATTGTATAAATATTATTTTATTAACAATGATTAATTCATAGACGCCTGTAGCCACATCTGGACTCTTCCATTTCAAAGAATGGTAAAGTCAACTCTCAGATTTCAGAAGTGTGTAATTTAGAATCCAAATTTTCAAATGATTTTACATTCAATATCAACTTGTTCACCCATAAGTTTTGACAGTTTGCTATACAGTCAGTGATTTGTTCGAGACAACGGGTTGATGAGTTAGGGACAGCCCTGAAGAAAATGAAATTTATTGGAAAAAGATAACTGTAATGTCTGTTCTGTAAGATTCATTCACGAACAACTTGAAAATGTTTTTATTTCATGTAATAATTTAAAAGATAATAAGAATGTGTACCTTTCTTAAGCATAATGAAAATGAACCTTATCGTCCGATATCTCAGAATTGACCTCTGACCTTCATACCGATACAGTAGGTCTGTGTTCCACAATATCAGCATATTTCTTTTTTTTTTTAATTAAATTTCAAATTAAGTGCTATTTCTACTGGAAAAAAAATGACAGATGTTCTTATATATATAATTTTTTTATTTTGTACTTAGTGAATGCTGTGTTACCTATGCATCCAAATTTTTTTGTTTTGCTTAAAAAGATGGATAATGTTTTCCATGAAACATGCAATCATACCAAGATGTAAGAAAATCCAGGTGAAAATTTAGATAGCATTCCTTTTGTTCTAGTCTTATACAATTGTTATTTCTTTGTCTCTGAAACTCATTCAAATCTATTTTGATTTTTTTGTTTCGTTATCCATCCACAAATTTATATGTACAGCCTACTGGCAGTAAAATAAGTGATGGAATCAAAATCCAAGTGTTCTATTAATTTTATTAATGCATGGTCGTATTTTCTACTCCATCATCCATGCAAATACTATATGTGCACTGAATGCTATTTTTATTGGAGGATCTTCACACTGTTGATAGTGTGACCATTTAGAATTACATCCAAAATATAAAGGTTAATGGTACAACTAATAACAGGGCACTGATAGCACTAATTAATGATTGTGCTATTGTGTATTTGAGTTCAATTTTTAATATCTTACAATAAACCTCACTACAAAAGGGATCTATAATATTTATAACATTATGAAACAGTGCAATAAACATAATAGGTAATGTGATAAAGGTTCAAAACGTGATCATATTAGCTTTTCAGGTGTATGGCATGTAGGTGATTTTAACATCAGATATTGCATGTAATGGGTGTATCACAATAATAGGTGTGTGTGTGTGTGTGTGTGTGTGTGTGTGTGTGTGTGTGTGTGTGTGTGTGTGTGTTACCTGTAAATGGTCAAATACATTATGAGTAATTTTGTGTTTTCTCTCATTTGTAATGCAAAATAATTTTTAGAAGGACAAGTACAAAATGAAAATATCTATTTCTCTCCAGTTCCCTATAAGCCATACCTAGCTACAGTTTATCCATTCATTCAGTTTTTGCATTCCTGAAAGACAAAGAAAAATACTGAACAATATTTTGATGCTGATGAAGTTTTCTGTGATAGTATAGAGGTCTAATTCCACACGATGTAATACTCACATTTATCTCTCTCTTTCTCCTGACACATACGTTTTTGTGGATTTTGGTGTAGCATAAATTTATGTCCTGCAAAGTCACCCATGCCATTATATATATATATATATATATATATATATATATATATATATATATATATATATAAAACATATTGAGAATTTGTTTTGGCCTTTTTTTTTCAAAAATATAACTTTGGCATTAAGTTTATAATATATGTATTTGTTAAAAACTTATTCACTGTTTCTTGAATTTGCAGAGACACACACACACACACACACATATATATATATATATATATATATATATATATATATATATATATATATATATGGCTTCACTTGAGTGAACTAAGATGATTTTTGTCTTCTTTTGCTCTACATATATGCTAGATCTTTGCTTACAGTGACAAAGTAGAAGGAAACATCTTTTGCATTTGGAAAATATATTTCATTGTCCTCGTATTTATCATGTATCACTACAGGAATTTAATGTACATATTCACATACAAGTTTTGCAATGTTGTTATGTAGAATTCTGAGAAAAGAACAACTTTATTTTTCTTGAAGGTAGGTTCAAGGCGCTATTATTTTTATTTTATTTTATTCAATTCAATCCACATACTTTTACAAAACAGCTTAGTTCAAATCAATGTGCATGACATAAACATTCCTTTCCAAAATGATTTGAAAAAACAACAATGTAATCATAATGTTAACATGCAATGAAAAACCTCTGAAATACTCCAGTTCTTTTGATGTGCATGTATATATCTTTGTTACTCCATACTCCTTTTAAACATAATTTGTTAACTCTACTCATAGAATAGAATATGTAATAACATTAAAATGTTTGTTAGGAGTACATGTATGGAACTGGAAAAAAAGAATATTTTGCTAAAGAAAAATTATCTTGACTCAAATGTGAGTTTGGCTGGGTGGATCTGATGAAGAGTGGGGGAGGGTAGGGATTTCTGCAGGTGTGACCTGAAAACAGTTAAGATGACTTATTGTATAAGTCACCATCAATATATACAGAAACAGGAAATAGATGTTTTAAGAGGAGTTATTTTCATGCCACTCTGTAGATGCAAACTTTTTCACCTGTGAAATTGATACAGGTCGTTCATTCTTGATTTTACTAATATACATGTAGGATCATGTTCAAATTGCAGTAGTAGTGACATATTAAATATTGCAAACGAATGTTTGTTTTGTCACTATTAAACAGTAACAGATTGCTTCTTAACTCATCCACCCCTAAAAACACATTTGGACTGGCCTAAATCATTGATTTACAGAAGAGTCCATTGTTATTCAGGGTTTGATGAGTTAATTAAATATAAACATACAGTTTCTTCGTTCTCCTACTCCTACTAAGAAAAATACTATTAATATGAAAAGAATTGATCATGATAGACAATAACCATAATTTGTAATTTATAAATATATTTTTTCCAGTTTTGTTTGGACTTAGTTAGCTATTCTATATATCTAAATTTAGAGTACATGTATTAATGTGAGTATTAAAAAAAAACCAAAAGATACCAAAGTATTTATGGTCAGGTGATATAGTAATTAGATTTACCAAAACATAATCTGGTGTTATTTTCTGCATTTTAATATAGTGTAATATTTGAAATTTTAGACTTGTAAAAGTGAAATGAAAGTAATTCTGCAAAGGCAAAATATGCCAACAGGATAACAACGTTTTTTCAAGTTTGACAACCATTGCTATCAACTGTGTTGGTTTGTGGACGTCTTGTGAAATATTTTAAATTATTGATAGCAGATTGTTTAATCTTATGTGTGCAAGGTAGTGTTAAACATTTTTATAGAGGTAGTTTAGAATTGGTCTTTTTTTTTTCCCAACATTTTTTTCAAAATTACAAATGAAAATTAAAACGAGATCTTCAGACACAAATAGCCTTAAAATGTGATAAATGAAATACCCAGTATATATTATAGACAATTGAAGTAAACCATAATCTCAGCATTTGAGCTTATATTTAGGTTATGTATGAATGGCCTTTATAGTCAGGTGTGCTTTATACAGAAGTGACTGTTAATGCAAGTTTGACTATATAATGGAAACTTTTAAACCTTCCCAATGCCTCAGTGGAAATGATACCTCGGTTAAATTTTGTTCATCATAGAAACTTTTTTTTTTCTCTCCATGGCTTGCTAAATATAGAGAGAGAATGAATTTATTGTTTTGTATTTTTATACATTTATGTGTGTGTTAACAAATGTTTAAGAATCTGATATTTGATATGTTTAGCTGAGTTTAACTTTGTGTACCATTAGCAGATGTTTTTTTTTATTCTTCTGTTTGTGAATGTTACTATTACCGATACTGGTCATATATTGTAGACAGAATCACTCTTAAACGGGCATTAGCTGTGTTGTCAAATACTTTGTTCTACTTCTATTACTTGTACTTGATGTACAGTAAAACATAAGAGCTATACATAGGCTTAGAAAATCTTATATTCCTGTATATTTTGTGAAAATAAGGGTCAGGGTACAGTGTGGTATTCACATACATATAGTAAGGTTGTGTTAATCAGTGCAAGTGAAAAAAGTACCTGACCTGAGTTTCTCTAGCAACTTTCACAAAATATATAGGAATTTAAGAATTTGTATGCCGGTGTTTATCTCTTATTTGTTGTTATTTATCAATTTTATTATTAAAAAAATGGGGAAAAAATATTTTAAAAATACAGCTAATGCCCCTTTAAACTTTGTATGGTTACTTAATAACTGTAATCAGATACTAACCTACCTTCAAGTATGATACATTTGACTATAGCATTTTTCTGGATATGCTTACATGCACCGTTTAACAGATCTGGTCAAATATCTTCTTTTTTTTTCAGGGAAATCTTAAAATCATCTATTGCCTGGTGGCCATTTATATTGAATCATCACATGTTCTTGCAGGATTTTGATATGCCCCCTTTTGAAAAGATACTTTTATTTCTATATGTTCAAAAGGGAGTGCATCAAAATATGTCAGCCTAATCTGCAAGGTCCTGTGCAAAATACAAGTTTTCATATATGTTTTACATAATCTTTTTGTGTGTATTTGTAATTCATTGACTGATTAGTCAGAAGGTATAGTGTAATATATTGCGTGTATAAGTGAAGAATGTTTTTTTTTATGTAGCTTAATTTATTAACAGAAGGTGATGTATATATATATATATCGCTAAAACGTTTTTTTTTCTTTATGATATTCCCATGTTGAGGAAACTTTGAAAGAAAGTGATATTGAATATGAAATTTTCATAAATGTAACCTATTTGATTTATTATATCTTTCCTTATTAAATGTAATCTTTTCTTGATTGTCATGTAAATTTTCAACTTTGTGATTGTAGTAATGACATGGAACAAGGGTAAATAGTTTGCACTAAGGGAGGCAACCCCTTTCCTTCTAGTTTTTCCATTTATCTTTAATTGTGCATTTTGCAAAATTAATGGATGGAAGTATTTTTAAATTCCATTTCATCAACAAAATGATAGTAGCTTCTGTGGATATTCACATTCTTACAATTAGTATATATGGCAATCAAACTAATGAATGTAACCCAATGATGCCAACCTCTCCGTTTTAAATGGATTTTCTCCGGGGGGTTTTTTTTTGTGTGTGTGTTAAAATCTGTGTCTCGGATTTCCTACTCAGTACTCCAATTTTTCGAATAAAAAGTCTTAGCAATTTTTTCATGGGTTCAAAAATTGCACATACATTAATTTAAGCCAGGAGAATGCGTCTGTGAGCACCTAGTGTTTAAAATTTTGTGGGGGAGCAAGTCCCTGAACCCCCCTTGCAGACTCGCACCTTTGGCATGCACATTAAAACTCTGTTTTCAATTATCTAAAGTTGGCATCTCTGGTAACCTATAGTCAAAGAATACTGGCACTTTGACATTCCGTATTATTGATAAAGTGATGTAGGTATGTTTTATCTATGGATATAATTTTTTTTATCACTTAGTATAAGAGAAATGTTTTGTATGTTATGATTCTTTCTCCGTCCTTTATTGTACTTTGTTTTGTAGATGACTCCTAGATAATCATTAAAATTGGACGTAAATTATTCATTTGTACCTTGGTATTTCTATGGCCGAGTGGTAAGACTCCTCAGCCTCTGAAGTAATATTTGGACCAGCCCTTTTCAAAAAATTGTTATGTCTACCGTCAGAATATAGGGGAGTGTGATTTAGAATAAAAATTTCATGATAATTTGACATGCAATTTGAACTTTGGTCCATTCCTGAATGATGACCGTAGACCATACAATGTATTAATTTAGGGGAGTCTAAATTTGGCTAAAGTGGTTGAGGAGTTAAACATGTGAAAGCATGAAATAATAATCTCTCATATTTAGTCAGTAATGACAACAGTCCCATAAAACTGATTTTTTGTTTTAGAAAGTTTGCCAGTTTTCATGTGGAAAGTCTGTGGTATTTTATGCGCTACAAAAACAAAAAACAAACAAAACTTCAGTATTTTTACTTTACTGTATGGAATCCGTTGCAATTCCTGTTCGACAGGATGTGTATTTTAACTAAACTTATGAACATCTTCTTCCCTTATTTGCGTCCGATATGATATTTAGTTATATCATATACCTCCATAATCTCTTACGATTTCATTGGTGATAAAGGTGTCTTCTATTGTCAGACTAGAAGTGCGTTGGGAGTTTTAACATTTGCAACTATTGGCCAAAAAAAATCACCATCGGCATATCAATGGTACCGATGTTTACTATTGGCAGCAAATTTTACAAAAAAACTAGAGAGTAGTTAAGTGTACCAATGTTTTCGAACATAGCATGGCGACCAAAGTGTTCCCAATAAATTGACGGAATCACAAATCCCTAGTCAGCTATAATACATTAAAATTTAAGGTAGAGGGTATGATAATGATATTGTAATCTCAAAGTAATTTTTAATTTTCGGAACAAAGTTTCAATGCCCATTGATGTAGGGGTGGATTGGATCTGTTGATAATAAATTGCTTTAAACTTTCTTTTTGACTGATCCATCTCAAAATGAAAATGATACTATTTGTCACCATTGGCACCTATCTGATACCAATGGTAGTTTTTATGCCAACGGTTTACACCATATCGTTTGCTTTTTTGTAGCCGTTAGTAGCATTGGTAGGTGAGATTGCCCACCTGGGTGATATTTAATTAAAAGATGAAACATACACTGAAATAAAAGCACAAACGGATGGTGTTCTATTGTGGTAATCTCTGTTCAGATCAACAACGGAAATGTGTGTGTTTAAATTGAAATTATATCGAGGCACCTGTAATGTTGACTATTATCTATTATAAGAAGAATATATATATCAAAGTAATGAATAGAATGTAATGTTAGGCTTTGATGACACTATGTTATCTCGGGTTGAAATTTTTTACTTCCATCCTAGGGGCCTCCGTGGCCGAGTTGTTAGAGCATTGCGCTTTAAATCACATGGCCTCTCACCTCTGGTTCGAATCCTGCTAGGGTCATTTCGAATTAAGTGGGAAAGTTTGCCAGTTTTCTTGCGGAAGGTCGGTGGTCTTTACCCGGTTACCCGGGGTTTCTCCTCCACCAATAAAAACTGGACGCCATCATATGACTGAAAAATTGTTGAGTGTGGCGTAAAACAAAAAATCAAATCAAATCAAATCATTTACTTCCATCCTTCCTCTTAGGATTGTTATTTCTCACACACGAGATAGACTGTTTTTTTTTATAAATGCTGCTAAATTTTATCCAGAACACTTTGTATCCTCCCTACACACATCGTTTGCATTGTTTGTAAACATGGTGGATGAAAACGTTTAACAAAATTATGTATTTTAGTATCCCATGTGGAGGGATAAATAAAGGGGGAATCTAGTAACAAAGAGGGCGCTTTAAGTCTTTGATTTACAACATAGATGTTGGAGCAATGCTGCTTATGTTTAATGTCCAACTTAGATGTTCTGTGATTAACTGAGACATGTTAGTTGACATTCTAGATTTGACATTTAGATCTATAGATGTTATTAACAACATTTAACTAGTTTTACAAAAGAGGCCAAAACCAAAGCCCAAGTTCTTCCAAAAAAGACTCCAACAACCGAGCCCGATCACAATAGTTATTGATGTCGATGTTCCTTACAATAGAACGTGAAGAGTTAGCAATACTTTATACACGGTCTTTCATGCCCTTATATTTCAATATGTCTTCCTATAACTTTAGATCAAACGGCATTTGTTCATATGACATTGTTTCTAGTTTAACCAGTTCTCATAGATGCTTAATTAATACACTGTTTACCGAATACACTGTAAATTTCAGTTCAGTTCCAAATCTTGGTATATACCTTTGAACGAAGACTCCATCCAACCTAATACGCCGAGGAATTCTTCTGGTGGAAATTCACTTGTCTGCTTTTACCGACAATTACACGAATACTTTGATAGTTAGCTATAGTAGTTCACTATTAAAACATAAGCAAATCCAAAATGCGTAAAGACAAACCAACTGAAGAAAAGAAAAAAGCAAAAAGCATCAAAAAGCTTTCCGACGTCAGTCCATGTTACTATGGGAACTTCTTCGAATTGATCAGGCATGCCATTTTCTTTGACTTCAATGGAATGTATCTTACGCCTTATTTTCTTTTTCTGTAGTTCTAGACAGAAAAAGAACATGTGACATTTTACCAAAGTTGCCAAGCAACATGGAACCCGTTGTCGCTTGCAGTCATGAATTCTTTGGGATAAGACAGTACATAACACAATGCATGTCCCCATCAACATATCGCTGAGCAAAAGGAAACATATAAGTGGGGGATATGGCATGGAACTATTCGGCAAACTGTCAGATAACATTGTTAAAAAAACGGCAATTGCCAAAAGAACGGACACAGCGTAACCAATTCGTTCGCCTGAGTTCGGATCCATTTTGAAGACAAGAATATCTAGAATTCCAGTCATGAAGACTGGACCAATCATGTTGATTATGAAGAAATAATACTTCCTCTGTAGTTTGATTGTGATCAAAATATTCTGTATATCATCTGTTGCTTGGACAACCTGGGAACTGTTTCTTAAGGTCCAAAGTCCATTTGTGGAAAAATGATACATGAAAACCCTTGGACTGCAAGCGTGGATTTCAATTTCGTCTTTGTTGTAGTCCCATACATAATATTTCAGAATGCAGACTTGTGTGTCAAAAGGATAGAACGTAACATCGATATCACAAGTCGCATCTATCATCTGCCCTGGCATCCATGTTGCTTGTCCATCTGACGTGAATCTTACCTTATTCTGTCTAAATCCTGAAACGGTAAAACAAAAAACACACTGTCATATTTTATTACATTTTGGTAGTGGAATATAAGGATTTATCAATCAAATATATATTTTTATTTTCACTTGCTATTTTCAGAGTGAAAAATAGCACTCCAAGTAAACTCAATGTAAACTTTGTGTTGTTTTTTTCAATCGGCCACTCAAAATCCTTTTTAAATTTTTGGACTTATTTTTCATGTCTTTTGAGCTTTTTTTCTCATAAAAATGTAATAAATAGAATAATTACCAATTCTTTACGAATAACATTTTAATGTTATCGCGTGAGGGGGAGAATGATATCTAATTAACCCATTCACCCTTTTTCAGGTGTTTATAATTTAATACGAGTGTGTATCCTCTTTATCATGTTCCCACTTTTATCATGTTCCCACTTTTTGGTAAAACCCCATGATATCTTTATAACAAGGAGAAATACTATTTTCTACATGTATGTACTAGTCTGTAGTAGACCTAGGCTTCTGAAAAGGTGTCCCAAACTCTATAAATTGTTTGAATTACTGAAATCCATAAAGCAAGATATAAACCCAAAACAGATACAAAATGGAGAGTGAACCTGTATGGACAAAGAGGAAATCCAGAGATGGAAGTACATGTCACAGATACTTTAAATCCCGTTGACCTTCCAGTCAAATGCAATGTAGAATCTAATTATGTCTGCCAAGATGAAATGGCAAATCGGGGCTTAGTCAAATACCAACTGAAAATGAATATTATTCTATTGATTTTATATAGTCCATTTTCAAAAAAAAAAAAAAAATAGGTGTATACAGGTAAAACCATCTGCTCGGTTCAATGCATTACTGTAGCTGATATATTTTTTGCCGGAAACTAACCGGTCGCGCCTGTTACGACATATAAATTCAGAATTATTTTGTTTGTAAACACCTGCCAATTTATTTTTGGTAAAACAACATACTTATGGTGACAAGTGGTAAACAACTAAAGATCGGGTGGTTTAACAATAGTAAGTCTTAAGATTGATTTAGGAATAAATAAAGGTAAACTTATTGTTTGGCCTTGTATGATACACTTTTTGTTTGCGAAGTTTACATTCTTTTTTTTTAATTCGAGCTCAGCTGATTTTAAAGTCTCATCGACAGAAACGATTGTTCTAGGCATTTGTTTTGGCCTCTCCTATTTTGATGCAAATTCATAAATTTGGTTTTATGGTCAAAATATTTTCAGATAGTGAACAACAGTAGTTACAGAATTGGTCATATTGACCATATATTTTGCGAAATGTGTACTTTAACTACTTTTCTTTATATTTCTTGTTGACCAATGTTTTGTATTTGTATGTCAGAAAGAAAAGAAAATGTTTGATGATACCCATCGACCTACCGAAAAAGCATGAACACACTTCATTATACAGTTGTATATATTTTAATTATAAAAATCATAAATTTACCTACTACGAAACAAAACAAAAAAGAAAGAAGAAAATTGAAAGTTGAAAAAAAAATACAAATTGTCTATCGACCTAATTACTCTTGGTTTAATATTGAAAAAAAAATATTTGAATTTTCTGAAAATGACAAATACAACATGATAATAAGAAAAATGCACAAGTTTTTAGTAAAAATGTTTTTGCTTATTTTAGTCAAAACTTTTAAAACACTGTTTACCTGTACTGCGTAGTCAATCAAATTTAAGAATTATTTAAGATTTTTATATTTTCCTAACAAAAGTAAAACTTATTTTTTATGGCGCTGGACCCAATATCGATATATTGTATCGTCAGAAATAAGATCACAATATATCGTTGTATCGATGTATTATTATACCACTAATATTTACCCAGAAAGTTTGAGTGTATGTTGAAGGGATTACTCAACAAGAGGCTGGGTGTCCACACCATATCCTGTGGAAACAATATTGAAGAAATTCCACCAAACTCATTAGCATTCCAAACCATCTGATCGTCATTCCAGGAAATATCGAATATACCGACAACACTGAACTTGCCCGTCACTTCCTCAAGGTCAACCAAATTCGTAAAATGAAAGGTCATGCAGACTTTAGTTGGTTCCGATTGATTGAATGCGGGACGCAAATGACTGTTATAGTTCTGCGTTAGATTGTTGAAAAGTATTTCCATGTCGGATAGCTTTTGTCCAAAGCATGAGACGCTCATGAGCAAATTTACTCCGAACAATACCCCAGCAACCATTGTAATGTCACGATAGCAGTCCACAGGCGAGATTTTCTAAATTTTATGATGGCTGACAAAACATTAATCCTTAAGTCATCTGCATGTCAGAGAAGCTGTTTCGAAATAAAATATCGGTTCATTTTTTTATCTATTCGTCATTATTTCAATAACTGAACATTTTTGTAGCGATGTGCAGATGGAATCTTCCTATTCATCCGCAGAACGATGGAGCAAATAAGCTTTTTGATTTCCAAACAGAATTAAAAGGTTTTTAATGGAAAAACTTCTATTACACAGAACAAACACCACTTTTTTTGCTGTTGTAATGGCATCGTTATTATCTGAAGGATAAAGGTTTGATTACCTTTGTTTATATTTCTACAATCCATGCATCTTATTCCATTCTTTTGACAGAAAATCAAATATTTGTTTGTTATTTTCCATTACAATAATAGATTTTAAAATGACATTGCATACGTTAGAATGTGTCACCCAGTGTAGCAAGACATTTCTGATTACAACGAAGCACCACACAGTGCGGAGTGATTTTGATTATGTACCCCAGGAAACGGTACACAAAATATGATAATACCACTGCTGGTGGACCGTTTTGGTCCCCGAGGATATATATATATATATATATATATATATATATAATATATATATATATATATATATACAATGTGTATATATATATATATATATATATATATATATAAACCCAGTACCTGTTACTTCGGCACTAGCTAATTTCACACTTATGCAATATTTCGTAAAAATAACACCATTGGAATTATAAGCTTCTCAAAAGGTTAGATGGTAATCCTTTTCTTTTCTTGGATGAATTAGGCAATACATTAAGGTTTATTTTTTGGCCCTGTATGATACCACAGGTAATATACATTTGAACACTTGTGTTTCACTTCGGTACCAGCTAATTTTATACTGATGTAATACTTCGTAAGGATAACACCATTGATTTGTTTGTTTGTTTGTTCGATTGTTGTTTTACGCCACGTCAAGAATCTTTCACTTATGGCGAAATGTCACCGGCATTAAGTAGACCTAAGAGTGCTACAAATTTTGACCTTTGCTATGGACTGACGCCAATGCAGTGAGGGTTCTTTTATGTGTCATGCAACAACAACATTGGAATTGAAAGCTTCTCAAAAGTTTAGATGGTAATCCTTTTCTTTTCTCAGATGGATTAGGCAAAACATTACGATTTGTTTGACCCTGTATGATACCACTTTCTCTTTCAGAAATACTTTAAATTCTTTGATCTCATCTGATAAAGTCTTATTGACAAAAACCATCATAATCTACCCCAAACGTTTTGCACTGGAAAATAGATCAATAAATAAATTAAGAACTCCGGGAAATTTTAAAATATTTTTTTTCGTTGAAAATACTAAATGTTGCAAATTGAACATTGTACTTTTAACGGATCTCTTATTTTTTCACATTTTGGGATAATACAATTCTAATTAATGACGCTGTATTTTTTCATCTTTACGCAGGTATAAATGTTACCACACACTACATCCACCCGGTCCCAAATAAGAGACCTCGTTGCTGAACAAGGAACATTATACTGTACCTAATTGGCGAATCTTGAGTCGCAAAGCGCTGCCGAACTTTCGTAGCCGCTGTATCTCGGAAGAGACTTTCGTGATGATGAAGTGGATGGCGACCAGGAAACAGTAGCCCACAGTCAACTTTATAGAGTCTTCTACGAAATCCTACAATATACGATTTTTAAACATGATTTTTTTTCGAAAGATATGGACAAGAAATGTAAAGTACTGCAGATTGATAAATACTTTAATTAATTAATAAATAAATAAATAAATAAATAAATAAGTATTCATGGTAAAACTTCAATTTTCCTAGGACTTTGTAATAATCATCAGAGTTCAAGATAAATTAACAATGGAAGGAAATAAATTTATTTTCTTTGTCATTTGATTGTAAAATATATCAAAACATGTCTAAATCATCATCGGGGAAACACGAATGATCATACTTACCCATAACACAGACTCTAAACTTGGACAATGCTTCTCCAATTCTTTAAAATTGAAAAACGCAAGTACCGATGTCAAAGTATCGGGTTCCGGCTCTTCGCTACAAAAAATGAGAAACAATTTATTTAAATTTTAATTTGCTTTTAAGCATTAAAAATCATTTGTAAAACATTTAGACGCAGAAATCAACAAAATTATTATTATTATTATTAAAGACGCTGTATTTTTTCATCTTTACGCAGGTATAAATGTTACCACACACTACATCCACCCGGTCCCAAATAAGAGACCTCGTTGCTGAACAAGGAACATTATACTGTACCTAATTGGCGAATCTTGAGTCGCAAAGCGCTGCCGAACTTTCGTAGCCGCTGTATCTCGGAAGAGACTTTCGTGATGATGAAGTGGATGGCGACCAGGAAACAGTAGCCCACAGTCAACTTTATAGAGTCTTCTACGAAATCCTATAATATACGATTTTTAAACATGATTTTTATTCTAAAGATATGGACAAGAAATGTAAAGTACTGCAGATTGATAAATACTTTATTTAATAAATAAATAAATAAATAAATAAATAAGTATTCATGGTAAAACTTCAATTTTCCTAGGACTTTGTAATAATCATCAGAGTTCAAGATAAATTAACAATGGAAGGAACTAAATTTATTTTCTTTGTCATTTGATTGTAAAATATATCAAAACATGTCTAAATCATCATCGGGGGAAACACGAATGATCATACTTACCCATAACACAGACTCTAAACTTGGACAATGCTTCTCCAATTCTTTAAAATTGAAAAACGCAAGTACCGATGTCAAAGTATCGGGTTCCGGCTCTTCGCTACAAAAAATGAGAAACAATTTATTTAAATTAAAAGCATTAAAAATCATTTGTAAAACATTTAGACGCAGAAATCAACAAAATTATTATTATTATTATTAAAGATACTCGAGTTGATCATGTATATTCGATCAAGCTGGTTACGTGTCTTCTAAAAAAAATATTGCGCCCTTTTGGGGTCTGCCTACCAGTCACTTAAAAGAAAAAAGGCATTAGGCCTAAATTTAAAAGCATAGCGTTTAAATCAATTAATAAAATAAAAATAAACAAAAATTGCGAAAAACACTAACCACAAAACATGAAGTGATAGTTTATGGCCAAGCAACGTCAGACTTGTTGCCATAAATATCACAAACAAGAAAAATTTCTTTTTCATTATTCCAACGGTCTATCGATGACTATTTCTATGGTCTAGTATGAAGTTGGAAACAAGTTGTCAGGCAGACCATAATGCAATGCGACGTCATCGATGCTACTGTTGTATGACGTCATTCAAACGCATGCTCCATCGAACATTTCTGCTCAGAAAGATTATCATCATTTTTATGAAAAAATGGCATTTCATTGCAGACTCTGCCCTAAAATAATGTGGGATTACCGGTGATTACTCATATTATTTGATATGGATCACGTGTAAATTATGAATAGACCTACAGATAAGAAAAATTATCGCCATTGTTTAAAAGTTTCCATTCTTTCATGTATATTATCCAGTCAAATTAATTGGAATACGCTTTTTATATTTTGCCAGCGGCTGTTATGTAGACGACTTCAATCCTTTTGTAAAAGTAGAATTGTTACATTTAAGTTTTTGATTTTTATTTAAAAAATAAAAACTAATTATAATAATTAGTTTTTATTTTTTAATAAAAATCAAAAACTTAAATGTAACAGAATTATTATTGCAATCTGTCAAATCAAATTAAATTACCGAGAAGAAACGTTTTAACAACAATAAAACACACACTCGTACGCACACAAAGAAACACGTGACTGGATTTTGCGACTTTACTGACGGAATACCCTACCATAAGTGCCTCCACTTGCCTCTGTTAAAAAATTTCTGTTCTTTTTTGGTCGACAAATAGATAAAAATATCTCCCAAATTGACTGTTAATAATTAACTCTCTGTGTCAGAGATTGCTTAATTATGAAATAGGGTTACACTGACTGAGTCCTGGAATATAAAATGGAAGAGTTTTGAGTGATCTAGAGGTGAAAAGTTGAGGGTCTCCGGCTCTATTGAGGCTATGTGGGACAGGTTGATTTTGTGGATACAAACTTTCAGTTTTGCCACAAAATTCAATTCTGTGCCACAACATTCAATTCTGTGTCACAAAGTTAAATTTTGTGTCACAGAATTCAATTTTGTGACAAAATTAAAAGTTTGTGTACAGAAATGGAATTTAACCTGTCACACATTTGGGACATTGCTAAATTTTGTCCACAAAATCCATTTTTGTACCTGTAAACTAAAAAGTCAATTCTGTGACACAAAACTCAATTCTGTGTCACAAAATTCAATTCTCTGCAACAAAATTCAATTTTGTCTGCTTACTTCCATATTATTCGATTCTCTTGCCCATATATGGTGTTAAGTATGTAAATAAGCTCACATGTTATCTCGACATTGATTGGGCTGAAGCTAGGTCCGGGCCATTTTATTAGATGGTGGGGTAGACATCTTGTCTATCTTCATGATGACGTATTATGCTTTTGAGTACCCTGTGCACATGAATGTTCATAAATATTTCAATGAAAAAAAAAAATCGAATACATAATTCCGTAATGGACCTGCCTCCTTTACGCGCCATAGATCTCGCTCCACATGTTGATGAGATCACAGGGTCAAGAATGTCAGACGCAGAAGAAACGCCGAAGGAGCAATTTCACCCCTACTAGTGTTACTGTTATTCAAATACATGTAGCATGGCCAGTTTTGACCTTTTTGACATCGCAAAAAACTATCGTCTGTTTCACTCTCTATGGTTGGTGCCCCTAACCCGGTTCCTACGCCTATGTATTTTCGTTTTACATCCTGAGAATATTTTTTCACTGTTAGGCTTGATATATAGCTGATATTGAAATTCTTTAGGTGACACCACATATTTTTATCTGTGCTATGGACCGACTCCAATGTAGTGGGGCTTCTTTTTAACTGACATTAGCTGTATTTTTTCCTTTCATACTTCTTAAATTGACATACAATAACAAAAAGAGATAAATACAGACAGAAAGATTGTTTTATATTCCTATACATATGTTTTGTGAAAATGACTTGAGAAATCCAGGTTTGATGTTTTTTCTTTTGTCAAACCTGTTTTTCTTGAGCCATTTTCACAAAAAATTCAAAATTACAATTTCTATATGAATACCACACTGGACCTGACCTTATTTTCGCAAAACATATAGGAATATAAGATTATTTTATGTCAGTGTATGGCCATTATTGGTTATTGTACATCAAGTACAAGTAGTAAAATTAGAAAAAAAAATGGTAAGCACAGCTGATGTCCCTGTAAGTGCCACGCCTGCCCTGACACAGGAACTCAAGTTTTACATGTAAGTCTCACCAGAAAGACCCATGACATTCACTTCATTTGGCAAAGGGACAGTTCTTGTTATTTTTTTTAAAAGTCTTTGGTAATGGTATGAGCCAGTGCCAGGAATCAAACCCGGGACCTTCTGCTTGTGAGTTGAACACTCTACCACAAGACCACTGCAAGATCTGCAATTTCTGTATCCTAATATACATGTACATCATCAGGGATGAGGAAATCCTATGTCCGACCTGTTACGTTTACTATCTGGACAAGTGATTTTTTTTAGTTTGTTTGTCCATGAACAAGTGCATTATAAAGAAAAAAAACCCATAAATCTAGAGTTCAAAGTATTTTTGTATAAAAAAAAATTATCAGTAAATATTGGACAAGTAAAAATCTACTTCAGTATCCTTGTATATGGTAGTAAATAGAGTATAGTACCATAAGTTTATGAACAAGGGTAATTTTCCCATTGCTTTGTAAAATTATCGTTTTAAAATTTATTGTCCTGGGTATGTTTTCGGCCACTTTCTTTTAATTTCATGCTCTTAGATCAATAGTTTCTTCCCAAAAGTCATTTATTGTTTAAATAACATAAAACGTAGTCACTGTATTTTCTTTTTCAAAACCACATACTTCACAATATCTAAAAATCTAAACATACACACACGTGTTCAAGCCGAACCAATTCCGGATTATGGTTTGACTAGTATTTGACTCCGATTTTTTGCCGAAAATACATTTAATCATACATAAATTTGACAATTTGTGTCAAAATGACATAGTAAGTAGTAGCATGTGTACATACTGTGTAGTATGTGTTATTATGGGGTAGTATATGTTATTATAGTGTAGTATATGGTAGTGTAACAATTCCGGCTACGGTTTCACTACTAGATTTACCTAATCGACTCTAATTTATTGCTAAATCATGTTCATTATCGAAAAATAATTTGATAATTTGTGTAAAATAACAAATATAATAGTAGTATGTGCTATTATGGGGTAGTGTATGTTAATACTGGGTAGTATGGGGTAAATCGACCCGCCCTTCTGAAGCTTGCCTGATTTTTATTGAGCCGATCGTAGCCTTTGTTACATGCGTGTGCCATATTTGGGCCACAGAATAGAAAAATATGAAAATGAGCTGACAAAATTGAGTTTTGTGACACAGAATTGAATTAACCGGTCCCACATGGCGCCCTGAGGGCACTGCTAATTTTTGTCCACAAAATCTCCATTTTTGTACCCATAAACTATCAATTTTGTGAATTCTGTGTCACAAAATTCACCTTTGTGGCACAAAACTCAATTCTGTGTCACAAAATTCAATCTGACTGTGTCAAATACCAACATCTAGTTATTTTGTATATGTTTGAGCGAGTTTTCGTTGTTTATGCCGTGTTAATAATCCGAAAGCAAAATCAAAATTTTTTCATTGAACACTATAGAACCACGTGACCTTTCGGCGATACCGAAATGTACTTTGTAGTGAGATCAGGTTCCCGGGAAGTGCATAACGTAATTATGAGTAACAGCTGTCAGGATTAACTCAGCGTTTTTAATACGGCTCCGCATGTCCCAAGTGGTTTAGTGGTTAGGATTTCGCGCTCTCACCGCGACGGCCGGGGTTCGATTCCCCGCTTGGGAATATTTTGTTTTGTCCCCAAACACAGGGGAATTTTCGGGATGCAAGATTACAAGCATTAGTTTTTTCAATTACCATATACATCCGGGGACCAAGGCCATTAATTTAAGAAATAAGAAAATGTACATGTAATTTGTACAGTTATTTATTTGTACCAATTTACCAAATATTTAAACTAATCTTGTCGACGATAAACATCACGGACGATCTTTTACAGAGAGTTGTCGGTCCTTGATCGGAGTGCAAGGGCCGACAACTCTGTGTAAGATATGCTCTCGTATGACGTCATAAGATGAATAGAATCTATTCCTACTATGAAGGTATGACAAAGGAATCTTATCCCGAGGATTGAGATTCCTTTGTCATACCCTCAAGGTAGGGGGTTGATTATTTTTCTCCCATGTCTATGTAGATACCTGTCAACATTAGGAAATTTGTCTGGGGTAGAAAATGCGTACAATGGTAAAACTTTTTACGAATGCATTGTCGTTCTGATATATATGCATGTACCAGTTGTGTCAAAATAAGTAAAAGAGGGAGGGTACGGGAGGGTGTCCCCCTTCCGAAATAACAAGAAAAAATTGTCATTTTAAATTTCAAACTTCAATTTTATGCATCTAAAATGGAATCTTGTCAATAATATTGATTATATATATCAATAATATTGATGATATATATATATCATATATATATATCTTTTAATTTTATATATATATCACATTTCTTTTAATTTTTCTAGTGGACTTTGGAATTTATAAGGAATAGATATAGGCTTTATTTTGAAGTTTTAATACATGTAATATATACATGTACACACACAGCTTGGGAGACTCAAAATGATGTTAATGGTCATTGTGTTATATTAGAATGTTTAAAATTTAGTATTTCTTAATTTTGTTATAACAGATTTTAAAATATACTAAATTCTGAATATTGTAATATAACAATTGGATTAGGAATGCAGAAAATAAATAACTAGACTTACCTGGAAGAAATATAATCCCAGTTTGATTGCTAAATATTTGGAAGTATGATAATTTTTAAAGTCAAAGGCTTGATTTATTTATTTATTTATTATTATTTTTTTTTTGGAGATTTGAACATTTATTACCAAAATATTTGCATACCCAAACATTTATTTGAAGGTTTTTATCTTCATATTGTACCTTTTTCATTAATTGATAAGATAAAACAAGAAATGATGACTGAGTAGTTCACTCAAAAAAAAAAAAAAATGATAAAGAAAAATCAAATCTGCTTTTAAAAAGAAAAAAAGATTATTGAGGTTATATAAATGTGTTTACTGTCATTACTGGCATTTTATTTAATTCAATTCAATGTGTTACAAAAAGATATTATTATCGTTGTATAAAATATTATGTAAATGAAATAAGACATCGTTTTTGTATTGAAATCACTGTATAGTATGTGGAGTGCGGACGTCATAGAAGACACCACGATCTCGCTTCGATATTTCTCAGCTAAATTTTTAAAGTAAAATCATTGAGGATTGATACAGAAGATGCATGAAATTAATATAACAACAATGATGTTAATCTTTGATAACTGTATATAGGACAGAACATATGGATAGTGATTTTAGGTGTGGATGTAATCAATTTGTATATTAGGTACCTGTCCACAGTACAGGTCATTGTGTAATTACCGTCGGCACACGTCCGATAATGACACCTCTGTATGGTCTAATGACATTAATTAATAAACAGAAGATATAGGGGACTTATATAACCTAGAATAGATGTCTTAATACTTCAATAATATGGAGGCGCCAGAAATTTCAAGCTATTTTTTTGTCGCCAATTAATAGACTGAAAATTACGATTTAGAACATTTAATGCTGACAAAAACGTCTACTGATCACCGGAAATGGACAAGAGGCGGTAGAAATATAGGGAAATCGGTTGAAAATTAGAAAAATCGGTAGAAATCGGTAGATTTTTTCTCGGCGGTAGACAAGCGGTAGATGAATAGAAAAATCGGTAGACTACCGCCGAAATCGGTAGACTTGACAGGTATGCAATGTCTATGTAGATTTACGCATGTCTACATGTCTAATATAGATCTACGCATATCTGAGTCATGTCTGACATAAAATGCACTGCATTCTGGAAGCCACAGAAGGTATACGTCATAAATTGTATTGTGACGTCATATCGCGTGTAGCTTGCCATCCACGCCCTGTGGATGACAAGCTGGTCATTTTGCAGTAGTTATAAGAATAAGTGAATTTGGGAGAAAGTAGTCCCCATGACGTCGGACTGCATTATGGTTTGCCTGCCAACCTCTCGTCCTACATAGCTAGGAATGATCGCGTCATTTAAATTTAGTTGTTTCATCTTTTGATATTTATGGTAACACGTCTGGGGTTGTTTGACCATAAAACATATAGATCTACCAGTGTCTCAGCCCGCAGTTCGATGGACGAAACTGGCAGCCTGCAATTTTCAGCCTGTAATTCGACCTTTGGGTGTGTTTGAGTAAACTAGATTCTAGTATGAAGATGTATTACTTCATCAATCTTTCCTCATGGAATGCATAATATTATGGGGAATCACAGAAAAGGACAGCTTATTATTTACTTACTGCAGACGACAAGAAACTACTGATGTGTTATAACATATACAACTTGACCCAAAGAATTGGAGGGTACCTCATGTAGGGGCTAATAGTCCTTTTGTGGGAAAGGGTCCTGTACCCTTTCAATAGGAAACTTTACGTTGCAATGGGCTAAATTTGGTAAACAAAATGTATTAATTATGGTAATTTTGCTAATAAAATTAAAAATACAGATACAAAACTTGTGATTTATTTATCTCTTTATTAAACTGACAACATGGATTTCATCTGAAGACATATAGGTATTAATTTAGCAGTTTTTGTTTTTGTACAAGATAGGTGTAAATTGGGAAATTTTTGCTCAAAATTGAGGAAAATAAAGCCGATTTTGCATTGGGAATGGGTCCTTTTACAGGACCCACGTGTTGATCAATCCCTGTCAAGTCGGAACCTCTACGGGTCTAGGGGATATGGACTATATTTTAATTCTATGCTTACATACTTGGCTAACACCTTATAGTTAGCCCATAGTGGGAAATATTCTAGTCTTTTGAAATTGGCATAAATCGTAAATATGATAAAGGGGGACCTCATTTCGGGACTCTTTCTCATAGTGTTTTACGGGTCATGGGGATTTGGACCATATCTTAATTTTACGTATATATACTTTTGTAGTTAGTCAACAGTGGGAAATATTCTAGTATAGCCTTGCCGGCCTTTGGATTTAGAACAAATTTTAAATATTACAAAAAAGGGGGGTACCTTATTTCGGAACTCTTTCTTATAGTGTTCTATGGATCTAGGGATTTTGGACCATATCTTGATTTTACGTTTACATACTGGGCTAACCTTTCATCGTTAGCACATAGTGGGAAATATTCTAGAACAGCCTGGGTGAACCTTTGAAAATAACTTTAATCGTAAATATTACTAGGTCGGGTGTATCTCAGTCCGGGACTCTTTCTAACAGTGTTTTACGGGTCTAGGGGATTTTAATTTTATATATATATATATAGACTGGGCTACTTTGATACTTAGTCCATAGTGGGGAATATTCTAGTATAGCCTGGGCGGACCTTTCTCTTAGTGTTCTACGGGTCTAGGAGATTTGGACTATATATTTATTGTACATTTACATACTGGACCAACCCTCTATAGTTAGACCATGGTGGAAAAAAATTCTGGTATAGCCTGGTGAACCTTTCAAATTACCATGAATCGCAAATACCATAAATGGGGGACCATACATTTTCCATATTGCTATGGTCTAGGGGTTTTGGACTAAGCTATTACCTGATCTTAAGTGCACATTCTGGGCTAATCTATTACACATAGTATAACACTTAGCCAATGGTGGGAAATATTCCAGTCCTTTGACATAAGCCTAAATCACGAATGTCACAACGGGGACAACAAAATTTGGGACTCATTATCATTGCTATGTTTTGGGTCTAGAGGATCCGGTCTTAACCATTATTCTGCGATATTAGCGATTTATGCTAATTTCAAAGGTCCGCCCAGGATACACTAGAATATTCCTACTATAAACTAACAATGAATTGCAGGCGATTTTCACACTTGTGTGTAAGGCATGGCACGAAACAGAACCATAACCGCATTGGCGCCAGTCCATAGCACAGGTAAAACATTGTAGCAATCCACCTATAGCTGGGGACATCTCCATATAAGTTAAAAATTCTGGGGTATAAAATTAACAAGCAAAAATTAAATTTCAATTATCCAAATTCCAGATTTCCAAAATTGTTTGGACTTTTATTCATTTATTTTGTTACGTGTTACAATGAACCATGTGGAATGAATCCCCTTGTGTCGTGGTCTTAATTTTGAATTTACCGCCGGATGGATGCAATTCAAAATTTTGATAATGACAAAAAGTAATCATGTTATAAATTATGCTAAACACCATCCAAGTGCATCGAAAAGCACAACACATGCATAAAGAAGAGACGAGGAACAACATGCGTGTTTAAAAAAATTAATACTTGCCTGTATACTTATTTAGCGATCTGTAAGAAAAAGAAATATCAAAATATTTTAAGTAAGAAAGAACGAAAAATGGTAGAATAAAATATCAGTCAATGTATAAACAGATGTAACACTTTACAAATTCAAAAAAGATAATACGAAAAAAAATGAGGACGGACAATTGAATGAAATGAACAACAAAACCACCACTGTCTACCAAGATTCACGCAGAAATGTTCACAAGAATTACAGTGAAGAGCCCAATGGATGGTACAAACGTAGTACCTATTCCCCGTCTTAGAAGCTATTATACGGATTTCGCTTCTCCTAGGCGGAGGCCTTCACCATGACATCTTGCTACTTTTTTCCGAGCGGCAACTGTTTGAACTTGTGTGGAGATGAACGCCCCTACTCTCAATTCATTTTGTTAAAAATAAGAACTGGAAATAAAATAAGAACGGACAATCGAATGAAATGAACAACAAAACCACCACTGTCTACCGAGGTTTCACGCAGAATGCTGCCGTTCACAAGAATTACAGTGAAGAGCCCAATGGATGGTACAACCGTAATACCTATTCCCCATAACTTAGAAATTTTTATTATACGGATTCTCGCTCCTTAGGCGGGAGGCCTTCACCAAGACTATCTTGCTGAAACTTTTTTCGAAGCGGCAACTGTTTTAAACTTGTGTGAGAATGCGCCTTATTCAATTCCCTAAAAAACACAAGAACTTAAAAAAATAGTTTAACACATACAATTGAATGAAATGAACAACAAAACCACCACTGTCAACCAAGATTCACGCAGAAATGTTCACAAGATTATTACAGTGCAAGAGCCCAATAGATGTAGAACCTTAGTACCTATTCCTCGATAATTTTAGAAGCTAAACAACGGATTTAAATCCTAGGCGGAGGCCTTCACCCTGAACATCAAATACAATAGTTTTTCCGAGCGGCAACTGTTTGAACTTGTGTAGAGATGCGCCCACCTTCAATTCCCTAAAAAATAAGAACTGAGGACAAAAAATTAGAACGGACAATAATGAAATGAATGAACAAAAAACCACCACTGTCAACCAAGATTCACGCAGAAATGTTCACAAGAATTTCTCAGTGACCGAGACCCAATGGATGGTACAACCGTAGTACCTATTCCCCGTCTTAGAAGCTAGAATTACGGATTTCGCTCCTTAATGCGGAGGCCTTCACCATGACATCTTGCTACTTTTTCCGAGCGGCAACTGTTTGAACAAAAAAAGTGTGTGGAGATGGGGCGCCCACATCAATTCCCTAAAAATAAGAACTGGAAAAAAATAAGAACAGGGACAATAAAATACGAAATGACAACACAAAACCACCACTGTCAAATGTTTGGCAAGATAATTCACGCAGAAATGTTCACAAGAATCAGAACAGTGAAAAGCCACAATGGATGGTACAACCGTAGTACCTATTCCCCGTCTTTGAAGCTATTATACGGATTTCGCTTCCTAGGCGGAGGCCTTCACCATGACATCTTGCTACTTTTTTTCCGAGCGGCAACTGTTTTGAACTTGTGTGGAGATGCGCCCGCCTTCAATTATTAAAAAAACTAAGAACTGACAAAAAAAATAAGAACGGACAAATTGAATGAAATGAACAACAAAAACCACCACTGTCAATCATGATTCTCGCAGTAAATGTTCAGAACAAGAATTACAGTGAAGAGCCCAATTGGATGGTACAGCCGTAGTACCTATTCCCCGTCTTAGAAGCTATTATATCGGATTTCGAACCTTATTGCGAAGGCTTCTTCACCATGACATGACTTGCTACTTTTTTCCGAGCGGCAAATGTTTGAACTTGTGTGGAGATGCGCCCACATGAATTCCCTAAAAAAACAAGAACTGAATTAAAATAAGAACGGACAATTGAAGTGAAATGAACAACAGCACCAACCACCATTGTCATCCCAAGATTCACGCAGAAATGTTCACAAGAATTACAGTGAAGAGCCCAATGGATGGTACAGCCGTAGTACCTATTCCCCGTCTTAGAAGCTATTATACGGATTTTCGCTCCTTAGGCGGAGGCCTTCTCCATGACAGTCTTAATGCTACTGTTTTTCCGAGCGGCAACTGTTTGAACTTGTGTTGTAAATGCGCGCCCACATCAATTTCCCTAAAAATAAGAAAAAGAAAAAAATAAGAACGGAGGGGATCGAATGAAATGAACAACAAAACACCACTGTCAGAACCTTCAATTCACGCAGAAACATGTTCACAAGAAATAACAGTGAATAATTACAATGGGATGGTACAACCGTAGTGACTATTCTTAGTTTCAAGCAAGAACGGATTTCGCTTCCTAAGCGGAGGCCTTCACCATGACATCTTGCTACCAGGACATACGAATTGAACTGTTTGAACTTGTATCCAGATGCGCCCACTTCAATTCCCTTAAAAATAGAACTGGAAAAAAAAATAAGAACGGACAATTGAATGAAAATGAACAACAAAAACCACCAATGTCAACCAAGATAACACGCAGGAATGTTCACAAGAATTACAGTGAAGAGCCCAATGGATGGTACAACCGTAGATACCTATTCCTCGTCTTAGAAAGCTATTATACGGATTTCGCTTCCTAGGCGGAGGCATTTCACCATGACATCTTGCTACTTTTTTCCGAAAACAAACTGTTTGAACAAAAAGTGGAGATGCGCCCCACTTCAATTCCCTAAAAAATAAGAACTGATCGAAAAAAAATTAGAACGGACAATTGAATGAACCAATGAACAACAAAACCACCACTGTCAACCAAGATTCACGCAGAAATGTTCATTTTACAAGAATTGCAGAGAAGAAGCCCAATGGATGGTACAACCGTAGTACCTATTCCCAATAATTTTAGAAGCTATTATACGGAAATCGCTTCCTAGGCGGAGGCCTTCACCATGACATCTTGCTACTTTTTTCCGAGCGGCAACTGTTTGAACTTGTGTGGAGATGCGCCCACATTCAATCCCTAAAAAACTAAGAACTGGAAAAAAAATAAGAACGGACAATTGAATGAAATGAACAACAAAACCACCACTGTCAACCAAGATTCACGCAGAAATGTTCACAAGAATTACAGTGAAGAACCCAATGGATGGTACAACCGTAGTACCTATTCCCCGTTTTAGAAGCTATTATACGCTTTTCGCTTCCTATGCGGAGGCCTAGTCACCAGAGACATCTTGAATATTGATTTTTTCCGTGCGGCAACTGTTTGAACTTGTGTGGAGATGCGCCCACTTCAATTCCCTAAAATAAAAGAAATTGTTAAAAAAATAACGATACGGACAGTTGAATGAAATGAAACAACAAAACCACCACTGTCAACCAAGATCCACGCAGAAATGTTCACAAGAATTACAGTGAAGAGCCCAATGGATGGTATAAGCCGTAAAGTACCCTATTCCCCGTCTTAGAAGCTATTATAAACGGATTTCGCTCCTTAGGCGGAGGCCTTCACCATGACATCTTGCTACTTTTTTCCGAGCGGCAACTGTTTGAACTTGTGTGGAGATGCGCCCACATCAATTCCCTATAAAAAAAGAAGAACTGAAAAAAATTGGAACGGACAATTGAATGAATAATGAACAACAAAACCACCACTGTCAACCAAGATTCACGCAGAAATGTTCACAAGAATTACAGTGAAGAGCCAATGGATGGTACAGCCGTAGGTATACCTATTCCCCGTCTTAGAACTATTATAACGGATTTCGCCTCCTTAGGCGGAGGCCTTCACCATGACATTCTTGTACTTTTTTCCGAGCGAGCAACTGTTGCAGAACTTGTGTGGAGATGCGCCCCACTGTCAATTCCTTAAAAACTAACAACTGGAAAAAAAAATAAGAACGGACAAGTGAATAAAATGAACAACAAAACCACCACTGTCAACCAAGATTCACCGCAGAAATGTGCCACAAGAATTACAGTGAAGAACCCACAGATGTATGGTACAACCGGGGTACCTATTCCCCGTCTATAGAAGCTATTATACGTGAGAGAGACCTTCCTAGGCGGAGGCCTTCACCCATGACATCTTGCTACATTTTTTCCGAGCGGCATCTCTGTTTGAACTTGTGTGGAGATGCGCCCACTGTTCAATTCCCTAAAAAAAAGAACTGAAAAAATAAGAACGGAAAATTGAATGAAATGAACAACAAAACCACCACTGTCAACCAAGATTCACGCAGAAATGTTCACAAGAATTACAGTGAAGAGCCCACATGGATGGTACAGCCGTTAGTACCTATGCCCGTTTAGAAAAATTATTATACGGGATTTCGCTCCTTAGGCGATCTGTCACCATGACATATCTTGCTACTTTTTTCCGAGCGGCAACTGTTTGAACTTGTGTGGATAAACAGCGCCCACATCAATTCAAAAAAATAAGAACTGGAAAAAAATAAGAACGGACAATCGAATGAAATGAACAACAAAACCACCACTGTTAACCAAGATTCACGCAGAAATGTTCACAAGAATTATAGTTGAGAGCCCAATGGATGATACAACCGTATTACCTATTCCCCGTTTTAGAAGCTATTATATACGGATTTCGCTTCCTAAGCGGAGGCCTTCACCATGACATCTTGCTACTTTTTTTCCGAGCGGCAACTGTTTGAACTTGTGTGGAGATGCGCCCACTTCAATTCCCTAAAAACTAAGAACTGGAAAAAAAAATAAGAACGGCGATTGAATGAAATGAACAACAAAACCACCACTGTCAACCAAGATTCACGCAGAAATGTTCACAAGAATTACAGTGAAGAGCCCAATGGATGGTACAACCGTAGTACCTATTCCCCGTCAAAGAAGCTATTTATACGGATTTCGCTTCCTAGGCGGAGGCCTTCACCATGACATCTTGCTACTTTTTTTCCGAGCGGCAACTGCTTGAACTTGTGTGGAGATGCGCCCACTTCAATTCCCTAAAAACTAAGAACTGGAAAAAAAATAAGAACGGACAGTTGAATGAAATGAACAACAAAACCACCACTGTCAACCAAGATTCACGCAGAAATGTTCACAAGAATTACAGTGAAGAGCCCAATGGATGGTACAGCCGTAGTACCTATTCCCCGTCTTAGAAACTATTATACGGATTTCGCTCCTTAGGCGGAGGCCTTCACCATGACATCATGCTACTTTTTTCCGAGCGGCAACTGTTTGAACTTGTGTGGAGATGCGCCCACTTCAATTCCCTAAAAACTAACAACTGGAAAAAAAAATAAGAACGGACAATTGAATCAAATGAACAACAAAACCACCACTGTCAACCAAGATTCACGCAGAAATGTTCACAAGAATTACAGTGAAGAGCCCAATGGATGGTACAGCCGTAGTACCTATTCCCCGTCTTAGAAGCTATTATACGGTTTTTGCTCCTTAGGCGGAGGCCTTCACCATGACATCTTGCTACTTTTTTCCGAGCGGCAACTGTTTGAACTTGTGTGGAAATGCGCCCACATCAATTCCCTAAAAATAAGAACTGGAAAAAAATAAGAACGGACAATCGAATGAAATGAACAACAAAACCACCACTGTCAACCAAGATTCACGCAGAAATGTTCACAAGAATTACAGTGAAGAGCCCAATGGATGGTACAACCGTAGTACCTATTCCCCGTCTTAGAAGCTATTATACGGATTTCGCTTCCTAGGCGGAGGCCTTCACCATGACATCTTGCTACTTTTTTTCCGAGCGGCAACTGTTTGAACTTGTGTGGAGATGCGCCCACTTCAATTCCCTAAAAAAACAAGAACTGAAAAAATAAGAACGGACAATTGAATGAAATGAACAACAAAACCACCACTGTCAACCAAGATTCACGCAGAAATGTTCACAAGAATTACAGTGAAGAGCCCAATGGATGGTACAGCCGTAGTACCTATTCCCCGTCTTAGAAGCTATTATACGGATTTCGCTCCTTAGGCGGATGCCTTGCTACTTTTTTTTCCAGCGGCAACTGTTTGACATCTTGCTACTTTTAAGAACGGACAATCGAATGAAATGAACAACAAAACCACCACTGTCAACCAAGATTCACGCAGAAATGTTCACAAGAATTACAGTGAAGAGCCCAATGGATGGTACAACCGTAGTACCTATTCCCCGTCTTAGAAGCTATTATACGGATTTCGCTTCCTAGGCGGAGGCCTTCACCATGACATCTTGCTACTTTTTTCCGAGCGGCAACTGTTTGAACTTGTGTGGAGATGCGCCCACTTCAATTCCCTAAAAAAACAAGAACTGGAAAAAAAATTAGAACGGAAAATTTGAATGAAATGAACAACAAAACCACCACTGTCAACCAAGATTCACGCAGAAATGTTCACAAGAATTACAGTGAAGAGCCCAATGGATGGTACAGCCGTAGCACCTATTCCCCGTCTTAGAAGCTATTATACGGATTTCGCTCCTTAGGCGGAGGCCTTCACCATGACATTTTGCTACTTTTTTCCGAGCGGCAACTGTTTGAACTTGTGTGGAAATGCGCCCACATCAATTCCCTAAAAATAAGAACTGCAAAAAAATAAGAACGGACAATCGAATGAAATGAACAACAAAACCACCACTGTCAACCAAGATTCACGCAGAAATGTTCACAAGAATTACAGTGAAGAGCCCAATGGATGGTACAACCGTAGTACCTATTCCCCGTCAAAGAAGCTATTATACGGATTTCGCTTCCTAGGCGGAGGCCTTCACCATGACATCTTGCTACTTTTTTCCGAGCGGCAACTGTTTGAACTTGTGTGGAGATGCGCCCACTTCAATTCCCTAAAAAATAAGAACTGGAAAAAAAATAAGAACGGACAATTGAATGAAATGAACAACAAAACCACCACTGTCAACCAAGATTCACGCAGAAATGTTCACAAGAATTACAGTGAAGAGCCCAATGGATGGTACAGCCGTAGTACCTATTCCCCGTCTTAGAAGCTATTATACGGATTTCGCTCCTTAGGCGGAGGCCTTCACCATGACATCATGCTACTTTTTTCCGAGCGGCAACTGTTTGAACTTGTGTGGAGATGCGCCCACATCAATTCCCTAAAAACTAAGAACTGGAAAAAAAAATAAGAACGGACAATTGAATCAAATGAACAACAAAACCACCACTGTCAACCAAGATTCACGCAGAAATGTTCACAAGAATTACAGTGAAGAGCCCAATGGATGGTACAAGCCGTAGTACCTATTCCCCGTCTTAGAAGCTATTATACGGATTTCGCTTCCTAGGCGGAGGCCTTCACCATGACATCTTGCTACTTTTTTCCGAGCGGCAACTGTTTGAACTTGTGTGGAGATGCGCCCACTTCAATTCCCTAAAAAAACAAGAACTGAAAAAATAAGAACGGAAAATTGAATGAAATGAACAACAAAACCACCACTGTCAACCAAGATTCACGCAGAAATGTTCACAAGAATTACAGTGAAGAGCCCCAATGGATGGTACAGCCCGTAGTACCTATTCCCCGTCTTAGAAGCTATTATACGGATTTCGCTCCTAGGCGGAGGCCTTACACCATGACATCTTGCTACTTTTTTCCGAGCGGCAACTGTTTGAACTTGTGTGGGAAATGCGCCCACATCAATTCCCTAAAAATAAGAACTGGAAAAAAATAAGAACGGACAATCGAATGAAATGAACAACAAAACCACCACTGTCAACCAAGATTCACGCAGAAATGTTCACAAGAATTACAGTGAAGAGCCCAATGGATGGTACAACCGTAGTACCTATTCCCCGTCTTAGAAGCTATTATACGGATTTCGCTTCCTAGGCGGAGGCCTTCACCATGACATCTTGCTACTTTTTTCCGAGCGGCAACTGTTTGAACTTGTGTGGAGATGCGCCCACTTCAATTCCCTAAAAAAACAAGAACTGAAAAAATAAGAACGGACAATTGAATGAAATGAACAACAAAACCACCACTGTCAACCAAGATTCACGCAGAAATGTTCACAAGAATTACAGTGAAGAGCCCAATGGATGGTACAGCCGTAGTACCTATTCCCCGTCTTAGAAGCTATTATACGGATTTCGCTCCTTAGGCGGAGGCCTTCACCATGACATCTTGCTACTTTTAAGAACGGACAATCGAATGAAATGAACAACAAAACCACCACTGTCAACCAAGATTCACGCAGAAATGTTCACAAGAATTACAGTGAAGAGCCCAATGGATGGTACAACCGTAGTACCTATTCCCCGTCTTAGAAGCTATTTATACGGATTTCGCTTCCTAAGCGGAGGCCTTCACCATGACATCTTGCTACTTTTTTTCCGAGCGGCAACTGTTTGAACTTGTGTGGAGATGCGCCCACTTCAATTCCCTAAAAAAACAAGAACTGAAAAAATTAGAACGGAAAATTGAATGAAATGAACAACAAAACCACCACTGTCAACCAAGATTCACGCAGAAATGTTCACAAGAATTACAGTGAAGAGCCCAATGGATGGTACAGCCGTAGCACCTATTCCCCGTCTTAGAAGCTATTATACGGATTTCGCTCCTTAGGCGGAGGCCTTCACCATGACATTTTGCTACTTTTTTCCGAGCGGCAACTGTTTGAACTTGTGTGGAAATGCGCCCACATCAATTCCCTAAAAAACAAGAACTGAAAAAAATAAGAACGGACAATTGAATGAAATGAACAACAAAACCACCACTGTCAACCAAGATTCACGCAGAAATGTTCACAAGAATTACAGTGAAGAGCCCAATGGATGGTACAACCGTAGTACCTATTCCCCGTTTTAGAAGCTATTATACGGATTTCGCTTCTAGGCGGAGGCCTTCACCATGACATCTTGCTACTTTTTTCCGAGCGGCAACTGTTTGAACTTGTGTGGAGATGCGCCCACTTCAATTCCCTAAAAATAAGAACTGGAAAAAAATAAGAACGGACAATCGAATGAAATGAACAACAAAACCACCACTGTCAACCAAGATTCACGCAGAAATGTTCACAAGAATTACAGTGAAGAGCCCAATGGATGGTACAACCGTAGTACCTATTCCTCGTCAAAGAAGCTATTATACGGATTTCGCTTCCTAGGCGGAGGCCTTCACCATGACATCTTGCTACTTTTTTCCGAGCGGCAACTGTTTGAACTTGTGTGGAGATGCGCCCACTTCAATTCCCTAAAAACTAAGAACTGGAAAAAAAATAAGAACGGACAGTTGAATGAAATGAACAACAAAACCACCACTGTCAACCAAGATTCACGCAGAAATGTTCACAAGAATTACAGTGAAGAGCCCAATGGATGGTACAGCCGTAGTACCTATTCCCCGTCTTAGAAGCTATTATACGGATTTCGCTCCTTAGGCGGAGGCCTTCACCATGACATCTTGCTACTTTTTTCCGAGCGGCAACTGTTTGAACTTGTGTGGAGATGCGCCCACATCAATTCCCTAAAAAAAGAAGAACTGAAAAAATAAGAACGGACAATTGAATGAAATGAACAACAAAACCACCACTGTCAACCAAGATTCACGCAGAAATGTTCACAAGAATTACAGTGAAGAGCCCAATGGATGGTACAGCCGTAGTACCTATTCCCCGTCTTAGAAGCTATTATACGGATTTCGCTCCTTAGGCGGAGGCCTTCACCATGACATCTTGCTACTTTTTTCCGAGCGGCAACTGTTTGAACTTGTGTGGAGATGCGCCCACTTCAATTCCCTAAAAACTAAGAACTGGAAAAAAAAAAAATAAGAACGGACAATCGAATGAAATGAACAACAAAACCACCACTGTCAACCAAGATTCACGCAGAAATGTTCACAAGAATTACAGTGAAGAGCCCAATGGATGGTACAGCCGTAGTACCTATTCCCCGTCTTAGAAGCTATTATACGGATTTCGCTTCCTAGGCGGAGGCCTTCACCATGACATCTTGCTACTTTTTTCCGAGCGGCAACTGTTTGAACTTGTGTGGAGATGCGCCCACTTCAATTCCCTAAAAAAACAAGAACTGAAAAAAAATAAGAACGGAAAATTGAATGAAATGAACAACAAAACCACCACTGTCAACCAAGATTCACGCAGAAAATGTTCACAAGAATTACAGTGAAGAGCCCAATGGATGGTACAGCCGTAGTACCTATTCCCCGTCTTAGAAGCTATTATACGGATTTCGCTCCTTAGGCGGAGGCCTTCACCATGACATCTTGCTACTTTTTTCCGAGCGGCAACTGTTTGAACTTGTGTGGAAATGCGCCCACATCAATTCCCTAAAAATAAGAACTGGAAAAAAAATAAGAACGGACAATCGAATGAAATGAACAACAAAACCACCACTGTCAACCAAGATTCACGCAGAAATGTTCACAAGAATTACAGTGAAGAGCCCCAATGGATGGTACAACCGTAGTACCTATTCCCCGTCTTAGAAGCTATTATACGGATTTCGCTTCCTAGGCGGAGGCCTTCACCATGACATCTTGCTACTTTTTTCCGAGCGGCAACTGTTTGAACTTGTGTGGAGATGCGTCCACTTCAATTCCCTAAAAAAACAAGAACTGAAAAAATTAGAACGGACAATTGAATGAAATGAACAACAAAACCACCACTGTCAACCAAGATTCACGCAGAAATGTTCACAAGAATTACAGTGAAGAGCCCAATGGATGGTACAACCGTAGTACCTATTCCCCGTCAAAAGAAGCTATTATACGGATTTCGCTCCCTAGGCGGAGGCCTTCACCATGACATCTTGCTACTTTTTTCCGAGCGGCAACTGTTTGAACTTGTGTGGAGATGCGCCCACTTCAATTCCCTAAAAAATAAGAACTGAAAAAAAAAATAAGAACGGACAATTGAATGAAATGAACAACAAAACCACCACTGTCAACCAAGATTCACGCAGAAATGTTCACAAGAATTACAGTGAAGAGCCCAATGGATGGTACAGCCGTAGTACCTATTCCCCGTCTTAGAAGCTATTATACGGATTTCGCTCCTTAGGCGGAGGCCTTCACCATGACATCTTGCTACTTTTTTTCCGAGCGGCAACTGTTTGAACTTGTGTGGAGATGCGCCCACTTCAATTCCCTAAAAAAATAAGAACTGGAAAAAAAAATAAGAACGGACAATCGAATGAAATGAACAACAAAACCACCACTGTCAACCAAGATTCACGCAGAAATATTCACAAGAATTACAGTGAAGAGCCCAATGGATGGTACATCAGTATTACCTATTCCCCGTCTAAGAAACTACTATACGGTTTTTGGTCCTTAGGCGGAGGCCTTCTCCATGTCATCTTGCTACTTTTTTCCGAGCGGCAACTGTTTGAAACCTGTGTGGAGATCCGCCCATTTCGATACAATAAATAATTCTATGAGAAAGAAAATAATACTCCCCTCTATATACGCTTTAACTGCTCGAAATTACAGAATGTTTTGACTGCCGTCTATATTATATTAAATTAGGATAACTAACATTTCTCGCGAACACTGAAAAATGATCTGATTTCAATTTACTGAAAAGATTAAAACAAGCATTATTTTGCAATTATAAACACACACAAGAATGAATTTCATGTTTGAAATATTCGTCGATCGATAGCATTTCTATAATAGAAAACCTGAAATAATAAAAATTATAATAGAAACATGTACCAAGAAAATTGTTTACATATATTTTGACATCATTAAAAACAAAACAAATCTTGCAAGAAATTTAAGATTGAAATCGATAATATATCATCCTCAAAAATGCTTATGTGCGATATTAGTACAGTGATGTTAGATGTTAATATGCTGCTAATAAGTTGGTAACTATCGCTTTTATAGTTTTTGTAGAGTTCACGAACTTTGATATGATTTTGAGTACTAACATGAATTGCTATTAACGACCGGTATCGTGCACTGCCCACGGCGAGTGGTTTACTTTCAACAGTCCTCTATACCTCGTGCATAATCAGGATTCGATGGGTCAAAAGTCCTGACTGTTTTTGTATGTTCAAGGCATTGTTTCCATCGTTGTTTTAAAACAAAGACACTGGGTTATTGAACTTGTAGTTTTTCATTATTATAAAGGTCACTCTGGTCGTACCTCCCAGCGATGTCAAAGAGAGTTCACCTGTCAACTAGAGTATATGAATAAACAATCACCCGCCCCTGTGTAAAGTCAAGTTTAACGGGTTAAAAGGTCGTACATTCATAAGTCTTTGTATTTGCCAAAGTTCATGATGATATTTTAACCTCAGAGTCGGTATATCCAACAAGAGTATTCTTCCTTTTGATATTACGTTACGGAAGAGTAAAGTTGCCACATAATGTCAGTCCCGTCTACGGGAGCGTATCGGTGCCACACTTCACGGGATGATATTTATTTTAACCTCTGAGTCGGACTAGTGCGAAGCTAGCAGGAATTCTCAGCCTGCAATTCGATTTACAGAACTGCCTGTCCATAATTCTCAGCCTGCAATTAGATTTACGGAACTGCCTGCCCGCAATTCTTAGTCTGCAGTTCGACCTCTGGATGTGATCGAAATATGTTCTTGAGTAAACTAGATTCAAATACGATTCATTACATCATCAATCTTTCCGCAATTTGCAGGCCCGTCGGAACGGAATGTATAATGGGTATCTCAAAAAGTACAGTTTATTATTTACTTATTGCAGAACATACTTTGGGGCTCTTTATCATTGCCATGTTTTGGGTTTAGGATATCCGGTCTTAACCTTTATTCTGCGATATGAGCGATTTATACCCAGGCTATACTAGTCTATTTCCCATAATGGGCTAACTATGAAATGTTAGCCTAGTATATAAACGTAAAATTAAGAGATAGTTCAAATCCCCTAGACACGTAGAAAACTATGAGAAGGAGTCCTGAAATGAGGTACCCGCGCAGGCTACACTATTGACTCACCATGAAAGGTTAGTCCAGCATATAAACGTAAAATTAAGATAATAGTCCAAATCCCCATGACCTGTAGTACACTATTAGAAACACGATTTATGCTAACATCAAAGGCCCGTCCAGGCTATACTAAAATATCTCCCACTATGGGCTCACTATGAATGTTAGCCCAATATATAATAGTAATATTATGATATAGTTGAAATCCCATAGCCACGTAGAACACTATGAGAAAGAGTCCCGAAATGAGCCCTCTCCTTTTTTACGATATTTACGATTTATGCTAATTTCAAAGGTCCGCCCAGGTTAATGCTATCAGAAAGAGTCCCGAAATATTTGAGATGTATGATAATTTCAAAAGTCCGCCCAGACTATATTAGAATATTTCCCATTATGAGATAACTAGGAAAGGTTAGCCTAATATTTAAACGTAAAGTCAAGAAATACAAGTAGTTCAAATCCCTTAGACACTTGGAACTCTGAGAATGAGTCCCGAATTGACCCCTATTTGTGATTTATGCTAATTTCAACGGTCCGCCTCAGGCTCGTTATGAAATGTTAGCCCAGTATATAGTTGTAAAATTAAAATATAGATCAAAACTTCTAGACCTGTAGAACACTATGAGAAAAATCCCGAAATGAGCCCCCTCCCTTTTTTCGATATTTGTGATTTATCCTGAATTTCAAATTGTCCACGAGGCTATACTAAAATATTTCCCATTATGGACTAACTATGAAAGGTTAGGCTAGTATATAAACGTAAAATTAAGATATATAGATCTAATCCCCTACACAGGTAGAACACAATGAGAATGAGTCCCGAAATGAGCCACCCCCACTCTTTTTCGATATTTGCGATTTATGCTAATTTCAAAGGTCCGCCCAGACTATACTAAAATATTTCCCATTATGGACTAACTATGAAAGGTTAGGCTAGTATATAAACGTAAAATTAAGATATAGATCAAATCCCCTACACAGGTATAACACAATGAGAATGAGTTCCGAAATGAGCCACCCCAACTCTTTTTCGATATTTGCGATTTATGTTCATTTCAAAGGTCCGCCCAGACTATACTAGACTATTTCCCATTATGGACTAACTATGAAACTATTAGCCTAGTATATAAACGTAAAATTAAGAGATTTTTCAAATCGCCTGGACACGTAGAAAACTATTAGAAAGAATCGCGAATGAGCCTACCTTTACAATATTTGCGATTTATGCTAATCTAAAAGGTCCGCTAAGGCTAAGCCCAGAATGTTCACTTAAGATCAGGTTACAGCTTAGTCCAAATCCCCTAGACCATAGCAATATGGAAAATAGTTCCAATGCACGGTACCCCCTTTATGATAATTGCGATTCATAGTAATTTGAGAGGTTCACCAGGTTATACTAGATTTTTTCCCACTATGGGCTAACTATGCAGGGTTGGCCTAGTATGTAAATGTACAATTAATATATAGTCCAAATCTCGTAGACCCATAAAACACTATGAGAAATGGTCCCGAAATGCGGTACCCCCCCCCCCCTTTGTGATTTATACGATGTGTGCTAATTTCAAAGGTACATCCGGGTTATACTAGAATATTTCCCACTATGGGCTAACAATGAGGGATTCGCCCAGTATATAAACGTAAAATTAAGATATATTAGTAGTCCAAATCTCCTAGACCCGTAATGATCCCCTTCCCCCTTTTACGATATTTGCGATTTATGGTGATTTCAAAGGTCTGCCTAGGCTACACTAGATTATTTCCTCTATTGGCTCACAATGAAAGGTTAGCCTAGTATATAAACGTTAAAATTAGATAGTTCAAATCCCCTAGACACCATCAGAAAGAGTCCCAAAATGAGGTACCCCTGTTTTAAGATATTTGCGATTTATGCTAATTTCAAAGGTCCACCAAGGCTGCAATATAAACTCACAATAAACTCGAAATGAGCCCATTCCCCCTTTAAGATTGATGCTAATTTCAAAGATCCGTCTATGCTTTTCTATAATATTTCCCACTATGGGCTCACTACATGAATAGAATGGTTAGCCCATTATATAGACGTAATATGAAAATATATGCCAAATCTTCTAGACGGTAGAACACTACTAAAAGAGTCCCGAAATGACCCCCCCCCCTTTTTACGATATTTGCGATTTCTGCTAATTTCAAAGGTCCACCCAGGCTATAATAGAATTTTTCCCACTATGGGCTTACTATGAAAGGATAGCTGAGTATACAAACGTAAAGTAAAGAAATAGTTCACATAGGCGTCGGAACCGGGGGGCTAAGCAAAGATAGACATATGTGTTGAAAATTGGGGCTTAGCCCCAGACGTTTCTGGCGTGTGTGTGTTTTAAGTTGGTTTAGGCCCCCCACACTTTCAATTTGCTTCCAACGCCTATGGTTCAAATCCCCTAGACCTGTATAACACTATGAGAAAGAATCCCGAAATGAGCCCCCCTCCCGTACAATATTTGCGATTTGTGCTAATTTCAAAGGTCCAACCAGGCTATACTAGGACATTTCCCACTATGGGCTAACGATGAAATATTAGTCCAGTAAATAAACTTAAAATTAAGATGTAATACAAATCCTTTAATCCGTTGAACACTACGAGAAAGAGTCCCGAGATTTTACGATAATTGCGATTTATGATAATTTCAAAGGCCCCCAGGCCATACTAGAATATTTCCCTAAGTAACCAGAGTACTAACAAACCTCAATTTGTAGCATTTTTGATAGGCTTTCTGAAAAGTATGCACTCCAAATCATGTTGGTAAAAGCTGGATTATAAGTGGCGTAAAATCTAATACTTTTTTCACAAATTTCTATTCTAAAAATTTGGTTTTTTACCCCAAAACACCAAATATTATACACAATGGTTGTTCAGTAATCAATACTTATCATTAAAGATATTCAACATACAACCATTACTTTCATTGTTAAATAGAAGTTTTAACTGAGGATTAATTGAAGTTTTCCAGTTTTCAGCGATTTTTGTTAATTTTCATGGTTTTACCTCAAAACACCAACTTTAATAAAACAAATCACTGTTTATTTTATATATATAATTTAAGCTATTTGCCATGAAATCATTACTTTAATTGCAAAACTTATCTTAAATGAAGGATTAAATGTATATTGACTTGCAATTTTCAGCGATTTCTGTTAATTTTCTATGGTTTTTAACCCCAAAAACCAGTAGTGGGCAGAGTGCTTGCAAAGCTCAATTTTTAGCATTTTGATAGGCTTTCTGAAAAACATACTTTCTGAAAAACACGTCGGTAAAAACGGCTTAAAATAAAGTACTTTTTCACAAATTTTACCAAATTTGATAAATAATGGTTGTTAAATGGGTCGATATTTGTCATTTAACTTAAAATTTTAAGTTATCCACCATACAACCAGTACTTTCACTTCAAACAGAGACCATAAGTAAAGGTTTAATTGAGGTCCAGTTTTCGCCCCAACGCCCAGAGTGTTAACATGTCTCATGTTGTAGCATTTTTGATAAGCTTTCAGAAAAACATAACCTTGGGTAGGGGGGACAAACACATTATTAGCCAGGGGACTAATATGCCATGTAAATTTTGAATTTACTGGGTGGGTGTAAATACAAAATTTACAACATGACAACATAATATATATACTAGTATATACCCATAGGCTTAAGAACCGGAGGTTGGGGACTGGGGGAGCGTGCTCACATACAAATTCTTTTTCCATATTATCAACACGTCTGGAATCCAGAAAAAAGGATTCCCAGACCTTTCAAAAATCAAATTTTACTTCTTCATCATGCTCATGTATATGTGTTTGCTGAAACTCAATTTTTAGGAAAATGATAAGTCTACCACTTTAATGCAATATTTGGCAAGGATGAAAACGAGTTGCAATATGACAATTATTTCTCTTGGCTTTTCTTTTAAAATTTAACAATTCTGGGAAGCATACCCATGACAACGGGAAAACTGTAGTTTTGTGTCTGAAAGCTAGAGAATACCTCATTGGGTTTCTCTTTAATCTAACAACAAAATATTTTAACGACAAATAGGTAATAATTCAATGTCTGGGGGATACTAGGCCGAAATTCTGCCCCGATTTTAAATAACCTTTTTCAGCTGATCCAAACTTCTTTTGAGAAGGATAATGAATGTGATTTATTAGTGGATTGTGTATCTCGTGTCAAGACTCAGAAAAATATGTCTAGGGAATTCAAGGTTCCAAAAATTATCCGAAAGATGCGTAGGCTAAAACCTGACCCCCTAATAAAATATTACCTTCTGTCAATCCAACATTAAGAAATATGCGCAGTGACCAGAGGATAGCGTGCTCTATAAAGTTGATAAAATAGGTGTAAATTTTTTTCTATGAAAAGTCGGAAAATTAAAAAAAAAAAAAAAAAAAACATTTTCGACACTCACTCCGCTCGGAGAATATATCTACCACTTTAAATCCTCACTTTACTTTTGATGAGGTATGCATTGCATAACAGTTTTAAAAACAGTATATTCTCAACCCACCACGCCCTTTAAAATTTTCAAGATCCACCACTTTTGTTTATGTTAACTGCATAATCAAAACGCATATGGAAACAACAATTTTTAAGGGGACAAACATTGTCATAAAAAAAATTGCACCCCGTACTTTTGATTTGCCTCCTACGTCTCTCTCTCTCTCTCTCTCTCTATATATATATATATCATATATATATATATAATTGTGTTAAATAATTATTAACGACTTTTCTCGATCACCAGCCGTACTTTCAAAGGTTCCATAAGATTGGTTGGTTAGATAGGTTTTGATTTTAGGGTGGACGCTTAACATAAAAAAAACCTTGAATGGGCAAACTTCTTTTCGATTCAACAGCAAAAATAGAAACTTACAACATCAGATAAACGGTTTTTTTTATAAGTAAATAAATTTCATGTAAAAGTTTATTATTTAAATTTTGTCAACAAATGAAAACAACGGAATTTAAACCCCAAATGAACGACTTTCCTCAACTGTGCTTTAATTTAACTCATCAGCCCCTGTGTTCACATTTAGAGTCGTCCAAATCAATAAGTATTATGGTCTAATGGCATAATTTGGGAGTAAATAAGTTAAAATTGCATAATTATACAAGTATTACAAAATTTGGATTTTGAATCATACATTCCAGAATTCTGACAGTGGACTGTGTCATTCTTTACTATTAAGGCTATAGGGATCAACGAGTTAAAACCTATTTTAATTTATACCAAAGACATAAATGCCTATCCTATATTTTATATGCTTGAACAAATGTCATTTTGTTTTTACGAAATTATACGAGCCGACCTGGCTCAGTCGGAAGCGCGCTCTACTCTTGATCGTGGGGTCGTGAGTTTGAGTCCAGCCGACGGCAGGTTGGTTTCCTGTTTTTCGGATGAGACAGTAAAAGTAAAAGTATTTTAATTAGCCGAGTGAAAATAACAAAATTTGCATAGAGTGTTATTTTTCACATTGTGAAAATTAACTATTAAGGAGAGATCCCAGATCTTGGAGCCCCCTATCGAATTTTGATTTTGATTTTTTGTTTTACGCCACACTCAACAGTTTTTCAGTCATATGATGGCATCCAGTTTTTATTGGTGGAGGAGAAACCCCGGTTATCCGGGTAAAGACCACCGACCTTCCGCAAGAAAACTGGCAAACTTTCCCACTTAATTCGCCCACTATCGAATGTTCTTCATTTGATCTATGAGAGACTGTTCTTTTCTCTTATATTGTGGCTCAACAATGAATTTGAACTAAAACCCAAGTGCTTTCTCACAAGATTACAACAATGCCAAACATAAAGTGTTATAATCTAAGATAGCTTAAACATACCTGTCAACCTCTAAAAGTGAAAATGCTGGTCTTGACCTGCATCCAGTAAATCAAGAATTACACATCATTTTTGTGTCTCGCTGGTCCCTACTTTGATATCAAATGTAGCAAAGTATAGTATGTATATATTTCAGGGGCTGGGGCAGGACCCCCACATACACTTCTGAATGTGTTTTCCCATAACTATCAATAATATTTATGATTTAAGGATGGGCTGTTAATGGTTTTAAAGTTAAAAGCAAAAATATCAATTTCAGGGATGGGACAGGGCACCCATATGCACAACAAAATGTATCTCCCTGTAACAATCCAAAAATATATGGTTTAAGGGTGGGGTTGTGAACAGTTTTTAAGGTAGGCCCCACAAACACCATTGAATGTGTTTCTTAATAATGATCAATAATATATATGATTTAAGGGTGGGACTGTGGGTGGTTTTTAAGTTATAAAAAATATATATATATAAATTCCAGGGGGCGGGGCAGGATCCGCATATGAACCAATGAATGTGTCTCCCCCCCATAACAATCCAAAATGTATATGGTTTAAGGGTGGGTCTGTGAATGGTTTGTAAGTTAGAAGTAAAGTAAAAATAAGTAAAAATATAAACAAGGAGTGGGGCAGGAACCCCCAATGATCCTATCATACACCAGTGAATGTGCCTACCCATAACAAACATGTGAATGTTTTTCAAGAGATACATAACAAATATTAATTGTCAAAATCCAATATGGCCACCTGGCAGCCATTTTGTGATCTGGCCCTCCTGAAAATGTACAGTGCACAACTAACTCGAATAATTCAGTCGTTACATTCCGTTCACTACGATCACTACATTAACACCTGAATGCATTCACGCTCAAAATTCATCAAATGGAAATTACTTTATGTTGCATTGTGGGATTTGTATACAGTATTGATATGAATTCAATTTCTCAAACTTCTCTGATTATCCTAACAATGGTCTTGTTACTCGGTACCAATTCAATGAGTAAGTATTCTTCTGATCCCCTTCTTATCAATCAATACTGAATAATTCTATCTCTACTAATTTGGAAATACAGTAAAACCTGTATATAGGGGCCACCCAAGGGACCAGAGAATATTGACCTTTATGTGCAGGTGACCCTTATACAGAGGTTCAATTTAGTTGAAGTATGCAGTCAAAGGACTTCTCAAAACTGGCCTTTATAGACAGGTGATCCTTATATAGAGGTGACCCAATAGCAGGTTTTACTGTATTGAGAATTTGAGACAATTCACATCAGCTTGCATTTAAGAAAACATTCTGATATCCAAATTTCTACGACAATTGATAATCTGTAGCTTATTTTTATGTAAAAATATACAATTTAACAACCAGAAATTCAAGCCATGATTTGTTTTCTAATAAGAATGGGGATTTTCAAATGATTGTTTTGAAATCTTTTATTTAATTTACATTTGAAACACATATTTGCAAAATAGTGTTAGATGATATATTCATATGCATTTCTAAATATATCAACAAAACATCATGGTAAAAATGGCATACATATGCGTTAGCAAGTTTATATAAAGATAATAGAACATGAGGTATCAATCCATCAAAAATCTTCGAAGATTTCTACGTTTTATAATGTTATACAGACAAAAACCTTTCAAGACCATGTCCTTTCTTTTGGATGAAAAAACATTTATACCCAAGTGTTTACGACAATCAGTTCAATACATAAATATGGCACAATTCATACCACTAAATTTTAAATATATTTAACTCATATTTACATACCGACTGTTATTTCCTTCATTGCACGTATACAGACCGATTGCATTTATATTCAATGCTTGACAAACAGCTGTTCAGCTGTTACATCATATGAAAACCTCCCAAAATATAAGGATTGTTTTTATTTTTTGAAATGGACAGAGACACTCAAATAAAGTGGAATAGTAAAACTTCAATGAGTTGAATTCTGTGGTATGACCAAAAAAATATTGAAATATCAGGACATCGACTCACGACCGATAACCTAGAACAGTTGAGTTTGTCATAAATCACTGTAATAACAAACAAAACTAATACATATAGTCTGTGAAAATTATACATCATATAAGATGTTTTATGTATTAATCTCTATTTATTTTTTTTCAACATGAATTAACATTAACTGGAATAACAATATATATTGTGTAATCATATATTAATATAATAAAAATACTTATCCATCCTTTAACTCATCAACCCCTGAGAAACAATGAACTCTTCTATAATCAATGATTAAGGCAAGTCCAAATGTGTGTTTTAGGGGTGACCCAGTTAAAGTTAAAACTGCACATTCTCCTTTACTTCATTGATATGTCAAAATATCCAACCGTGTCTCTAGGGTGAACAATTTTTTGTGATAAACCAACAACAACAACAACAACAAAAAAAAAAAAAAAAAAAAAAAAAAAAAAACAAAACAAAAAAAAACAAAACAAAAGGTTATTCAAACAAATGACCTGACCTCAGCCAATATTCTTAAATATGGTACTAAAAATAGTCCTAGTCCAAAACAGGGTCAATTTTTCAAAAAAAAAAAAAAAAAAATACAGGACTAATCCAGCACCTGAAGTATACCATGTGCTAAGAATTCTAAGATGTATATTTCACACTGAATGGTCACTTGATGTATGAGATATAGAGGCTAGTTAACCTGATCTCAGTCAACCAATTTTTTAACCACATGGCAACACCATCGTGTGGCAAGTGCATAGGCCCCCTAAACTCATAAGAGGCGAGCTAAAAATTCTTCAAAAAGAGTAAGGCTGTTATATAATTCAGATATATTGAAATGAATACATACTTGTCTCTGTTGGAAGATTTATTTTTCTGAATGTGTATATTATCATACCAAACAAAACTAAAAACTAGTTTTAATTTCCTTGATAATTTCATTAACATTGATATAATTAACATCACTTTTTTCCATAATCGACAATTCACATTAACATTAAAATCAATCATTCACTTTCAGATGCGGTGTACGATGGGACACAGAAACAGCTATTTTCCTGGGTTTATTTCCCACTAAAGCTATTTTCTTAGGAGAATTTCCTTCATGCTCCAATATCAGTGAAATTCATTTATACAATGGCATGTGATTATGTTTCATCCAATCAGTACATTTTGAATAAAAAGTGTAATAATAAGCTGTCGATAAATATTATTTGCATAAATTATTTAACATCGTCTATGTAAATTGTAAATTTTTTTAAAATCTTCTCTATCTACTTTTATAGTTTTAGCACTATACATGGCAAAACTTCTAATAAAAATTACAATTATAAAACATATTAAAACATGGGCTATGTGATATATATATATATATATATATATATATATATATATATATATATATATATATATATATATATATATATAAATGATGCAATATTCAGCAGTATTAATAAAAACATATAACCGGTCATAACAAATATTTCAGTATTTTACAGGATAGCATGTGTCACAGTGTTGTAACCCAATAATTAATCAAATCACAATAACCAGGTAAATCATGTAGATTTCAAGTATCCAGTACCGGTACTTAGAAATACAGTGGAACCTGTCCCGGAAGACCACTACCATGAAAGGCCACCTGTCTTTTGGGACCACAATCTGAAATCCACTTGATTATTTAATCCTTTAAATAAACCCTCTTTTTAGAGACCACCTGTACTGGGAGACCACATTTCAGTGGCTGATGGGGGTGGTATCTTAAGACAGGTTTCACTGTAGTAACCATGATACCCTACAATGTACTTTATAAGGACACCTCACCCTTTGTCTACCCAATGCCCTATGTAAGTCTATTTCCTTAATTACTGTTATAACAAAAAGTTTCGATATGATTCATAATTGTCTGTATAATTCTTTATATTTGATCATTTCTCTTTCTCTTTTTAGTATCATGCAGAGAAATTCCAGATTTATCAGAGAAAGATAAAAAAAAATAAAAAAGGAATACAAGAAATGTTTAACAGAAAAATTAATTGGCTTGATATGAAGACTTGTATATGCATGAGTATATTCATAATATTGCCTCAAATAAATACCTCTACCTTACACAGCCTAATACACTGCCTCTTGATGTAGAACAGGGATTTTCCACACTCTTCACGAAATGGGGCCTGGGTCTTTTGAATTGGGAACTTTAGCAACAATTTATTGAAATTGGGAAATCTAGTAATACACAATACAACGTGAAAATACAAGAATCTCTTCAAATTCAGTAATATTGTCATTGACATCAGTAGGGAAATTTCGACTAAAATTGTGAAAAATATCTTGTTTTTATATTGGGAATAGGGCCTAATTTTGGACCCATGTGATAGGGTGGAAAATCCCTGTAGACACATACACATAATGCTACTATCATTTTAATAGGACATTCAATAATACAGCAATGCAGTCTAACTGTTTTGAGAGAAAATGCTTTAGACTGTACGCGAGGTAGCAATGCAGACACATCAGCACTCTTCTAATAGTCTAAGTATGTTATGGTATGCAAAAATCTTAAGTTTTTATAAGTACCCAATTTTTACGACCAAACATTTGCACAATCTGCTAGAGTATACCACTATGGTGAAGGCATACATTTCAGTCTTTCGAAGGCAGATTTTTCCAGGCTTTCTCGGTGATCAGGGTGTGCAATTCTGATCAGCTCATAAGCTCTTTGTCGTAGATTTTTTCCAAATAAATATGCAATGCCGTATTCTGTAACGATGTAATGTACGTGAGCCCTTGTTGTTACAACACCAGCACCTGTAAAAGTTCACAAGGTCATAAAGTTCACAAGCTCATGTATTATATAGACATTCAATACTTATTATATCTCTGGAATATGAAAATTTTTCAGGGGAAAAGAGACAAAAAGAAATACTAATATGATACTGTTCCAAACTAAGTGCAGGATATATTTATTGTTTATCATAGTATCAATTGGTGTTCAAGCTATAATATGTATAATGATTTCGTACAGCGCTCTACAATGCGACCAAATCACTCGCAAATGCGACCATTTTTTAGGTTTTGGCGAGTGTTTATTCTCATTCAGTCGTCACATTTCAACCAATTTTTTTTCCCCGAGCCAGAAATCAAATGTTTGTCCATTTTCACTATGAAATTACATTATCGAAATCATGGTCTTTTATGCACTTTACAACAACCAATTTGGCTATTCAGTTTCGATAGACTAGAGCATCTAACTCATGTTGATTACTGTATAAAAACACGCTGTATGCTTTCATGTTTTTGACTTGAAAGTTTCCAAACAGAAGACGATGACTTTTCAATATCGATTTCAACAGAAGCATATACCTCTTCATTGGACACTAGCAAGTTTAAACGATCTTGGAGAAAGAAATACTGGAACAGAGTTATGGCTAGTGTTCGACTAGGAGGGCAGGCAGACCACAGCCGGAATTGGAAATTTTATCTGTAAAATAAACTTGAGAGTCAAACACCCGATTGTCGTGGACAAACACCAATAAAGAACTTTATAGGTGTTTCAACTTTGTCTGACGATCAGGTAACGGGAGTTTGACTCTCGATTTTAACTTACAGATAAATTCTTGTGGGGAGATAATCACTTTGGGGATTCTGTCGCGGCCGTTTTATCATGGCCGGGCAACATAATAAAATGGCAGCGACAGAATCTCCAAAGGGATTAGTGGGCAGACACCGTTTTGTAAATTCTGTTGAAAAGAAACCAGCGTTAAAAATTCAAAAACGAAGTTTAAGTTTGCCTCAATATTGGAGCAACAAATACGAAAAATATAGCCATAAAAACACTCCTGGATTGATTAAAAAAATGCACAAAACGGTCAGCAGTTATTAACCTTGTTTTAAATGCAGTGAAATAATAAAAAGTAATGTCAACTAATAAATTAATGTGTTTTATTTCATTTCATCCAGCAGATTCTTTTTTAACAAGAACACACACACACACACACACACACACACACACACATATATATATATGTGTGTGTGTGTGTGTTATATAATGTGTATGTGTGTGTTCTTGTTAGAAAAGAATCCGCTGGTGAGTAAAAGTTCGTGACTGGCTAGTAAAATTTCTGGTTCACTGGCCAAATGAAGAGTGGATTTTTTTAGTGTTGTAGAGCCCTGTCATACAATTCTTCCCAACTCGAACTGTAAAACCGAGTGAGAATGAAGTATTGAAGTAAATATGCATGCAAACTGAAGAAGTAGGAGATGTTTGGACTCTGTAGAATGTTTTAAGTAACAGTAAAAACAGAAATCCACTGATGTTGGAAGAATCATAATTTCTATTTGTTTTCCAGACAGACCAGCTACTGGACTATTAATAGGTATTTCATTATCCAGAGTTACCACTCCTCATAGCAGGTGTCGATTGTGATATCATTTGTTTGTGCGTAAAATGATAAGTTATCAATTGTGACATCATATGTTTGTGTGAAAATGATGTTGTTTTCTCACGTAAAGACATGACATCACTATTGATACCTACTGACATAGGACATAACTCTGACTAACGAAAAGACCGAATTCATCCTATCCTGACTACATCCAATCTTCCTAACTAGACACTGATGCCTGGGTGATAGCATGGAGCCCGGAACTTGGTAGAGGTGATCTAAAATGGTAAATTGTCAGTCCATATATAAGAACAATTTTCAGTGAGGAATCAATTTTGGCATAACTAGCGAGAGTGTTGAGATCACTAAAATGGAATATTCTTAACAATTCATTTTGCATCAGAAATAAGAGTTATCTTTCTTGGCATAAAGATTTTATATTCTGTAAGCATGGAAATTTTATGTGTGGGGACAATGTACACTAAATACGTGATGAGGAGTTTTCCGAGTTAATTACACCCACGTACCAATCCCACAGTTGAGGTAAGAATTAGCGACTGATATAGGTCTGCTCATAGTTAGTTCTGACATCGTGTAAACAACCCCAACACATATACTTTGCATATGAAAATCTCATAATTAACAACACGTGGAAATATCCATGTTTACAGTATATAATGAGCTGATCCATACCATGTTTTAAAGTTGGTACAATTCTGGACGATTCCATTCCATCAACTGTGATGGTGGAGGGACAGGCAATAATTGGTTTACCTAAACCATCCAGAGAAACGGCTGCACCTCTAATGAAGTCTACCTGACCTCCAAAACCTGAAACATAAAACATTTTAGTATGAAATGAAGGCAAAACTTTATATATGAGGGCAAATCAGTGTTTTCAAATGGTGATTATGAAGATGCATGTCCCTGCAATCACAAATGTCCCACTGTCAAGTCCAATAGGCAGCTGAACATGTTTGTTTGATTTGTTTTCTTTGGTTTAAAACGTATTATATTGTACTCGTGTACAAACAATGAAAATACATTGTACATACAGCAGGGATTCGGAAACAATTATTGTTGGTATTTATACAATGTCTGTTTCCTAATGATGTGATGTTTCTTGAATGTACCATACCAACCAAAATGTAGCACCTCGGTTGTGGGCATGCCTTAATTGCTGGTATTTGGTATTTTCATTATCCAGAGTTACCACCCCTTGTAACAGGTATCGATTGTGATGTCATTTGTTTGTGCATAAAATGACAAAAGCTATCAATTGTGACGTGATATGTTTGTGTGAAAATGACGTTTTTTTCTCATGTAAAGACATGACGTCACAATTAATACCTGCTGACTCTCAAAAAGACAGAATTGACATTTCATTAATGACACAGCCCTTTTTTGGCAGACTTTTTATCATTATGACATCACAATTAAATGGCCTATCAAACATTTTTGAAATCATAATAGATAAATGTTGTAGGTCTAAAACATTTGAAAAGAATGTACAATTTGATCACTATGGGGTGAAAGTATGAAGCCCAGAAGTTAAAAGGAATCATTTGAACCAGTAATAAAATCTGGGGCCTTCAACTTGCAGTCATGAATCGTATGAATAACGTTTTCTCAAAAATGAAAATTAGCAGCAAGATAGTCTCTGGGTAATACAAATTAAAATAAATCAAATTAAAAAAAAATATTGGTTAAAAATACAAAAATATTATTAACGATACCAAAGTTATAGTTTTACAAAAAAAAGACCAAAAGAAATGCTCAAGACGATCGTTTCTGTCAATAAGATTCATCAGTTGAGCTTCAACTTAACATTATAAATGTATATTCCCAAAAGACAAAAGTGGTATCAAGGGCAAATAATAATTCTTGATTTAAACTAATTTATGACTGAGAGAACTGATGTACATGTATTATCTATGTACATGTAAAGATTAACAGCAATTTGAGAATATTTACTTTTTGATATACAGGATAAATTAATGAAGTAGCAAAAAAATGATAATTAAAAATAAAATGAACAGTCGAACCCGTATATACTGTGTTCTTTCAAATATATAGAATTTTCAAAATAACTGAGTTATCATGCAATGTCATATATTATAGTAAATAAATTTGGCCAGGGAATCAAAATTATTTAAGATCAAGCGTGATTTCTAATGTAAGAGGGTTCAATATAAGTGGGTTTGACTGTATATATACAGTGGAAACCCACGGGACCGCCCTTATTACTTCGATATATCTGGAATTCGAGATAACCGAAATTTTTAATTGATATATTATTCTATCTATCAATATCGGGACCGGACTTTTAATTTTGACATATCTGGAATTTTGACTCATCCGATTTGGACATAACGAGATTCCACTGTACCTGATTTATAATACAAAGGGTTTCAAATGAAATGTAAATTAAAATATAATATTATATATTAAATATTAAATATATATAGTTAAAAGGTAAATTACACATTTTATTTTGATATTTTTAATGATGATTTTTAGATGAGAAAGTTTAAAATTAACATGCTAATACTATTATACAGTAAAATTAAAAAAAAAAAAAAAGATTGGGATAAAGATAAAATGGAATTCAGCTCCAAAACTTTGAAATTACAGGTATCAAAAACAGTACACATGTTTATTTGTTTATATGTATTTTAATGATATACAGATCAACTTGCTTAAAAGTTTAAAACATAAGAATTACCATTTATAGTAAGTATTGCTATCTCTGAAAAAGTAAATCCCATCCCTTAAATGACAGAATATATTGCAATGTGTGTCAGCTACAATGAAAAGATATAGGTTCTATATATACTATAAACATAATACCAAAGTTATAATGCTCAAGACGATCGTTTCTGTCAATTAGACTTCATCAGTTCAGCTCCAATTTAAAATATATATGTATTGTCTAAAGAGAAAGTGGTATCATACAAGGTCAAATAATAAATCTTAAAGTATAGCCGAAATCCATCTAAGAGTAACCACTGTAAAAATTTGACTATCTTAGCTTTAAAAATAGATGACAAGAACTATAAGTAGACATACATTTAATTATCTGACAAAAAAAACCAAAAACAAAAACAAAAAAAAAAAAAAAAAAACAACAAAAACACCCCCCCCCCCCCCCTCCAAAAAAAAAACCCAAAAAGTAAAAAAAAACAACAAAAAACAACCAAGTTATCTGCAAAAATGATACTGGACCCAAATATTCACATGACCTATAGTTGACTGATAAATTTATAGATACATGTATTTACATGTTCTTTTTCATGTTTTTTTTTAACTGTCTGGACCACTGGACCTTGAAGTAGATCAAAACATCACAACAATATCTCAATTTATGTCTCGGTAAGAATTTCTCTCTCATACCTAGAATCAACAACTTTGATTGAAGTGCCAGAAATTTTTACCACTGCTATGAACATGCAAAAATACAGTTAGGTTTCTTTAGCTTGCAGCCACGTTTAACTTAGAACATGGCCTCACTGGAAGAGCCTATGGCTTTTCACTTGATAGTGTTAGTATTTTTTTTTTTCGATTTTTTTTTTAAAAGAGAGGGAACTTATTCCTTTCTGCAACTCTGTAACAGATTTTTTGCTGATATTTTTCATAAACTGTATGGACCCATAATTCGTCAAAGTATGAAAATGAGAATTGTGGTTTTAAACATCACTGGTGTTATTTTAACCACCATCCAAGTTATTGCACAAAATTGATACTGCAGACTCTGCACAGATTGTGTCCATAAGACTAAAAATTATTAATTGACTTGTCAACCCTTTGGTCACATTTAGACTCACCTGAATTAGTAACTGTATAGTCTATTGTCAACATTCAAGGGTGAACAAGTTTCATATTGAATGTAAATCCATTTTGATATTTTTACTCTATTATACACCCCTGAATTCTGACACTGGACTTTACCATTCTGTGAAATGGATGAGTCCAAATGTGGCTACAGCGGTCTATGAGTTAAAGAGGCATTAGCCGTGTTTTCCAAATAAATTTTAAAAAAAAGTTTTTTTTTTACAACTTAAATCAACTTACAATATCAAATAACAAATAAGAGCTATACACAAGCATACAAATTGTTAGATTCCTCTATATTTTGTGAAAATAAGGTCAAATCCAGTTTCGTATACATATACAAATAGTAAGGTCGAATTAATCATTTGTAGAAGAATGATTGCCAAACTGGGTTTCTCAAGCAATTTTCACAAAATGTATAGAAATTTAAGAATTTTTTGTTTGTAAAATCAAAATAACCTGGCGGAATGGAGTCTTGTGAATCCTTTCTTGACCTGGACGAGTTTAAATTTTAGGTAATAAATTAAAATTAATTAAAATTATGCTGGTTAAGAGTTATCGTTCTTTCTTGTCATCATCATATGTGCGGTTATCTCGTTGATCAAAAAATGCATTTCCTGTGAAAACTGTCATAACCGAAAAGCGAGTAGAATCGACCATATGAAAATCACAAGTTTACTCTGCCCTGCAGGGTTTTTTTTCCACGTTTTTTATCATTTTCTCCTTTATTTTATTTTTTTTAAAAGTAAATCATTTAAAATTAAAATTGGGAATTTTTGGCTTGAAAATTGGGAAAAACATTACCATTTTGCTAATGGGAATGGGCCTTATACAGGCCCTACATACACCCAATATAAAACCTTGCCCTTGCCATGTTATGTGAATTGGAAAATACATCAACTTAAGTAGTAAAACATTTTTTTTTGCAGAAAAAAACACAGCTAATGCTGCTTTAAGGTTGGCATACTGAATGAGGTTCCTTGTCACCATATGCATGACTCATTTAAAAAACGCATTTGAACCGTCACTGACTTGGCGTTAGTTCATAGTACGTGTCAATATTTTCGCCAATTTATCCATGGCTGATGACATCCCCATGTCAACAATAATCCTAGGAGAAAATTGACACACTAAAAGATCACCAGCAAACATATATGTGTACCTACCGGAGTATATATAAGTTCCTAGAGACTCCGAGCACACCTGTCCTGTCAAATCAATTTCCAGACAGGTGTTAATGGCTGTCACACGAGGATTCTGACAGATGACGGATATGTTGTTTGTGAAGCTGCAATCACACATTGCTGTCAAAAAAAAAAAAAAAAACCAATAAATACCATCTGTTTATTGTAATTATTCACATTGTTAAGGTCATTTTGAGGAAAAAAATACTACATACACACACAGGCCATAGTACATGTATATGGTCCAGTTGTAACTGAAACATGCTACATACAGACACAAAAGATGTCTGTAATAATTTCAAATTTGACCAGAATCAACTTTACTAAATAAAGTTCTACTTTACTTATTAAAAATAAAAAAAAGTATAAACAGGAAAAATAATTACAATTATAATAATTAAAAACAAAAATACATGATTAATATATAAACAAGAATTCAGAAAGTTTTATTCTAAATGACACATATCAAGAATTCTACTGGCATTACTGGCATCATACTGCAGGCCTCTTTCTATACTTTCCATAGGGGCTGAAATTCGACCCCATTCCCAATGCAAATTATATGTGTTTTCTCCCAATTTGATGAAAAACTTCCCAATTTGGTGTTCATGCTATGACTAAAATGAAAAATAAATTAATGTAAGGGATATTGCATTTAAAAAAAAGAGATTCCATTATATTTGGACTTCCATGTATACAAAATGTTTTTCCCAATTTGACACAAATTCACGGTAAACATATTAAAATTTACGATTGTGTTGCCAATGGCATTTTCCCAAAATTGACAGAAAAAGGCTTGTACTGAACTAAGATCTATCATACATACCAACAAAGGAGTTATCGTCCAGGAAATCGTACAATCTGCGACTGCCTATGGCAAATGAGCTAACAATTTTACCAGTTTGTATCGCTTTTTTAGCATTAGTTACTGCCCCTCTTTCGACCAAATCCACCATCGTGTCGCTGAACATCTCTGTGTGGACACCAAGATCTTTGTGGTTACAAAGTTTATGAAGAACAGCATCTGGCAATGTGCCAATTCCTGAAACAAATCAATAAATAAATTCTTAACAACCGTAAAAGTTTGACAATGTCATTCAGATTTTCTAAGAAGTATAGGACTATGGTACACCATTTCTGTCAGTTCTGAAACAAGAGATCCCAGAGGGATCTTGGTACCCACCATCAAATGTTCTTCATATGATCTATGACAGATTGTTCTTTTCTCTTATTTTGTGGCTCAATAATGAATTTGAAATAAAACCTAAATATCTGTTAAGTACTTTCTCACAAGATTATAACAATACCAAATATAAAGTGCTATAATCCAAGATAGCTTAACCATACCTGTCAACCTCTAAAAGTGAAAATGCTGGTCATGACCTGCATCAAGTAAAACAAGAATTACACCTAATAATATGTCTCGCTGGTCCCTGCTATGATATCAAATGAGGCAAAGTGTAGTAAGTGTATATTTCAGGGTTGTAGCAGTACCCCCACATACACTACCGAATGTGTTTTCCCATAACAATCAATAATATATATGGTTTAAGGGTGGGGCTATCAACGTTTTTAAGTTATAAGCAAAAATATAAATTTCAGGGTGTGAGGCAGGACCCGCACATGCACCACCAAATGTGTTTCCCCATAACAATCCAAAATATATATGGTTTAAAGGTGGGGCTGTGAACGGTTTTTAAGTTATAAGTAAAAATATATATTTCAGAGGGTGTGGCAGGACCCCCAAGGACCCCCCATACACCACTGAATGTGTTTCCCAATAATGATCAATAATATATATGGTTTAAGGGTGGGGCTGTGAACAGTTTTTAAGTTATAAGGAAAAATATAAATTCCGGGGGGTGGGGCAGGACCCGCATATGCACCACTAAATGTGTCTCCCCATAACAATCCAAAATATATATGGTTTAAGGGTGGGGCTGTGAACGGTTTTTAAGTTATAAGTAAAAATATAAATTTCATGGAGTGGGGCAGGACCCCCCAATGACCCAATGATCATACACCAATGAATGTGTCTACCCATAAAAAACAAGAATATACATGGCTCAGTGGTAGATTAGTAAATGGTTTTCAAGAAATACATAATAAACTTTAATTGTCAAAATCCAAGATGGCCGTCTGGCAGCCATTTTGTGATCCAACCTGGCTGAAAATGTACAGTGCACAACTAGACTTCAAGGAGAACCTATATGTCAAATTTTATAAAGATACGTTCAATACTTTCTGAGAAATAGCGATAACAGACTTGACTTGTCAAAATCCAAGATGGCCGACTGGCAGCCATTTTGTGATCCGACCCGCCTGAAAATGTACACTGCACAACTAGACCTCAAGAAGAATTATATGTCAAATTTAATAAAGATCCCTTCAGTACTTTCTGAGAAATAGCGATAACAAACTTTAGTTGTCAAAATCCAAGATGGCCGCCTGGCAGCCATTTTGTGATCCAACCCTCCTGAAAATGTACACTGCACTACTAGACCTGAAGGAGAACCTATATGTCAAATATCATAAAGATCCCTTCAGTACTCTTTGAGAAATAGCGATAACAAACGCTAATTGTCAAAATCCAAGATGGCTGCCTGGCAACCATTTTCTGATCCGACCCAGCTGAAAATGTACACTGCACAACTATACCCAAGGAGAACCTTTATGTCAAATTGCATAAAGATCCCTTCAGTACTTTCTGAGAAATAGCCATAACAAGAATTGTTTAAGGATGGACGACGGACGCAGGGCGATTTGAATAGCCCACCATCTGTTGATGGTGGGCTTTAAATTTCATATTACAATCTTGCTTGCAAATCAAAAAGAATACCTGTTTGTAGAGTGGCGCCATCTTCTACCAGATTGTCTGCAATTAATCGCGCAATTTCCTGGATTTGCGGCGTTAACTTTGCTTTCTTTATCTCTGCCAGTGGTTCGTCGGCTTTTACAAATACATCAACGTGAGAACTGTGGATTAAGCCATCTCCAAATGTCCTCGGCATCTGTTTGTTTACCAGACCTATAATACATATCAAAATAGTTAACTTGTTTTGAATGTTGATGTATACCCTGCCAAGAATTGTTTGTACTTTTGGTATACGGTCACTAGGTACAAGCATAGTGGCTAGTGCCAAAGATTTTTATCTTTCCTATGGGCATATGCTAAGACAGTGAGTTTTGACGATTCATGAAAATGGGGTATAAAATTTTGTGCAAAAACCCATGACTTAACCTTCTTATCCTTACTGCACTTGGAGAAAGTACAATTTATTTTTGACCACACGCCAGATAGTAAATCAAACCTAAGGAATCATTCTAACCCTGTGAAAGTGCCCAAGATTTAGCTGTCCAAAATATGTACACCTTTAAAGGCCAGAAAATCTGGATCCTTTTCTAATGTTACTACAATAATGAGAAGTCCAGGGACATGGTATGATATACTCTACATGTATATAACCAAGGTTTGAGGGTAGGCAAAATTTAAACATTAAGTATTTCTTTTCACAAATGGCCAATCGTTAACTGCCAAAAATTATATTTACACTAATTTTGACTAAAACTGTTAACTACAATGTAGAAAAGTGACACAAGAGTTCAAATTTATGGTGTATGGTCCTTTGGAACAACAAGCGGCCCAACAGGCCTTAAACAGTCACCTGAGTGAGTGAAATATATGATTATGATGTGTTGGTTATTGGTTTCCACGAGAATAGTTTTAAAGATGTACCAATTCTTGTCCCTTTTGGAGCTCCTATGGGTATAAAGATCCTTTTCATTTACAAACTGTATACAAGTTCACATAGGGATATTTCTTGCAAAATGTGGTTACAATTTATCCATTGCTTTCTGTGAAAATATTGAAAATATGTTGTAGTTACATGAACCTTGGAATTTCTCGCAATTATCCTTTGATGATTTCTCACAATGTACAAAAATATAAAATTATTTACTTTTACTGCCAAGACTATAACTGATTTGGAAAATAGTATACCTTACTTAGGATAATCTAAACAATTTTTGTTGTTGACAAACTGGGAAATGTTCTCATGGGGAACAGTCTAATTTAGAAGTTAATTACAGGTAAAGGTAAAAACAAAAACAAAATATCACTGAGAGCATATTTGGAATTGGGTCTGACAGACCTATAAACCTTTGGACCCTGACATACAAATACAGGTCAGAAAAAGTAGGAAATAAATGCTTACCAATAATGTATTTAGCATTCTGGACGGCAGCTCTTGTACAATCAACACCCGTTCCCAACGAACAGAATCCATGACTATCTGGTGGACTCAGCGATATCAAAGCTATGTCTAAATTTAGAATTCTGCGTCTAAACAACAGAGGGATCTCGCTGAGAAATATTGGAATGGAATCTGCTCGACCATCTGCACAGGCTTCTCGAGTCTTCTCGCCAACAAATAATGCATTTGCTCTGAACATCCCTAAAAATGAAGAATATTATAAACTGTATCACGAGCAGGGATTTTCCAAATTCTTTTGGGAATGAGGCCCGGACCTTTGGAACTTTGGAATTATTAGCAATATTATATAGAAATTGGGAAATCTGGAAATACATAACATAATGTGAAAATACAACAATCTCATCAGATTCATTGTCATTTGACTTCAATTGGGAAATTTCAACTGAAAAATTGGGAAAAATGCATTGTTTTTGCATTGGGAATGGGGCCTTATTTTGGCCCTCCTTGATAGGGTGGAATATGCCTGATGAGTGGGAAAACAATTACTGATTTCCTACGTGAATGTGGATGTAGACTATCCTTTACCAATGACATACAGAATAACCAGTTTTACATTTAAGCAGGAATCCTGCTAGGGTCATTTCGAATTAAGTGGGAAAGTTTGTCAGTTTTCTTGCGGAAGGTCGGCGGTCTTTACACGGGTAACCGTGGTTTCTCCTCCACCAATAAAAACTGGATGCCATCATATGACTGAAAAATTGTTGAGTGTGGCGTAAAACAAAAAATTAAATCAAATCAAACATTTAAGCAGAATTTTGTAAGAGTTATCCCTCTTTATCAGATATACAGTACGTGTAGGTCTAGTCAATTTGTTTGGTTTTCATCTTTAAACTACCTATAAATGGATGAATTTAAATAGAATGAAAGGTGAGACCAGAATATTATCAAAAATAGTTGCATAAATTAAAGAATACCTGTATGCTGGAATTAATATTTTTGACCAAAATGAAGATTTCAAGACTATTGTTACTCCAGAATAAGAATGGACTTCACTTAATTATTTACATGTAGGAAAATACATAACTTTAGTTGTTTGTAATACATATTCTGTCTTTTTGTTAGTCAGAGTTATCCCCCATGTCAACAGGTATCTACTGTGACATCACGTGTTTACGTGAGAGAACAAACGTCTTTTTCACACAAACATATGACATCACAATGGATAACTTTGCTCATTTTATGCACAAACAAATGACATCACAATCGAGGAAAGACTTCCTTTTGCATCCCCTATACTCAAACATTACCCAAAACATTATAAAATGCAGAGAACATTAAAATGTATAAAACTGTTTGAAAATTTCTTGAATGACATCAATGAAATAAATCCAGAAATTAAATATTCCATGTTTAAGTATTTATTTTATGTTTTTGGAAATATTTGAGTGGAGGGTGCAAAAGTAAGTCTTACCACAATCGATACCTGATATGAGGGGAGGTAACTCTGGATAATGAAAATACCTAATACATATCTTAAGTGTTATGTTGTAGTACATACCTTCATATTCTTTCTCTGTATAAATTGCTGAACCCTGTGTTGGAGCTTCTATCACTTCCACATTTTTGAGATTCTTCTGTTTACCATGGCGACACAAAGCTTCACACAGGGATTTGGGAGTTGCCGATCCTCCATGTATATATATCCTCTGACCTGACAAAAAGTTAGATCATGTTTGAAATACAGTAACATGCCTCTCTAACTTGTTCACCCTTTCTCCAGGAACAAATGAAATGGTCTTTCTATTTGATGTGATTGTGAAGGAAAAACCACTATTCTAGGGGGTGGAGGAGATAGAGATAGCCTAGAATTTTCATTGTCTGACATGGAGATGTAACTTTTTACATGTACTTAGTGAAAACCTACAAGACTTTTGTATTGACCTATGCAATGAACCTACATGTATATGACATCGACAGGCTAAGTCTTATGCATATAGACCCTTTCACGTTAACTGCCATCCTGTAACTTTGAGTGGCAAAATGATACAGATTTCCAGAAAATGACGTCATGAAACTATCAATTACCATTTATAACAATGTCTATGTTTTTGCGGGTACATGTACATTGTATCTGTATCATCTTGCCACTCAAAGTCACAGGACCGCAGTTAACGTGAAAGGGACTATAGGACCAGAAACTTTTATTTCTTTAACTAATCAACCCCAGAAAAAGCAATTTTGGATTTTATGTAAATCAATGACTTATAATTAGACCGGTCCAAATGTGTCCTTAGGGGGTGAATGAGTTACTGTATAAAAATTTATACATGTATATACATCATGTACAGTATATAGTTAATTTCACAGGAAGAAAATTTAATGTTTTTCTGAAAGAAACTTATTTATTGGGTATCAACTTTTCGCAAAAAAGAGTAGAACATTTCCAGTGACTGTGTTATGAATGTTTTGCGAGTATGTTGTAGAATGAGTCATGTATATGATATCTGTAAATATATATATATATGTAGATAAATTTTGATTGGTTAATAACTTTTATAATTGATGTATTAGATCTGATACTTCATATACATTGTAAGAGGCCCAAGCGGCCTTAAGTCGCTCACCTGGCAAAATTGGTCAACATTGCAGAAAACATAAAATAAGGTGTAAAAGATGAAATAGCTAATAAACATGAAAAACAGTAGGCTCATTGGGGGGCTTAATAATCACCTGAGTGAAATGTATTTAATTGACAATATACTGAAAAGCAACCAAAAGCTTGAAAAATTTATTGAAATGGAGAATTAACTTGCATAAGGGTAGACTTGCCTTGCTGATATTTTTATAGATCTTTCAAGATAATTTGGAACAATAGTAGAAAACATGCAAAATCCATTTAAAAGGGGAACTAACTTTCACAAGGATCACCCCCACAAGGGTTAACCTGAAAATTCAATTCCTGTTACTTTTTCGTAAATCTTTGCATACTGAACATTTTTGCTTCTTTCACTTTCTCTCTATCTATTATACTTTTCAAGATAATGTCAAAAAATATCCAAAAACATGAACAACAGATCCCAGACGGATCTTGGCACCCACCATGAAATGTTCTATGTCTGATCTATGACAGACTGTTCTTTTCTCTTATTTTGTGTCTCAATATTGAATTTGAACTTAAATCCATATTTCTGTGAAATACATTTTTCGCAAGATTATAGCGAAACTGAACTTGAACTGAACATATTACATTTTAAGAGGGAATGGAATTCAACATGGCCGACAGGTGTCCATCTTGGATTATGATTTCTCTGAAAATGTAATATGCACATTATGATCTAGACCTCAGGGGAACCTCCATAATCAATTTTGAAAAGATTCCTTCAGTACATTCTGAGAAATACATACTTCCATTGTCAAAATCCAAGATGGCCACCTGTCAGCCATGTTGGAATCCAATCTCTCTGAAAATGTCATATGCACAACTAGACCTCACGGGGAACCATCATGTCAAATTTCAAGGATATCCCTTCAGTCCTTTCTGAGGAGTAGTGGTAACAATTTTGAACCTATTGACCTTTTTGTATATCCTTGCATGCTGAACATATGTGCTTCTTTCACTTTCTCTCTATCTATTATACTTTTCAAGATAATGTCAAAAAACATCCAAAAACATTAAAAATCCACTTAAAAGGGGAAAAAACTCCTACATGTATAAGGGACAGCCTGACAATTTCAGTCCTATTGACCTTTTTGTAGATCTTTGCATGCTGAACATTTTTGTTTCTTTCACTTTCTCTCTACATGTATCTATTATACTTTTCAAGATAATAGGACAAAACTGTTAAAAACATGAAAAATCCACTAAATGGGGAAATAACTCCCAAAACGGGTGACCTGACAATTTCGGCCCTATTGACTCTTTTGTAGATCTTTGCATGCCGAACATTTTTGCTTCTTTCACTTTTAATCTACCTATTATACTTTTCAAGATAATGTCAAAAAACATCCAAAAACATGAAAAATTCACAAAAAAAGGGGAAATAACTCACATAAGGGTCGACCAGACAATTTCCACCAAAATGAAATATTCGTAGATTTTTGCAATCCGCTCATTTTAAGGTAACGGTTTTTTCTCTAGCTTTAATAATTTTGGAGATACATGTCTTAAACCAAAAATATTTGCTGACTCATTCAGTCTATATTTAGCCATGGCAGCCATGTTTGGTCCTAGCCCCTTTTCATCTGCAAACTTCATGCGGCTTTACATGGTTATACTTCCTGTCAAGTTTGGTTTAAATTGGTCCAATGGTTCTGGAGAAGTAGTCAAAAATGTTGAAAACTTTTACAAAAAAACATATTTTCCATTTACTTAGGTGCCTGTGACCTTCACCTTTAACCTACATGTATGACCTAGAAACTTTGTCAAAATGATCCTCAGGTAATTCCTAACAACTTTCTCATATATCTTTGTATATAAAAAGTCGATCAGTTTTGAGTTATTAAACAATTTGTAATACAAATATACCCTGTGTTACTGAAGTGCCCCCTAGTGGCTCATTTATTGACAGATTTCATTTTCGTTCACAAACTTTGTAGATATTGACTTAACAATCATGCATACAAAATTTGAAACTCATCTGATCATTGGTTCATGAGAAGATTTTTAAAGATGTACCAAGTTTTTGTCCTTTTAGGCCCCTTTTAGGTCCCATATTGGTCTTATCTCTTTTTCATTCGCAAACTTTATGCGTCTTCACATGTTTTTGTCCTTTTAGGCCCCTTTTAGGGCCCCTATTGGTCTTATCTCTTTTTCATTTGCAAACTTTATGCGTCTTCACATTGGGATGCTATATGCCAAGTTTGGTTAAAATTGGCCCACTGGTTCTTGAGAAGAAGATGTTTAAATGCAAAAGTTAACAAACGGACGCCAGACACCGACTGATGACGGATGCTGGACCTTTGGCTATAGCAATAGCTCACTTGGCCCTTCGGGCCAGGTGAGCTAAAAATGTAGTATGGGGTACATTTTATTAACGGGTATCTAATTTTATAGTATTTTCTTTACCCGTGAATATAGTGAAATTAAATCCTCAGCAAATAAAAGCAACAATACAGTAAGTGTTAAATTTACTGATATCGCTCTATCTATCTATTAACTTATTCACACCCAAAGACACATTTGGACTGGTCTAATTCATTGAGTTACAGAAGAGTCCATTGTTTTTCAGAGGTTGGTGAATTAAAATAATAATAATAAAAAAAAACAATACCTTTGATAGGACCCCGAGTGTGTGATAGTTGAAGATCTATTCAGTTGATTGCAACATCAAAGGTTTTTTTCTTCGTCGTTTGGTTTTAGGTGTACATTTTAAATCTGTGATAATTGTAATTTTACGCATATCTGAAATATCTACAATTACATGTAGATAAAGTTAGTTTCAAAACACCAATATCATGAATATCGGTACAACTGGCTACCGGCTTATGATATATAATTTTTGTCCTAAAATGCAGTACGCGGGCCTAAATTGGGTCTAGCAATAGACTTCTTCTAGGGCCTAATACATTTTTTAAAAATCGATATCTACAATTGAAAATAAACATGTTTTTTAAAGCGATACTGCAAAGTTCTAAGGATAAAAACAGTAACTTTTGAAATGTTGCTAAAACATTTCAGGACAGAAGCTGCAAGCCATCAAAAACGGAAGTTGGGGGAAAATGTTTATAAATATATTTTAGAGATAAACAAACCTGACTCTATCACTTGGATGGCTTCGTCTGCAGTTTTCCATTCCGGCTGTCGGTTTGGAAGGGCGTGAATAGGTTCCGGGGCATATATATAGAAAGATCTAATATTGCGCATCAATGAAACCTGTCCATTGACCCGCTGTAAAAGACGAAATATCGCCTTGTTGTAGGCCATTTCGGAAACTCAAGGTCGCATTTAGAGTTGCTTCCCTTGATTGCTCTCTGACATAGATCTAGAGCGTTAAATGAACAAGCATACTGAGCAATCTAACGTGTTTACTTCACGCTGAATGCATTCTTTATGTTATCTTTTAAATAGATTGTCTGTCGTAGGTCCCCGATAGAGTCGCGGTCTGATTTTGTAAATATTCGATGCATATGCACGAAAGCATGAATTTATAATAATTTTTTGCAATTTCCCAAGCGACAGTTTAGCAATGGAAACTATGGTCGTCGGGGTGTTTTCTTTGAACGGTTCCTATTTCATAAAATAGAAATCTAGATCTTATGTTAATTATTTGTATGTGCACATTTGTCATATGAAATATATCCGTGTAATTATCTTGGAAAGTATCTAGCTATTTAAACTCTCAATCAATTTCAATGTCTAGAAAATATAGCATGTTCGGATCTTTATATATATATAGATATAGATCTACATGTAGATCTAATTTGCATTATAATAAATATATTTTACCTTTAGTCCTAATCTTGTCCTCGGCATACAGATATCTGAAAATAATAAATTGTGTTGATAAAGATCTAGGCCTATATCAGTGTAGGCCTAGCCTGGATTCCTAATACATGTAGATCTAGTATGCTTTTTAATATCTCGTAAATATGCCTTATGTATTTAAATGTTTTAATGTAGGTTACAAGTGAAGAAGTCATGCAGCTGTAATGTACATATTCTATGGTGTGTCGGGGGTGGGGCTGTAACTGCCCTCTCGATTGAGGCGCGCCATGTAAATTCTTGAAAAATCGTGGATTAAAAAATATTGTTCTATGAATAAAATACACTCAAAATGCCGTTTAACAGGCGTATGTGCCTCCTGATTCAAATACAAGAAAACTACATATTTCTGTGACCCATCCAGATCGGCGCCTCCTGGGTCTATTACACTAGTATAAAGGCGAACAATATTACACCAGCGATATATAAAGCCTAACAACTTGGGCTGATTATACAGGTAGGCAGAGAGTCAAATTCCGTATTGCTTCATGATCTTTCACAGGAATCTGTGTCTATACTACCAGAGGACTTTTCGAAGAAAACGAACTCGTTGTACAATAATGGCTTCCATTTCATGTATTGCTAAATGATAATGCGAAGGGAGGCACTTTGGTCAGGACATGATCAGTCGTTTCAGAATCCAGCTTGTTGGTCACACAGGAGCTGTTCCACAGATTTCTGTAGTCAGTCTATCAAGTGTATGATTGAAGACTTCCGTAGGTGTTGACGGGTGAATCATTCATATTTAGTTTTTGCATAAACCTATGTTCCCTTTCTCTGGAAGTTTGAAAATGTAACCCTCCTTCCAGTCCCCAAGGAATATTCTCCTCCCCAAGATTTGAAGAAACAAAGTACATGTACATGTATGAGAGATTGACAATTTTGGTTCAAGGGCTGACTCCATGACTTCTATTGAGATGCAGTCTGAACATCCATATCTCATGTATGTCAGTACCTGATCTCTCTTCGAATCTTACCTTTCGTTGATGGAGGCGGATGTCAACCTCACTCCCTGCTAGTAATATTTGAGCTTCAGGGGCCCGTTTTACGAAAGGTCCTAAGTCCTAACTTTTAGTCCTAACTACTTTGTACCATGACAACACATCGCTGATTGGTCAGTCCCATGACGATTGGTATTAAGATTTAGGATTGAGGACTTAAGACTTTTTGTAAAACGAACCCCTGGTCTGTATCGGCAGATGTTCTTTTCATTAGATCCTTAAAATCTTCTTTCCATCTGCCTTTCTGTTCCCCTTTTTCCAGAATATTAATATTCTTGTCGTTTACATTTTTTGAAGCAGCTCTCTTTATGGACATCATGCATGCATGTGAGGGTATACATTTCTTCTCTTTTCGGTGTTTTGTTGCAGCTTCCGCCTTTCATTGCTAGATCTTTTACACACTGTCTCTTATCCTTCTTGACATGCTGTCTGAACGTCAACGTCAAATGTTTTTGCCTGTACTCCCAACTTAATCCTGCAGTGTCTGCCCTTGTGCGTACACACGGTAACTTCCTCAAACTCTTTCTTTCATTCATAGCTCCTGATGTAGACGGTGTGACCAAATCATTGTTTTTCTTGTTTTCTTCCCTTCAATGTTTTCTCCGTTTGATGTTATGTGGGCCTCCTTTACCGCGTTGCTTTTTTCTTCTATACTGGTACTGCTCTTGTCTTCCATTTGAAGATCTTCTGTCGGTAGATTTGTAGGTACATTATGTCGATATTTCTGTCGAATTAGCGTAGTATTAGAGATTCGCAATTGTTCCTCCAGCTCACGTTTTATTTGTCATAATTTCAAAGCTAATGTTTCAATTTATCCATGTAGCTATTAAGGACTGGTGGTGGTTTGAGGCAGGAATGGCTCCGCTACTATGTGTTACTATTAACCTTGCCTGTCATTCACTAGTTCCCAGTCTATCAATGCCTTAGCCGCTCTAAGTTTCATCATGATTCCCACTTTGTATGTCTTTGTCCTTTTCCGTCTTTGTGTTTGCTGGTGTTGCCCGTGGATAAATTTATTAGTTCAGCTTCTTTCTATCTCGTGTTACATAATCCAAGTATATAATCTCTTAACGATATTGGCGTACAATATAATTCAGACATTGTTTGTATGTTCCGTGAATTTACTCTAATTGGTTCCCGTGTCGAAAGGAGATTCGGCAGTCTTGGTTCCCTTAGGCTTTGACTAGGCGGCATCGAATCTTCAGCATGACTGGCTCCGTGGCGTTTTGTCTCGTTTGTGATTCTGTTTATTGTTTGTGTAATCCAATATATCCGCTGCATGAGGTCTTTAACATATGTAAGTTGACCATGTCCTGGTTGCCAGTTTTACGTGTTTCTGTCTACACGACAAGGACGAGGGGTTGAATTTAAGGAGATGGATATTCCGTTAATAAGAGTTCAATAATTACATTTGATTGACAAATATGTTATGTATGTAGTGAGATGTGAATCTTTATCTATAGCTACTTGTCAATTATCCCTAGGCCAGTATATTTTGATTTCGCGGCGTCAAATTCCATTGGTCGCAACTACCGTTGAACGAGCGAATCAGAACGCGTCTAACAATCGGTCACGCATCGACCACATTATAGAGAGGAATGCACGTAAACACAGAATGATCAACCCGAATAATTCAGTCGTTATATCCTTTCACTCCGATCAGAAATCGAAATAATTTTAATAAAATTTAATGTCCTCCAAAGGGAAGTATGAGTATGCGAAAAAACCCAGTAAAAGACTCAAAATTCACAAATTTTCGGCCACTTGGCCTTTATCAAGTGAAAGACGATAATATGTATATCAGTTACATATTATTAAGTCTGCACAATATACAAAGCTCCAGTGCAAATCGGTGCTTCAGTGTTACTGTTTTTTCGAAATAATTTTGTTTGGTAAACACAACTAATGCCCCATTAAGACCAGTGCATTTGTTGCGTGATAAGATCACATTTACAGAATCCGCTGCTCGGTAAACACACTGAACAGCATAGTATAGTGCGTATGAATCAAAGTACTAAAACGATGTTTCAATAAAGTCTATAAAATAATACTCTTTTAAGAAATGTTTTACACCTTTTTCATTTCCATTAATATCACGGTTTTGTAGTCATTTTTATAACTGTTCATATTTTTTTACGTAATTTATACCGACTTTAGATAAACCTGCCCCCTTTTTTTTATCCTATCTTAATGATGCCTTAATGATGTATTATATCGCTGCTTTAAAGCTTGCTATTTTTGGGTTTTTTTGCATAAAATTTTTCATAATAATATTACAAAGTCATCTCCTATTATTTCACAACTCAACCCAACTATAAATATTTTGAAATTTCTTTGTTTTCCATGCATTTATCAGTTCTGATTGATATCTATCTTCAATGCTTTTACCATATTTGATCTCAGCCAAAAATCTACATAGAGATGTATGAAGCAATATAATAGTAATAGACCACCAACCACTCGTAAAGTAATAACTACGTTTTACAAGCAGGAATATCCGGAATATGTGTCTAAGTTGTTCGTGTTCGATTTTGTTAACTATGTAATTCAAAATGGACGCCACCTTGACATCGTAAACGTGACAACTCTGACCCTAGGCTGCAAATCGACTTAACTAGAGCAGTACGATTCAGATGGATAAATTATTTAAGCCAAATCTTTGCAGAACATGCAAACAGTATATATTTTTCAGTAGACGTATTTATTCTTTCCGGAATAATCAGGTAAACAAACTGATTCCTCGTGTTTATTCACAGTTATTGCGTAATGCACTTGCACAACAGTTTTTTTTAAATACATTTGTTTTTCGTGTTTTATACGACTTAAGCACAGGGGCTCGTGAAATATGCTTTTAAAATGGTTGATACGATTTCTGACGCATAAACATTAACCCTTTTTTTCACACTCAATCAAGTATCTTTTCTAGCCGGTTGACAAGGCTGAACCAGAAAAAAAACGGGTCGGACTAATTAGAATACGCTAGAGTACTCTACAAATGTAAGGAAATATATGATTTATCAAGTGAACAATTGACCATTTTTTTTAGATAATTCACAAGATGAAGAGCAATTTCCTCCAACAGAAGAAAAAAATATTGTCGAGTTGCATACTACAGATGAAATAATACCATAGCCGCGGCTATGTATTTGTTGTATGTTTTGTCGCATGCTTTGCAACACATATTGTAAGCATTTAAGTAGAGTTGGAACTAAGTTGGTAAAACTTTTTGTCAGTCCTTGCTAAATTAGGGCAATGAATCATTTATGTTTAAACTAAATGTACAGTGTTTAGAAAGATCGTCTTTTTGTTTTTCAGCCTTCATTCATTGGTTATGTGAGTCAGACATTACCACAGCTATCAAGACGTTCCACAAATAACAGTTTGTTACTGACACAACAGCGATACTTATCAGATAAGGTCAAATTACCAGAGGGTAGCAAAAAAGGAGTAAGTGTTTAATTAACTCATCACCCCCTGCGGTCACATTTAGACCCACCCAGATTAATAAATAGTATGGTCTACTTCAGGGGTGAAAATGTTCAAATTGCATGTAAAATTATAATAAGATATTTATTCTAAATTATATACCCCTGAATTCTAGATCTGACTAACAGTGGATTATACTATTCTTTGAAATGAATTAATAATTCATAATTAAGATGTATATTTGATTCCTAATTTAATGGGTAAAGTATAAAAAGTAAAATCATGAGTTATCCTGTGTTTTTATTTCTGGACATAAATAATCAATTTCAAACTTCAAATTTTGTTTTACTGGGATATACAGTTATCCAAATTTTTAATATATCCAACATCATGAACATAATTACATATACAGGACAAGTAGTCTTGAAATTTACTTGTCCTACTTCTAGGTAAATGTTGGTTGTCTAAAGATTGTCTGTATTATACATTTACTGGTATATGATTGAATTTGTGGCAGATTTTAAATGTTTGATAAAAATTGTTAAGTGAGTGCTGAGATTGAGAAGGAGTGGTTGAATTTTTTTTTAATACTTAGAGTCTTAGATTGTCATACAAGCAGGAAAAATCTTATATTCCTATATATTTTGTGAAAATAATGTTAGGTCCAGTGTGGTATTCATATACAAATAGTAAGGTTGCATTAATCAATTGCAGTTGAAAAAGTGTCAAACCTGGGTTTCTCAAACAATTTTCACAAAATATGTAGGAATTTAAGAATGTTTATGCCTGTGGATATCTCTTGTTTGTTATTATATATTAAACTAATCTAAGTATAAAAATAGAAAGACAATTTTTTTTTGAAGAAAAAAAAAAAAAATACAGCTAATGCCCCTTTAATAATGTCTTGGTTGTTGTAGAATTTGAAGATTTATCCCAAGTTCAAATTTCAGAAGAGAGAAATAATGGCCGGCTAAATTCTTTTTTTTTTTCATGATAATTGGAACATCAACATCCTGAAATGTTATTCCATACTTGTGGATTACAGGATTTATCTCCCATTTGCTGAGTTATCTCCTCTTTATAGTGTGTATCTTGTAAAGGTGTATGTGGGCAAAGTTTTGCTTTTCTGCAAAAAAAATTTGCTTATACACCTTACAGACCTGCATGTAGGTAAAATTTATTTACCTCATGTTCATTTTTTCATTTGTTTTAAAAAAAAAAAAGTTACATGTATACTGGGTTCATCAGGCTGATCAAATTTTAATGCAAAAATAAGATGTATTTTTTTTGTCCAATTTGTTCAATACAATATACCTGCTCTAAAGAAAGACAACTATTGCAAATGGGAGGTTACTCTGTATTCTGCACATCGATAATATCAAATGTAAAGTAAAATGTTTTTTTTTTTTCAGCCAATCACATGGAAGATAGTGATTATCACCTTCCTATTTGGAGGGTCCTATTTGTATTGGTTTAATTATATGACCAAATCTAAAGAATTGGGTAAGTTTTTTTTTTTACAGTGGAAATCAGGGATTCAAAATTCCCCAAGTCCCAAGTCCGGTACTTGGTTAATTCGGGTTTGGACTTGGCATTTAAAAATACCTGAAGTCTGGGGGACTTGCCTCATCTGCATTCGTTTATAATTTTACTGCATTACTTATTAACAAAATTCAGCATGGACTTTGAAATTTCTCAGTTGGAGTTGCCAGAAATTTACTCTCTAAGTCCCGAACTTAAGTACCTGAAAAAGAATTTTGAACCCCTGGGAAATGTAAAATGGCATTTAACACTATTTAATGTTGAAGTCCGATTCACATAACTTTGCAGGGCAGAATAACCTTTTGGTTATCTTACGAATGATTCTACTCACTTTTAGGTTATGACAAGCTTTATGGAAAGTGTTTTATTCTTCACTGGATACTTGTAGTTATGGTAACAAATAGGAATGATTACACTAATTAGTGTAATTTTAATGTCATTATGCTTTATTACCTAAAATTCAAACTCGTCCAGGTCAAGAAAGGGTTCATGAGACTCCGCCCGCCACCAGGTCATATGGATTTTACTGTACCTGGAATATCAAGGGGCCGGTTTCACTAAAGGTCGTAACTTTGCCAGTAAACATAGACGCAACTCGATTAACGATTTTGTTCACGTGTATGTAGGTTTCAGGTTCACTAAATGTCTTTAACGTATGCTACATGGTAACCTACACTTAATCACTTGTGAAATTAGTAGTACTTTGGATTAAATGTAGACACAGAAGTAAGGTTATACAATGGAAGAAGGTTTTTATTGGTGGAAGAGAGAGCCCGGTTACAATGTACCCGGGAGGAGACCACAGGTGTCCAGCAAGTAAACCGGCAAACTCACAAAATATCAGTATAGATTTCAATGGGGCTCGAACTTGCGCTGACCAGAAGTTAAGGACTTAATGGTTCAAAGCGCGGTGCTCTAACCTCTTGGCCAAGGAGGCAACCCCTTTCTAGACGTAAGTTATAACTATGTCCACATTAACGTCTACATGAAAAGTTATGACCTTTAGTGAAACTGGCCCCAGGTATCTAATGACGCTTGTGTGAAGGTAATAGAACATCTGAAAATGAATCATTGTAAGGTAGATCAGCAATATGAAATTTGACAGAAAATAAATAAAATGTACTTTTCCGACATTTTTACATAAGCCAACTGCAAAATCACTTACATGTTTTGAAAATTTAGCCTGTCAAAAACTAGCCCCCACCATACTGGCACAGGACCAGTTACTTGTAGGCTAAGACCAGTATTCGGCTATTATTTAGAACACAATTTTGTGAGATTTGTTTAGATCGGTGTAATTTCAATGAATCATCTGTAGCTGGACATTTGATTCAAGCAGAAGGAAAACAAGATGGGTTTGAGAAACACAAATGCCCCTGGTCCTAACGAATTTCTATGCTGACAAAATATTGCAATGTCCTACATTTTGAACCCACCCCGCCCCCAGGGGCATGTGATGTCAGTGAAGTGTGAACAACCCTTAGGTGAATTTACACATGTTACAGTCCAAGTTTGGTTACTGTATTACAATCCAAACTTGAAATATTGCACTTTATATGTAAGCGGGGCGGAATTACGGACAGACAGACAGACAAACAGACAGATGGACGATCCAAACACTAGATGCCCCCACCGGATCTTTCAGGCCGAGGTCATAAAAACATTGTTGTAGAATATGCTAAAGATGAAATCACACTATAGCTGATTCCTAGTCATAGCTGAATACTGGTCCTGTACCAGTATAGCCATTGGAATGAACAAAGACAAAATTTAACGGTAAAATTAGAAGGTAAAATCAGTATTGGCAACATCATAAAATTCACAGTTATTCCATGTACCTCTGTTTGAAAATTTTTTTTATGTTCCATTTTAAGTAAATGTCAGCGCAGGTTCAAGCCCTGCTGGAACCTACTAGGCTTGTTTTTGTGTGAAAGTTTGCTGGTTTACTGGCAGAAGGCCAGTGGTTTCTTCCCGGGTACATAGTAACCAGGTTCTCTCATCCACCATTTTTAAAAACTTGCCACCACCATATACAGTTGAGACTGTCTTAGTGACCCCCTGTATTCAGTGACTCCCTGTCTTATGTGACCATGATCAAGTCCGCCCAACATTATTTACTATATAATTGGTCTGTATTAAGTGACTCCTCCCTGTCTTACCTGACAAGTGACCATGATTTTACATGTCCTAACTGTACAGAAGTCTATGTTAAGTGATTTTGAGACAACCCTTGATACCTGACAATAAACGTCAGTTAGATAAACACTAGGCCTAATCAAAATAAACACCTACCAGCTTAACTTAATTTTTTATCATTTATATCTTATCTACATCTTATAAGTACAGCAATCTTGTTGTGTGTGTAAGACTAGTAACACATATAGATGTGAAGAGCTACACAAATTGATGAAGTCGAAAAACCGAGGTCTGTATTAAGTGACTCCCTATCTTATGTGATCATCATTGATCAGTCCCATAGAAAGTCACATAAGACAGTCTCGACTGTACATGATATAAAAAAAAATTTGCTGAGCGTGGTGTAAAACACTATTCAAAAAAAAAAAAAAAATCAAGTACATCTCACACAGTTGGGATAGTTCTGATTATATAGTATAAATTCTAGTTCTGATAGCATGGATAAGATCTAATATAACTCATTGTACATACATGTTTGTGTTTTTTCAGAGCTTGCTAGACAAAGAACAAAGGCATTGGGGAAGGTTGCTCTTGGCGGAAAGTTTGAACTAGTGGATCATAATGGTGAAACAAAAAGTAGTGATGATTTTCTAGGCAAGTGGGTCTTTCTCTACTTTGGGTTCACACATTGTCCAGACATTTGTCCAGATGAGCTTGAGAAGATGGCACAAGTGGTTGATGAGATAGGTAAGAAACTTTATCATTTTAAAACATTATTGTTTGTTTTCATTTTATTTACTTCGTTCCAAGAATCACTGTATACCTGGAAATTTTTGCTCCTGTATTTTTGTATTTTTTTTTTTGCCCTTTTGCGACAGATAACGTATCGGCTGACTTAAATTCGCCCTTAATTAGCAGTGAAATTGTGACCTGGAGGAAATACATTTGATACAACCCCCACGTCAAGATTGGTTGTCTTGAGGTCAGGTTGACCTGCTTCTGTTCCTCATACCTCAACTAGTATCAACTGCATATCGTGCATTCAAAAGAGAAAATAAGGGCATCATTACATTCTGGTTAAGCAGTTTATCTCATGTGACTTTGGATATGAATATCAAGAGGTAAAAGGTGTCAGATTTGAAAAACGGCCTCCAGGAAAGAGATGACACTGTCATATATTTATAAGGGAGAACATTGATCTAAACTGAAAACCTCCCAGATGAAATGAATCAACGTATCGCTGAATATCCTCAGCGAAATGTATTAACATAAATGGAATGAACCTGGTAGACTTTCACTTGAAGTCATGTGATCTGAATATAAACTATTCTGACAAAACGGAATGAGACAACTGGAAAATGGTCTATTGGTAGGATGTATAATATGTTAGTGTGATGTTAGTTTATGGTTTTTTATGCCCCCCAGCCCGAAAGGTTCGTCGGGGGCATATAGTGTTTGGATCGTCCATATGTGTGTCTTTTTGTCTGTCTGTCCCTAATTCTGTCCTGCTTACAAATAAAGTGCAATATTTCAAGTTTGGATTGTGATACAGTAACCAAACTTAGACTATAAGTTCATTTACGTGTTTCTCACACTTCACTGACATCATATGCCCCTTGGGTAGTGGTGGGGTCAAAATGTAGGACATAGAAATTTGTTGGGACAAGGCCATCAGGGGGCATTTGTGTTTCACAAACACATCTTGTTCTGATAACTATATGTTTATATATTCCCCTACTGTTGTATTAAACACCTATTCTGCTTAAGTACATTTTAATTTATCTCTTTGATTTTCAGATAAAGACGATTCACTGCCAAATCTACAGCCATTGTTCATCACGGTAGATCCAGAGAGAGACACTCCTGCAGCCATTAAAGAATATTGTGCTGGTAAAGAACAATTTAAATCATTTTCTTTCTCTGTCACATTACCTATTCCTAAAATGATATAAATACAGTCATCTCGAATTACCGCCATTCAAAGTCTCATTTATCTTGATATACTGCCATAGGTGATTGTAATCAATGAAACAACTAATTGATTGCCATAGATCACCAGTGTAAAGTAAGGCAGCAGTAGCTAGACCTGGACCCAGTTGCACAACAGGTCGTTAAATTTAATGTGATGTTAACCAATGTTAAACCAATGGGCTAACTGTACGTTAAATTTAACGATGCATTGTGCAACTGGGTCCAGCAAATTAGTGAATTAACTAAACAAGTAACCTTGAAAAACAATGGACTCTTCTGTAAATCAATTACTTAGGCCAGTCCAAATGTGTCTTTAGGGGTGAATGAGTTAAACCAGTTCTTTGAAATGTATGTGTAACATCCGTAGGAATAAAGATAGCAAACATATTACATTTCAAGACCCCTGGCCCCTAAATCACCAATTACTTGCTACTTAAGCTCAAAAAACTTTTGATGATTTTTAAGGTAGAACACAAAATTTATGCTGTGATGGTATATGTTTGTATATTGATGGTATACAAATGTATATAAAGAAAAAAGAAATATTACAAAATTGTTTGAGTACCATACTTAACCTATTTATGCTAGGGCCTGTTCAACATATGAACATTTCAGCTACTGACACAAACTACTCACTGATAAATCATTGACACAAGGATATTGAAAACCGCATTTAATGTCAACGCTCCACAAATTTTATGGTCGGCATAATAGTCTTGTATGAGATTACTCTGTTTCACTAAGTGAATTGTTGAGTTACCTGTTCGATGACGTTTGTTGAGACGTCTGTACCAACTGTGATGAGTATTTGTTCCTCACGTATTTCATTTTGATTTGACTGTGGACTCATGGCGGGTGTATCAGGAATGCTTACTCTTCCATGGCACCTGATCCCACCTCTTCAAGAGGTCCGTGTTTGTCCATTTTTATTTACCAGATTTGTACCTATATCTTGGACATCCTAAAGATTTATACTTTGGTATCTGAGATTTTATATATTTTTTCAGGAAATTCATAAGTGAGACCCAGTATGATTATGTGAATGGTGAAAGTAATGATAATATGTGTCCTATTCAGTCAAAAGTTTTACAAACGACTATATAGTTAAAATGAAAAATAAAAATTGAGCCCGAGTATTGAGTAATTTGGTAAGTTTGGGTGCTGTATTTGATCAGATATTTTGTAGACAGTTTGGTGCTTTAGTAACCGGCTGAACTTTTGGCTACTTGTGGTAGAGTTTTGATTTTAACCAAAATTTATATTGTTTTATGTTTATTTTAATTAACATGCATTTTTCTTGCAGAATTCTCACCAAAATTGCTAGGACTTACAGGAACAGAAGAACAACTCAAAACTGTTACCCGGGCTTATAGGGTGTACTTCAGTTCAGGTCCAAAAGACGAGGATAATGATTACATTGTAAGTTCACTGAGAGAAAAATTCAGCATTTTGAATTTCTAAATTATGCAGACAAACTTTTCTATACCAAAAATAAAAGAATAGAAAATGAAACAGATATTACAGTCAAATCGATTTCAGATGGCTTCTTGTATTAAAGATATCAACTCACCTCGGAAAATAAAAATTGTATGATTCTTGGTTATCATTCATGAGTCGAAGTCCAGATGTTTCAAACTTTTCTAGGTGGTCTTTTGAATTTCAACTAATCAAACATGTCAAAGTTCAAACTGTCTTTCCATTGGAGAGGATAGAGTTATATTTTATTGGTAATCCATGGCAAGTTAGAGACAATATGTTACTTACCCAAGAGAAATAGGAAACTTATTCTAATCAATTTATTTTTATTTTTCAGGTCGACCACACAATTATAATGTATCTTGTAAACCCTAAAGGAGAATTTGTAGACTATTATGGACAAAATAAAAATGCAAAAGAAGTAAGGGAAGGAATATCTAGACACATGCACAAATTTCAACTATTAAATAAAGACACATAGTGAAAATGCCTTTCTACCGTTTTTCATTTTCATTTAGTAGACGTCATATCTTGTATAAGTTTCATCTATAGAATCAGGACAGTGATGCTGCATGTTTATGTTTGCTTTATTCTTCCTTTGTTCAAACAGAAATCAGATTTTCATATCTGAGCATCTCAATATTTGTTTTTGTTATATTACTAAGTGTGCTTGGATATTACATATTTTCTATTTGTAAACCTGAAAAACAAAAAATGAAATAAAGATGAAGAAATAATTCTTTGTTGTTGTTATTGATTCAAAGATGGTTTTGCGTCTCAAATATTTTGTTTACATACACAAATTTGCAACTTGGTGACGTTTAGTTTTTACCATTATTGGGCATCCGTGCTCTAGCGCTAAGGGCATCACACTTTAAACCATGGAGTCTCTCATCTTTGTGAGAAAGTTTTGCCAGTGTACATGTGGAAAGCCGTTGATCTCTTCCTGGGAACAACGTAACCGGGTTCTCTTCTTCACCAGTAAAAACTGGCTGCCACCATATAACTGAAAAGTTGTTGAGGATGGAGCGGGGCACCAATAAAACCCCAATAAACTTTTACCAAGAATGTGACTTAACGTTTTATGAAATATTACAATTATAATGGACCCCTTGGTTTTATGTATTATTTGATAGACGTGAATGTGATTGCTTTTTGATTATTATGTTGTTGAGACTGGCTGATGTTATATTTAATTTGTTATATTCTAATGGAGTTTTGAATATTCATTGGCACTTCTTCAATTATTAGTCCCCTACTGGTGAAACCGGGTGGACTAGATTTTGTCTGTGTCCGTCCGTCCAAAACCTTTGGTTAAAATTTTCCAATGGTTCACCATTCATTTAATAATAGTATTAGGATGCTAATACTTTGCATAGATGTTCTTTAGTGGTCGAACATTAATGTTGGAGAGTAAAACTGGAAAAATATATTAATCATTTTCTTCTTTTTTGACATGTTTTTAGACTATTTGCCCCAAATCTGTAGGTTAAGGTTTTGGTTAAAGTTTTTGAATGTTTCACCATTCATTTAATAATAGTATTAGAATGCTGATGCTTTGCATAAAGGTTCTTTATTTATAATGGTTTCACAGGTAGGGGACATGTATAGATTCATCAATACTCTCAGAATGCTTGTTTAATCTGTCGTATTATAATGGACTTAAGAGTTTCGAATATCCATGGGTACTTCTCCAATTATCTAATATAAAAATCTCAGATACCAAAGTATAAATCAATAGGATGTCCAGGACATAGATACAAATCCGGTAAAAATGGACAAACACGGACCTCTGGAAACCAAGAGGTGGGATCAGGTGCCATGGAGGAGTAAGCATCCCCTGTCGACCGGTCACACCCGCCGTGAGTCCACAGTCAAGTCCAATGAAACACGTGAGGAGTGTATCCTCGTCACAATTGGTACAGACGTCTCAACAACCGCCAACGAAAAGGCAACTCAACATTTCACTTAGTGAAACAGTAGTCGCAAACAAGACTATTATACCGACCATAAAATTTGCGGAACGTTGACATTAAACGCGGTTTTCGATATCCCTGTGTCAATAATTTGTCAGTGAGTAGTTTACCTCTGTATATGAAATCTTCATATGTTGTGCACGCCCTGGCATATCGGATCATTTGTGAAATATAAACTCCATATGCAGGTGAGTGAGGGATATTACTACTTAAATGTGGAAAATTTACGATGGGAAAGCCAAAATCGTCCAATTATCTAATCTGTCGCATTCTAATGTACTTGCAGTTTCGAATATCCACTGGTTTTTCTTAATTTTACTTCAAATATTTCTACAAAAACATGTTCTGTTAATACACAGATAAACAGGTCTTTTATTTGAATTCCAAATTAACCAATTTTCCATCAACATTACCATTTGTAGTTGTCAGGATTAAATAAATATAAACCAAGTCATTGAACTATATATTTTGTTTGATGGAACGATGTTTTACAACAATTTTTCGATCAGAAATGGTTACCGGTTTTTACTGATGGAGATGAAAACCCAGTTATACAATGTACACTGGAAGAGACCATTAATGTGACGTGGATCTACAAGTTAACAGGCAATCATTCTATGAGTGTCAGCTTTAAATCCAGCACGGGTTAATTACTGCTGACCAGTGCAGTCGTTACATTAAGAGTAACAAACATGTTTGAATGTCATTTTAGATGAGAACATTGTATTAATCTAATTTTTATGTAATATATCTACGTTGATGTATTGAAGCTAAACGATCCAATGAAGATGAAATATAATCGACATGAGTTATTCAGTCAACTATTTCCTCATGAATGCACTTAGTCGGACCAGGAAATAGAATGGGCACTCGCGGCTAAACTGCATGGGAACAATGTTCTAGACCATATGCCAGTTCATTATTATTATTATTTCAAAAGTTCCAATAACATGTGCAACGTAATATTCATCTTTAATTCATGTCGTAGAAATAGTTAAAACAATGAAGAATCTATATAATTTATGACCACAGATACATTTTGGTAAAACAGAGAGAGAGAGAGAGAGAGAGAGAGAGAGAGAGAGAGAGAGAGAGAGAGAGAGAGAGAGAGAGAGAGAGAGAGAGAGAGAGAGAGAGAGAGAGAGAGAGAGAGAAATGTATAAAAAGAGTTGAATAATCGGGACGTTTCTTATTGGATACTCGTCCACATGCAAATCCGTGGGCGCCTAAATGGTACATTAACCGTTATAGACTTAATGCATCCACCTTTAAGGACATTTATCTTGTGTAAATATAGAAACACCAGACTGAGAGCTAAACAAACACCCAAAACAAAACGCAATTAGGTTATTGATTATTATTATTATTTTAAATGCACTTTAATGCTTACTTTTCAAAATCATCTAATCACAGGCATGTATAATTTTTCCACCTCTGACGAATTAAAGTTTGAAATAATATTATCATGTTTAACGTCTGTAATAATAGTCGGACAAGCTAAGGACTGACCAGCGTTGTTAAGGTAAACAACAACAACACATGTATGATTGTATGCAGAAAACCACGCCCAGTTTCCTGGTTATTGTCAAACAGGTCACTAAACAGACCGAAAACTAAGCTTATTGAAAATCAACACAAGGGAATCAATACATCACTTTATCGGGATTTTCATTTCAAAACTTGCATAGCTTTGGAAGAGTCTAAAAAGCACTTGCTGAAACGTAAGTTTGATTTTTATTGAAAAATTCAATAATTGTAGAGGTTTTTGAAATATTCTACAAAATAAAGATCGAAATTATTTATAAATTTATGTTTACAGTAGACGCTTAATTTTTATTATTTAGTATTTCTCTTAATTGAAAAGTTATCATTCGTTTCATAGTTTAAGAAATTGCATCTCAATGTTAGAACAAAAAGGGGATGAAAGAAAACTACAACATTAGAAATGCACATTACTTACAAAAATCCATTGAAGGACAAGCCGAAAAGTAGATTCTTTAACTCATATGTAACATTTCTCTTAACTCGATGCAAATTAGTATTCAACATGGAATTATCATAAATATAATTTTACGGCAAATTATGATGATGATGATTTAAAATTGGAATTCAATAGATCATCATCATCATCATCATCATCGCCGTTGTCGTCGCCGTATTCGTCGTCATAGTAAATGTTATTTTTTTGCTGGCGAGGTTGTAAAATGTATAGGTATTGGATCTTTTCGTTAAACCATGTATCTTATTCTGAATCAAAATGAAAAAGAGTTGAGCAACCAGAACGTTTTATTTAAAGTTCACAAGTTCACAAGTGTGAACTATTAAATCAATCCAGTATTCAAGTATATAGTTTGTAAAAGCATGTAAATAATTAAATCAATCTAGTTTTTCAAAATCATTTCATCCATCAAGTAATTGTTTCTACTTTTGTATTAAGTTTGTTTATAATCAACGTTATGGTGTATTAATCTTTGAATCACTTTGCTTTACAATAAAAAGATAAACAGTATAAGCAGAAATTTTAGCGAGGATTCAATATTGGCATTATTAGCGAGGTAGTTAATATCGCTAAAATTGAAAAATTCATTCCTCGTCGGAGGTAAGAGGTAGTGGAATTAATGATAACTGTAAATTGTAATCAGTGTTCGTGTGGCTACACCATTCATCTGATTGTACAAAACTAGGTACATTTTACTGTTCTGACTGTAGTGCTATAGTATAACGCTATACTAGATATATACTGTGTAAATAAAGAACGATATATAGCCTGGTATAAATAAATTTCATAAATGTATATTATCATAAAATCGCTGAAATTTACTTATCGCTAAAATTAAATACCAAATTTGTGTCTCGCTAAAAATCCACTTATACGATAAGGGATCGGCAGATAAGAAACAATCCAGTGAATCAATGGACAAATCTATTAATTTACATTTTGTTGATTTATTGTAATTGAAGACAATCGAGTTTCCAGGATACACATAGAAAATGTACTTGTCAGACGGATCACAAAATATACCTTAGAGTATAAGCATACCGAAAACCAACGACATGGAATCTATATATTAGTTTATTACCATTTTTATTCTACCAAATTGCAGAAATATGAAACAGAAAGTGTGTAAAATGTGACCGAAAAAAAGCGAAAATGACGAGCAAATTGCTTGTTTATCTTGTATTATAGCTAAAGGAATCTACTGCATACACGACATTAAAAAAATCATTTTAACTGCAGGTATGTTGGCGTAATGAAATGTCCATAGACTAGCAAAACATTTAGTAAAGGAATCTCAAAATAGTTTTAGTGTTCTAGTTTGTGACCTCGCTGGGCTATTTTGACTTCCTCAACTTCAAAATATGTTTATAATGTCATAATTCAATTTTCAGAAATATGCGACGTGGACCAAATCCCCCTGGACCCGCTGGTGGACCTGGAAGAGGTCCAAATCCCCCTGGACCAGTCGGTGGCCCTGGTAGAGGACCGAACCCACCTGGACCAGTTGGTGGACCAGGTCGGGGACCAAATCCCCCGGGACCTGTTGGTGGACCTGGTAGAGGACCAAATCCTCCGGGACCAGTTGGTGGGCCGGGCAGAGGTCCAAATCCCCCAGGACCGGTCGGTGGACCAGGACGTGGTCGTTTCTAGATGTTGTATATGCCTATGTCATTTGATATGTAATATCAAATTATAGAAGTGATTAACCTGACATTTTTTCATCCGGGTACGACCTTACGAAGCCTTATAGTTTTATAATTTGTAACAGAAAAGAATCAGTTATGAATTAAAATTCAGGGACAAGAAAAAAAGATACAAAATACTAACGGACAAATTCATCAAATGGAATGCATATGGGACCATTAATACACCATATTTGTTCTACACTTTGCATTGATTTAGGTCATGTTTAATTTATTTTGTTTGTGCTGAGTCATAGATGTAATTTTCATTGTTGACCAATTTTTCATTGAATTACTTTTGTCAAATAAAATTTTGTTTGAACAAAGGATAAAGCGTTTTAGTATATATTTACAGTTTTTCTCACAGTTAACTACACTTTTCTCGGTCAAAAAAATTTACATTTTTTTCTTATTAATTGATCGTCCAAAAATATAGTGCAATATTATTGTACTTCGTTAATACCCCAAATCAAAATATTTTCGTGTTCTTTTATATAACATTTGATATGGGGGCATCAAACGGTCTGGCGATGTGAAATTTAAATTTAACTCTATTGTATGGGTTTTTGCACATCAAATTTGACATCTTTCTCACATTTATCTTGATACAAAACCATAGGTTTGCGTCTCATTCGTTTGACGGTAGTATACGTTTATAAGTTTTGTTTCAGTGAAGAGAAACGCTGATTACACTGTACGAAGAAGAGACTGTAGGTTTTTCGGAAAATAAACTTGAATATTTTCCATGATAATCAGCTTAGGTTCCGTGCTGCTTAGAGGGAGAAACACCACAATTCAAAACGTGATATTCTAACCACTTTGCCTGTTGAGTTACTCCCCCGATATCAATCGCAATACCGGGTTTTATGTCGAATTAACGATTACATTTCTGTGGTCAATATTCTCACTCTTCCGATAAACCAGGACAACATTATTTAAACATTGAGTTGCTTTCAGTTGGCATTCATGGGCAGATGAATGCCAAGTGGACAAAGGCAAATTCCATGAATCGCGTTAGCATTAAATTTAATGATAAATTTGCTTTGTTCGATTGGCATTGGGATTCATAAGCCCATGATTGCCAACTGAAAGCAGTTAAATGCTTATATTTACTTGTTTTCTATGCTCGTATTTTTTTTAATTGGATTTTAAGTTTCCATAAAGAATGCCGACCCATTTTTGTACGTACAATTCCTGGAACAGCCGTTGGCAATTATGAGATGATGGACGACATTTTTTTTAGTTATATAGTATCAGTGTCAACGAGTAACCACTATAAAAGATGACTATTTTAGCTTTAATTTGAAGAATTTAACATTAAATGAACCAATATTACAGAACATTTTTAATATTTTGTAAACTCTAAGATGGACCGTTTGAGTCCCCGAGGGTATACATAAACCTAGTACCTGGTATTTCGGTACCAGCTGTTCATATTATACTAAAGTAATATTTGGCACTGTTAATATTATTTAAATTCGAAAATTTTCTAAAGCTAACATAGTCATTTTTTACAGTGGTTACTCTTAGACGGATTTTGGCTATACTTTTAGAGATATTATTTGACCTTGTATGATACCACTTTATCTTCAGAAAAAACACATACTTTTCAAATAGGAGCTCAACTGATGAAGTCTAATTGACAGAAACGATATCTTGAGCATTATAACTTTGGTATTATGTTTATAATATATATATTACAAATATAATACCAAAATTGTAGTTTAAAATAAGACAAAAGGTAACAGAAGCCATAGCAATGCGATTGTTTCTGTCATTACAATTTCAATAGATGAGTTCCGAAACAAAAAATTGGTAATATACAAGGCCAAACATTTCAGGAAATGTATTCCTTAATTCCTTAATTTGATTAACCACTGTAAACAGAATGCTATCTTAGCTTTTGAGGGGTTTAGAATTTAAACAGTGCTAATCATTCGTAATATTACATTGCGTTAATTGTAATAGATAGTAATAGTAATAGTAATAGATGTATTTAAATACTTTATTTGAAATTTAACTATTTCACTGTATATAAAATGCTGACATACTTGTTCGATAGGGTTATTTCCCTTGGTTTGATTTTGAGTTCACTGATAATTATTTACTTTTGAAAGCTGATGCCTATCCTTCACGACACCTGATCCCACTCCTTAATTTTAGAGAGTCCGCGTTTTTGTCCATTATTTACAATGCCTGTATGTTGTTTAATGGGTTTCCGTGCAGTCTGCATGTTGACCTCTATAATTTAATGTACATTTACTGTACAGGTTTTTACTTTCATGGGTTTTCACGTTTCTCTATCTCCTGAAACGATCGCGGTGTCTGGAATTCGCGGATTGGGAATAGTGTCTGGAATTCGCGGATTGGGAATAGCTCACAGTTACATCAGTCCATTCTAGGACTACCAATTATATATTATATATATTTCCTTAAAAAATTTATTGACTGTTTCTTAAATTCACGGATTTATTAGCATCGTGAGTTATTTTTCCGCAGTATACATAAAACAAACACTTGTTTCAGAGAAATAGATATCAATATGGTGATTTTTCAATAGTTCTTTCGTTTCGTTTGCAAATTAAACTGAATTGAGATTTAAAATAAATCAATATGACCATGTAGCAGACAAGATAGTACTAAGGTTGTTGATACCCGTGTCACAGTAGGTGCCGGCACGTTAAAGAACTCTCACTGCTCAACGGCCGTAAGCATAGATCAAACTTTGAAGCCCTTCACCGGCATTTGTGACGTCTCCATATGAGTAAAAGATTCTTGAGTGGGGCGTTAAATAACAATACAAACAACAAACCAACAACCTATATTTATTTATAAATATCAATGAACACAAACAATCTTACCGATACAGAATGTATGATTGCCTGTCAAGTAACTTGTCAAATCAACTCCATCTATGACTAAAATAAAGCAAAATTAAAAGTATTTCATTTCAAAAACCCTAATCGAAGAATGTCTGAAACGATGAGATATCGGTATTTATCATGCGATTAGTGATATAACTTATTATTTTATACAATTAATTTCATATCGTATGTCGACAGGGGATCACAAATCGATTGAATGTATTGAAAATCAGACAAGAGAAATATTCTTTTGTCGTATATCAATCAAGCGTATGCAAAAAAAATAAAAAAAAATAAAATAAAAATAAAAAAGAAAAATAAATCCCCTTTCAGATTTGCCATTTTTCTTCATGTTTTATATCCAGATCATCGTATTCTAAAGGACTCGTAGTTTCGATTACCCATTGGTATCTCTTCAGTTTTATCTAAAGTATAATTTCAAAACAGAAACACGGCATTAAAGAGGTAAAACGTACCTTGTTATGTAAAGAAGATGGACTCCAAAGAAAACATCAAACTTAGAGAGTGTACCGGAGGCAGACAACGACACTTGTCGTCAATTCTATTATTGTCTATTATTCCTGTCGGTCTTCTGGTTGCTTTGTTTTCAAACAATGTCTATGAAGATGCCACCATTTTACAATCAGACAGACGAATGGTTAGTGATATTTTATTCAGCATGGAAATCGGAGAGGTTGTGCATCATCTTCTCTATGAATGCGACGCCTCCATACTGTTTCTGAGAGAGGGGAATTTAACCGAGATCAAAACGAAACTTGATCAAGAATACGAGGAGGTTGACAAGCTGTTACGCATGTTAAGCAAATGGCCGTCATTCCTTCACAATAAATTGGAAAGTTATTTTGCATCTTTGTCTCAATTTCAGCAACACTTGGCGGACTTTAGAGACCGCGTACAGTCGATAGATTGCACGATGAAGGATATCATTTCTTTCTACAATTATAACAACGATATAATGATTAACACAATGACGAGGGACCTTAAAACATATTCCTCCGGAATAGTTTGGCAGCAACTGGTGGGTTATCAAATGTTGGTGCATGGCAAAGAGGAAACTGGTATAGAGGGCGCAATAGGTGAATCAATTTTTCTGGCAGGTAACTCATTTTATTTTCTAAAGAATTTATTTCAATTTGGTATATTGAATATCACAAAATAAATAAACGGATTATATAATTTTTAAGAAGGTAATGAAGAGAAAAATGACCATAACCTAATACTCCCAAATCTATTCCCGCATCAGTAAATCATTATTTCATTTATTTAAAGTCTAAATGCATCACAGTTTACACAATGTCGCTTGGAAATTTATCTGTTCCAAAATGCTTTTACTTTCGAAAATGCCTTGAGGTCAAATAAAGCTCATATTGCAGATGATCACCGGCTCTTTAGGATTGTATTGATTGATGTGCACTGCGATACGCACTCTTCCATGACTCTTACACTCCAGTATATATATTTATTTATTATATCGCCTATGATATAAGTTTCACCCCCTCCCAATTAAGAAAATTATCTAATATCTAAATACAGCTTTCAATCCTCAGTTTTTAAAACCAAGCCTCTGATGTCCCCAGAAATAGTTTTTGGTAGGCAGTTTCCCCATAGTAAATCAACATCCCAGTGTTGGTACCATTCTTAGAACAGTGCATTTCCACAAGTTGAGAGGGGAGTGGATGACAACTCTTTTATTATTATGTAATCATCAATCACACTACGTTTAAAGAAGTTGTTAATCGTTTTAAACATTATTTATATTTAATTTAACTTCTTTCGTTATATTTACTTTTATAATTCAAAATCCCGTCGAGACTGGTTTTTTTTTGCAATCGATAATACACTGTGTACCTGTTAAAAATTGGAACCGTTCACAACTCACGTCATTGAGAACACGCAGGAGGTCCCTCCACAGCGGGCATTATTTTAACACCGCGAACGACCACCCCTGCTACTATATTTTAATCGTTTTTGCTTGTCCTTTTGAATAGATAATAATGAGAGATGGCATTTTAATTATTAGAAAATCTTATTTCAATAGAGCTAGGGGTACAGCAGCATATAAATTCACGTCGGTTATCAATTGTGAAGATTCTGAGATTAATTAAATAGAAATGATGTCCCTTATTTCAGAATCTTTTGATGAAGACACATTACTATGGTATCACCGGAAAATGATACTTGGTCGTAACAGCTTGATCAGTGCAAAACAGTATTCATCCAGAGTGAAGAAAATGATAGAGGACTTGTGTACAGAGACACCGCTACAAAATCAGTTAGACTTAATGAGAACTGAAATACTTCAGTTTAATGGCAAGTTTAATAGTGTTCACAAAGCGTTATCATGGTTTGGTAATATGACCGAGTACATGAACATTCTAAAAAGAGTACAAGACGCCGCAGGACAGGTTAGTAATCTATATAGGATGTTATGGTAATAATATAGGATGTCAAGGTATTTATATAGCATGTCATGGTAGTTATATAGGATGTCAAGGTATTTATATAAGATGTCATGGTAATTATATAGGATGTCAAGGTATTTATATAAGATGTCATGGTAATTATATAGGATGTCATGGTAATTATATAGGATGTCAAGGTTTTTATATATGTCTAGGTAATTATATGGGATGTCAAGGTAATTATATAGGATGTCATTGTAATTATATAGTACGTCATGGTAATTATATAGGATGTCAAGGTATTTATATATATGTCTAGGTAATTATATGGGATGTCAAGGTAATTATATAGGATGTCATGGTAATTATATAGTACGTCATGGTAATTATATAGGATGTCATGGGCTAGTATTTCAAACTCCTCGTTATGGAATACCTTAGTATTTCAAACTTGGAGTTATCTGACATTATTTCAATACTTTTCGTAACACGACAAATTAGACTTTATATCCCAGCATTATGGGACAAGTTAGTGTTTCACATAATAAGTTTGGACAGGTTTATAATATATCAAACCTGCCATTATTGCACAGTAATTCCTTCATATACAAGAATGTAGGCTGGGCATATTTTCAACACACCATCTTTGGTAATAATTTTAGAATATTAAACATGCTTAATATAGAAATAGTAAAATACAAAACAGGAATTTGTAAATTTTCACGTACAGAAGGGAAAATGAATTAGATTAAAATAAAAAGTTGATGAATATAAGAAGGGGCGTCTACCAATTTAAGGTCAAAGGTTACGGTGAAATCTGTGATACTTTGCTACTATTGGCTGGATAAGTTATTTAGTTTTCAGGCGGTAATTTTTGTATTTACTAATTGTTGAACACGAAAGTTTCAACCCGGGTTTTGCTGTTCCTATGAATCAACCTGAAACTATTTACTTATGTAACTGTCTTCTGTTTTATTTTCAGGAAATTATAAACATACTAGATGAGGAAATCAGCTCCCTAGAAACTGATTTAATAATTAGCATTGTCATCACGTCTGGATCACTAATACTTTCACCTCTGATAGTCAGTTTTGTATACAAACTGACAAAGAAACTTCAAATATTTGCCGAGGCGTTACACAGGAAAACAAAATGTTTAGAACAGGAACGAAAACGCAGCGACACACTCTTACATCAGCTACTTCCGGTTCCTGTTGTGCAAAAACTGAGAAACAACCAACTAGTGAAGCCTGAGTGGTATTCGTCAGTGTCAGTATATTTTTCTGACATTGTCGGATTCACGACAATATGTAGTCAAAGTTCACCACTGCAAGTTGTAGAAATGTTGAATTTGATATACAAAACGTTTGATGATCGTATTGATATCCACGATGTCTACAAAGTTGAAACGATAGGTAAGATTTTAGGCATTAGCAATAAGAGTAATTTGTGTGACAAATGATGTAAGTCATATGTACCGGTTGAACAAACCGGATGGTCCTTGAGATAAAACAAACACATTGAAGATTCAATTTTGACAAATACAAAGATGGGATCGGGTAGAATGGGAGGTAAGCATCGACTGCCGACTTATTATACACGCTAGTAAGATCACAGGCAAAAACATTGGGATGATTCAGTATCCACTACCGAATTTGTAATACATCGTTTATTTAAAAAGTGGTAAATATGCAAATTAAATTCATTAAAGCGATAGCAGAATTCTCGAATATTGGCTTCAAATACGACTCTATTTATTCCCGATACAACAACCTATTGCTGAGTAGATTTTTATCTGAAATTAGGAATATGAAATGGTCGTATGATTACGCCACAGCATAAATTACCAGAAGAAATAAATATAAAGACTAAGAATATTGCTTCTAATTTGACCAATTTTGATTGTGAAATACATAAAGTACAGATGTCAAAATCTTATTCGTAAGACAATCTAAACGATATCATGTAGATGCCGAGAACAGTTTACGGACATGTATCCTATGGAGATTTATCTATCAATGATGGGGCTAACATTACAAGCTGACAAATCTCCAGTCACATTCACTTTACTTTAAATTTTTATAGATGAAAACAAATACACACTTCAGACAATTGTAATGAGCTAGTTCAAACAAAGATGGTATATATTATCCATAAAAAACTTACTAACATCGTTTTATGCGAATTTCAGACAGAGAGAGAGAGAGAGAGAGAGAGAGAGAGAGAGAGAGAGAGAGAGAGAGAGAGAGAGAGAGAGAGAGAGAGAGAGAGAGAGAGAGAGAGAGAGAGAGATTCTTTGTTTTTAATATAGACATTTTGTTTTGGATAATTATATTTTTTCATTCGACAACGTAATAAGTCAATCTTGAATTGATTGTGTTTAAATCAATGTATATTGTATTACTGTATGTTAATTGAAGAAATGAATGCCATATAGGAGAAATCGCCAACTTCAATTCACAGGTGATGCATATATGGTAGCTTCGGGTTTACCACAGCTAAATGGCAACCGCCATTTTGCGGAAATATGTCATTTTGCTTTAGAGGTCCTGGAGACGATATCTGAGATACATGTCCCTCATCTTCAAAATCTCGCTCTCAGGGTTAGAATCGGAATTAATTCTGGTGAGTATTCATTTACTTCATGAGATCTTTCGTAGAAAATTATGAATATTCTTATGACTGAGAAGATTGTTCAATTGGCCGTCTTAGCCAATTCGATTTCAGGAGTAGCTGAGTAATACTCAAGTTATTTGCAAAAAAAAAAAAAAAAAAAAAAAAAAAAAAAAAATCTCAGCTTACGGCAAGTTAAGTACTTATCCACATCTATAGGTGATTTTGTTGCGTTGGCATAAAACACAAGAGAAGTGATATTCACCTCGATCTTTGGCTTTGGTAAAATCACCTCCTAAGATTTGGTAAACCAACGGTTTAACCTTGACAAAAGTCAATGATTATTTGTCATGTCGTTGTGTAATGTAAACCTGTTCCACACTTACGCTAAGAATCATCGTTTAGTACAGGACTGGCCACAGTAAGTTGTGATATAAATAAACCATGCGTATGGTTTGTATACGAAAACCCCGAAATAAACATGTGAAAATATCCAAGTCTACAGCATTCTTTTTCGACCGTGAATGACTTTTGGTATCATCGTCTGTTTATGGTAACTCAGATTATGTTTATTTTTTTTTGTTTTCTATTGAAGGACCAATCGTTGCAGGAGTTGTTGGACGTAAAATGCCGAGATATTGTTTGTTTGGAGATACGGTGAATGTGGCGTCCAAAATGGAATCGTCTGGAGAACGTAATCATATTTTGTATTATTGTACCAGTGTAACGCAACTTTTTAAAATCTAAATGTTTTTTTATACCGTGTTTAAAATTTGAAATATTTTCACCTGTAAAAATTAGACCATGGTAGGAAGTCCCCAATCTTTTCCTATATATTCGTCTTTTTTCCCGCAGTAAAATTTGGTTTCATCTCTAGAGCAAAAACGACTCGATCGATTCCGCTCATATTTCAGCACTTTAATATGCGGAATTCAGGGTCACAGATCGTTTTCTCGACTTTTCTAAAAATTCCTTAAATAAGTTACTTCCCAATTTCATTTTGAATTTTGTGCCATTGATTACTTCCTAACTACTAAAGGCCAGACATCCTAGTTCTGCTCATCGGTTTTAAATTTGATTTGAGTTTCCCCTGAAAAAAAGCTCGTTAAGTGGCTGAAAAATAAGACATAATTTTGTAGACTCAAAATCAGATAAATCTCAAAATATCTCTATATCACTATACACTTTTAAGAAAGTTATTCAAATGCATATGTTTCATAAGGTGAACATGTTTCAAGGTCAAGGTCACAGATGTCGTTGAAGTCCTAATATCTAAATATCCCCCAAACTATCAGGGTGTAATATAAACGTATACATGAAAGCTTTGTAGGGTGTGCAGTGGAAAGTTTGTTAGACGTTTCAAGGTTATCGGATCAAATATTAAGGCCTCAGCTCAGTTTCAAAAATTCAACTATAAATAGCCAAAAAAAAAAACCAAAACAATAGACTTTTCATATTCATATTAGTGTTAAGATATGCAGGGAATTGGCAGATAAAATATGTGTATCCGTGAAATTTTAAGGTAATCGGATCAAAGGTCAAAGGTCAATTTGAAAATTTCAAATCTAAATAGTTCAGTTACTGTATTCTCATAAATATTAGCGTTGAATATTTGTAAGAAATAATCTGATAAATATTTGTGTGATGTTTCAAAATTGTCAGATCAAGGTCAAGGTTACAGCTATATTTGAAAACTTCAACTCCGCGTACTTAAACAACTTTATACATTTCGTATAATGTATATGTAAGTGTCAAAGATTTGTAGGAAATGTGCTCATTCGATTCAATTCAATGACAAACTGAACATCCAAAACAATATCTAGTATTAGTATTTTTTCTTGTGTTGAAGTATATATTTGATAACTACGTTTATAAACAGTTTTATTTGTTATGAGCAGGAACTAGACATCACGTGATATCATCATATTTCTATATTCAGCTTCAAAGATACAGATATCGGAAACTACATACGAAGGACTATCAAAGTATCCAGATTTTGTAACTTCTGAAAGAGGAAATATACTCGTAGAGGTCTGTATAAAAAAATTAGATTGGAAGTTATTGGAACCGTAATGCCATGAAAATAAATATCTTCTCACATGGTCGAGTAATTAAAAACAAATATTGTGCATAAGCTATGTTAGTGGCCAGCGTGGTCGAGTGGTTAGATCATTGTGCTTTAAACCACGAAGTCTCCCACTCCTCCTGGTCAGCGCAGGTACTTGTATTTATAACTTTACAAAGATAAAGATGAATTTTAAAGTAATATGAATATTACTAAATTATAATTTTCAGTTGTTAAATTCACGTCTTGTTAATAGTTTAAAAAATCTAAATTACAATCATAAAAAGATGTACGGAATAGCCTAGATTTTGAAGAAAAACGATTAAATATGACGTTTGAATAATTATTAATAATTAATAACTACTTCCCGGGAAGTAATGTAAATGATGTAATCGACCTATATACAAGTAAACTTTGGGTCAAACATTCGGAGAACCTTTAATGCGCATGTACCACCACTGAATATCTCGAGCTATTACTAACTCATCCCACCCGGTCTCGAAAAATCAATGTCGGCAATATATCGTATATATATATATATATCACTAATTATTTCCAATAACAATTCCGTGATGTATTAAAGTAAATATACTACCAGAAACATATCTCTGATACAACACCTAGAATAAAGGCCGATTTTAACAATGACCGAGTGTGTTATGGGCCGAATGTGTGACACTGAGAGTGCCCGAGATTTCCCTGATCCTGCATGGTAAAAATATTTGTTGACACTAAAGCAATGTCGGGAACACGTGGTCGGAATCTTAAATTGACTGATTTGGCACGGGAAAGACACAGACAGATATAAAGTGTCGGGCTTTATGGGTTAAGATGTAACGGGATGCAAGTATGACCTTTGGATTGCATTATGTGGAAAATTAATGTGGATATTCAGTAAAACGAATGTCTGTTTAGCCAGGACGCTTTCTGTTTCTTTACACTTACAGTTTATCTGTTTTTAAAACGTAGAGTTGTATATAATTAATATATGCCTAGTTCATATCAACTCGAAAAATATGAACAATTATCATACCTTAACTGTAATTATGTGGAGTGTATTATTTCGATACGGAGAAATTTTGACAACTTATCATACATTGGATGATAGATGCACACCTCTCGCAATGTTCTTCCTTGACAATCGGTAATCTTCGTAAAGCTTTTCCTGAAATTTGATTAACAATGGCCAGAATGGTCGCCAATTCATAGGAACGGATCTAACGCACAACGTTTGACCAGATTATTGTAATTATACGCGTCCATTTCTTCTTTTATCCACCAGGTGATCGGTTTGGGATGTATACGAGATAAAATATTGCATACAATCTGCATGTTAAATTTTTGAAAAGACGACATTTCATATTGCTTTAAAACAACAGATGAGTGGCAAAGTCTTTAAATAGTCACGCCACTCGTTTAATCAAGTCAAGCAAGCAACTTAGAACAAAGCTATGAGTCTTCGAAATACCTTTAGTGGTCAGAAAAACATAGTCCGATTTGTTCGCAAGTGGCAATGACCCATTTCTTTTAAACTTGTCGCAAGTATAGTCGTACGCCCAAGTCTAACATTTGCGACCTATTGGAAATGGTTCTCAAATACCAGCTTATCACAGTAAACGGCCATGCTTGTATTAGTCCAGTCAGCTAGAGCATGCGAAAAATCCCGGATTCGAGTCTTAATCCGAGACTTTGGACTTTATAACAGGTATACTAAAAGCCACATAACCTGGCGAGGAGGAGTCTTGTGAAACCTTTCTTTACCTGGACGAGTTTAAATTTTAGGTAATAAAGCATAACATCAAAACTGCACTGACGAGAGTAATCGTCCCTATTTGTCACTATACATGAGAAAGTATCCAGTGAAGAATAAAACGTTTTTCCCGTGCAGCTTGTCATAGCCGTATGATAATCAAATGGTTACTCCGCCCCTCTATCTTAATATGTGAATCGGAGTATAGTAAATTGATTTACTTGGCTAAAAAGCGAACATTAGGGGTCTGTCGAATGAAAGTAAAACCATTTCCCATATTACAGTGGGCGTGACACTTTAACGAATCTTTTCGATGAGACCATAGGACTGTTGAAAATTCTTAACACTTCACGCACTGCTGGTGTTACCTCTTTGCAAGTAGTGACGTGATACAACAGCCAAGCAATTCATTGTAAACTGGCCCCGATGGTATCATTTATGTGATCTCTAATTATAATCATATACAAATGTGAAAAGTATGGCTTTAGTCTTTTTTAGAGGTTTTCACCTCACATAATACAGAACTGTCGGATTGTCGACCACGTCCGGTGGTCTATTGGAAGGGGTTTCGACTCGTAGGCAGTAAATTTTGATTTTTTAAAATTTTTGAACGGTGTTCTACGCCACACACCCAACAGTTTTGCAGTTATATTTTTTGGCGGCCAGTTTTGATTGGTTGAGGAGAGAACCCGGTTACAATGTACCAGATGAGAGATCACTGGCCTTCCGTAAGTAAACTTTACGGAAGCAAGTTTCCGGTTCGATTCACGATACCAGTTCATACCATAAACTTCTTTGCAAAGCGGTGGACATGCGCAGTGAAAGTCAAAGTTCTTTCGAATAAGACTTAAAATATAAAATATGTTCTACCGTGTCACAACAGGCGTGGACACGTTTAAAAGTCCCCACTGCTTTAGCGTCAGTATATATAGCCCAGGTCAAAAAGACACTATCGAAACGTGGCACTATTGAATTGCAATATTTCAATTTAAAAGGTATCCTGCATTGATTAATATGTTTTTATTATTTCGTAGGGCAAAGGGACAGTGAAAACATACTGGCTGCTTGGAAACAGGAAGAATTGGCCCTCTGGATCACAAGAAAATCAAACATTTTAAACATATCACGAATGCTTCTCCAAATTGATAAACGGGATACAAGAACATATGGAATTGATATCAGACTGCATTTCCATTGCAAATATGGATATGGATAATTATAAACCATTATGGTACCCTTGAGATAGATAATATTTTTCTTAATCATGAAATTTAAATGCAACTGACCAAACTTTATCGGTACTGATAACTTTTTAAGATATTCATAAATATTCTAAACTCTGTTATATTCTTAATGGACGATATCGTATTCTTAGTATAACCTCCATCCATTGTATACAACTATATATATATTTTGTTCAATGATTCTTTGATTTACAATATAACTAATCTTACAGCTAATATTATGATAGCATAATTCTGTGGTTTTATTGTGTTACAAAAAAGGGTTCATTTAAAATATCCATCACATAGTTTTATGCTTAAAGAGACATTGGCTGTGTTTACCAATATATATATATATATATAATATATATATATATATATATATATATATATATATATATATATATATATATATATTGTACTTTTTATTTTTGTCACATGTACATGATGTACGATAATAAATATTTCAAATAATTACATGTATAAGAGATTCGGGATACCATTATCCAAACGTTTAAATCCAATTTCAAAGATAATTTCATGTTTTATGATGTGATATATATTACATTTGCCTGATAATATGACATACCCGCTACAGACATCCCAGATGATGAATGGTCATTAATGTTATGTAATACGGTATACTGAAACCAGGATTAGCCACTCAACATACAAAATACAACATTTATATATATATATATATATATATATATATATATATATATATATATATATATATATATATATATATATATATATATATATATAAATATATATATCTATCTTTGCATCACTTGACGTCCGCACGTTAAAGAACCCTCACTGCTCAATGGCCGTAAGTGCCGAGCATAGGCCAAAATTTGAAACCCTGCACCGGCATTTGGTGACGTCTCCATATGAGTGAAAGATTCTTGAGTGGAACGATAAACAACAATAAACAAACAAACAATTTATTAAATATGGAATATATAATATCTTCCTTACTGTTTAGTTGTTTTTTGTTTTGTCTGAATCAAATCGGATCGCGCTGTCGCGTTATTTCTACTATTTGCAAAATATTACTAGTATATACGTAATCACGTATCAACATTACAAATATATTTCAGACATGAGATCTATAATTTGAATGTCATTCGAAAGATAATTCACAACATGTGTAGGAGTTCCCATCTATCCCTCACGATAAATAAGAAGTAAATGAGATCAATTTAGTCGTACATCTTAAACAACAAATATGGCGTACAAGTTTTCTATCCTTTCATCGCTAGTTACTCTGAGCTTGATTGTTGTTTCAAATGGAATACTGCTAAAGGGAGGTAATTCAACTAGTGTGCAGAATAGCTTAGAAGATCGTGTGCAAGTCATGTTCCAGGAATTGCAAACGCTAAAACAGGAACTGACAGATACAAAAACTGAGCTAATAAGCCTTCAGCAACAGTACGGTATGATTATAGTTACTTTTATAACTGATTGTTCCAAACACTTCAAAACAAAATTTAAAGTAAATAACCCTTGGGTTTCGTTTTGTGATAAAAATACCACCAAAATATGTTTTAAATGACGTTATCAAATGAAGACATATACAGATGAACCTCACTTTTTAAAAGACCACCTAAATGACTGACTCAAAGTGTGGTCTGATTTGTGAGGTGGTCTTTTGACTGAGGTTTGGTACTTATTCGATATTTATCAAGAGCATGGAAAATTATGGTCTGAAAGGTGAGGTGATCTTTTGTTGATGTTCCACTGTAATCGTAAAATATTCCGTTACGCATTTTTATTCAAAAGAAAAGAGGGTAGATTTAATACATAGAAATCGACAATCGAGAGAGATGGGTAAATATATGTTTGAATATAAGTTTTTTTTATTTAATTTCGCGTAATATTCCACAATGACTCAAATTATCATTTTACACAGTCTTTTGACAGTGTCATTTAAGAATCAACATAAACGTCAAGGTTTCTTAGTATTAGTGATATGAATAAACGGATTACTAGGTTTAAGGAGAAATATATATATTATGTTTATACAGAACAAAATACACATACAAATACGTTTGTAAAGCAATTGTAAGTATTCATACAAATATTTCGTTTTGTGTTTAAGATATTTATATACTGATAGTGTAGGAATGGATCGGGCACCTACGTGTATGTATTCAGCTCTAATACGATATTCAAAGGGGACAGTGTCGCTTAATTAGAGCGTTGTTATTTAAACAAGAAGATTCCTTGTTAGATATATTTTGTCTTACTATTTAAAATACTGAGGATCGGATATGTTTTTTTTTCTTCAGTTTGTTGCTCTGCAGCATTTTCCAAGTGCAAAATTGTCACGGTAATTGGAACAATGCGTTTCCTAAACGCACCTCGTCTTCATTAAAAAGATGACAGAGGGGGCTTCGTGTCCGAGTGGTTAGAGCATAGCGCTTTGAGCCGAAGGGTCTCTCACTTCCCCTGGCAGCTAGGCTGATTTTCGTATGAAAATTTGTTACTTCCAGATGACAGATGCTCTCTGCCCGAGTAAATTGTAACCGGGTTAATACCTCCACCATTAAAACTGATCGCCACCAATTAACCTCAGAATTGTTGAGTGTGGCGTAAACCACTATTCAAAATAAAAATCACGACAATTTCTTCTTTATTTTTCCAGACGCATTGCGACTTGCCAATACAGATGTGGCTTTCCTAGCTTACCTTGCTACAGATATAGTCAACCCACCAGCTGGACAAACCGTCATCTTCAATGAAATAGAAACCAACACGGGAGACTCATACGATAACTTAAGCGGTGTATTTCAGGCCCCAGTGAGTGGTTCATACAATTTCGATTTCACTGGAGCTTCTCCACATAATCCTAGTTCAGCCTATATAATGCATATCTTTATCATTAAAAATGGTAAAAGAGAATCGTATGCATTCCTTGACCATTCTACCGACCATTGGATACAGTCATCTGCAACAGCCGTTCTTCATTTGCTTGAGGGAGATCGAGTTTGGGTTGAAATCGTGCAAGTGAGTGGACCTCACGTCCTTGCAGGACATAGGTTGCTGGACGACGCGGCGCATACACAGTTTTCCGGTTTTCTTATTCATGGAGATTTATCGTAAATACATAAAGCTTTTACTTTGAATTTATAACGTTGATAAACTTTTAATCGATATTTTAGCTAACCATGTACTAAAATGGTGTATAAAATTGTTCAATTCACATAACTTGGCGAGTTGGGGTAATCTTTTGGATAATTCTATTCAATTTAAGGTTAAGATAGGCCGTACAGAAAATGAGTTTTAATCCCCAGTGGATTAATCGTAAGAATTATGACAAGTAAAAAAGAACAATATTTTTTGTTAGTGCAATTTTTATGCTGCAGTACTTACAATTCAAACTCGTCCAGGTCAAGACAGGGTTCACGGGGACTGCATTTGACAGTTTATAGGGATTTGCCTATAGTTGTACAATAGCGCAATTCCTAGTACATGTTATATTAGATTTCATGCATATGCTTGATTTGAACACTTGAACTCTGGACCAAGGAATATTCTAGGAAGATGATTTGTTCGCTGGGCAACTTGAACTTCTAATATTATTTTCTATGAATATTTTAAAAGTTACAATGCTCAAGACGATCGTTTCTGTCAATGACCGATAGATACATAAATGTTGGTATATTCACCTCCGCGTGTATGGGACCGTTTTAACAAATAACGAAGCAATTATAAAAAAGTTATGATTTTAAAAGATATTTCACGTAGTGGCACAGTTTGCAAATTATCTCTCACAGCGTTATTCGTTAATAACCCACGCAAATATATCTACGGTTACCATGGTTTTATTTGCCTGCACGGTCCATCCCGTACGGTTTTCACCTATCTCCGATTCATTGACACACACACACACATACACACACAAACACACACACACACACACACACACACACACACACACACACACACACACACACACACATTGAAATATAGAATATTCAAATAAGAAACCTTTATTTCATTGAAACTATCATGAATAATAACTAAACTAAACTAAATCGTTAGTGTTCACTATGCTTCACCCTATTTCATCCATTCTCCCGTTTTCGGCGAAGTATCAATGTCTGTCATATTTGTGTTGCATAGCTAAGGTGTAGGTTATTGTTTCTTTTTAGTTTGTACAGTCAAATATCTACCATCACCAAGTTGTGGTAAAGGTAATGGACAAAACAATGTTATAAACCAATACTTTCCGAATACGTCATGTATATTTCTCATTAGAGAACTCGAACCAAACTTCTTCATTCCTATGTTTGCTTCATATGCGGTCTGACCAGTTCTTATAATTCTTAGCTGTCGAATTAATAGCCACAGAGCCAGGCAGAACCCACCTAAACTGGCATACAGTAAGTTTATGAAAAACAGATATTTTGTTTTCGGATAATTCTTCTTCATTATGTCGACAAAAACTTGAAACAACAAGAAGAAAAATGTTTGTGGTCCATAAAATTTGACACCATACAAACGATTCAGATACAATAGATTCATTATCACTCCGTATAATGTCCCCAACATCATGTAGAAACAGTACATCACAAAGTATTTCTGATTAAAGTATCCAATGCATACGGTTAATATAATGCAGTGATGATCCCTCTTTAAGATGCACCTCTGACATATAATACAGTGGTGTGCCCTAGGGGGCTGTGCTAATTTACATAATTGACATTTTACAGAATCTTTGGAAATAATTCCTTTCGCAACCTCTTTTGATTTTTTCTGTATACTCGTGTCAGTGAAAAGTGTAAGTAGGTAGTTGCCAATTGTATTAATGAATAGATACGACAACAGCATTTTGTGGTAGTCCCTTTTCGGCAAATCGTTAAAATACAAATTTGGAATTACGTCATACCAGGCGATAAAAGTTGCGATAAACGTCACAAGCAGGAAATATAGTGTACACACAACGCTGATCAGTGCCATAAATCGTGTACGGAGTGAAACATTCCACCGGAACACAAGGAGAGTAGAGTGAACAATTCCTACTCCCCAATTCATTTTGACTACACGCAAGATTACACACCAAATAAGCAGCTACACGATAACTTAACACTGTGCATGAGAGATATCGTAAAATGAAAAATGTTTAATTAAAGAAATATAAAATCTCAGATAGGCCTACCAAAGTATAAATCTACAGGTTGTCCAACGTTGATATATCGTGGTTTTCAATTTCGCTGAAATAGGTTTGATACGATTTAATAAACGTACCTAGCAATATAACAACTATGCAACAACTATGCAAGAACTTTTACCGGGAAGAGAAATCCATATAACATCAGCCGCGCGCCTCACTTGAAAGGCTCAAACTTGAATATCACATGTATCAGTTGTGTCTGTGCTTGTCGCTGAGAGTCAAGAATTGTGTATCAATCGTCATTTGCCGCTTAGGTTTCCTTGCTAGAAAAGATGTTTCATTCTCATGGAACTCCGAAGCAGCTTATGTTCCCTTATAAGCAAAGCTGTTTCATTTGCATGGTACTCAGAACTGACAAAGTTAACGAATTCACTGGTATGAATTTTTAAACTACTGAACTAAAAACAACTTCGAATTTTAATTTCGATGAGTACTTACGACGCGCATTTAAATAGAAATATCAACAGTAACGCGGTACATTGCGTAAATATAATTTGTATTATTAACATGAATGTATTTGTCCTGATCTATTTAAATATATGTGTGGAGGTTTACCTTTAACCGCTAAAATATGTCGTGCACGCGCAAAACTGTACTACTTTATAATTAATGCAGACAGACAAATCTATAAAACCATATTAAACTTACGACATAATTTGAGTACAAAAGAAATGGATAATTAGAGTTCAATTCTTTAGTAGTTTAAGTCGTGTAACCGAGACAGGTTAACCTTAACATAAAAATGTATTAGGAAAAGAGCCATTAGCATTACCATAGAATATTGGAAAAACCTTGTCAAAACAGTATTAACGTTAACGTTTCTTTGGAAATTCTATAAGAAATTTTAAAGAAAATGTAATAATTTGTAAATAAAAACAACAAAAAAGATATTTTTTACTCATTCACCTCCAATGACTGACACACACACACACACACACACACACACACACACACACACACACACACACACATATATATATATATATACATAGATAGATAGATAGATAGATAGATAGATAGATAGACAGATAGATAGATAGAGAGATATAAGTACTTATATGTGGGATCGTGTGGTTAGAGCATTGCATTTTGAACCATGAAGTATCTCAATTCGGGTCAACGCGGACTTAAGCCGCCCCGCTGAAACCTCCTCTGATTTTTTCGCGAACGTTTGCTAGTTGTCGCATTACATTGTAATCGGTTTCTCTCCTTCACCATAAAAATGGCCGCTACCATATAACTAAAATATGGCTGAGCGTGACGTAAAACTCCTCTCAGAACAAAATCATAAGTATATGTGTGTTTATGAGTATTTTACTATTTAGTATTTTAAGTATAAAGAAATTGAGTCTTTTACTGTGTAGTTGCTTTTATTCGCGGGGGATTTAATTTCGCTATATTTGTGGTCAATGAAAATACCACGAAATTTATTACCTGTGAAGATTTTCTGCGAGATTTTCTACCCGTGAAATTAAACAACTATACAGTACATTTTAGGGAGGATACCCTTCATCTTCCTTATTGATTTGCTATTGACACGTGATCCCGAAAGAAAGTTGGCATTTAATATATGTTCCTTAAACGTGTAGATCTCTGCACATTATATTATTTTATATATATCATATATTATGATGCGATAATTATAATGAAACGTTTATGTCATTTTCTTCCGTTTCCTAGGTGATATTTGAAAAATAGGTAATGGCAATAAAAAAGTCAATAACCAGTACTGTCCAAATACTTCTTTAAAGTTGGTAGCTATTGAATTTGAAGGGCATACATTACTTTTGCTTTTTGCCTCATACGACGTCTGTCCATACATTACCAGGACGATCTGTGAAATAAATATACCTAACGTCATAAGACCCGCGGATAGACTAGCATAGAATACTATAATAAGAAAGAAATATCGTTCTGTCCTGTCATTTCTTATTTCTTCATCTGTGGCCAGTAAATAAAATACTTGAAACGTGGCATATGGATCCACAAAATACTCGTTAAAGAGAGCGTGTAAGTGAAAAGAGGTCATAACGGCTGCGTACAACGTACCACACATGATGTAGAAAACAAAGACAAAAAAGTACCTCTGGTTGTTATGACCGACGCATACCGTCATAAAGAAACAATGGTGATCCCGTTTGAGAATACACGCCTCACACATGATGCAGTGGTGTGATCTAGGTGGTGCTTCTATCTTGCAGATTTTACACCACTTTGAATCCTGTGTTTTTGTGGAACTCTTTGGATGGCTGATCACACTTGAGTCCGTCATATAGAAAAGTAATCCATTTCCGATAGCGTTGAAAAAGACAAATAAAATAACACAGCGGTGAATCCAGAACTGCGCTGCGTCGTCCAAGTAGAGAACCGGAATAACCTCATACCACCCAAACATGGTTACACCGATTGTCATGAGTAAAAAGTATAATGTTGCAACTATACTACCAAGTGCATAAACCCGAGTTCGAATCGGAACCCGGCGTCGTAACACCAGAGAAATCGCCTGTACAAGTCCCATATTCTTGTTCATTGTTGTAAATTGTAGTCAATGTAATCCACAAGACAGGTTCTGTTTTTCTGGTTTAGCGATATAGTTATGTACTGTATAAGTGTGTTATTTTATGCTTAGTGCTTTATTAAACATTTCTATTTATTTCTAGCAGCGGCGTACCAGCGTATAGTTGCCTTTAACATATCCATTGTCATTATACGCTAACATTGGTCTGTTAAAAGTTATTTAAACTAATTCAACAATGACGATTGACGGTCATGCTGGGTTTATTTGTATTTGGGTAAAGTACCATGAAAATATTTCCTTAACTTGCTTAACAAAATTAAGGTGCACCTTTTAAAACTTCCTGAGTAAGTACATGGGTATCCGTATTGAGAAAATACGCCGGTGTCTATATTCAGTAGATGAAACAGTGCCGATAGTAATCTTCAAATGTTTATATTGATTACTAGCTGTATCAGTGTCAGTCTAGATATAACAGTGTCTATATTAAGTTGATAGAGAAGTTTCAATATTCAGTAGATACAGACATATATATATATATATATATATATATATATATATATATATATATATATATATATATATATATATATATTGCCTTCCGCAAATAAACTGGCAAACTTTTTCACAGCATCAACTTAGATTTCAGCGGGGTTCGAACCTGCGCTGCCACGAGGTGAAATATTCCATGTTTTTTACCGCGATGCTCTAACCATTCGGCCACGGGGGCCCCCGGTAAGAGGTTCAGAAATTTTATTTTTATTTTGAATATTCTTCTGCACTGTTATTTCAACCTCATAGACAGCTTTTATTTATCAGTCTATGTTATAAGAATGAAAATTTCCTGAATTCATTTTTATACCTTTCTGTGCGTTGGTTTTCACTCATCCACCCCTATGGTCACATTTAGACTTGTCCAAATCAATACAAAGTATGGTCTACTGTCTTAAATCAGGAATGAACAATTTTTTAATCGGTGAGTTAAAATGCGATTACAGGGGTCAACGAGTTAATGGTATTATAATATCAGCATCAAAACAAGAACACAAAGTATTATTTCATCGTATCAACTTGAATTTATCATGAAAATTTGATTTAATATAACATTATTCACAACTTATAATCATCTTATAAACACAAGAATGCAGATATACCAGGTCTTGTGAAACAACGGAAAATATATACGATAAGATTAAAATCAAAACATGCAAAAATACAGCAATATAATGTTAAATAAAAAAAAAATATATGATGTATTACAAGTGATGTGTCTTTAGTGTGTAAACTGTTGTTATCGTAGATAACATTAAAAATAATTAAACGAATAAGTTATGATTTAAATCAGAGAAAAATATGAGGTGATGTAAGAATGGTTTATATTTTTCGACGAAACTGAAACTAACAGCATTGTAAATGTCTTTGAATACAAGTATATCATGTTTCAGGTATACAAGGCTATGTAACATATGTGTACTCTTAATATGAACAGATAAAACAATAAACCAAGAAATATACGATATTCATATATGATTAAAACTATAAGAATCATCGATGTTCTGCGAGTTGATATAATTTGTATTACAAAATGAAATAAACAACCGCATATTTAGAAAAACAACCTGGGACAACTTTTACATTGGATTTTGCTGTGAAGTATAACATCTTTCTGGTTTGTCAGTTACCAAACGAGACATTTATGTTCGGGATTCATGTACGTCCCCTTTGCACAATTAAATGCTTTGCTGAATCCATCGTTATTCTGTAGAGGACCGATCACTCTGAAATATGCAAAAGAGTTTTGACAAAACATATTTATGAAACTGATATTTCGATATAAGCATAAAACAATTAAATGTCGTTACATCAATTTTGCATAATATAGAAGAGCAGTGTGCAATCACTTATCCCTGGAACACACAAAGATGAAAGCAGTTGTTCCGGGAGGAGAGATCATTCTCGGACTCATATAATCCCTCTTTAATGCCCTTCATTTTATTCATGTCCTAGTTATGTGATATATTTACATGGTTGAATTGATCACTGCCGAAGTATTTATACAAGCAAATAAAAATCAATAACAATTTTGATATGAATTGGTGCAAAGACAGTAAATGAGACAGAGAACTCTTAGACAAATTACGAATACAACCTAAACGATAACAAAAAGCGTGAATTGGGAAACCAAAGACATTTCTTTTTATTTTGTTTTATTCGTTTTTTACGGCACTCTCAACAATTTTTCAATTATAAGATGGCGATGAAATTAAATGGCGAGCAAGGGAACCCGCTTACAATGTACCCGGAAAGAGATCACCGGCCTTTGGCAAGAAAACTGGCAATTTTCTGCACAAAATCAAAAGGTTCCAGCGAAGCTCTAACACAAGCTAACCAGAGGTGGCGACGTCATGGTTTTAAACAAAATACTTATCAATCGGACATGGAGACCCAAAGACATTCCTTAAAAATGATATTAGAATACATCAGTATACATGCTATTATCAGAATAAGCTGTGAAATAAAAATATCCTTACCTAAATCTAAAATTACTATGAGGATCTGTCAGTATCCTTCTCTTTGCTTCTTGAGGCCGCATTAGTCCACACCAAACCTTTAAATGTGATCTTTAACATATTAATATTTTTCAATGCCGAAATAAAATTCATAGCTACTAACATATTAAATCAACATAAACTTTATGTCGTCTGCCCAACAATTACACGCATGTCCTATGCAATATCTAAACTTTGTGGAAAAATTTTATTGTTCATACGTAAAAAATCAACTGTGAAAATACTTATTAATTGTATCGTTACATCGTAAATATTCGAACCTAACAGAAGTATTAACTTATATAGATTAAAACTAAACGGTTTCTGATTGGATAAGCAGTTATTTTATCTCTCACACTATATCTACATGTTGTATGGTGAAAACCAGTGAATATTATTTCGAAAAACAGAATATGGAAATTCCCTTTTACAATATTGGAATTACTCTGATAATTACATACATTGTAGGATTAGTATATATCTATATATTTATATAATAAAACAGTTAAGGACTTCACAGTGGATGAATATGGTGTAATATTGACCGGAAAATCACTATTAACCTCGATTATGGGTTTCCAGGTTAATATATTACACCATATTTATCCACTCAAAAGTCCATACTTGTATAATATTAAACTCACATGACCGGCATTGAGGTAAAACATTTGTTGCTGTGTGTAGTTCAGACCGGGTAGGAGTGGTTCTGGCTTTCCATTGTTAGAGTTCTTTATCCAGGCCTCGTAAGCCTGTGTTATACAAAATTAAATTCATTTAAAATCATCTTATTAAAGACCATCAGGAATAAAACATATTTTTGTTATTTTGATGAATGGAACAAAATGAATAAATCTGTACGCATGATATTCTTTTTACATGAATCAAATATAAGAATCTCATTGCGCAGTGAATAGAATTTAATGTTATTAGTCAAACTGCAGCTATCATTTCACATCATTTTAATTAAGAATGACAGTATTGTCTTAATAAAGCAATAATATTCTTTAGGGGTTGAATGCATAAGCAAAATTTAATTTTGTTTAAAATATTTATCACTCAATTTTATATCAATTTGCTAATGTGATTGGTCTAGTAAATGAACTGACATACAAATCTGCAACTACAAGTTAACTATGGATCGATTTCATCTTTATCAGAAAATATTGATCCGTTTGATTGGACTGCAATCTTCAGTTCAAACATGACATAGTATTCAAAATGATGATATTAGTTATCTATGGAAGAATACTATACCAGAACAAACAAAGAATATGACAAGGAATGAATCTACTAATTTGTATTTGAAATGGATTACCATATGAAAGGTGAATAACGTGTGCAACATTGCTCTATTGGCGAATGAGCAATCCACACACAAATAATTGGATTTTGTCCCATAATTCACATGTTGATTTTACATGTGTGGCTATGTATCACATATTTATATTTCGAATTATACATCATAATGAGACAGAAATGGTTAAAAGTTCACTTTACATTTATTTGATGTATATAAACAAATAAACAAAAATTATTTTTATCTATGTAACAAAACAACCTACACTCCAGCTCTCCTTTAAACCACCATTGTCAGCAATATTTTCTCCGAGAGTCAGTTCTCCGTTTAGCTAGAAAAGAGAGCATTATATAACCGATATGATATGTCAGTTACACAAATTTAATTTTCTATGGATGATTTTCACTCTTTTAAGGTTTCAAGATCAAATACAAAATAACCAATTTAATTGGGTACAATACTCGGATTGTGAGGAATTTATATCAATAATATATGTATAGGTCTACCAAAGTAAAGTCGCACATCAGGGTTCTAGCAGTAACTAAAACAGTACTGCCTATTTTGCAAAACGAGTGTATGCAGTTAAACACCAATTGCACACATTACTGAAACTCTAATGTTTATGTCCCGACAAGTAGCCTGTTGCACCCGTTTTAAACGAATGTTTACTTCTTGTGTTTGTAAACATGTGCTAATAGACCTTTTCACGGTAAGTGCAGTCCTACTAATTTCACCTATGCACAAACTGTTCTTGACAACATCAGGGGGTTTCGTGCCCAAACTGTTTCATACCCAAGACAAAATATCAAGGGGTTTCATGCCCAAACTGTTTCATACCCAAGACAAATCGTACCCTGTGTATGATTTGTATTTCATTGAATACGATTTGTTTTAGGTTCTGAACTTCTTGATGGCGCCCGGACGTTTTTGTGCGCATGTATATTTAGTAGGAGTGCAGTTAGCGTGAAAAGGTACAGGTATCTTGGTTTACCTTTATTTATTATACATGTCAATTATCAGTAAAGATTTGCTTAATACGCAGTTTAATGAACGTTGGCTTCTTCTCATTTTGAGATTCTACAGGGAAATAAAACAATAAAAGTCTCAATTGAGATAATATTTTTTTTGTAAATTTCACTTACATTCAGGCGTCAACACCGTTGGATGAGGTACCATAATTTCATAAATATATGTATAATATACATTTACTGCCCTGGTTGTAGGGAGACATGAGGATTAGTTTACCCACGGCGAGTCATATTCCCCTCGGGCGGAATATGACTTGCCGTGGGTAAACTAATCCTCATGTCTCCCTACAACTAGGGCTATAAATTATTTATTATACCGAAATACAGAATCAATAAAGACTGTCGAAAAAGCTGCAAGGGCTTTTCGCATTGGGGAGACCTGACGTGTCTGTGCATATCTCTTTTTTGTTATTGTATATCAATCTAATTAGTAAAAAGGGGGAAACAAAATTTTGAAAAAAAATCACAGCTAATGTCCCTTTTAACATTTTGTTTTCTATATATTGTCACACTAGATATAACACATTCTTAGCCAAGAATTGTCATCAGTATAGTCAAGAGGTCAGGGGAATGACCTCCCCCAGATGTTCGTTTTGCGACTGAATGTTCAAACTGGACATCTACTCAATAGGCAATATTGAAACTAAAGTTACTTGTTAAAATACATTTCAAAGAATGAAACTGATTTTACCGTCATATTTGCCTCGGGCACTACATAGCTCCCGTACTGATCAATTAAGCATTGTGCCCTGACTTTAAATTTATCAATTGATTCCTTTGTCCACCACTGATGCAAGTTACCATTTTTATCGTATTCTCGACCTTGAAAAAATATGTTTTTGTATTAGAATCTTGTTTTAACTTTTAACATTTCACAAAAAACAACAATTTCATTATCAACAATAACAACAGCAACAAAAATAATATTATGTTTGTATTTTCTGTTAACACTAAATATTTATAAATATAACATCAAAATGCACAGTTTTCCAATTATCCAGTTTTTATAACAAACCTCACAAATACAAGAGACATGTATGTGTTTGAGGCATTAGAAAATCAAAATAACTTCGAGAAAAAAACCTTGAAATTCAGGTAGCCTCTAAAAGACTAATCTTCAGAAATCTTATAATCAAATTAGCGTGAAATTTTAATATACTTCTTGAGACCACACAAAAAAATTCCCATTCCCTAAAATCAAACCTTGTTTCCTTGTGACATACTGACCTTCGTCATCAAATCCGTGTGTAATTTCATGTCCGATTACATAGCCAATACCGCCGTAATTCAAATACCTCGATAGTAAAAGTGTAAAATGATCAGAAGTTAATATAACAAATATTTATGTTGATTATATCCACGCTACAATTAATATCATTAATTTTGTTTTGTTCGAATGCTAATTTTACGCCACTCAACAAATTTTAATTTATATGAAAGCAGCTATTTTTAAATATTGTTGGGATGGGAACCCAGTTGGTCGCCTTTAGTCAGCAAGTAAACATTGACAAACTTTCTGACATAATCAGCTGGAGTTTCTGCTGGGATCTAAACCTCGCCTACTCGAGGCTGGAGACTACATGGTGAAAAGATCGATGGTTTAACCACGTGGTCACGGAGGCAATTAATATAATAATAATAGAAATATAATAATAATAATAATAATAATTATAATAATAATAATAATAATAATAATAATAATCTTAATAATAATTATAATATGGAATGTAATCCATTAAAGGTACATTACATGACGGCTTATTTACGTTACGTGGATTTGCAAGAAATATTTGCGAGCCAAATTATAAACATTAATGTATACAACGTACGGAACAGTGCAAACAGGTTGATGCGCTACTCGCTCGGCCACGGAGGCCCCCAACTTGATGCCAAAATGGACATAAGTTAGACAGAAAATTGATTTTCATTTTGCAAATTTGAATAAGATATTGCATTAAGATAAGTGCGACAAAACAAAACTCACTGTGGGTAAGATTTCTTGAAAAATGGTGGTTGTAAAATACCGGCTGGAAACACTGTAAATACATAATGTGATGATATACAAGTACAAATATATTGAAACATATTTTTTCAATAAAACAATCTTATAAAAGAAATAAAAATTGCTTTTAATTTTGCCATAATAAAATTGTCACTGACAATAAATAGAGTTATAAATTAAACCTAAATAACATTTAATAGTTGCTATAAAAGCAAATGCAGGCGAATCGGCCTGGCTGCGCGCTCGACTCTTGATCATGAGGTTGTGAGTTCGAGTCCAGCCGACGGCAGGTTGGTTTCCTGTTCTTCGGATGATACAGTAAAACTCGAGTAAATATATAAAATTTGTGGCTAATAACTTGGCAATGCAATGGAAAATGATTTTTTTAAATTAATCCTTACAACCCTACCAGTCGTATTAGACTGTTCTAAAACAATAGAAAATATTAAGTCATTGAGGTATGTAACAGTGTAATATTGGGACCATTTTGTCAAGATTTATTTTAATTTTATGTATGACTTCAATTTGTTTTAAATCAGATGTACATTTGAATTAACCATTTACTAAGCTCTGTGCATACTCTTCTGTACGTTTTACAACATAAATCGTACTGGTCTTTTTAACGGTAAAGCAAGAATCACATTTTACTTCACATCTGTCCTACACGGTGGCATGCCAGTTTTAAACTCGACACTTTTATAAACAGAACTAAAGAGAAAAAGAATTTTGCTAAGACAAATTCGAGTAAAAAAAGAGCATGTGAAATAAAACCTTCTAAACCAATCAGATTTCGAGTATTTTGCCAGAGGTGGGATAAATTTAAATACTACGTTAACTTACTGATCTGATTCCTCGGTGGATTATAGTATGCGTTTACTGTCGCAGGAGCCATCTCCCATCTAAGCAATGTTTAAAATATATTATGTTAAGCATACATAAACCACAGTTCATTCGTATTGGTAATGGTGTAACAACAATAAGTAATGATGTGAAGAGTAAAAGTAATAATGTAATATTGATAAGTATTGATGCTAAAAATATAAGTAATGGTGTGAGATTGATAAGTACTGATGTGAAAAGTATAAGCAATGATGTGAGATTGATAAGTAATGATGTGAAAAGTATAAGTAATGATGTGAGATTGATAAGTAATTATGTGAAACGTATAAGTAATAATGTGAGATTGATAAGCAATGATGTGAGATTGATAAGTAATGATGTGAGATTGATAAGTAATGACGTGAAAAGTATAAGTAATGATGTGAGATTGATAAGGAATGATGTGAGATTGATAAGTAATGATGTGAAAAGTATACGTAATGATGTGAGATTGACAAGTAATGATGTGAAAAGTATACGTAATTGTGTGATGTTGATATGTAATGATGTGAGATTGATAAGTAATGATGTGAAAATATAATTAATAATGTGAAAACAATAAGTGATGATGTGAAAAGGATAAGTAATGTTATGAAAATAATGTGAAAAACGATAGTTATTGTGTGAAAACGAAATGTGATGTAGTAGTGATGTAAAAATGATACGTAATGATGTGAAAAAGAAAAGTAATGATGTGAAAACGAAATATAATGATTTAAAATAAAAAGTGGTGATGTGAAAACGATACGTAATGATGTGAAAAAGAAAAGTAATTATGTGAAAACGAAATGTAATGATTAAAATTAAAAAGTGGTAACGTGAAAAAGATAAGTTATAATGTGAAAACGAAATATAATGATTTAAAATAAAAAGTAGTAACGTGAAAAAGATAAGTTATAATGTGAAAACGAAATTTAATGATTTAAAATAAAAAGTAGTAATGATGTGTGATTGATAAGTAATGATGTGACATCGATAAGTAATGGTGTGAAAAGTATAAGTAATAATGTGAAAAGGTTAATAATGTTAAAACAATAAGTGATGATGTGAAAAGGATAAGTAATGTTGTGGAAATAATGTGAAAACGATAGTAATGATGTGAAAACGAAATGTAATGATTTAAAATAAAAAGTAGTGATGTAAAAATGATACGTAATGATGTGAAAAAGAAAAGTAATGATGTGAAAACGAAATATAATGATTTAAAATAAAAAGTAGTGATGTGAAAACGATACGTAATGATGTGAAAAAGAAAAGTAATGATTTGAAAACGATACGAAACAATGTGAAAACGATAATTAATTATGTGAAAACGAAAGCAAATCAAGTGAAAATGATAGATAATTATTATATCAAATGAAAACGATAAAAAGTGATAAGTCATCGTGTGAGTTCGGGATGTTTTCATATGAAAACGATAAGTGATTATGTGATAACGATAAGCAAGCATGTGAAAATAAGGAGTAATAGTTTTAACAATATGTTTTTTTATTTATTATCTGTTTGATATTATATATTTCAATATGCGATCGGTCAACAGGTAATGCTCAATACTCCATGGCACCTGATCACACCTCTGGATTTCCATAGGTCCATGTTTGTCCTATATCATCAGATTTGTATATCTATTCCGAATAAATTGCTTTTGAGGTGATTACACCATAAAAAGAATCTTCTGTTACAGTCAACGTTTCACAAAGTTAATATCTTATACATTCCCAGGTACACAAGTCATGTGACTTAAACTAAAGGACTGATATCAACGTGTAACCTACGTGTCTCTGTCCACAGGTTCTCTGAGCTTCTTAAGGTTTTCTACTGTTCCTACAATCATCAGATTCTTGTTGTTCCCAAAATAGTCATTTTCATTAATTTTGTACTGCAAAATTTCAGAACATGTTAAATGCATCCGGATCAGTAAAATATACAGGTAAGTGTTTTAACCACATTTCTTAAACCTTACAAAATTCTAAATGTTGGAACAATATTGCGGTACATCAATCAGTGTGTCAGAAGTATAGTGCCATAAGCGGGCGCCATTCTGACACTATTCTGGCTCTAATAAATATATAACAGGCAAACTGGCTCACATCATCAACTTTGGTTCAAGCGGGGCTCAAAGTAGTGGCGTCTGATACGATCTCTATTTTATTTTTAGATTCATCTTAACACCATGAAATAAACATGATTTTCATTAAATTTATAGAATAAAACTGTAAGTATTGTTAGGATTTTTATACTAATAAGAAATCCAGTTGAGATATACTAATTTTTTTTTAAAACATAGACGGAATTAAAAGTTGAAGGATCATATCATGTGGTAACGATAGAATAACTTAAGTAAAAAAAACTTACGTTTGCATATCTGTCATTCAAGAAGGTGTTATTGAGAATATTATCTGGAAATCCAATTCGAGGGTCGATAGCATCTGCCTTAAATGAAGTAACGAATCACAGGAGAGTAAAACATTATTGTACTAAATGAAATAACCAATCTCTGGAGAGTAAATCATTATTGTACCAAATGTAATTACCAATCACAGGAAAGAAAAACATTATTGTACAAAATGAAGAACACAATCACAGGAGAGTAAAACATCATTGTACCAATAAAAAAAATTCTCAAATACCAAAGTATAAATCTTTAGAATGTCCAGGATATAGATACAAATCTGGTAAAAAAGGCCAAACACGGGTCTCTGGAAAAATCAACAGATGGGATCAGGTAACATGGAGGACCAAGCATCCACTGTCGACCGGTCACAGCCGCCGTGAGACCACAGTCCAATCCAAATGAAATACATGAGGAACGAATCCTCGTCACAACTGGTACAGACGTCTCAACAACCGCCATCAAATAGGCAACTCAACATTTCACTTAGTGAAACAGAGTAATAGTAAACAAGACTATTATACTGACCGTAAAATTTGCGGAACATAGACATCAAAGACAGCTTTTCATATCCCTGTGTCAATGATTTGTCACCGAGTAGTTTATCCCTGTATATGAAATGTTCAAATATTGAACACGCCCTGGCATATCGGATCATTTGTGAAATATAAACTCCAAATGTGTGATTGTTGGATATTACTGCTTAAATGTTGAAAATTTACGATGAGAAAGCCATAATCGTCGCGTTTGTCGTATAGCTTAGTTGTTAATAACTCATCGGTGTCTATAGTAAGTAAAATGTCTAAAGTATGAAGCGTGTCTGCTTGATTCTGTTATATAGTGAATTTCTAGTTCGCTGGGATATTTCGCATTGACATATGTATGAAAATTGTCATTATTAATTGACAAAACGTCGTCGATATATCTGACTGTCAAATTAAAGGACACCGCTAGCATTTTCTTCTTTTGACTCAGCAGTTGCTGAATGAAGTCTGCTTCGTATGAGTAAAGGAACAGACCAGCCAATAAAGGGGCAGAATTGGTTCCCATAGGAATGCCGGCAGTTTGTTGAAAGATATATTGTGTATTAGAAATTCCAGCATCTTATTTGTATCAACTTCAGTGTATTTATGTGTAGAATCAGAGTAGTGTTGGAAAAAATAAGTATCACGATAACCAATGACTAAATATTTAAATTTTCGGGTACCACCTTTAGTGAAAAAGAAAACACAGTTGTCTTTGATACTAAAAGTCTCTCTTTTAATTTTTATGTGGAATAGTTGTGTAAGAGTAGAGAAGTCGTATGTTTTGATACTGTGAATTTGAGAAGAATTGTGTGCCTTCAAATTTTCTAAAAGTTGTTTAGAATTTTTTTGTATCCGCATCTGATTTACACTGCTTCCGGAATAAGCAGCTGTACAGTATTGCTGAATTTTCTCCTTAACGGCTGTCAATATCTTGATAAAGAGTAAAAACAAAGGCTTGGTAGAACAGTTACTGAATCCTGTTATGTACCTTTGCTTATATGGGGTTTTATGAAGTTTAGGTATCCAATATAAATATGGTAGCTCAAAATCAGTATCGATTGTAGGTACATCAAAAGATCGTAATACAATGGGTTCGATAATAAGGAATAGAACAGAGGAAAACAATAAATACCAGTAACTAAAATACGCAAATAAAAATGTTGACATGAAATATCTAGTGTCCCCAAAGCCTATTTGATATCACAATATTATTATGAGTTTTGTTTTAAAACCTGTTGCTGTTGAGTGAAACTCTTCCCCCCCAAATATGTATATATATATATATATATATATATATATATATATATATATATATATATATATATATATATATATATATATATATATATATATATATATATATATATATATACTAGCGTTACAATATGGGTAAGCCTGATATTTTTAATACAGCTCAGCAATGAGATAACTAGAAGTCAGGAATATTCTCAAAATAATTTTAAGATACGATTGTTTCATTTTTAATCATCCAAGTGACAAAGCTTGATTCAAGTTTTCTCCTTGAATAATCAAGTGAGTTATACCTTTTCCTTCGCGGCTACTTTAGTTTGTTCGTCCATCCATTCATTAGACTGCAGTAATTCTTTCATCGACGCCCGTAGATTTTCGATCATATTTTTTACCTATAAGTACAAAAATCATCAAATTACTTGACCAGACTTGTAAATAGTGAATATATAAAACATCTCAGATACCAAAGTATAAATCCTAAGGATGTCCAGGATATAAATACAAATCTGGTAAAAATGGACAAACACGGACCTCTGTAAACCAAGAGGTTTGGATCAAATGCCATTGAGGAGTAAGCATATCCTGTCGACCGGTTACACCTGTCGTGAATCCACAGTCAAGTCCAAATGAAATACGTGAGGAACGAATTCTCGTCACCATTGGTACAGACGTCTCAACAACCGCCAACGAAAAGGTAAGTCAACATATATACGTCCAATCAACATCATAACGGAGAGAGTCAACACAGTAAAACAGAGAATACCATTTAAATATATAAGGGCGTAGTAATAGGAATTTTAATAGGAATAGTATCATATATGGGGAGTTTTCAGATTTAAGATCTAAGAGCATCATAAAAATTAGAGATTTTCCTGATTTAATTTTGTAGAATGGAATCTGTAATATTTTGTTCTATTTCTGAATTGATAACTTTCAGAACCAGTCCTCGTAATTATTCAGAAATCGGAGATATCATTGTTTTCTGCATTTGAAAATAAATGTAAATACATGTATGTATAATAATCTCAGAAACCAAAGTATAAATCTACAGGATGTCCAGAATACATATACAAATCTGGTGATATTAGACAAACAAGGACCTCTGGAAATACAGATGTGGGAACAGGTGCCACGGTGGAGTTAGTATGCCAATTTGACCGGTCACACCCACCGGGAGTCCACAGTCAAATTCAAATGAAATAGATATGTAAGAAATCCCCGTCAGAATTGATACAGTCAAGTCGACAACCGTTACAAACAGGAAACTGAACATTTCATTTAATAAAACAGAGTAATCACAAATAAGTTTATTATACCGACCATAAAATCTGTGGAACGTTGACATCGACCGTGGTTTTCGACAACCCTTTGCCAATAACTTGTCAGTTAGTAGTTTACCTCTATATATGGAATGTTCTAATGTTGAACATGCACTGGCATATTGAATCATTTTATATATAATCACTATATGACATCGATTATGGGATATTGGGACATTACAACTTAAAAGTGGAAAATCTACGATAGGAATGCTGAAATTGTATTATTCTAGCGGTGAGGATTTATTCCTAACATATTGCATTTGAATTGGGTTTGCGGTCTAATTTGAATATCTACTCGTATATACAGTTCTATCGTATGCAACACTTAAAATATCTAGTATCTTTCTATACTCGAAAATGTATGCAAATACGCTAAACAGCCGATTTCCGAGAGGTTCAGTAGTATGTTTGAGTCGTCAAATCAATTGTTACGAGGATTTCTTATTTACATTTTCATTTGAATTTGACTGTGGACTCAAGGTGGGCGTGACCGGTTGATACAGATGCTTACTCATTCATGGCACCTGATCCCATCTCTTGATTTCCAGAGGACCGTGTTTGTCCAGTGTTTACCCGATTTGCATATTTGTTTCCTGGACGTCCTGAAGATTAATGCTATGGTATCTGTGATTCATCTCTCGTTCATCTTTTTTAAAACTTAATTGAAAATTCAATTATATCTATGAGCATCTGTTGTCATTTACAATATTTTCAATGCTTTATATAAGGTTGCTCCATAAGCATAATAATTCATGAGAGAGAGAGAGAGAGAGAGAGAGAGAGAGAGAGAGAGAGAGAGAGAGAGAGAGAGAGAGAGAGAGAGAGAGAGAGAGAGAGAGAGAGAGAGAGAGAGAGAGGACAGAGCATTATTTACATTATCTCTGGCATCCACATTAAAGGCTTCTTCAACGAAAAGTTTTCCAAGTGCTAAACCCAGATCCGAGTTTACTTGCGAAGCACATGTCTTCCATCTTGGTGCTTCAATACCTGATCCAACTAATACCTAGTAATAACATAGTAATCAGTAAAACAGCGATCGAATTGTAAAATACAAAAATGATTTAAGGGGACACAAATTGAATTATATTGCTTTTCAAAACGTCCATGAATATTTCGAATTATTTAAATCAAAATACGTTAACATAATTATATATTTATCACATATTTGGTGGTGATATATATACAGAATAATACATGAAAAAAAATGTATCGACTACGGCTCTCCGGCTGATATTTGAGTCTCCGATTGATATGATTTTGCTATATTTTGTTGTTTTTATCATATATTAAAATTCTCTGGTACACAGACACAGACACACACACACACACACCCACCCACCCACACACACACACACGCATATATATATATATATATATATATATATATATATATATATATATATATATATATATATATATTAAATATTAACGACAAAAATATATTTTTGAATTTCTATGTTATAAAATCATGACTTGCGTCCGTCAATGGGAATTCCTTAGTCAAATTACGGATCACACAAACTGTTTACACAACTTAAGATTAGTTTTCCTCAAGATACTTTGGTTACCTAATTTGTATTTCAGTGTAAATATGATATTAAGATATATCTGAAATAACTGTAGGCCTACAGGAACTTTGAAAAGAACATTCATGAATCCCTGTTGTGAGGCTGTTCACGGCCGAACATTGTGTCGAAGGAAATAGCCTACAGATTACAGTATTCCGTGTACTCGTTTGTTTGTTTGTTTATTGTTGTTTAACGTCCCACTCAAGAATCTTTCACTCATATGTAGACGTCACCAAATGCCGGTGAAGGGCTTCAAATTTTAGCCTATGCTCGGCACTTACAGCCATTGAGCAGTGCGGGTTCTTTACCGTGCCGACACGTAACTCGGTTTTTACTGTCTCATCCGAAAGACAGGAAATCAACCTGCCGCCGGCTGGACACGAACTCACGACCTCACGGTCAAGAGTCGAGCGCGGTACCGACTGAGCCAGGTCGACTCCCGTGTAATGGTACATTGTTTCTAAAAATATGAAATGCACAAGTATTTGCGGTGTGTTGAACCTACTTACGGAATATTATTACACTTGTTTAGTCGGATGTTTAATAAATCAAACGATTGCTTCAAATTTTCATTCAACAATCCTTAAAATGTTCACAATCAGGCCTTATATATCACAGAATGTGCTTAGCTTGGCGTTTATTCAAGACATAGGATTTCGCCTGAAGTGGAAAACAATCAACGTGTTCTGAAAAGAATACAAGTAGCGCGTTCCAAATGGATTGAATTTGATTTCAAATAAAACAGGATTTCAAAATAAAAGGGTTCATTATAAGTCCATTCGATCATATACACATCGTATAAACATATACATCATACATCGTATATTGTTAAGGTATAAAGTATTACCTTTCTATATTCAAGGTGAGCCGCTCGAACACTCTCAGGTAAACTGCCTACCATCCACATGATTGCACGCCAGCACAAGTAATTTGCAATTACCCTGAAAAGTTTAATACTCCTTGATAAGTGAATGATAACAAAAGGTGTAATTCTTTCATGCAATATGAGGTAAATACAGGTTAAATATAAAGTGCAGCATATTTCGGTGTATTGGCGCAACCTAAAATGTTTCAAATGACTACAAAATATAATTCATTCCGCTGATTTAAACGCACAACGAATTATTTATGATTTATGAGTTCCACAGTTCCACAAATAAACTATTTCAAATTAACCCTTTAAATCGTACAGGTCATAATAGACTTGTCTAAACATTAGAAAATAGCATGCCATCTAGGGTTGGAAGGGTTACTACAGAAAAATATTGACCGAGTCATTGCAT